>JADLSH010000382.1:1861206-2481608 GCA_016169945.1 Trachythela sp. YZ-2020 | reverse complement strand
GTTCCAAGCCTGATTCTCATAACTGATCAGAGTGGAATTCGCAGATCTGCCTGAGATTTTATCAATGATGTTCCACCATTGGTTATGAGCTTTTTCAAGGTAGAAGGTTTCTTTCCTTTGGAGTATGGTTTCCCAAGGAGACTAACGATTTCTTTCATAAAGTTGTAGAGGATCATGCCAAATCAAGTAATCAAAAGACCCCCCAGTCATAAGTGTGCACAAGAATGAGAAATCGACTATATTCCGACGATGACGTCATCTATACTTACTGTAAAAAAATTTCGAATTTCGAAAATTGTATAAGGAAAACACTGAAAGTATTGAATTACAAAAGTAGATAAAAAAGAGAACTCCACATATGTAAATTAAAATTAAGAAGAAAAAACGAACAAACCGGCGACCGCCTTACAAGCGCTCACACTGTGGTTCGAGTTCCACTCGGTTGCCTGATCAGTTAGGGGCAGGGGGTTGAGTGCAGGCAAGTTTCAGGTTAATTTATTGTTGAAAACAACGCTGAGTGAATGTTGTATGTACGCATGTTGTATGTACACATTATGTCGGACAAATATCGGTTATACATTGGGATCCGGTGTCGGACGAATATCCAAGGCGAATAATGAAATATGTGTATATGTCGCCTAGCTTTGAATCCCATCATAGACCCTGTCACCCTGAGATTGGATGCCCTGTTGCATAGAATAGTTATCGTCCCACTGTTTATTGTTCTCTTTAACTTGGCGTGATAATAGAACACTTATTTATAGTCACCCTGCATGCAGTAGTTGCTATATATTGATATTTATCAGTTGATGAGCTTTGGGATATTGATGATACCATGTTTAACACAGCAACTCTTCAAAATTTTAGGCTCTGAAACCTGTATGCCTGGCAATGTTTTGCATAATTTCCTATTTGCTCTTGCTCAGTTGCTCTCAAATCATTTTTCTTACTTTTATTTTGTTTCGCTTAACTTGTATCAGAGTTCGGAATATACCTTTCTATAAAAGTATTATACTTAAAATTTCTTCTGACAAATTTCTATCGTCCTGATTCAAGCCAATCTACATTTTGAACCTACTTTGGAATGAACCTCTGGAATGTTGAACTTTGGGAAATGTCTTGCATAACAATGTCTATCTGATATTTTACGCACGTACCAATATAATGGTACTTGTGAAAAATTATTGACCTCAGTTATGCGACCTAGCTGAGTAATGAGACGTGATTTAAGAGGAATGTGTGATTTTATCGAAATCTATTGCTATTTTGTGGTTTTGGATGATTTTTTGTGTGGTTTTGCGGTTTCCTATCGACACCCCTCCTTTTAAATAATTTAAAGTTATTTTAAGAGTCATTTTAAACTAAGTGTCCTTTAATCATCTTATTTGTGTATATTTTGGCTATATATATTTGCTAAATATTCAATCGCGTGCTCAAAGTATGCCTTCTAAATGGTAGGCAATATGAAGGAGGGGTGTCGGGGCCGATAGGAAACCGCTAAACCACACAAAAATCATCCCAAACCACAAAATAGCAATAGATTTCGATACAACCGAATACACAACCAAACGTTTTGTCACACATTCCTCTTAAATCATGTCTCATCACTCAGTTAGGTCGCATAATTGAGGTCAATATTGACAAGTAAATTCTAATTGTGAATAAAAAGTCTTTGTCTCCATTATATTTGTACGTGCGCGAAATATCAGATAAACATTATCATGCAAGGCATTTCCAAAGTTCAACATTCCAGAGGTTAATTCCAATGCAGGTTCAAAACATAGATTGATTTAAATCAGGACGATAGAAATTTGTCAGCAGAAATTTTAAGAATAATACTTGGTACAAGTTAAGCACAAAACACAAACTCTGATACAAGTTAAGCGAAACAAAGTAAAAGTAAGAAAAATGAGTTGAGAGCAACTGAGCAATAGTAAATAGGAAATAATTACGAGAAAAACTGAGGAACAGGTCAATTTTAGTTATGATTCTGTCCGTGACGGAGAGTTGTTAATCCTCAGACTCCGAGAGTAAGTGAAAGAGCATGCAAGCGAAATGACTTCTATCTAAAAAATACAAATTTAAATAAACCAACACGTATATATATATATTGAGTACACTGGTTCTCACTGAAGAACTACAGAGCTACTCAAGGCCTGCTCTGGGATCTTAACTCGCCTTAACTCGCCGCGAGATAATGCGAGTTAAGGCGAGTTTAGGCGATTTAAGAAAAAAACACAACTTTTAGGTAATGCGTTTTAAGGCGTTTTAGGGCGATTTAAGAAAAAATACATGGTAATTAAATATGCAAGTATAGTACTTTAAGCAAAATACAGTAATAACACATAATTAATAGTCCATAGTAAATGTATTTTGAAAGAGCACCACTCCCCCCCTCACACCCCCAGGGGGTCTGGTTAGACTGTCATGTAAACAAGACCCAGTTGAAACTTATTATTAATTAGCTTGTTATTTTGCCGTATTACTAATTTTAAGGTTATACCACCAAATTGCTGGAATTAATACAATGAAGAACATAAACCAGTATATAATAACATGTATTTTTAAATTGAATTGCATACTAATACCTATTACTAAGTTCAGTCCTGGAACCACAATCAATTGGAAATCTAAAAAATCAGGGTTGTGGCTGGAATGTAGGAACGAGAAGATTTAGTGCATCCCATGGGGTTGCTATCCTATATTTTGAGAATTTCCAAATGCATGAATGCCTTGTCAATATCTTGGAAATTCCAAGGGTACAGAATATATTAAAACTGTGACGGTGTGACCATGCATGTTCCAATGTGGCAATACATTGTAGTTATTCAAACGAATATACATATGACTTGTTAAACTTACCAAATAAGCTTGAATTTACGTTGCAAATATAGTATTTCATTTCCATGTGTTCATTTAATAAGTAAAACTCAACATTGATTTTATTTTAATTCCCCAAAATATATAAAGTGCAGTATTTATAAAATTCACTAATGTTAAAATTTAGTTTATATAAAGTTTCCCGGACTTGAATAATAAATTTCCGCTGGATAGCCTGAGAGAAGGCTCCCTCCCCGCAGTGGCTAACATGAAGTATTTAACTGAATTAATGAAAATGCCAGGTTTTGCGACCGTGGATCTTTATATAAGACGATATGAACCGGACAATGCTGACTATAAAAGTTGACCAGGATCATGCTGTGGTTTATCAATTTATGTAAGTTTGAACACTGTTGATATAAAATATTAAATGTTGTGCACTACAGGCACTGCAATTCAGCACTTGTATATAAGGCCGTCGGAATTGAAAGTTGATAAGCCCTCTACCCTGTAATTTATAGGCCCCGCACTATTTTCAATAAAGGAAAACGAAACAATTTATGAATTGTTCTGGAAGTTCATATCACAATATTAATATTCAAAAGAATATTGGCATATTAATTATACTTATCGAAATAGATAAAATGTTGAAAACAGACTGATTCTTGCCATCCTGACTTTTTTCTGTTTGAATATAAGGGTTCCTATGTCATATTATATACCTATAAGCTTGATAGTATGTAACTTATGCACCAGTCATGGAAAGCCTTGCACCTCCCTATCCGGGACATGCCGGGAAATAGCGGGGATTTATTTGCAGATTAGCCTATCTGTTATGCCTGGGTACTCAGGGCATTAGACAGCGTACGTTAGATATGTGTCATGATGGCCAGGGATTATGGGCTGGGAATCAGTGGGAATTCGTCTGTTCGAGATGTATTATTAAGCCTTGTTCATCGACATTTACCCTATACTCCATAGACATTGTTTTACTAAAAATAGCTTTTACAGGATAATGTAGTATTTGACTTTGTGTAAATTGCAAGATACAGCTAACAGACAAAATGCAAAATATTTACCTACTTTGGCAAACTTTTGACAAACTCTGGATTGCATGTTTGGCCTCCAATGATCAAAATTGGGGAAATTTTAGAATAGATTGTTGAATTTTAAAAGCAATTATTATGGTAGCCTTCATTTTTGGTGCCCGGGTAGTGGGGGACTCATGTTTAGACTAGTAAGAAGGCCATGTATAGGTTGGGGATTAGAATGATTTAGGACACAACCTTTATCTAATCTCCGCTTTTCCCTGGGTAGGGGGGTGCGTGGCTTTCCAATTACTAGTGCATTACTGTGTTTCGGCTTTTATCAATAAGCATGTAACTTCCCTTGTTTCGGCTAAGCCCCCTCTCTCCAGCAAGCCCCCTCGGATAAGCGCCCTCCTAATATTATCTGAAATAAACAACCAGAACCCCCCTCTCCTGGGGAAAGGGTGTTTACACTGTATATAGTATTTACTATTTTCAGCATTTTAATTTGGTTTGGCGAGTTTAGGCGATTTAGTGCGAGTTTAAGCGATTTAAGAGAATCGTTGCCAATTTTTATCCGCGATTTAAGGCGAGTTAGGGCGATTTAAGGCGAGTTAAGATCCCAGAGCAGGCCTTACTCAGAGTCTCATTCCGGTTTAACATGCCGCTAAATTTAGATTTCACTCCGCCCTTTAAGCTGTTGTGATAAAATTATTTTAAAATAATCCCCGTTCGATCACATAGCTGGAATAAAGCTATTTTTGTAGCGGTCACACTCTAAATCTCCAAGTGTTACACTAACACCAAAAACGGTGTAAATTCCTGCCTCTGTAGAAACACCAAAAAAAGTGTAAAATATACACCAGCGAGTGTAAATTTACACCAAATCGGTGTAATTATTCTTGCCTTTATATTTACACCAAGAAGGTGTAAATTTACACTTGAGGTGTAAATATACACCAGCGAGTGTAAATTTACACCAAATCGGTGTAATTATTCTTGCCTTTATATTTACACCAAGAAGGTGTAAATTTACACTTGAGGTGTAAATATACACCAGGGAGCGTAAATTTACACCAAATCGGCGTAATTTCTCTAGCCTCCGTATTTACACCAAGAAGGTGTAAATTTACACTTCTGATGTAAATACACAGCAGCAAGCGTAAATTTACACCAAGTTAATGCAAATCCAGAACAAACAAAAAACATCAAAAATCACACTTTGTAGTTATTCCTGCTATAATCCTGCTGCTAAATAAAATATAGAATTCGGTTAAAACAAACAACATATATATACACATTCAAAATGACAACTCTTATCTCCTCATGCAATTTATACAAGTCGATGTTCATGTTTCCTACTTTATTAATATATACATGCACTATAGTTATAAGTTTTGGCAAGTTCACAATTCTTGACAGTTCCGATACGAGCACCAGCTAGTGTTTTTTTCAGCAAGTTCACAATTTGGAAAGTTCTGACATTAGCACCAAAACCTTGGTCGGTACCTTCTGTGTATCAAACACCTTCATAACATGCCTTTGTAGAAAAAAGAATGTGTTGAAACATTCTTTAGGGTATTGCAAATTGCATACGTAATAAAGCAACATCATGGACTGAACTGCATCCAACAATCCACAATGCTGGCAAATGATTCGGTTTTCTGCAACCACGGAAACATTATGTGAGCCAGGTTCCTCAAGGGAGCCATCGATGACCAGGAATGGTGCCATTCCTCCAGAGCATTTCTCTGCAATATCTTCTGCCTCCCCAAACTGAAAATATATGAAAGAAAGCAACCTGTTAATTACTTAAAATGTTAAATAATGCTAGCAACAACTGAAATACAAAACAACTGGTCTTTGTCATGCTAGAATACAAATTGATAATACAATTGCTACAAAGATTAATGATTTCAAATGATAGTTATATATAGTATTTTTCTATTTTTTCCATATTATATATTCTAATTTTTTTAACAGTATCAGTATATTGAGTAACGACATACTCGCTTACTCAACAAGTCTCTGGTACCATTTTAGTGTACAGTATATCATACTGGAAACATATTTATTTTAATTATCGTATGACACCTGCATGCATATTGTTCTTTTCTTTCACCTACACAAGTAAAATATTTGCTACTGTACCTGATAAAGGAATGTTTCAGGATTTGAAGTCACCTTCCTTTTTCTTTCCAGCAAGTATGGAAGCAAACACATTGCAACATATGCCTGGTCCTCTATTTTTTAAAAAAAATGGTGAAGTTAGATTTAGAGAATTAACTTATTAGGCTACCTACAGTACATTGCCCCATCCCCCAGTGTAATAACAGACAATTCTATTTGTGAAAGGAAAAGTTAATCAGTATTATATAACACCTTATTAAATTATCGTCATTTAATTGGCTGTTTATGATCACGTGTTATTAAATAGAAATTTCCATTTTACTGACTGTGCAATGGAAAGAAATATTTGCACGGTCTAGCCGTGCAAATAGTTTTTTCCATTGCACGGTAGTTTTAATTCACTCAAAATGTTAATCGTGCCGTGCTCGCACGCGTTTAATTGCTCATTTCAATAAAATGGCCGATGAGATATTATGCCAATCACAAAGCGGACAAAATGGTGGGCGTTTTTTATTACCGAGAACGATATATCGTCACTTATGGACGAGTCAGGTCCTATAAATACAAAGTATTTATTAAAATTAATTGTTTATTCAAGTATTTGGCTTTTGAGACTTATTGTTTTGGACACTATAACATGTTTTTATTTGTTTTGCAATTAATTCAATAAATCATTCCACAAAAATGATCTATTTTGGTGTCATATAAAACAAATAATGAATGTTTTCATTCGTGCAATGGAAAGAATATTTTCATTCGGTAAAAGATGGAAAGTTCCATTCAACTCGGCTGTCGCCTCGTTGAATGGAACATCCCATCTTTTACCTCATGAAAATATTCTTACCATTGCACTCATAAACATTCATTATTAGTATAATAATATACTAATGAATACAAAAGCGATCATGCTATAAAAATATAGACAAATCAGATGGATTTAGGCAAAACAATATGTAAATAAATATGTAAATCACATTGCAGAATATAATAATAACATGAAGTATTAAGGATTTATTTTCTAGATTTGCATCTTATATCATGCCAATCTGATTGGGGGTTTTTATCACATGATCGCAGTTGTATTCATTCGCATGTAAGCACATGTATGTTCTTCCCGTCCCTTTGCTACTAACTTCTTGACAAAGGGCCTTTGCTCGAACTGTCGAACAAAATGTTCTCTTATTCAGGTAGTTGAATAACCTTCCCTCCATACCAGGATATACCTCAATTTAGTATCATACTTTGTTGAACACAAGTCCAGGCTCAGAAACAAAGCATATAGAGATCCAGGCAGGGTAGAGTTTGAAGTTTGGCACATCGCAAGCTACATGTACCAAATGAACCAAAATACAGTGAAAATGCTCCACTTCTGTAGTCTGTTGTGAATTACTGTAATTTGTTCTGTTTTTCTGTAGCAGTTACCGATTTATCGCCAAACACCGCGATAAATTGTAGTTTTTTTCTATCTATATGATAATTTTTACTATTTAAGGATGCATTTTTCGTTAAATTCATTGCATAAAAGTGTGAAATTTAAATTTTATCATGGTATTTGGCGATAAATTGGTAACCGCAACAGAAAAACAAAACAAATTACAGCAATTCACAACAGACTACAGAAGCGGAAGTGGGAAACTTTTGTATTTTCACTGTAATAAATAAGAAATGTGTATACCTGCACTTAGACTATCTTCACTCTCGTCATCAATTTCAGAGGGCTGACAAAGAAGTAAGATTTTCTTTGCCTCTTCTGAGGCAAACTTCTTTTTTTCAGCAATCTTAATAATCTTTGGGGCCAACTGCAGCAAACTGCTCTGCAGACAATCTGCTGCTGCGTTATCTGCCATCAAACGGTTGTACTCACATTTTAGCTATAAAAATAAAGGGTAGAAAGTTAGGAACTATTGTATATTATTTGAAACTGGGTAATACTGCATATACTGTACACAGTTCTAGATTCTTCTTCTGAGGATTAAAATCACTAAAGAGAGTAAAATGCTATCGCATATTGTAAATTAAAAGGTTAATATACCATTTAGATAATTATATCATAAATAAAGCCAATAACATTATGTCTTTATTAATGGAGCATGCTTCCACAAGCATTTAAGCATTTATGACATAATCATTTAAAAGGTGTATTAATTTTATCTTATTTGAAATAATATTTAAAAATTAACATAACATGGCCGATCATACAAGCAAAAGCTAACCTGTGGCTAGAATAGGCCACAGCTTAAAAACATGGTTTTCACAAACAGTACATACCTGATTTATCTCAAAGAGAAAAGGGTACTTCTCTTCAATGTCCTTCAATAAACATTTTTGCTCATTCATCATTTGTCTCCTAAAGGAATAGGTCAATTCCATTTTCTTGGTAACAAGAGTTTGGTTTGGCATTCTTTTCTTGCTTTCTTTCTTCATCCATGCGATGTGGGCTTTGCAAGAGGCGTTGTCTTCTCCTTCGATTGCGGGAGGTGCCCAGTTGACAATCCCTCTTTGGACAACAGCCCTAAGTTTTGCTGGATTTTTAGATCCATCGACATTCTTCCGTTTTCTTGAAAGCACAACAGGGTCACTCTTTTCGTTTCGCAGTTCATTTTTAATCTTTTCCCAAAGATACCTGTACCAAATTTCCTGAAGAAAGAGATCATGTGATTGAGTAGTAGTTGAGAAAGTAGGTTATCCAACTACCTGAAAAATAGTCCATGATTTTGAGCACTGCACAACAACCACTGCATGGTAACTCATGAAAAATAGCTTTAAACTAAAACATGTTCACTGTCGCAGACAGCAGTGCTACGGTCACAGTCCAAATCAAATATAAGTTGCAGATACAAAATATAATACTTACACAGCTACCACCAGCATCTGCAAGAAATGGAAACTTAGTGATGGCGTTAATAGGTAATTTTAGGTAACTATATTTTTCTCCTAGAAGTACAAGACTATGGAGTTGGGAAACCTGCTTGAATGTGCCAAAGCTATACATTTAGACTTTCTCTAAATGCAGCTGCAGTATTAATTAAGCTGTAAGGGGTCATCCTACCAAAAATGCACTGACACCATGGATATGATTTTCCCTGCCCATTCACCCCTCCCCCCGTAAATTATGTTCAATGGAAGAAAATAAACTGATGGTAAATCTTGTACATTTGCTCCCCCTGCTAGCGCTCTGGTGTCATGAACATTATCGAGGCCCATTGGCTGAGATTTCTAAAGACATGTATTTATTTTCTGTCCAGTTCACAGAAGAGGAGTTTACGATGCGTTCCAGGGAGATGTATGACCGCCATGCTGCTCAGATATCTACTGATCCCGAATCTGTGTCTGTTTATGGCGTCAAGGCACAATCTGAGTTAAACAACTCTAAGTATTTTCATGTTGTGGATGGCCTTCCTTCTGATATTATGCATGATATTCTGGAGGGAGTTCTGCCTTTGCATTTTAAGGTTATGTTAAAGAAGTTTGTTGCACAAGAGAAAAGATTCACTATTCATGAACTGAATAGGCGGATACAAGGCTTTCCCTTTGGCGCCAATGATTTTCGGAACAAACCACGTTTGCTAAAAAATGTAACTGCATCAGATTGCCATATACGTCAGTCAGGTATTGTACCAGATAAATGTTTAGTCAGGTTTAAATCCACTTTTATTTGGTTCGAAGATAACATACCATTCATACTATAATTTGTTGGTATGTGTTGTCATTGCCTAGGTCAGGGACGGATTTTGTGGGGTGTGCACCCACAGAAAATTTTTGCATTTACTCAAACCCTTCTCCCCACCCAAAAAAATTGCACCCCCCGGAAAATAAATGCTAATTGGCTAATAGTAATGATGTAGTATGTGAAATAAAGTTATAGATTTTGCTTGCACCCCCCCCCCCCATTATTTTTCCCTCCAGAGAAAAAATCTAAAAATTTGTACTAGGCAGGTAGTGTAGGGTCTTGCACCTTTCGAGCAAAGACAATTCTTCAGAAACTTATAGTACTGGTATGTGATAGGAATGGGCTATTTTCTCCTGGGACAGTATAAGAACTGTTAGAATGGAAAATAAGTTATTTCATATCTATACTAAACATCTGTTAGTGTGGGAGGGTGATTTTCATTTAAAAATACAAAATCCCAATAACCCCAGAACATAAAGTATTTATGTTTCCTCATATTGAGTTCAGCCTGATTTCAGTCAGTATTCAGTAATATAAACAAAAAATAATTGACGTAATATATTTTTATAGCATCACAAATGTGGTGTCTTGCTAGGCTCTTACCCATGGTCATTCATGATCTAGTTCCTGAAGACAATCCTGACTGGGAATTATTTATTGACCTAATGAAGATTGTGGACATAGTTATTTCACCAGTTATTGGCAGGCAGACAACATATTACCTGCGACTTCTCCTCAAAGAGTATCTGGTGGAATTCCGGAATCTTTATCCAGACACCAGACTGATTCCAAAGCAACATTTTATGGTTCATTATCCTGCTCAGATTAGAAGGTACAGTATGTTACTGCCAAAACCACAGGGGGGTAATGGTATTATGGATTTCATACTGTATATAAGGGGGGGGGAGGTAGCATTTTCCCAATATGCGCAATATTTTCCGACATTATCCAAAAAAAACTTTCATGAGACTGGGGGTCTGTGGCATACGGTAAATAACTTGATAGAGGTGGGAGTGGCTCCATAAGGCTCCACCATATAAGTTGGGTGCCGTCTGGACAAATTTTGGGTTGAAGCAGTGATTTTTTGAAATGCAATGTAAAAATGTTTTTTCAACAGGAATGGACCACTCGTGCGGCAGTGGTGCATGAGGTTTGAAGCAAAGCATCATTACTTTAAAAGATTGGCTCAAGGAATGACCAACTTCAAAAACTTGCCGAAGACCTTGGCAATAAGGCATCAACGTCTTCAGTGCTATTGGTTGTGCGAAGAAGATGCATATTTGAAACCTGTTACAGAGACTGGACCTGGTTAGAAATATTTCACTTTTGTAATCACAATCACAGTCAATTTTGTGCACATATTTTGATATATATACTGTATATGACATACTGTATTATCTCTATGTCCAGGGTCAACAATTGAACTAAACGAAGTTGCAGCAGAAAAGTGTGCCAGTTTGTATGAGAAATGTGCTTTTTTGACACCAGAGGCAAAGGTCTACATGTAAGTATCAGACTACTGGTAATGTACATTACCGTAAGGGTATTTTGTATAATCACCAAATAGCAAAGCATTATAACCAATTGTTCGCTTTAATAAAGGCAATGGGGAATCTGGATTTCGCAGGCCTTGGGACTCATCGGGGGGTGCTTGGGACTCATCTGCACTTAATATTTCTGTGTCATTGGAATCAGAATTGCTGTCCTCTTCACATATTTTGGGTTTATTTGATTTTCTTCTTTTTTCCTTTTTTTTTTCTTTCCTCTTTTTTTCTTTCTTCTTTTTTTCTTTTTTCAATTTTCTTTTTTTCGTTTTTGTGTCTTTCTCAGCTTGCAGCTGCATCAATGTTGCAGTTTCTTTCTCTATAAAGATATTGTCTATTTAAAATATTTGAAATACAAGATTTGATAATAACAAAAAAATTTACTTTACTAATTTGCTTAATAAAATAGACATTGTTTATAATTTTGTTCAAATTTTTTTTGCTTTTTGAAAAGTCATAATTTGGTTATTTATAGTTAAGGGGTTATTTTATTTTATAGGGCGGGAAGGAATGGTGCACAATGTCCGGGACTGACCACATGCCCAGCAAATGAGCACACTGCTCCAGGGGGCAGTGGCACTGGCAAGACTGGGGGGGGAACTGAGCCATATATATGTCACAACCAACATGTCCTTTCCTATTTTTATTATTTTTTTTTATTTTGTTAGGGGGGGGGGGTGTAGGGGAATGGGGGTTACTCATATAATTGATAAATTATATTAATGCCAGTGACCATTTACTCATTTGTGTCACATTTTATTTTTACATTTACATTTATTTATAAAATATCTTACAACAAATATATATATTACAAAAAATAATATAATTAATAAAATCAACAGCCCAGACTGGAAAGTTTGCGACAATTGTGCAACAATGATCGAAATTTTGCGCGTGGCAACAGCTGCTAACCTGCTGCAGCTGCTCCATTCTCTCTTCTTTGATTCCTCATCTCCAGACTAATCGGACGTTCATATTTCGTCTGTAAGACATTAAAATTGACTTTCATAATCAAATTATTAATTCATTAAATGATAAAAAACGACCGTAATTTACGTACATTCTCACACACCAATAGTCTGTTCCGCATCTTGAATATGCATTGATCTATACACATGTGGAGTGGAGTGATTAAGAGGTGGGTCTCCCTCATTGCCCAAATAATGTTCAAATGTCCCCCAGTACCCCACAGGTGACAGGTCACACTTGTTATCAATGACAAAGAAAGCCTATATACTAGGGGGGTCCTGGGATTGAATGTTTCTACCTTAAAATAATCTCATGTTCAGCCCTTGCCCCTTCCTCCCCATTGGTTTTTAACATAGATAGTATATAGTAGCTTTCCTTCCAATGGTATTTTTTTATAGGGGGGAAATTGGGATTGTGGAGTCAAGTACCAGTCAAGCGGGGGCACAGTGGTTTACCAGCATGCCATTCTTCCAAGCTTCCTGATGATAGAAGATATTTTCATCATGGCAAATGGAGATGTATTTTTTACTTGTAGAGAAATGCATACTTTAAGATTTTATAAGCACTTGCACTCTTATGAAGTTGCAATGGTAAACAATATTATCACAACAAGTTATGATGATCTTCTAGATTACCATCCGTTAGATATTTATGCTGTGAAAACAAATGGAATTGTGAGAAAGTATGTAAGAATGCGATATGACTTAGCTGATTGTGAAAATTAGAAAGATATACTATGTAAATATAAATGTAAATAGATATGTATATAATGTTATGAAGAGTGCCAATATAGGCAAAATATATTCCATGATACTTTGCCCAATTGTCGATATTCTTAAAATATGTAGCATTGTAGCTTATATTTCATAAAATGCTTCAAGTGCCGACTAAATTTCCCATCTGAATACAAAATTGTCATTTTCCTGTTTACACTAAAGTCGTGTTTTAATACACATAAATGGTGTTTATTTACCGACTTCTGGTGTAAATTTACACCGAATTAGTGTTTCAAGACCACTTTAATGATTTACACTTAACAAGTGTTGAGGTAACACAACATCAGTGTAATAATACACCTTTGAGAGTAATTTTACACTTCAGAGGTGTATTTTTCCGATTTACACCGAAATTGTGTAAATTTACACTTATTTGGTGTTTGCTGAACACTTCGGAATTTAGAGTGCAGTCCGACATTTGGGTACACTATAGTCCATGTTATTCCGTAGGCAACGTCCATGCATGTCTTCTCTTGTCGGCGGTAATAGACAATGAAGTTGAGAACTAGGTTATTGGATCTTTTTAAATGTTTTATGGCACAGAATTTGTCGTCTATCTTCTAAACGAGAGCATTGTGCGACACTGAGGGCTTCATTATAGTTACGTCCAGGGTAAATAATGCGCAAAACTCTCTTTTGAACATGATCAATCTTATCGGAGAAGTACTGTAGTAAGTAACGCGAACACACTCGTATATAAATGGTCAAATTCTAGTAATTCGCGACTTAAAAATAAAAACAGGTGTACAGGCTGTTCCACAATAAGTCGCGACTCGCGAATTTGACACCATGTACGATAGTGTTGTGTTGTTGCGTTCATATAAGAGACGCGTCTTATGAATGACTATTTTTATTAAATGGCCCTATATGGCCCTATTGTAAAAGCGTTTTGGTTAAGATCCATGATCTAACGATTATGGCTTAAACTTCATTAAGTCAATATTTACCCTTAAATAACGCATTATATATTATAATGAATATATGAATGTAGATATAATAGAATGTGTGCTATATATGAATAATAGAATGTGTGCTATATATTCTTGACTTCGCATTCTAAAGATATGTGTCCGAACCACTGCATGAACATTCAACACAGTCTAGTCTAGCTAGCTTTAAAACAGACATATTTACAAACAACTTTCACTTGAATCACTGAAACGATTGCTAGGTGTTTTTCATTGTCAGGCATACTGGTATCACAGCCTAAAATTTTGAAGAGTTGCTGTGTTAAACATGGTATTATCAATATCCCAAAGCTCGTCAGCTGATACATTTCAAAAGCTTATAACAACTAGTAACTGATTAAACTTGTGAATATACAAAAGAGCAATATATCCACTTACTTTCATCAGTATACATCTTGAGATATCACCGCTGTTGAACTTAAGTCGATGCATTAAGTTATTGAGATCAACCGAAGTGTATGGCAAGTCCTCACATCTGTGCGAAGGTCTATTTATCGTGGCCACAGTCCAACTTTGTGATTCGATACTGGTGACGAACAATGCCGATTGCTAATATTGCTAAAAACTGCGTTGCGCTTTAACGTTCCACGGACGTTTACAGAAGGTTGTACTAAAGTCTTTCTGTAACCTTCGGTAAAACATGCCTACAACGTTTTCCACACATATGTGACACCTGCATGCTTTTTGTTATTTTATACACAATTGCAAAAAATCTGGAAACAGAAACATTTGTGTGCGTATGTCATTCTTATCCAACAACTAATACAAAATGTACATAAGCTTACATTCACCTGTCAAGTGTCACCTTTCTGCTTGTCTGTCAGTTTGTTTTGTCTTTTTCTCTCTCCATCTTTACTACTAATGGTCACTTGCTTAATATATATGTTGTAGCTATCTGTCTGCCTGTCTGCCTGTCTGCTTGCCTGACTAACTGATCGACCGGCTGAATATGGGTGGGTTTCATTGCGCTATTGAGCAGCTTGATAAACAAATGTTATTATTTCATACCTTGACATGATATACAGCTGGTTTCAGAAGGTTTAATCTGTAGCAAAATAATGAACTTTTTAATATTTGAGATCATGGAGGACACTAGGGTGGGAATGTAGGACACGAGTTGGTGCACAATAGCCAATAGGCGCAATCTCCTGAACATAATAATTTCCAAAACCTATTGAATATCACAGAGTGTGATATAGGATCTACCGTGAGGTGAAAAAATGAGATGGAAAATGGGAGGTGTTTGCGCACGTTCCTAAGCCACCAGCTCAGCCTTTCTCAATAATATAGTACCCTCAGTTATGATGCATGCCCCAGCATCTTAGCCTAAATAAAGGCCGGACAATACACCATGACGAGCAACTCAGCACCGTGGCTGAAATTTTGGGGTGCAGTTGCCCCCTCCCCCCCCCCGCACCTTTACATAAAAGAGAGAATGTAATACATTTTGATCTAAGAAAACTAAAAGCCACCGATTTTTTGGGTAAGTGGGGGGTTGACCTAAACTTTAAAAAATTTTTTGTCAGAAATTTAGGATGGTTTGCCCCCCATTTTGTAGAATTTCTGCAACTGTCTCAGCACACTCTTTACCAGATTCTATCATTTGAAGACATACATCTATCATTTGAAGACATATCTGGGGTTTTGACAAACCATCTCAGAGAGTACGTAGCTCATATATAGCCTCATATGTTCATCTCAGCAAGCAGGAACTTTGGTAATGGCCATAATTTGAAAATTGACATTTTATCTTTAAAATGATCACTGATAGTTTACCTTAACGGTATTTTAAGGAAACTGCAAAGATGCAAGCAGCAACAAAATATAGAAAAACACAAGCATTGTGTCTGAAAGCATCTATCATTTGAAGACATAGAATTCTAGGGTTTTGTCAGACAGTACATAACAACCAACACTAAAGATTTCTTATTCCGGCAATGGGAAAATTGCACATTAATGGGTTAATAGTTTGGTTACCCCTATGAGGCCCTTTTAGCTACAATGTACTAAATACACCATGTACAGCGTAATATTAAATGACAGCTAGTTAATACAGGGCCAAGTCAGCTTTATCCCAAGGTGAAACATTAACAACAAAAAGTAATACCGGCCATATGTATATATCACGTATTTCTCACATCATAACTCATAAGGCGCGCAACTCGAAAATATGGTTAAAATTCTTAGACAATGGGATTACAAAATATAACAGCTCAGCTCATAGTTAGGTTCCACTTCGTGTAAATTTAAATTAAAGTCGTTTCATTTTCACTATTCCTATATTTTTTTGAAGTGCTTCGAAACAATTAAGTTTAATTATCTAATAATTTTTCCATATTTTGGAAGTGCGCGCCCTATGCCTATCATGGACAGTGTTAAATAAGGTACTATATATGAAACTGTTCATTCTGTACTTAATCTGTTCCGATAAAACTATAAAATTTGACGTAACAATGTTTGTCTACAGTATTATTATAACAGACTTAAATAATTATAACTATACGAAAGGCGAAAGCACTTCAACTGATAATATTGTGACACAATTGCACTGTTTGGACTTGTTAATATTAAAGTTCCACACTTACCCACAACAACTTAAACTAGTATAAACAATAGCCAAAATTTATTCTGCTCAACATATAGTGTAGTTAACTCGGCAGCTTGCTAACTTGTTGTGTCGAAAAGTCAATCAGTTTACAATAGTATAATGTTGAAATAGTATAATGTCATGTTGAAATGTCACGTACTTGTCAAGAAATTTAACAATTACATCAATTATACTCTAAGCCTTATCCAATGAAGCGTTTGTGCATATTAGCACAGATTAATGATCTAACAAGATGCCTCACTCAGCCAAAATCGTGTCCGAGATTTTTTATACGCACGCGCAAGGCGCCATTTCCACGCCATAATTGAGCCACTGACTGACAAAAGTCACTGGATGTATGTGAAGACAAGAAACAATATTTTAATGTTTTTGAGCAAAAAAGGGCAGTAAATAACGCATGAAAAGTTATCGAAATGAAGAATATTTGTGCTATTTTGTTTTCTTAATCTTTACTGGACAGCTAACTTGTATTCTTACAGACAATTTTGGAAAAATATTAGCGAAAAGACAGGTCCACAGAGTGTGTGTGTTTGGTGGGGGGTAAAAGTTCGAACTTTTAAAGGCCAAAAAACAACAATCCTACGTAATATTTCATCTTTATATCATTCAGGTTTGTATATAGTCTTATCCAGATATACTTTCAAGTTAAATATCACGTTCATGTTGCCTAGGAAAGGACAGGCAGCCAAAAATATTCCATGAACCATATGCATGTTCGGTCATGCCTATTTTCAATATTTCAGTAACATTATTTGCTGTTTATGTTCCACCTACCTAAGGAAACAATATATACCAACCTCCATTTCTCAAAGTCTGAATTTTACGTTGAACATTGATGTTCCTTTCAAAATTTTATCACAGTTTTGCTCACCGAAACTTCGAACTTATTACTCAAAAGTAAATTAAAGTGCCTACGCAACGAAATTTTTGCCTCATTTTTTATTGTTTTGTTAAAAATTACAGCTCCAATGATGAAGAATGGCGTTTACAGTTTATTCATATCTTATTTCATTCCCAATATATGACGTTTTATTGTTATAATCTTTAGAATTCTGTAAAAGCTTAAATCTTCCCTCAAAATGCAGGAAATGGCATTTCAGATACTTCAGATTTCAAAATTTTCCGTGGGAACATGCCAATGTACCCTCCTAGAGGTGTGTGGCGCGTCCGGCGTAACAGAACACTTGCCTTTTCAGATACCTCTTTTATCTGCGCCGCTCATAGCTATGGAGAACCCTGCATCCCCCACTTTTTGAGATGGATTTTCGCACTTGAAAATCCACCCTTTTTACAGTGTTTTCTGTTTCCTTACTAAACCTCTCAATGATGTTTGGTTCCATTTCAATCCCCTTCTTCGTGTGACATGTTTGTACCATTGGTTTCTACGACAGTATTTCAGATAATGCCTTTGTTGGGCTTGTGTTTTCTTTCAAAAGACATCTTTTTTTCTGTGATGCTGTTATTCTGGCCTCACGTACATTGTACCACAACATGCAGTTATGTTGATCCCTGGTTTTACTCCCAATTGTATTACAATTGCTTGCTGAATCAAACAAGTGTTTCTTGACTTGCTCAGCCTTAGCAGAAATTTATTTCAATGACATTGGATTTGACCAGTCTGATGAGGTTAGTTTCCACATATATTCATCAGGGTGCAGGTTTTGAAAATGCGTAGTTCATCCTGTGTGGTCTATACAACATTGATTAAATTAATCTTAAAAATTGTTTTAGTATTAATTAAAATGCGTTATATAGAATAAGAAAGAACGTATTTTATCTCAAAAACATCATAGTATAAAAATACTGTTCAAAAAACAGTTGACGTTTTATGACAATTTCGAAACGTTTTGTAAGACGTCTAAGATTGAATTTTACAGTAAATCAAAGCTAAAAGAGAACAAAATAACATACCTACTTTATATAGTTGGAAAATTGGTAATTTTATAGTTAAAAGTAAAAATCTTATCACTATTTTACCAGTTTGTACAGAAAAGAAAAGAAATATACATTATTACAGTGTTCGCCTGCGTGTTACCATGGTCACAGATTAAGGATATACCAGAAGTGTAACTTCATAGGGCTTTCGTGTCCTCAAATTTCCCCAAATGGCGCTTGCTAGGAACATGGCGGCGTGAAAAACAACAACGTTTTTTTTCTTTCATGGCCTTTTTAGATCGAAATTTTTGGATAAAACAGTTAAGAGCGTCATTGTTAAATGTTTGAGCTGGTTGAAAGCAATGAAGAAGTGAGAAAAGACGAATTGTCGGCTTTGTCGTACGCTTGCTAGGAACATGGCGGCCGTGGAACAACTTTTTACCTGAAGTTACACATCTGTATATATTTCATCTGTGCCATGGTTACAGTAATCGATTTAGTACTTCATGTTACAATAACTTTTGGAGTGTTCGGGAGAATAATTGTTTGGTTCTAATGGCGAGGGGATCTTGCATGAATGTACGTATTTCTAGTAGGTATAAATTTCTGCATGCCTGGGTTTTTACGCTCACAAATCAATAAAGTGATGTAGAAGAGGTGGGGCGCTAGTGGCCGGAGTCCCCCTTCCTCAAGCTATGGCGGGGCTGAGCCATCCTTCTTTTTTTGCAAGAATGCTTGAAAATATAGAATTTTTCCATAGTTGTCATTCACCAAATATCACTTATGACTAATTCAGGCATGAATAATTATAGTAAATAAATATTATCATGGGATCGGGCGGTTACTATGACGTCACTCATACCCAAATGTTTTCACCCTTGGTAACATGCTCGTCTAGAGAGCTACCCTACAGCATCGAGTCAATATATATTTTGCCTCATTTGCAAAAGATTAACCTGCTATATCAGCTTTTGAACAAGGCTTCTTGTCATGGAAAACTGGCGTACACCTGAGCAAATAAAACTTGTCTAGGAAAACCTGAATACTTGATCGTCTGATCGAGTATAAAAATTGAACATACCTTTGCCCTAAATCTTGTCGCTTTCCCTTGACGTTTGCGCCACGACAAAACAATTAAAGTACCATTGCTTTAATACCGCAACTGTGCATTGTTCAATGTGCGTTGTTTTTGAAATTTTGCACCAGGTATGTCTCTTCCTTCAAGTTTTAAATTATTATTATTATTATTATTATTAAGTCTTTACATCAATAGTTACATCAGACGTGTAACTTTACAAAGTTAAGAAAATATTAAAATGAACTTATAACAGATATACTTACAAAGTGTTATTACTAATACAATACTAATTAGAATAATTATGTACATAATTATGTAAAAGTTAAAGTTTACTAATTTTTATTTAAAAAACTATTGAGGTTAAAAATTTAAAAATTTGCTACCTTTACTAATTGAAATAGTCAAAAAGACATCTATTTAAAAAGGTTCGTTTGAATCTCTCCGTCTTTATTTTCGGTAAGATAAATTCGTGTTCTCGTTCCCGTAATATTCGCTGTTTCTTGGCTGGAAGTAACTCATATAATATATGTTCTGGATTTTTCCTTATCTTATCAAATAAGCGTTTGTCTCTTTCTTCGATTACCTTCGATATCGTCTGTGTTTGAGTCTATCTTTATTTTATAACTTTATTTACTTTACAGCTTTGCTAATTCCAAGTGCCGTCTCCAAATTCAGTCCCATAATTCCAATGGGGACGAATTCGGCACCAGTCTTCTTTTGAACTTCGGAAAGGAGAATTGCCAGTTTAGCTAATCATTAGGCATTCAATAAGCTTCAATTTAAGGTGAAATTCAGCCTACTACGTTTTGTAAAACGTTTCCAAATATAATCATGACACTCCAGTCTCCACTGTCATTCCCTTTCAGCTATAGTAGAGAAACTGTGAAGTATATTTATCACAAACGTTTCAGTTAGTATATTTGAAATATTTTTTGCTCAAGCCACATTGTATTGTTACAAAGGACTATTAAAAACACGATATAAAAATCAAAAACCGCCGGATGAATTGCTGAAATGAACAATAACTAAGTATGAACATGAACTCGTATAAAAAAATATATTGTTTAAGAATAAGAATGATAATAGTTTAAGAATGATAATAGTTTAGATAATGATCAAATACGTTTTAGTTCGCTGCTTACCAAGATACAATATTATTAATATTACTGTAAAACTCTCAAGTTTGTTTTCTTCGTTTGGGTTTTATTTTTGACAGCCACACGAATTCTGAATGCTGTAAGCTTGTTTTCAATTCAAACATGACAATCCCACGAAGCACCAATTAATACTTGTTAAATAACGTTCGTCGTTATAGTTTAGTTTGTTTTAATGTTTCTTTACGAAATCCTATTTGGCAGTCCGTATAAAAAATCATAAAAATTATCAAAAAGACAAAAACTATTGCAAAATTAATCACAGAGTAAATACAAAAGAGGTATCACTAAGCAAAAAAAGCGTAACGGCCGCCATGTTCCTAGCCAGTGCGCTAACGAGAGGCAATCACCCTTCCTCCCCGCGAACTCAAATTTCAAGATGGCGGCCGAGCTTTTCGGATAACAACCGGCATAAGAAACACTTGCTAGTTGTTATTTTCCTCATAACGGATTGCCTTGACTGAAGTTGTTATTAACAACTTTATATAATTCATCCTTTAAAGAAGTGTGGGTTTAAAAGACTTTTGACGCACATTATGGGGTTGGGAGTTGGGGGTTGCGATTCGATGCCTGCGGTGAAAGCTCAGGGCCGCAGTTCGATTCCTGCTTATAAGGCCTATACTTGCATTTTTCGCAACTACTCCCGGTTAGGTCTAAAATATGTATATATTTTCGCTCGAAATAAACCCTTCAATATATTCGTTTGCATCGTCTGATTAACATCAATCAACATTATGATGTGTATGATGTTCATCATGTGATATGATGAAACCATATAACATTTCAGTTCGTGAGAACAACAACGAATTCTGTCAGAGAGCGCTTGGAAACTGATTGAGATTGCCAGTAATACATGTAAGCGACTAGCGACAACGCAGGTAAATCATAATCCTATTTTAATATCGCTACCCTGAGAAAATTTAGCAAGAGGATATATAACTTTTTTATTTGTGTATTGCGTGTAATTTCTATTTAAATAATATAGCATACCACTGATATCATGCGAGCATCTGTGGGACGCTTATTCGTTCGTGCTCCCTCCCATGGCGCTAACGGTTTTGCAATAACTGTAGTCTGTAGATCATTTGCTTTTCAAAAAACTTGCAATGCGCCGATCGCATTCAGTGTGTATATGCAGCTTTCGCAAGCATGAAGATATTAGCTATCGTTCTATCTTTGAATTAATAGTCCTGTATATTGGCATATTGCCGACATATGCATGATTTAGTCCTGTATTATACAGGATACTGTAGTTTGGTTTTAAAAACTTGAATTGCGCCAGTTTTACATCGAATCTAATCATTCTGCTGTGCAGTTTGTATAGAGCTTTCACATTCAAGCATCATACTTTTCGATATCATATAGCTACAGTATATAGAGTATAGAAAATGATCTTTGACCTTTTTGAAAGACTATCTGTATGTCTATCACTGCTATGCTCGAAAATATAGTAATGTTATAAATAGCTTTTAATAAGCAATTAGTTCAACGCTTTCAAAGTTGGGATGAAATTGCAGGGGCAGTTGAATTATTGTTGCTAGACTGGAAGCTTTGACTTTTATATGCATATTTTAAGCATGCCAGTTTCAATTACATGTTATCCCATACTTAATATGGACGATACCATGCAATGCCAATGAATTAGAAATACAAAGGATGTTTTTTAGGAATCTACAGAATAAAATATCCATAACAACAGCACACCCTTCAAGTTTGTCAATAAAATGCTTTTGTAAGGTTAACTTTTGTTCAAGTATTTTCGCCCATAAGTTGTTTTTCTGTCAACGTAACAACAATGATTAAATGGCTTCTATGTCAAGATAAAACCTCTTGAAGAAGCTCACGCTATTACCTTTATTATTACTCTTTATTTATTTGTCGTTTACGAAGAGAATAATGTACTTTTTGCTTAAATGCTTAGTTATTGATTTCTTTCACGAACGGACATGTTGTTATCATGGCCAGTTCCTATCAAAGTATATATCTATATCTTGAGAAGGTTAATCACGAAAGTGCATGCTTGATCTCCAAACACGCTCTGCAAATGTAATTAGTTCATTGATAGCTTTGAAAATCAGACTGCATTAATGCGTATATTTATATTTTCTATATCCGTGTTTGGAGAGGACTGAGTAAAAGGTAAACGGCACCCTTTTTCTCAGAACAGAAATTTGCAAATATCTAAATAACTTACCCTACAACCTACCTTTCTATCTAACCTATAGCCTTTCTATCTAACCTTATCTATTTCGATATGTCAGATGACGAGCTCGTGGAGACAAACAGTTAATAACTACTGTAAGACTGGAGTCAATATCAACTCCTTATTGTACTTATTAACCGTAACAAATACCATATATTTATAGAGCATGAAATAATTCTTTCGAAGCGGCAGGCGATTTATTTTTTCCGTTAAATTGAATACTCCTTTTGCTTTCATCAGAAATAATTAATGAGTATAATATCAGGGTTTATTTTTTATCTATGAAAATACAGCAATCTGATTGGCTAGCGAGCATTTCAGAGCGGTCCGGATTTTTGCATCCGACCCGCTCTGAAACTCATCCGGGCCGCTCTAGATTAATACGCGACCAAACACAGGATTGAAACAATTTTTAGATTAAAAAATCTTCCCAAAAAGTTAAAAAAAAGCTAGCCTAACGATAGCTAGAGAACAAAAATTAATTTCATCAACTCAAAAGGATTCATACTAAGCACGATGCGCCGAGAAAACTATAATACATTTGTTTTAAATGCTCATGTGTTTCAGTATTTGTCCACATTAAAGTTAAAAAAATACAGTTTAAACAGATATCATAGAAGAAAAAACTTTTCTCCATACATAAAACTTAAAAACATGGACCAACTGTAGTGAAAATATGATTTTTCTGTCCATTTGTGAAAGTACTTTTCGTATACATATTGTAAACTAAAAAAAAATTAAAGCCTTGGCCCTTGGCAAACAAAGTTGAGGCTATATGTTTTTTATCATGAAACGACCAGAAACAAATTACAGCATACCTCAGTGTTCATTGTCCAGTTTTAGTAGAAAGCGTTGATCGAAGTCAAAACACATGCATTCACTGCATGATTTATTTTTACTTTATGAGTTTTTTATGGGCAAAGCAAGTAAACACGAAGATATCCTTGTCAAAGCAACACTGAACACCAGAAAACCTTTCATTTCTATGATTTCCTGCTGCCATATTTAAAAAATATCGTGTACATTTTTACAGGAACTATGTTTTTTTTTGCGAGTTTCTTGCCAGTTTTCTTGAGTTTTCGTCTTCGTGTTTTCTTTCAACACTTAAACGTTCAAGTTTTGTCAGCCTCGCTTTGATTTCACAATTGCACTGATCTCAAGACCTCGGGCACAGTTTTTCTCATCCGGACCTCGCAACCGGTAAAATAGAATATATGTAATAGATAGATATTAAATTTTTTCCGAATATTCGCAAATCCATGACAGTATAAAAGTATATAAATTTTAGGTTTCTCCATGATCACAGTGTGGTTATCAAACCATTAAGAATTTGAGTGGCATTGTACCTTTTAAAGATGTCTATTTTGTCACCTTAGTTCGATAAGAACATACTTTGATATCATACAAAGAAGAGTGCCCCTTTATGTCGTGTATCGTGTGTCGTGGGTAAAAAGTCTTGTGTTGTGGGTAAAGTCGTGAGTAAAGTTGGGGTCGTAAAATGCACTAAATCACGTTTTTCTCTAAAAGATTATTCTTTTACCAAAATCAATTTAAATTTCTGAAGATAGTGCATTTGCAATGTTTTTAATAAACGAGATATAATTAATTTCGTAGTGGGATTTGTAATATATACTTTATATCTGGTATAGAAGTTATACAATTTCATTTGTGCGTTCTTAATTATGCGATTAATTGCTCCGGCTACGACCATTTGAGATCTCGTGGCAGAATATATACATTGTAGGAAAGCAGTTCCGGGCCATTTCCAACCGATTCCTCTTGCAATACGAACAGCAAGACTTTCTCATATATTCGGATATTTTGCAGAATATGATACGTTGCAGAATAAGGTTCCATCCTTGGACCAATGCTCTTTCTTTTATATGTGAACGATCTGCCCAAGACTGTGAATCCATCAAAAGTCCTTGTTTCGCTGATGATACGAAGCTTCTGAAGCAAGTTGACAACCTGCAAAATACCGCTGGTCTTCAAGACGACATTATCAGTCTTAACTGTTGGGCCACAGATAACGGTTTGACATTGAACCAAACGAAGTGTAAGTGCCAGCGCATCACACGGAAGAAAACACCGGTTGAGTATCCCTACGCCCTGAATGGATCAGTACTTGGCGCTGTTAATCAAGAAAAATATCTCGGTGTATGGGTGTCGAAGGAGTTGTGCTGGAAGAAGCAAGTTGTCGAACAGACTTCAGAAGCGAACAAAACTCTGGGATTTGTCAGGAGATCTTCCCTGGAGATACGAAGCCAGAGAACAAGAAGATGTCTGTTCGTCGCTGTTGTACGACCTCACCTTGGCTACGCCACTCAGATTTGGACCTCTCAGACCACCGAGCTTATCAAGCAAGTCGAAAGAGTGCAGCGTCGTGCAACAAAATTCATACTAAACCTTCCATTCCACTGCGAACTAACATACGAGAATCGACTACAAGCTGCCGATTTACTACCAGTTAGTTTCTGCCATGAATATTTATACTTGACGTTTTTTGTCAAGATGGTTAACGGGTCGGTGTTGCGTCAGTGAGGAGATAATCCCTGAACGGAAGCATGGAAGCAAAAGAACAACGCGAGCAACGAGCAATTCTGCATGACATCATTACGTTCAGGGTCATAAAATGCAAAACAGTAAGATTCCAAGGGCCGTTCGTGAACAGAACAGCAAGAGTTTGGAACATTCTTCCTGCAGAACTGATCAATCAATGTTGTACTGATCACACAGAATGCCCTACACATTTTCAAATTCACAAACTATATATACTGCATGCTATAAATCGGCAAAGCAAGCATGCAAAATAGACATTTGCCTGTTTAAAACGCTCCTTTTTCGGTCTTTCGACTGTTTTTCCTCTTGTTAATTTGTCCTCTAAATAATTTTCATTTATCTTGTTTTGAAGACTGAACATATAAACTTACTTACATAGAGACTTTCTTATAGAATGAGTGCAAAACTATTTTTGAAGAAAGTTTGCAAGAAGGAAGTCTTCTCTCGGCTTGGACTCGCGCATGCGCATTACTTACAAAACCGTCGAGTCCATGACAAAAGAAAATGGCGGACAACTTTGCATTCCATGCACAATGTTTTACACATACGCGGGTGTAAATATCCGAGCGGAATAAGTGCCCTCGCACGGCGCTTCGCGCCGGCTCGGGGATAAAATTTGCAAGCCGTTAACTAAGTATGTTTGTGAAATACAATAAAAAGTTTCAATTCGTGTTTGATCATCGATTTTATAGTACCTGGTGATGACTTTGAACAAGTATATCGAAGTTTCCGTTGTGTTTTATTTCTGTTTTATAATAATAATCTATGCTGTTTATGATATCTATTTAAAGGGCCCACAGTAATTGGTACCATACTGTTGTGGTGACCCTGCCATGAATGCATGATAATGGCGAAGTTAAATAAATAAACATCTCTCTTGATCCAGACAGCCCTGATAAGTGGCAACCCTTATAGCATCACTGATTATTTAATTAAAATATATTTATATTTCAAATAAAATAATGGGCGCATTGAAATCATGCGTTTGCTTTATTGCTGTTTGGTAAAATCATACGAATGAAATCACACGCGCACGGCAAGAAATAAGGATACACGTAGAACCGAAATGATGCAAAGGTCTGCAAAGGGACCGTTCACATGAAAATAATATCTCATTTTTTGAAGTAGAGATACCTCACACTTTATTGTGTTGCGGCTGGGTAGAAGAAAGTCATATACTTTAGCCAGTTCAAACGATGCTGATCGCCCGCGTCGTCAACACTCTACAGTTATTAATTTGACGATTTTTGGTGGCTTCTAGATCTGAAAGATGTCGAAACGTTTTTACTCCAACGTTGATAAAGGCACCTCGAATGATAGGGCCGGCTGACAGCCAGAAAACAGGTTTAGTAAACTTGTTGGCGAAGTATATATTATGTATATATTACAAATCCTACTAGGAGACTATTTGAACATATCTCGTTTAAAAACATTGAAAATGCAATGGTTTTTGAAGTGTGTGCTTAAAGTGAAAAACGCGATTTAGCTAATTTACGACCCACGACTTCACCCATGGATTTACCCACGACTTTACCAACAACACACGACCTTCTTTCGCCATAAAGAAAAGCTACAAAATGAGCACGTTTGCAGTTGCTCAGTTGACTAAAAGTAGTGTTCAACGCCTTGAATGATACCAATCAAGCAACACACTCAGACTGATTATCTATGACAAGGGTTGCCTTGTCATATTATTATGTTCTTATATATTATTATGCTCTTATATGTCTATTAGTCTAGTCGTATTGGTCATTTGGTCAACGACTTAATTTTGGCTCATTTCTGCCAATGCGAAGTTATATTTGTTCAATACAACTACTGTGACCTTCTGCCTTCCGGTGTACTGCTATTTCAATGCGTAGTTTTACTTCTGTATGGAGAGTATGTCGCAGGTCGATTGCTATGGATTTACCCAATTCTTGCCTCAGTTGTGTTTCTGAATGAATTTAAAATTGGACTGCTATTTAGCGCTTCATTCTGCCTTATCATTGGCTTTACTATGCTTCACTCAAGCCGTTATAATACCCGAAACGTTCGCTACCGATCGTTTCCTGATAAGTTTGTATGCCTTGTGCCTGATTTGTAATACCTTTTCGTACTACAATTATATCCAGTGCCTGTACCAGGAAGGGATCGAAGATCTTGCTTTCAGTATCGATCAGCTCACCGGGCTTGCAAACCGCTGGAGTTTTGAAAATTGGGCAACTGAGAAACTAACCGAAAGCAAAAATAGCAACACTATTACCGCATTAGTATTTGTCGATATTGACGACTTTAAGTCTGTTAACGATACCTACGGACACGATGTTGGTGACAGAGTCTTGCAACATTTTGCCAGACGCTTGAAAAATAATGTACGCAACAAAGACAAAGAAACCAATAAACTCGACTATTCGATAGCCCGCTTTGCTGGCGATGAGTTTGTTCTACTCCTTCATGATATGCGCACCCGTAAAGACTTAGATGCAATTCTGGGACGAATCTGCCATCTTTTTGAAGAGAGTTATCAAATTTCTCAAAGAGTTAATCGCCTAACAGGTGCGGCTCTATACCCTAACGATGCCAGCAACCTCTCAGAGCTCACACGTTGTGCAGACAAAGCGATGTACGCAGCCAAACATTGCGGGAAAAACCAATATAAATATTATTCACAGCGTACGTTAGACCCACTTCAGGAGTTCAGCGATTCTAAAGTCACTCCTATTGAGCGCCTTTAGTGCATTATATATCGTTCTTTTGTGGTGTTCAGACGTGTATATTTGGTAATATAACACTTAAAATGTCTTTACGAAGAACCCATCTATAGGAGCGAAAGGAAATATGAAATGGACTGGAAAATTTGAATTAAAACAGCGTTGTTGGATTCATTCAATGCACGTTTTGAAAAACGGCGGGATCTGCAAACTGAGTTTGCATCTTCAGGAAGCGAGCAAGGCTAATCGCATTATTAATTAACGCTATGAAATGTCATCAATCCAGGTTCAGTTGCTTAAACGCAGTGTGAATCCAAGGAAGTAATAAGTTAATTTTCTGTTATACCCTGTAAAAATGTGTTAATGAGGTTATGCAATAACCAAGGTTAACAGCTAGGGAACATGTGTCGTTACGTCAGCGTATCACGTGACCGGGGGTGTAGCGATTAGCATGTTTGCGTACCCGAGGCATTAACGATCTAACCACAGAACAGCTGGCATCAACGTTACGGTTTAAAATTTTATACGATCAGTTACCGTTGCGTGCTGAGCAAACATTGTATGAAATATTTGTTGTCTATTCACTAAATTTGTCGGTTAACGAAATGAATACGGTATCGCAAGTTATTCGCCAAGGTTATACACCAACTAGAGTGGCTGGCAAACCCGATGCAAGTCCTTCCAGTTACTCGCGCCTTAACGAAAGGTCAGGTAGGCGATATATAGGTCTCTACGCCAGAATTCAGGTACGTTTGTCGCTCATATATTCGTTAATAGTCCTAATGGTTAGCGGTTATTACAAAAGTGAGCGCGTTAACTGGCATTCTTTCGTGAGTTAAATTTAATCGGCGCTAGATTATGATCGCGCTATCCTAGAAGCCACGGTTAGTAACATAGGGATTTGTGGGGGTGTCCATTGTTCAGAGACCGACTTTTAATATTTGTTTGACCACATCAAAACATGTATTACGAGTTAAGGTAAAAATATGTGTAGTGCCAGGGGTGTAGAAGGATTTTTAAAAAATAGAGGCCAACTTCCTGTAGATCGTCAGAAATGGCATTTTCAGAGTCTTCTCTACGTAAAACGCCCCCCAAAACGTAACCTTCAACATCCTAAAGATCCAATTAGAAGCTGCATTTTTATAACAGAGTTGACTTAATTTTGCTCGAGAATACTGCATGACGTGAAAATAGAACGCACAATGCGGCAGAGCAAAAGTTAGGAGGTTTTGCACAGTCGTGCATGTCAGATGGCTATGTCATCTTACATTTGAGTATATTGCTTTAAGAGGAAAATATATCTCTGGGTTTTCCAATGTTGATTTCTTTTATTGACAATTTTTGTATCGTTTATTGTACGTTTTTAGACAGGATGTTTCGGAGCAACACGGACCGAATTAAGTAGTGTAATTTTACAATTTGGGACCGACTTTTTTGGAAAATTCACAAATAATGGGGGGTGTCACACCCCCAAACCCCCCCTATTGTGCGCCCCTGGTTACTGTTGCCAGCCTGAGGTTTGTATAACTACCGCGCGGCGTTCGCGAATCAAACAGTTTCAGCTGAATTGAATCTACGCAGTTTCCCCAATCTAGCGTCGTGACTCCTGAGCTCCTGGCGCTGTTTTGTTTATTGTCTGTCAACAAGAGTAAGTAATCACAGCTGTGTTAAACAACTCCCCGATTAATAAGTTGACGTGTTGGATATGCAACTAGCCGAGGACCCGGACCGATCTAAAGTTGAACATATTGTATTTAGTCTCCGAACGCGTTCTCGCACCGGTTTTAACATGGTAATTGATAAAACTAGAATAGTGAGGCGAATAGTGCGAATAGTACGAATAGTCGACGAATAGTACGAATAGTACGAATAGTACGAATAGTCCGCGAATAGTACGAATAGTCGACGAATAACACGAGACTTAGCAAGGCTTTGCTGTAGATCTAAATTTACCGGAGGGGGGTGAGCTCTATTGACGAACATGAAATCGTGAAATCGATTAAATATTTGTTAAATATTTGTTAAATATTTGTTTAATAGTTCCCTTACCTTTAATATTGATTATTACGTTTAATATTGATTTTCGAAAGTAGAAGGGGGACTCCCCACATGCTTTGCAGTTTGCATGTCTTAAGGATTGAAAAACTTACAAGTGTAATCGAGAGGATTTTTTTAATAACTGGCCAAAAATTACAAAAATTTATCATAAATTCCCAATTACACTTAATATTGTGACATCAAACGCTGTAGAGAACATAATATTCCGCTTCGTACTATCACATAGTCAATAGACAATAAAATCCCCATATTATTATAAATAAAGTACTATACGGGCAGGTTGTGAGAATTTTATTTCCGGAAACAAATATAGCGTATAGTTTACCAGCGATGCGGGATGAAATCTTCTCGCTCCACCAAGCTAAAATCATAGAAACAGGCCCTAAAAATCGTTAAACCAACGTAACGCAACTCATATTTAAATTTTTAAGCCATTAATGAATATATATGTGTATATATTCATTTATATTTGTATATATTTTCATATATATTTGTATATATTCATATATATTCATATAAATTTGCGTCGATTTTTCGCCGATTTTTATTTGCCGACTATTCGCACTATTCGTCGACTATTCGTCGACTATTCGCACTATTCGTCGACTATTCGTACTATTCGTCGACTATTCGCGGCTATTCGCGGCTATTCGCGGCTATTCGTCGACTATTCGCGGACTATTCGTACTATTCGTCGACTATTCGCACTATTCGCCTCACTATTCTAGTTTTATCAATTACCGTTTTAACATGGATAACAAACATTTTATATGGATCAGCGGTAGCTAACTGTTATTCTGCACTAGCTCATCCGGATGTAATTGATAAATATAGGGAACGAAATTCAAGCCCGCAGAGTGGCAAGTCCGCAGAGTTGATACGCCGCCGTGGAACAATTCGACATGATGTGGTGTCCAAAGCAAAACAAGCACGTGTTGCGTTAAATATTCTAGACTTGCCGTTTCCAACCAATCACAATGTGAACGAAGGGATTTGGAAAAGTGAAGTCCCTGTAGACATATTGTACGAGACAGGACGCTATCCGGTAATAGTTAAAACCGGTTGGGAGCGGTCTTGGGCAGTGTGAACATCCAAAGCGTACCTCATTGTCCCCATTCATCCCGGTGATCTATCGATATTTGTTAGGCACTCATGGCGGTTTCTCACAATGACTGCTTTTCGGTCGCAGGCTTGCACAGTCAGTTAAATGGCGGTGGTGGGTAGGTCAAACAGAGAGATCTGCCGTATTGTTTCTATCGCGAAACTTTTTCTGGTGGCGGCAAAACAGTTTTTCGCATCTCTGCTTTGCATGCTGCTGGTAAAAAGGACCTGGATAGTTGATGCTCAGCTTATCTCGATTCAACTTGCAGGAATTCCTTCGCCAGTTTCCCAAAGCTGATATTCGTGCAGTTGCAACTCGTTACGTTAATCACATTTGTACAGCTCAGCTATTCTTTGACAATTAGTGTACATTGAGCACTTTGTTCGCCTGTGTTGAATATAATATTTTAGTTTGCACGAGTATGCTAGATCTGGGATTGAAAATTGATAATAAAGAGAAAAGAAGGATGAATCAAGAATTAGCAGGACGTTCTTTCTTGTTCGCTTGAGACGAAAATTCATAGTAATAAAGTAAATATGAGTGAATAAAATGTTCAGCACGGGGTCTTGTCTTCTTTGTGTTTTACTGCGGGATGTGCCATGTTATCGCTTATTTGGTATTGCTTGTGGGCCACAAATCGTGACGTTATACGAGATCTTTTCTATACAGTCACTAGATCGCAATTCGCACTATTTTATATCCACCCATACAGTCTGGGAACGATTACGTCGCAATTCGCACTGGTTTGTGATATTTCCCCATACAGTTAGGGAACGATTACGTCGCAAGTCGCAATGGTTTAGGCTATTTTCCCATTACAGACTGGGAACGATTAGGTCGCAATTCGCAATGGTTTATGATATTTTCCCATACAGTCTGGGAACGATTAGGTTGCAATTCGCTATGGTTTATGATATTTTCCCATACAGTCTGGGAACGATTAGGTTGCAATTCGCTATGGTTGATCATATTTTCCCATACAGTCTGGGAACGATTAGGTCGCAATTCGCAATGCTTTATGACATTGTCCCATACCGTCGGGAGCGATTAGGTCGCAATTGGCAATGGTTTATGATATTTTCCCATACAGTTTGAAGTAGTTACCTCACCATACAGTCTGGTAAGGGTGTCTAACATTTCGTGGTGTTATTCTGTTTGACCGTTGTGCTACCATTTCAGCTGGTAACACCGTACACTGGCCCATGTTTGAACTATAGTGCCTTACCATACAGTCTGGTAAGGGTGCTTAATATTTCGTTCTGTTATTCGTGGACACGGGATGCCATGATCCGTCTAGGTTTGGACGGCAATTTCTCGGGCAACAGTTTTCGTATTGGGGCAGCTACCACAGCCGCCTCGGTGGGTGTTCCGGACCACCTTATCAAGACTATGGGGAGATGGCTTAGTGACGCTTATCAGATGTACATTCGCACTCCACTTAGTGTAATTGACAGCGTAGCCGTACGCCTAGTGTCTTAATGGCTGCGTAGTTGTTGTGTTATTATTGGTTTTAATACGTGTAAATATTTATAATGGGTTAAACGGGGCGGTATGTATGACAAAACAAATAATCAACAAAACATAGTTCTTGTGTTATTATTATTGTTCTAATGTTGTGCTACCATTTCAGCTGGTAACAACGTTCGGTAGCTCATGTTTGAACTATAATTGCCTTACCATACAGTCTGGTAATGGTATTAAATATTTCGTGGTGTTATTCTGTTTGACCGTTATACGTTGTGCTACCATTTCAGCTGGTAACAACGTTCGGTGGCTCATGTTTGAACTATAGTTGCCTTACCACACAGTCTGGTAATGGTATATATATTTCGTGGTGTTAGTCTGTTTGACCGTTGTGCTACCATTTCAGCTGGTAACAACGTTCGGTACCACATGTGTGAACTATCATATAGTTGCCTTACCATACAGTCTGGTAATGGTATTTATATTTCGTTGTGTTATTCCGTTTGACCGTTGTGCTACCATTTCAGCTGGTAACAACGTTCGGTGCCACATGTGTGAACAATAGTTACCTTACCATGCAGTCTGGTAATGGTATTTACTATTTCGTTGTGTTATTCTGTTTGACCGTTGTGCTACCATTTCAGCTGGTGACAACGTTCGGTGCCACATGTTTGAACTATAGTTGCCTTACCATACAGTCTGGTAATGTTAATTTTCTGTTATACCCTGTAAAAATGTGTTAGATGATATTACATAAGGGCGAGTGCAAATAAATGATGCTGACTGTTGACAAGTCACCTGGGGCCAGGCTACTATACTATGGGCTATAGCCTATAATACAATATTTAACCTAGATTTTGTTTATGTACAAAGTAATTATTAGTATGGCATAATAATTGCAGCATTTTGCCTTGGAAATATGGGGCATCTCACTGGTCAGCAAACGATGGCACAAGAGTTTTCACTAAAATTAAATGTAAAAGTATTCGTAATTGTTCCAAAAATATGTGTCTGGCTATTTGGCGTAAAAGTATTCATAATTATTCCAAACACTGCATGTGTCTTACTCTTGGTTATTTGGCGTTGCGCTCATGTAGCGTGTCATGATGCATAGATGAATAATATCTCTTTTAAGCTTCCACTGGTTAAGAAAAGATGGAACATCTTCATAACCTGCCAGCAAAAGATGGTACATCTTACTGGCACAAGAGTGTTCACTAAAAGTATTCGTAATTATTCCAAAAATATGTGTCTTGGCTATTTTGGCGTTGCGCTCATGAGCCTTGTAGCGTGTCATGATGCATAGTCATAGATGAATAATATAAGACTCCTTTTAAGCTGCCACAGCTGGTTAAGAAAAGATGGGGCAGCTTCATAACCTGCCAGCAAAAGATGGCACATCTTTCTGGCACAAGACTTTTCAATAAAAGTATTTATAATTATTCAAGAAATATGTGTCTTGGCTAAAGCGCTGTATAGTGTGTCATGATGCATAAATGAATAATATAAGACTCCTTTTAAACTTCCACTGGTTAAGAAAAGATGGGACATCTTCATAACCTGCCAGCAAAAGATGGCACATCTTTCTGACACAAGAGTTTTTACTAAAAGTATTCTATATATCATTTCAAAAACTAGCGCTAGGTGCACTGCCTTATTATATATACTGTTAGCAGTTAGGACTTATTACTTAGCCCGTAAGACTTAGGTGCGTATTTCACGCCCGTGCCTGCTACTGTATACTGAGGTAAAGAATAATGTAAGACTCATCTTAAGCTTCCATGCACTGGTTAAGAAAAGATGGGGCATATATTTTCATAGCCTTGTCCCACTCGGTGTTTCATTTGCATTGTGCTCAATCGAATAATCTTTTAATTGAAGACTGAATATTTCAAACAGTTCGTGTATAAAACATACGTGCTTCTTGTTCAAAATTTCCGTTGTTTACCCATATGAAAACTAAATATATGTGCTACCCAGCATGCAATCAGTACTATACAGAATTATCGTGCTATTCTCCTGGGGCCAGTTGTTTTCGAGCGGCACCGCGTTTACGGCAGATATGATTTGCTGAAACGCTTCACTCTAAAATACGTCTTGGTTTAGATTGCGCTGTCTCAACGCCATAGCTAAAATACCGAACAGATGGCACTCGTCTTCCATGGCTGTCTTGAATATCGCCAATGTTGACTCGCTGGATCTCCGACGGGAACGATTGAAACACAATGTTCCGCTCGAGTTTTACTAATAGTCGAGGGTCGAGGGTAATAGGTAGAGGGCAAGAGTAATAGGGCGAGGGTAGAATGTCGAGGGTTGAAAACCATGGCCATATGTCGAGGGTCGAAAAATGCATGTCGAGGGTCGAAAATAATATGTCGAGGGTCGAAAATATATGTCGAGGGTCGACAAAGATGTCGAAAATAAAAAAATATGGCGAGAGAAGTTCAAGAAATTGAAGAAATCTCTATATCTTTTTATGAAAGAGGGGGCAAAATTTCTATATCTTTCTATTTTTTTATGAAGGAGGAGACAAATTTTAGATACTTTTCTTTATACATATACGTATAACAATACTGATGCGATATTTTCGCGCAGTTTCAATTTGGACAATGGATAGATAGATAGATAGATAGATTTTATTTATACACGCTAATAACATCAACAAAAGCTGGTTTCCATGAAAGGCGTGTACATCAATAAAGAGAAGTATTAAATATAAACTAGTACAAGTAGAAATAATCTTTCAAGCCGTCTAAAAAAGTATAAAGTATCAACTAAGGTATTAATATACCAATAATCCAATAAGAATAAAGTTACGGTATTTTACAAATTATTTACAACTGGTTATTAGCAGTTGTGAGTAGCGATTTTGTGTTCAAAGATTTGCAGTGATTTGCTTTCTCTTATCTCCTTTGGTAAAGAGTTCCATATGAATGCCCCATCAAACATGAAACTCTTTTTCATGTTGTTTGTACGAGGTTGTGGCAAACAAACGGCCGATGAAACGTTCCGAAGATTGTAACTTGTCGTTTCGTTTTTGTTAGTAAAAAGGTTTGTGAGACTCTTTGGTCCCATGTTATTTAAAATGTTAAACATAACCTTAGCCTTTGCTTTTATTCGTTGCGTTTTAAGTGGTTGCCATCCTAATTCGTTTAACACGATATCATGATGAACTTCATTGCTCGAATATGTAATTATGCGAGCTGCTCTATTATGCAGTTTTTGTAGTCTTGTTGACTGGGTTTCACCAAACACATTCCATACTTCACAACAATAATTGAAGTATGGTTGCACTATTGCATTGTAAACAGAGAGAAGCGAGTCTCTGTCAACAAATTCCCTCAAACGACGAAGGGCACCGAGTCCTGAATTTATTTCTTACAGTACATACATTTTCAGTATTTTTTTTCCAGGAGAGATGTTGATCAACAGTTACTCCTAATGTCTTGCATTCAAAAACTTGTTTAATTGGTGTTTTGTCTATATTAACTTTAATCTGATGATTCGAGACACTATTTATCATTGGTTTTGATCCAATTAGCACGAATTCAGTTTTTGCAACATTGAGACTAAGCTTGTTTGCTATTAACCGTTTTCTAAGGTTCTCTAAGTCTGTGTTCATAGCAACTTCAACATCATCTATAGTATCACCCGTGGCTGTTAAATTTGTGTCATCAGCAAATAATCGGGACCTAGTTTCATTTAAGCATTGTGGTAAATCATTTATGTATAGTAGAAAGAACAAAGGCCCCAATATTGAGCCTTGAGGAACACCACATTTAATCTTGCGCTCAGATGAAACAAATCCATTCACTCTACATTTTTGATTTCGGTTAAAAAGATATGATTTCAATAGTAAATATGCATTCCCTTTGATTCCGCAAAGTTCTAGTTTTTTAAGTAGAATTTGGTGATCCACAGTATCAAATGCTTTTTTTAGATCAATGAATACTACCAAACTGAATTGCTTTCTATCCATGTTCACATACCAACTGTTTGTACAATCTAGTAATGCAGTAGCAGTGGAATGGAATTTTCTGAAGCCAAATTGATTTTCGGAAAGCAGTTCATTTTGGGTTAAGTAATCATACAATTGATTGTAGAGAATCCTTTCCATAATTTTGCTTATGGCGGGTAAAACTGAAATAGGTCTGTAGTTTCCTGGTAAATTTCGTTGACCACTTTTATACAGTGGTGTGACCCTTGCTACTTTCCATTCACTTGGGAAAGAGCATAAGGTCATGGTTTGATTAAATATATAAGTTAATGAGCTAGAAATAATAGGTGATGCTATTTTAATAATTTTACTGGAGATGTTGTCTATACCAGTTGCTTTGAAACTTGAAAGGCCTCGGAGGAGATGATATATGTTGTCTACAGTTACAGCTTTGAAATTAGTGAATTCAGATTCAGATGTTTTAATGTATTGTAGAAAATTACTTTCAGAGTTATTAATTTCACTTGCTAAACTTGGACCAATGTCTGAGAAGAATTTATTAAAGCCTTCAGCAATTTCCTCAGGACTTTGTAAAGTTTCCTCACAAATATTTAACTCATTTACCTGAGTAGGTCTATTTTTACGTACGGCCTAAGAAAGAATTTATTGTTTTCCATGCCTCCTTTGGACATTGTTTTTGATTTGCAATCCTACTAGAATAGTATTCTGTTTTGGCATTTTTTAGTTCTATGTTTACTTTCTTTGTTTCTTGCTTTTTTAAAGTTTTGCCAGTCTGATTCAAGTTTTGTGATAATAGCCTTTCTTTTAAGCTTGTCTCTCTCATTTATTAACTTTTTAATATTTTTTGTAATCCATGGAATTCTACTTGACTTTATTTTTTTACATTGCAAAGGTGCATGTTTATTCAAAACTTCAAGAAATAATTGCTTCCAAATGTCCCACATGCTATCGGGATCATCAGCAAAAAAGTAAATATATTCCCATGGTTGATTTCCTAGATCTTTAAGAAATTTTTCTTGTTGAAAATGTTTCATGTTTCTAATCTCAACAATGTTTCTTTGATGTTTCTTAGCCATGTTAATTTTTCTAATTGCAAATATAAGACTGTGATCACTAATTCCTGTGTGAATTACCCCAGAATTACAGATATTTTCTGGTTTATTGGTAACAAAGTGATCAAGAAGACTGGAAGTTGTCATAGTTACCCGAGTAGATTCTTCAATCAACTGCGATAGTTGATACATTTCATATATTGCTTTAAGTGACTTAGTTGCTTGATCCGAATTTATCTTAAGTAGGTCACAATTTAGATCCCCAAGAATAACAACTTCTTTGTTTTCATCGTCAATTACTTGAATAAAGCTTTCAAGATGAGTAAAAAATTCAGTTTCTGCACTAGGAGGTCTATACACAGAAATAACAAAAAATGGCTGACTGTGTGGTTTTATAATTTCAATGCATACAGCCTCTAGCTCAGGTGGTACTAGATCATTTCTGATATGGTAATTAATCGAGCTACGTAGGTAAATACAAACACCACCCCCTCTTCTTGATCTGTCTTTTCTAACAATATCATAGCCATCAATGTGAACCATGCTATCAGTAATTGTTGAATCAAGCCTGGTTTCATTAAATGCTATAACATCAAGTTTTTTGTTTGACATTGAAAAGTTGATTTCATCAAAATGCTTTGGTAGGCTAACAATATTCAAAAAGGCCATTTTAAAACCTCTTTGATTGGGAATAGAACTCAAATCTTTGCAAAAATCGCTACTCACAACTGTACGATTACTACTTACTTTCGTGTCATACGAGCTACATACATTAGGTGTTTCGACCATTCCTCCTTTTGATTGGAGGGGGTCGGACGTAACCATAAAAAATGCTCATTGTGAGCAGCATTGAGTCGAATTGAACTCAAATAATTACAAAAGGCTTTACCTAACACTCTATCTCCATTTCTGTTTAGATGTAAGTTTGAGCCATTTAATAGTGATTTGTCAATGTTGTCATTGTCAATGAATGTTAGTTTTTCTTTCTTACTTAAGTTTTTCAAATACTCATTGAAAGTAGTGATTCGACTAGGGGGTACCTGGTTATCATACCTTTTCGTTACTCCTGACACAGCAACATTCTTTGCATGGTTTTGGACTTCTTTCACAAGACTTTCCATTTTTGAGGCAACAACTTCCGGTTCATCATGAGCCAAATCGTTTGTTCCCACATGTAATATGATGGTATCATATTTTGAATTTCCATCAGCTCCACACCATTCTTCCTTGAACTTTTTATGCACTTGCTTTATTGTTGCACCACGATATGAGCGACAGTGACTGGCACCTCTAGTAGCCCTTGAGATTTTTTTGTTTTCAATGTTTTTTATCATTGAATCACCTAATACCAAAACCTTACCAGTTTTGGGTTTCTTGGTGGCATCGATATTAGGTTTGGTTTTTGAGGTTTGCTTTGCTTGGCAACCTTCGTAGCTTGTTTTCTTATTTGACCGATAGGTTTCGATTTGTTCACTGAAGTCGGAATTGGTGGGTGGCGTTTCAGTGATGCTTTCGTGAGTTTCTTCTATTTGTAGACCTTCATATTGGTTTGATGTTTTCGGGGGTAATACTGTATTACTATATGCTTTCAGGTTGTTGGAGGTACTCTTCGTCTCGACAGTAACCCACTCGTGCTGCTTGATTTCAAGGAGTTGCTTCATAAGATGATTGTCCTCGGTTAACTGGTGAATAGTGTTTTGTTGCTTCACAAGTTCATCGACCATTTTGTTATTTTTAAGTTTTAATGACTCAATGGTAGCATCGAATTCAGAAGCTCTATTCAATGAGGTTTCCTCGTCGTGTTTTAGTCTTTCCTCTAGTTGATGAAGACGAGTTACAACCATCTCAAACTTGTCTTGAATCGTGGTTTGGTCGATTTCTAGCTCATCAAACGTTGGCGAAGGAAGGGGCAATAATATGGCAGCGTCCACGTGCTTCGTGTTGTTGTCGCTTGTCTCGGTTTCGTTGTGGGCATATTTCAAGAAGAGATTCCTTAGTTCGTCTTTTTTGTCTTTCATTATCGATATTTTCTTTGTCTTTGGTCCATGCCACTTGAAGACCAATTCCTCGTTGAAATTGGAATGAATTTTCACGTCGCCACCGGGTGATTTAACCTTCGTCAAATGCAAAACTGTGTTGGCGAAGTGCTTTAATTCGCTTGTATTCCCTTGCCATAAAAGCTGCGAGCCACGAAGTACAAGCAGATTATTTTTGAAAGTCGAACTATCAACTTGATCGCTTCGATGTAGAGAATTTGAGTTCGAATTTATCGAACATGCGGAGTTCAAAATTTCCTGACTAGCCGCCATTAGGCTGTGGTCTGAAATTTCGCGCGAAATATCTCGAGAAGTACGTTGCGAGACAACTCCAATTTTGTATCAATAGGATCAGCGAGAAATTAGGAACAATTTGGAATGTAGTTTATCCGAAACTTATAATTTAAAGGCGAGAAAATGTTAAAAACCCAGAGAGTCGAAAAGAGTGATGCAGCCGCGGTGTAATACGATCTTCCGTTGGACATGGACAATGCGAAATAAATATTATACATGCATGTCCTATAGAATAATTTCTAATTAGATTTCTAACTATCAATATTTTGTGTCACCGTAGCAAACATTCACACACGGATTATCTTTCGCGCATGTTATTGCAGTAAACGTTTTCGCACGGTCTTCGTGAATTCTAACTGAATGCTGCGCGAAGTTAAATACAAGTAACTATATTTTAGCTAATTTATCTATCTGCATTCTATAGAGGGCTGGGTAATATAAAACCAGTTCAAACCTTTATCCAGACATTTTGCCGACAAGTATGTGTGATAATCAATACAACAAAATCGCAGCAAAATGATATACCCGTAACACTGAAGTGTCGCGCCGGATGTCGGGATTTGCATATTTAGTCCTGTATTATAAAACTTGCGAAAAATTTTAATTCGAGCCTTACTTGCGATCAAGTTCTGGTTGACGCAGTATACAGTGAGTACGCACAAAGTTTCTTTAAAAATCTTCAGTTGCCGCATCCTTGTAGTTATTAAATGTCTGGATAAAGGTTTGAACTGGTTTTATATTACCCAGCCCTCTATAGAATGCAGATAGATAAATTAGCTAAAATATAGTTACTTGTATTTAAAACGTCGCGCAGCATTAGAATTCACGAAGACCGTGCGAAAACGTTTACTGCAATAACATGCGCGAAAGATAACCCGTGTGTGAATGTTTGCTACGGTGACACAAAATATTGATAGTTAGAAATCTAATTAGAAATTATTCTATAGGACATGTATGTATAATATTTATTTCGCATTGTCCATGTCCATTGTCCATGTCCATTGTCCAAATTGAAACTGCGCGAAAATATCGCATCAGTATCGTTATACGTATATGTACTAAAGAAAGGTATCTAAAATTTGCCCCCTCTTTCATAAAGATCTGGAAAGATATAGAAATTTTGCCCCCTCTTTCATAAAAAGATATAGAGATTTCTTCAATTTCTTGAACTTCTCTCGCCATATTTTTTTATTTTCGACATCTTTTTCGACCCTCGACATATATTTTCGACCCTCGACATATGGTTTTCAACCCTCGACATTCTACCCTCGCCCTCGACCTATTAGTATTACCCTCGCCCTCGACCTATTACCCTCGCCCTCGACCTATTACCCTCGACCCTCGACTATTAGTCAAACTCGTTCCGCTCATGTGAATGTTGCCAATTTCTCCTTTGGTAACCAGCAATTGACGAATTGTAGGCATACCAGCTTTTCCTGCGGTCTAGCTTTTCCGAGTATATGCGTTGATACGGCATGATGACGGACGCGGTGAATACAGGCCTTCGCTTTGGAAATTTGGCGCAATTGAATTTGGCGCGCTAGTCGGTGTAAACTTATGTTGTAGTATTGTAACATGCTGTAATTGGTGATGACAACTTGCTTTATAAACTAGTGGAGTCTATATAATAGTCGAGGGTCGTGAGGTCGAGGGTCAAATCGAGAGTCGAGGGTAAAAAGTCGAGGGTAAGTCGAGGGTCCCGAAAATCCCGCTTTTCACATTTTAAACGTATTTTAAATATTTTGCCACGTTTTATTATGACTATAACGGTACGCCGGAATTAAGTTCTGCGTCTAAATCAACTGTCGCTCCCACGCCGTACCTATAATCGTATTAGGTTCGGTTCGGTGCATGAGAAGTTCGGAGTCTGTAATACAATAACGTGACACTTCCGCCAGGTGCCAGCTAATACTTTACACCAACACTTCGCGATCTTAGGCTTTGCTCTTTCAGAAGTTTCTGAATAAGGGTTTACTCCGAATGTATTAATTTCGATAGTCATAGGACATTAGTCATTACATCAATTTCTTTAAAATGTCGAAACGAATGTACTCCGCCGTTGTGTCCGGCAGTTCTGACGAAGATTTCGAGCGCCCGAAGCAGTCTCGTGGTATCGTTAACTGGCTTAATGAATATCAAACCGAAAATGAAGAGGGTGCTTTAAAACAAGCACTGAAGGCGAGCAAGGTAAAATTTTTTCTTTTGAAAAAGGTCGTACTTTGTTTATGCTATGCCTGTTTTTGCTATGCCTGTGTTGTAAAGGAAATGTTTTGCTTGTGTTTTCAGGATGATCTGGCTAAACCTAAGTCGGTGACAGTGTCACAACCCGGCGTTATTATTGATCTAACAAGCTGTCAGTCATCTTCAGACCGTGTCGGTGTAAGTAGCTTTAGCTACAGTAGTGCAATGATTATTAAATTCCTTCACCAGCAGTGAATACCTTTTTTAAATACCTCCTTCAATATTTCAAATGTGCAAAAAGAACACGCCGGTGAAGCCTCTACGCAAGCAGTCAAGAAAGGTACGTTCAGTAAAAAAATGGTTTGAAAGTGTATGCGTTCATACACGTATATAGCACGTAAACATTCGCTTGGTCAGATATATTATATACCTTTTCTGGCCTGTCGGACAATTCAAAAGTATCAACATTTTGACAAAGTATTATGCCTAACAATTCGCATTGTTGAAACGGTAAATAAGAATGTACTGGGGATTACTATAGACGAAGAATTAAAATGGAATGAGAATAATGATATTCAGTGCAAAAAACTCTCTAAATCTATTGCTTTATTAAAACGAGCGAAAAGATTCGTAACTCGAACTGCACTAATTAATATGTATAATGCATTAGTTTTACCTCACTTTACATACTGCTCAAATGTGTGGAATGATGGCAGTCGCACTCACATTGAAAAGCTATTCAAAATGCAAAAAAGGGCGGCCCGAATAATCACGGGATCAAATTATGAAGTAAGATCAAAGGATATATTTGAAAGCTTAGGCTGGGAATCAATTGAAAAAACGCTTAAGAAACGTGAAATGACTATGACATTCAAGGCCTTACAAGGCGAACTACCAGAATACATAACGGATAAGTTCAAACTTAGCCACAATGACGTGTATCCTCTAAGGAGTAATGACTGTAAACTTTATTTAGAAAAACCCAACACTGACTTCATGAAGAAGTCCTTTTCATACCGGGGAGCTTCCTCATGGAACAATCTCCCAAATGATGTTGTCAATGGTTACAAGCAACTCTCCGCAAGAAATTTTAAAACTTTAATTAATAATTACGTTAACGAGTTGGAAAGGGATAGTCAGTGACAACATATATGTGGAGGATTGTTCGGAATGAGGTTATATAACTAATGGGTCTGTGAGAGTTAATGAGAGTTAATAAGAGTTAATATAAGTTAGTATGCATGCATCCATTGTAAATAAAGATACAAAGTTTTCGTCATGTTATAGTGTTTTTAATATTTATTTTTAATATATGTATATAGTCTAACGGCCCCTTGAAAAGCAGCACCGACGCTGAAGGGTCACCGTTATCAAATAATTTGAAATAATAATAATAATAATTGGCGATAACTGATAAGAAACAGTCAATTCGCGATAAGTTGCGGGTTATCCAGCCAGGACTAAAGCCTTGCAGTTATTAAAGTCGCGCAATGCAAGTCGCACGGATCCATTTGACAGGATAGGTTTTATACGAGTTGTTCGCGATTTATTTAGGCCGGGCATTTTTTAATGCGCTATTTATTTCTATTTATTTTGATTTCGTGTTCGGTATTACAATATAAACATGTAGTGAGGTAGGCGTAAAAAAAATCGAAGACCAAAGCATAAATAGTATACGGTATAAAACCAGTTACTTCTTGAACCACTAAATAAATAAAAAACGAACACTGAATTCGTGTTATTAAAACCCACAAAGAAAACTGTAATACATTTGCCAAATAAACGACGAAAAACCAAAAATATCTATTGCGTGGACAATAAAAGTTTTTACACACAAACGCGCGCGTAGGAACCGCGTGGTCTGACAAGCGCTCCCGTGATGCAATTTGGTCAGGGATGGCAAAGATCGTTTACGAAAGAGAAAATTGCTTCACCGCCACTGAAATACACCAATTTTTTAAAGGGTGTTTTATACAATGTCGAATTTTAACTTTGTCCTTGACCTTGTCGATATTTTACAGAACCGGCCTTATAGCCATCCATAATCACACATTTATTTACTTCAGATTTTCTACACCTCTTTTACACATTTCCAAAATTTATTTTCCTTTTATTTAAAACAGGTTAATATTTCCAAAATATTCGAGTCCTGGGATGATGAAGAATACTCTCCTGGAATTCATGTAATTACGAAGACGCACGGTTCATTCTGGGAAAAGGTAATATATAGTATTTAACATTTTAACAGGTTAAACGCAAAAGTTAAGGTTTTTTAATTCCGTCCTTGTAAGGCAGTTTGCATGGCTATCGATTTGCCGTCTTAGTTTGAAGCCATCGTTACAGTGGTTTGGCACGAACAGCTTTTGGCCCCGTAAAAAGTGATTTCAAAAAAAACAACGAACATATATAATATCAAATTATTTTAAGTGTAACGAAAAAGGTCTAGAATAATCTGAAAACACCATTACCAACGATCTAGGGACTCTAAATTTAATTTCTGATCCATGCCCTCTGCCCCCCTGAGTTTAATAAGCTTCCAATGCACCTGCCTAGATTTCCCCCAAATTTGGCACGCCAAAAATACCGGGTTTTTAGGTATCCATACCTCCCCCTGGTATAAATAATGGCGTTCATAAGGGGCGTCTGTTACATACGGGCGTTATACTGGTTTAAGTATATTGAGTCATATAGAAGAGGGCGTTTAGGAAACATTCATTATTAATACGTTCCATTCCAGTTTCTCTCTTGTAGCCGCGGGAAGTCAGCAGTGTGAAAATAAGCAACGAAACTGACAAGAAGAAATCAAAGAAAAAGAAACCTAGGTATATTAATATTGAAGTTCATCCTTTTAATGGAGAAATATTGTATGTACTCTAGGGCCTATGGGGCTTCTTTGGCGCAATGGTCAAAGCATGCGCCGTTCATTTCTAAGTCCACTAAGATTGGATTCTCACATCGGACTCATGGCACTTATGTGAAAAGAGTCAGTCAACGCTCTACCGAAGGTCGTGGGTTTTCTCCGGGTACTCCGGTTTCCTCACACAGAAAATGTTGATAGGGTGGATTACAATTAACATATACCCTTCCACCATAGCTCCGCTATCAGATGAGTCATAAGGTGGCTGGCAGAGGCGCCCTAAAGGCTAAAGCCCCGTTTCCACTACGCAAATTTATTTGCGACGCGAAGCGATAAAAAAAAAGTTGGATCGGTTTCTACTTATTCGCGGCGAATTATAGTTTGTCGCTAACAAATCACTACTATGCCATAGTATATAGTGTAGGGTCACCATAACACTCCTCCCCATTTTATATAATTATGTGTTTCAGCACAAGCACAATGTACGTCATTTCCGATGAAGATGATTTGCCTAAACCAAAGGCAAAGAAGGAGACAGTCAGCTCAAAGCTGCAAAGGCGAAGAAACAAGAGGTACAGTAATTTTGTACATACGTGAAGTAAATGTCTGATGTAAAACAAACCAAACCACATTTGAAAAAACGTTGAAAGAATAACGATGCAATTACCTGAAGACTGTTAAAAATGAACGAACCGCATCTTCAACCAACAGAATCTAGGCTCTCTGACGTGAATTAGACTTGAAACTATCTTTCTAGCGTGTAGAATACTAATATGTACACATTTTAAAATATACACATTTAAAACGCCAACTCCTCTTATAAGTCAGGTACTTTTGAAGAGTCTGGCATGTTTTACGACAAAAAATCCATTCCAAGATTTTTTTCTGCATTTAATATTCCCGCCAGCCTTGTCTAAAAGAATATGAAAGTTAACACAAGGAAGTTCCAAACAATTATGCAATTAGTACCAAAAAATTATTATATATTTTTTTATGTTAATTCAGGAGAAACAGGGAACATGGCGATGATAGTTCGATTGCCATTGACACAAGTGATATCGAAGACATAAAGAAAGTCAAACTCAAAATAGAGTATGTCCCGAAACATGCAGGATGAAGACGTGAACCTTGTAACGCAGCTTCCAGATGACATCGATGGAACTGTTGTTTTTGAGATGAAAGGTCTCAAAACGGACAAAGAAAGAGTTTCAGCATTAAGAGATGGCAGAAAGTGGAAAAAGAATTCCCCTACTGCATGGAGCGGACACAGACGAGTAAGGTTTGCCGACTGCAAAGGGTCGCACAAATGTACTAGCACTGAATGCCCATTCAAAATCCAGTACGGAGTTGTCAATACAACACAATTTAAAAAAAAAACAGAAGCGGAATGACCGAATGCAACGGATGTGGGAAAACTGCCATATTTGTACCATGCCATGCGCGAAGATACATTAGCTACGGAGACAACTCAGTTAAAATTTACCATTGCGAATTGCACACTTGTCCTGTAATTAAACAACGGGCCAAAAATAAGGATTATGTTCAACAACTTTTGGACGATAATCCGAAAATAAAGCCGGCGGAATTACAATCAGCATGCATTTTATCTGCTTTTCGCAACAAAAAGATTGGGCTGAAGTGGAAAAAGAAGTCGAAGCCACTTTCGATCGACAATGGATTTCTAATGAAAAAAGAAAGATGAAAAATGATACGCAGCCGTTTGGCCACAATTTCGAGGCGGTGGTAACGTTTAAAGGTTACTGCGACCAAAAAGACGATTTTTATATTTACAAAGTCAATGAAAGAAGGGGCAACCCTGATAGACCTTCTTTTGTTTTTAAAATGAGCAAAGAAAAAGCAGAACTCGCTTTAGACATGGATATGAATGGCGAACATTTCCTAAGCGAGGAATATTGTTTCTTCGATGGCAAGTTGAAAAGGTGTCGTGGTTCTGTCACCCTAACAGCCAGCGGTTACCACACCCTCCTTCGAAAACAAGTACAATTGGCTACGATGGAGGCAGGGAAAGAAGATTCTGAAAATGTGGAACTTTTCTGGAAACTTTTTAATGAGGTTTTGGAATAGGTTTCTGGGGGTCAAGGTACGAAATTCAACCCAACAGGCTGGTGTACAGATATGGCTGGCGCAAACTTAGCAGGGATTTCCACAGTATTTGAAGAGAGCACAAAATACCGCATAAAGACTTGCGAGTTTCATTTTAAAGATCACCGAAATAAGAAAGCCCAGAAATTAAATCCTGACAGCGCAGACGAATTCAAAGAACTGTGCGATGGTCTTCTAGAAAGTGTCACAGAAGAACAGTATAACATTGTTAAGAGTCGCTTCGACTCGTTCATTTCTAGAAGCTCAGAACACAAGTTTCTTGAAACTTGGTTGTCCTGGTGGCATCATAGACGGGGATTTATTTTTCGTGCGTTTGCTCCATCCAAAGCACCAACGATGAACCAAGCCGAGGTGATCCATGCAGGGTGGGCGCACAAAGATCCTTCGAACATGTCTTTGCTTGATGCTTGTCAAGCAGATTTGAGAGATTCAATTACATTTGCCGTTGAACTCAAAGCCTATGCTACCGGAGCATCTACAGGTGGAAATGGTCCATCTTTCCACCGAATGAAACAAAAATCACACGCATGAGAAGTGAACCATGCAAAACAACTTGGGGCAGAAATCTTGCAGAACATTACCCCTGATGATAATGGTAGGACTGTTGACCCGGTGACCTCTTTCAAGCCTAGAGAGAATAAAAAAAACACGAAAGAAGACAACAAAACCTTCAACCAGTAGCACTGCTTCTACTGCCACGTCGAACCTACCGGAATTAGGAAGTACCTTGAGAATTCCTACGAATCCGATTCTCCCTCCATTTCCTTTTATTTCTCAGCGAGCCTCGTTTATGCCATTCACCTATCCAGCCGAGTTAAGAAGTCGTGTACCCATGACAACGCATAGGTTAAATAAGAACACAAAAGCTGAATATTTTATGAATACCTTGGACGAATGCGAGAATAATCCGAAAGAAATGTGGAAAGCGGTTAATAAACTTACTAACAAAAGTTCAAAAACTACCGTAATCTCTGAAATCCATCAAGGTAATCAAGTTATAACTGATAAGTCTGAAATTGCAAATGCTTCAAACACATATTTTAGTGAAGTCGGGCCAAAACTAGCTAATGAAATACCGAACAGTGGTAGGACGCCGGAATCCTATTTAACCTATACAAGCACAGAATTCTCAATACAAAATGTTCCTCAAATAGAAGTTTACAATTTACTTTCCATAATGAAAACATCAAAATCAGCAGGACACGATAGAATTCCGCCAAAACTTCTCAAGGATGCGGCTGAAGAACTAGCTCCCTCATTAGCAGCGATATTTAATGCTTCAATAAACTTGGGCATTTTTCCTGACGACTTTAAGATTGCTATAATCTCGCCAATTCATAAATCTGATAGCAAATTAATCTGTGATAATTATAGACCAATTTCAGTTTTATCATGTGTTGCAAAAATATTTGGGAAATTAATTTCAGAGCAGCTTAATACGTATTTAGAGTCTAACGGTTTACTCATAGAACAACAAGCAGGTTTTCGGAGGAAACACTCCACTCAAACATCTCTCCTTCGTTCAACAAATCAATGGCTGCTAAATATGGATAGGGGGTGTTTGAATGGAGTTATTTTCCTTGACCTTAAAAAGGCGTTTGACTGTGTAGATCATATTAATATACTTATAACAAAAATGGATTATTATGGAATAAGAGGTCGTGATCTAGCTTGGTTTGAGTCCTATCTTACTAATCGGATACAAATTTGCAAGGTGGATCAAATTACATCTAATGAAAGAACGGTTAAATGTGGCATACCACAAAGTTCTAACTTAGGCCCCTTGCTGTTTCTTCTATATATAAACGACCTTCCGAACTGTCTATCATTATCCTCGGCAAGTATGTTTGCTGATGACACAAATATTTCTACTCAAGGTAAAACTGACACTGAAATACAAGAACGCTTAAATACCGACTTAGAAAATGTGCACCAATGGCTAACTTCGAATAAACTCACTCTTAATAAAAAGAAAACTGAATACATGATTGTTGGCTCACGACAACGCATTTCAAACATTTTAACAGATCCTATAGTCAAACTTGGTGACTCAACAATAAAGCGAGTCAATAAATCTAAAACTTTGGGGGTCATTGTTGATGAGCACCTCTCGTGGAACGACCAAATACAAAGTATTGTTTCAAAATCTTCAAAAGGTATAGGAATGATTCGGAGAATAAAGAAATTTGTTCCCCAATCGACTTTGTTAAAAATATACAATGCTATTGTGCTGTCACATTTTGATTATTGCAGTCTTGTTTGGGATAATTGTTCTGATTATCTGCTAAACAAACTGCAAAAATTACAAAATAGGGCTGCGAGAGTGATTACGGGCAGAACATATGAAACCAGATCTAAAGATGTTTTAAAAGAGCTGAATTGGCAGCCCATAAGTGAACGACTACTAAAGAGAAACAAATGTATTTTTATGCACAAAATAAAAAATAACGTCATGCCACAATCAGTAATAGAAATGTTTAAAATCAAAAGAAACCAAGTGTATCAATTGCGTAGTAACAATAATTATAAATTTCTCCCTTGGAAAGCCAGTAACAAATTTTATGAAAAAGAGTATTAGTTACTCGGCTGCGTCCTTATGGAACAGCTTACCAAGTTTAGCTAAGGAACAAAACAGCCTTAGTGAATTTAAATCTATTCTTGACGGCAGCTGATGTATTCTTGACATCTTGTAATTAGTAATTAGTAATCTATACAATTAGTAATAATTATAGGTATTGTAATAGTTGTAAATTAATTTATATTTGTATTGTTAATTTTAGTAGTTTGCAAACGGCTCCTTGAAAAGCAGGTGCCTATGTGCCCTGAAGGACTACGGTTTTTAAATATTTTTAAATAATAATAATAATACGAGCGAATCATTAATCCCCATTTCGCGAATCCCCATTTTCTATCCCCTCCATATTTTAATCCTGTTGTTTAATTTACGCGATGATCACTACACTACAGAAACCCTTGTGGACGAGGCTCATTTTACAGTGGGCATTTTGGGCCATGAATATGGGCGTGGGTTCCAATCTCACTCCTGACCAAGATTTTGGAATAAATTTCAAAATCATTCCTTACATTTACCCAGCACGTTGCAATAACCGTTTATTTCGTTCGACGAAAAATGTGTATCATCCTTCCATGGCCGATTATTTTTAATATTAATTTTCGAGAGTAGATTTCTAAATGATAGATATATTTTTAAAAATTGAGGTTAAATACTGTGTTTCTGCCCAGGATCGGACTGGGGACCTTGCGCGTGTGAGGCGCACGTGATGACCACTACAATACAGAAACCCTTGTAGACGAGGGTCATTTTACAGTGGACGTTTTGGTCCATGAATATGGGCGTGGGTTCGGATCTCACTCCTGACCAAAATTTTGGAATAAATTTCAAAATCATTCCTTATATTTACCCAGCACGTTTGCAATAACCGTTTATTTCCTTCGATGCAAAAAGTGTACCATCCTTCCATGGCCGATTATTTTTAATAATAATTTTCTAGAGTAGATTTCTAAATGTTAGATATATTCTTTAAAATTGAAGTTAAAGTGTAATATTCCAAAAGAATATAATGTGTTTCTGCCCAGGAATGAACTGGGTACCTTGCGCGTGTTAGGCGCACGTGATAACCACTACACTACAGAAACGTGTGTTGCAAAAGTTTCGTGTTTCCGCCGCAGTTGATAAAAAATTGATCTAATCGAACGCTTTGCGCAAAAACGCGACACTTCTAAGGATAATCGATTCACGAAGAATGCGAAAATCGTCCTTGGCTTACTTACCCTACTATATACTGTACGATCGTGGTAAACATCCCCTTACCCCCTCCGTTCAATGTTGATTGGAAGAAAAATAATCGATTTTTTTTAACTCGGTTGTTTCACAGTCCACAATGATTAGTGGGACCGGCAAGGAAGATGGCATTTCCGAATGTAAATAAATTGATGATTGTCTGGGTTATATCTTAGAAAGACGACCAAAAATTATGCCATATATATGTTTCTGCCCAGGATCGAACTGGGGACCTTGCGCGTGTGAGGCGCACGTGATGACCACTACACTACAGAAACCCTTGTGCACGAGGCACATTTTACAGTGGGCGTTTTGGGCCATGAATATGGACGTGGGTTCCAATCTCACTCCTGATCAAAATTTTGGAATAAATTTCAAAATCATTGCTTATATTTACACAGCACGTTGGCAATAACGGTTTATTTGGTTCGATGAAAAAAGTGTTCCACGCATCCTTCCATGGCCGATTATTTTTAATAATAATTTTCTAGAGTAGATTTCTAAATTTTAGATATATTCTTTAAAATTGAAGTTAAAGTGTAATATTCCAAACGAATATACTCTGTTTCTGCCCAGGATCGAACTGGGGACCTTGCGCGTGTGAGGCGCACGTGATGACCACTACACTACAGAAACGTGTTGCAAAAGTTTCATGTTTTTCGCGGCAGTTGATAAAAATTGACCTAATCGAACGCTTTGCGCAAAAAGCGACACTTCTTAGGTAATCGATTCACGGAAGAATGCGAAAATCGTCATTGGCTTACTCGACTGCGCGCTTTACCTATTATATACAGCACGATTGTGGTAACCGTCCTTACCACCGTTCAATGTTGATTAGAACAAAAAATAATCGATTTTTTTTAACTCGTTTGTTTCACAGTCCACAATGATTAGTCCGACAAGGAAGATGGCATTTCCGAATGTAAATAAATTGACGATTGTCAATGGGAACGAACTGGGACGAACTGGGGACAGGAACGAACTGGGGACCTTGCGCGTGTGAGGCGCACGTGATGACCACTACACTACAGAAACGTGTTGCAAAAGTTTCATGTTTTCGCCGTAGTTGATAAAAAATTGATCTAATCGAACGCTTTGCGCAAAATGCGACACTTCTAAGGATAATCGATTCACGAAGAATGCGAAAATCGTCCTTGGCTTACTTTACCCTACTATATACTGCACGATCGTGGTAAACCTCCCCTTACCCCCACCGTTCAATGTTGATTGGAAGAAAAATAATAGATTTTTTTAACTCGGTTGTTTCACAGTCCACAATGATTAGTGGAACCGGCAAGGAAGATGGCATTTCCGAATGTAAATAAATTGATGATTGTCTGGTGTTATATCTTAGAAAGACGACCAAAAATTATGCCATATATATATATGTTTCTGCCCAGGATCGAACTGGGGATCTTGCGCGCGTGAGGCGCACGTGATGACCACTACACCACAGCAACCCTTGTGGACGAGGCTCATTTTACAGTGGGCGTTTTGGGCCATGAATATGGGCGTGGGTTCCAATCTCACTCCTGACAAAATTTTGGAATAAATTTCAAAATCATTCCTTACATTTACCCAGCACGTTTGCAATAACCGTTTATTTCGTTCGATGCAAAAAGTGTACCATCCTTCCATGGCCGATTATTTTTAATAATAATTTTCTAGAGTAGATTTCTAAATGTTAGATATATTCTTTAAAATTGAAGTTAAAGTGTAATATTGTACTGTGTTTCTGCCCAGGATTGAACTGGGGCCCTTGCGCGTGTTAGGCGCACGTGATAACCACTACGCTAGAGAAACGTGTGTTGCAAAAGTTTCGTGTTTTCGCCGCAGTTGATAAAAAATGATCTAATCGAACGCTTTGCGCAAACACGAGACACTTCTAAGGATAATCGATTCACGGAAGAATGCGAAAATCGTCCTTGGCTTACTCGACTGCGCGCTTTACCCTACCATATACAGCACGATCGTGGTAACCGTCCACTTACCCCCACCGTTCAATGTTGATTGGAAGAAAAATAATAGATTTTTTTAACTCGGTTGTTTCACAGTCCACAATGATTAGTGGAACCGGCAAGGAAGATGGCATTTCCGAATGTAAATAAATTGATGATTGTCTGGTGTTATATCTTAGAAAGACGACCAAAAATTATGCCATATATATGTTTCTGCCCAGGATCGAACTGGGGATCTTGCGCGTGTGAGGCGCACGTGATGACCACTACACTACAGAAACCCTTGTGGACGAGGCTCATTTCACAGTGGGCGTTTTGGGCCATGAATATGGCGTGGATTCGAATCTCACTCCTGACAAAATTTTGGAATAAATTTCAAAATCATTCCTTACATTTATCCAGCACGTTTGCAATAACCGTTTATTTCGTTCGATGAAAAAAGTGTTCCATGCATCCTTCCATGGCCGATTATTTTTAATAATAATTTTCTAGAGTAGATTTCTAAATGTTAGATATATTCTTTAAAATTGAAGTTAAAGTGTAATATTCAAATATTATATACTGTGTTTCTGCCCAGGATTGAACTGGGGACCTTGCGCGTGTTAGGCGCACGTGATAACCACTACACTACAGAAACGTGTGTTGCAAAAGTTTCGTGTTTTTGCGGCAGTTGATAAAAAATGATCAAATCGAACGCTTTGCGCAAACACGAGACACTTCTAAGGATAATCGATTCACGGAAGAATGCGAAAATCGTCCTTGGCTTACTCGACTGCGGGCTTTACCCTATTATATACAGCAAGATCGTGGTAACCCTCCCCTTACCCCCACCGTTCAATGTTGATTCGAAGAAAAATAATAGATTTTTTTGAACTCGGTTGTTTGACAGTCCACAATGATTAGTGGGACCGGCAAGGAAGATGGCATTTCCGAATGTAAATAAATTGATGATTGTCTGGTGTTATATCTTAGAAAGACGACCAAAAATTATGCCATATATATGTTTCTGCCCAGGATCGAACTGGGGATCTTGCGCGTGTGAGGCGCACGTGATGACCACTACACTACAGAAACCCCTGTAGACAAGGATCATTTTACAGTGGACGTTTTGGACCATGAATATGGGCGTGGTTTCGGATCTCACTCCTGACCAAAATTTTGGAATAAATTTCAAAATCATTCCATACATTTACCCAGCACGTTTGCAATAACCGTTTATTTCGTTCGATGCAAAAAGTGTACCATCCTTCCATGGCCGATTATTTTTAATAATAATTTTCTAGAGTAGATTTCTAAATGTTAGATATATTCTTTAAAATTGAAGTTAAAGTGTAATATTCAAAACGAATATACTGTGTTTCTGCCCAGGATTGAACTGGGGACCTTGCGCGTGTTAGGCGCACGTGATAACCACTACACTACAGAAACGTGTGTTGCAAAAGTTTCGTGTTTTCACGGCGGTTGATAAAAAAATGATCTAAGCGAACGCTTTGCGCAAACACGCGACACTTCTAAGGATAATCGATTCACGGAAGAATGCAAAAATCGTCCTTGGCTTACTCGACTGCGGGATTTACCCTATTATATACAGCACGATCGTGGTAACCCTCCCCTTACCCCCACCGTTCAATATTGATTAATTCGAAGAAAAATAATAGATTTTTTTGAACTCGGTTGTTTCACAGTCCACAATGATTAGTGGGACCGGCAAGGAAGATGGCATTTCCGAATGTAAATAAATTGATGATTGTCTGGTGTTATATCTTAGAAAGACGACCAAAAGTTATGCCATATATATGTTTCTGCCCAGGATCGAACTGGGGACCTTGCGCGTGTGAGGCGCACGTGATGACCACTACACTACAGAAACCCTTGTGGACGAGGGTCATTTTACAGTGGACGTTTTGGACCATGAATATGGGCGTGGTTTCGGATCTCACTCCTGACAAAATTTTGGAATAAATTTCAAAATCATTCCTTACATTTATCCAGCAAGTTTGCAATAACCGTTTATTTCGTTCGATGAAAAAAGTGTTCCATGCATCCTTCCATGGCCGATTATTTTCAATAATAATTTTCTGGAGTAGATTTCTAAATGTTAGATATATTTTTAAAATTGAAGTTAAAGTGTAATATTCAAAACGAATATACTGTGTTTCTGCCCAGGATTGAACTGGGGACCTTGCGCGTGTTAGGCGCACGTGATAACCACTACACTACAGAAACGTGTGTTGCAAAAGTTGCGTGTTTTCGCGGCAGTTGATAAAAAATGATCTAATCGAACGCTTTGCGCAAACACGAGACACTTCTAAGGATAATCGATTCACGGAAGAATGCGAAAATCGTCCTTGGCTTACTCGACTGCGGGCTTTACCCTATTATATACAGCACGATCGTGGTAACCCTCCCCTTACCCCCACCGTTCAATGTTGATTCGAAGAAAAATAATAGATTTTTTTGAACTCGGTTGTTTGACAGTCCACAATGATTAGTGGGACCGGCAAGGAAGATGGCATTTCCGAATGTAAATAAATTGATGATTGTCTGGTGTTATATCTTAGAAAGACGACCAAAAATTATGCCATATATATGTTTCTGCCCAGGATCGAACTGGGGATCTTGCGCGTGTGAGGCGCACGTGATGACCACTACACTACAGAAACCCTTGTGGACGAGGCTCATTTCACAGTGGGCGTTTTGGGCCATGAATATGGCGTGGATTCGAATCTCACTCCTGACAAAATTTTGGAATAAATTTCAAAATCATTCCTTACATTTATCCAGCACGTTTGCAATAACCGTTTATTTCGTTCGATGAAAAAAGTGTTCCATGCATCCTTCCATGGCCGATTATTTTTAATAATAATTTTCTAGAGTAGATTTCTAAATGTTAGATATATTTTTAAAAATTGAGGTTAAAGTGTAATATTGAAAAATATATACTGTGTTTCTGCCCAGGATCGAACTGGGGACCTTGCGCGTGTTAGGCGCACGTGATAACCACTACACTACAGAAACGTGTGTTGCAAAAGTTTCGTGTTTTCGCCGCAGTTGATAAAAAATTGATCTAATCGAACGCTTTGCGCAAACACGAGACACTTCTAAGGATAATCGATTCACGGAAGAATGCGAAAATCGTCCTTGGCTTACTCGACTGCGGGCTTTACCCTATTATATACAGCAAGATCGTGGTAAACCTTCCCTTACCCCCACCGTCCAATGTTGATTGGAAGAAAAATAATAGATTTTTTTAACTCGGTTGTTTCACAGTCCACAATGATTAGTGGAACCGGCAAGGAAGATGGCATTTCCGAATGTAAATAAATTGATGATTGTCTGGTGTTATATCTTAGAAAGACGACCAAAAATTATGCCATATATATGTTTCTGCCCAGGATCGAACTGGGGACCTTGCGCGTGTGAGGCGCACGTGATGACCACTACACTACAGAAACCCTTGTGGACGAGGCTCATTTCACAGTGGGCGTTTTGGGCCATGAATATGGCGTGGATTCGAATCTCACTCCTGACAAAATTTTGGAATAAATTTCAAAATCATTCCTTACATTTATCCAGCAAGTTTGCAATAACCGTTTATTTCGTTCGATGAAAAAAGTGTTCCATGCATCCTTCCATGGCCGATTATTTTTAATAATAATTTTCTAGAGTAGATTTCTAAATGTTAGATATATTTTTAAAAATTGAGGTTAAAGTGTAATATTCAAAAATATATACTGTGTTTCTGCCCAGGATCGAACTGGGGACCTTGCGCGTGTTAGGCGCACGTGATAACCACTACACTACAGAAACGTGTGTTGCAAAAGTTTCGTGTTTTTGCGGCAGTTGATAAAAAATGATCAAATCGAACGCTTTGCGCAAACACGAGACACTTCTAAGGATAATCGATTCACGGAAGAATGCGAAAATCGTCCTTGGCTTACTCGACTGCGGGCTTTACCCTATTATATACAGCAAGATCGTGGTAACCCTCCCCTTACCCCCACCGTTCAATATTGATTCGAAGAAAAATAATAGATTTTTTTGAACTCGGTTGTTTGACAGTCCACAATGATTAGTGGGACCGGCAAGGAAGATGGCATTTCCGAATGTAAATAAATTGATGATTGTCTGGTGTTATATCTTAGAAAGACGACCAAAAATTATGCCATATATATGTTTCTGCCCAGGATCGAACTGGGGATCTTGCGCGTGTGAGGCGCACGTGATGACCACTACACTACAGAAACCCCTGTAGACAAGGATCATTTTACAGTGGACGTTTTGGGCCATGAATATGGCGTGGATTCGAATCTCACTCCTGACAAAATTTTGGAATAAATTTCAAAATCATTCCTTACATTTATCCAGCACGTTTGCAATAACCGTTTATTTCGTTCGATGAAAAAAGTGTTCCATGCATCCTTCCATGGCCGATTATTTTTAATAATAATTTTCTAGAGTAGATTTCTAAATGTTAGATATATTCTTTAAAATTGAAGTTAAAGTGTAATATTCAAAACGAATATACTGTGTTTCTGCCCAGGATTGAACTGGGGACCTTGCGCGTGTTAGGCGCACGTGATAACCACTACACTACAGAAACGTGTGTTGCAAAAGTTTCGTGTTTTCACGGCGGTTGATAAAAAAATGATCTAAGCGAACGCTTTGCGCAAACACGCGACACTTCTAAGGATAATCGATTCACGGAAGAATGCAAAAATCGTCCTTGGCTTACTCGACTGCGGGCTTTACCCTATTATATACAGCACGATCGTGGTAACCCTCCCCTTACCCCCACCGTTCAATGTTGATTCGAAGAAAAATAATAGATTTTTTTGAACTCGGTTGTTTGACAGTCCACAATGATTAGTGGGACCGGCGAGGAAGATGGCATTTCCGAATGTAAATAAATTCATGATTGTCTGCTGTTATATCTTAGAAACACGACCAAAGATTATGCCATATATATGTTTCTGCCCAGGATTGAACTGGGGACCTTGCGCGTGTTAGGCGCACGTGATAACCACTACACTACAGAAACGTTTGTTGCAAAATTTCGTGTTTTCGCCGCAGTTGATAAAAAATTGACCTAATCGAACGCTTTGCGCAAAAAAGCGACACTTCTTAGGTAATCGATTCACGGAAGAATGCGAAAATCGTCATTGGCTTACTCGACTGCGCGCTTTACCCTACCATATACAGCACGATCGTGGTAACCGTCCACTTACCCCCACCGTTCAATGTTGATTAGAAGAAAAATAATCGATTTTTTTTAACTCGGTTTGTTTCACTGTCCACAATGATTAGTGGCATTTTGCGAATGTAAATATATTGATGATTGTCTGGTCTTATATCTTAGAAAGACGACCAAAAATTATGCCATATATATGTTTCTGCCCAGGATCGAACTGGGGACCTTGCGCGTGTGAGGCGCACGTGATGACCACTACACTACAGAAACCCTTGTGGACGAGGCTCATTTTACAGTGGGCGTTTTGGGCCATGAATATGGGCGTGGGTTCCAATCTTACTCCTGACCAAAATTTTGGAATAAATTTCAAAATCGTTTCTTACATTTACCCAGCACGTTTGCAATAACCGTTTATTTCGCTCGATGCAAAAAGTGTACCATCCTTCCATGGCCGATTATTTTTAATAATAATTTTCTAGAGTAGATTTCTAAATGATAGATATATTTTTAAAAATTGAGGTTAAAGTGTAATATTCCAAAAGAATATACTCTGTTTCTGCCCAGGATCGAACTGGGGACCTTGCGCGTGTGAGGCGCACGTGATGACCACTACACTACAGAAACGTGTTGCAAAAGTTTCATGTTTTCGCCGTAGTTGATAAAAAGCTGATCTAATCGAACGCTTTGCGCAAAAACGCGACACTTCTAAGGATAATCGATTCACGAAGAATGCGAAAATCGTCCTTGGCTTACTTTACCCTACTATATACTGCACGATCGTGGTAAACCTCCCCTTAACCCCACCGTTCAACGTTGATTAGAAAAAAATAATCGATTTTTAACTCGTTTGTTTCACAGTCCACAATGATTAGTCCGACAAGGAAGATGGCATTTCCGAATGTAAATAAATTGATGATTGTCTGGTGTTATATCTTAGAAAGACGACCAAAAATTATGCCATATATATATGTTTCTGCCCAGGATCGAACTGGGGATCTTGCGCGTGTGAGGCGCACGTGATGACCACTACACTACAGAAACCCTTGTGGACGAGGCTCATTTCACAGTGGGCGTTTTGGGCCATCAATATGGCGTGGATTCGAATCTCACTCCTGACCAAAATTTTGGAATAAATTTCAAAATCATTCCTTACATTTACCCAGCACGTTTGCAATAACCGTTTATTTCGTTCGATGAAAAAAGTGTTCCATGCATCCTTCCATGGCCGATTATTTTTAATAATAATTTTCTAGAGTAGATTTCTAAATGTTAGATATATTCTTTAAAATTGAAGTTAAAGTGTAATATTCCAAATGAATATACTGTGTTTCTGCCCAGGATTGAACTGGGGACCTTGCGCGTGTTAGGCGCACGTGATAACCACTACACTACAGAAACGTTTGTTGCAAAATTTCGTGTTTTCGCCGCAGTTGATAAAAAATTGACCTAATCGAACGCTTTGCGCAAAAAAGCGACACTTCTTAGGTAATCGATTCACGGAAGAATGCGAAAATCGTCATTGGCTTACTCGACTGCGCGCTTTACCCTACCATATACAGCACGATCGTGGTAACCGTCCACTTACCCCCACCGTTCAATGTTGATTAGAAGAAAAATAATCGATTTTTCTTAACTCGTTTGTTTCACAGTCCACAATGATTAGTCCGACAAGGAAGATGGCATTTCCGAATGTAAATAAATTGATGATTGTCTGGGTTATATCTTAGAAAGACGACCAAAAATTATGCCATACAGATATGTTTCTGCCCAGGATTGAACTGGGGACCTTGCGCGTGTGAGGCGCACGTGATGACCACTACACTACAGAAACCCTTGTGGATGAGGCTCGTTTTACAGTGGGCGTTTTGGGACATGAATATGGGCGTGGGTTCCAATCTCACTCCTGCCCAAAATTTTGGAATAAATTTCAAAATCGTTCCTTATATTTACCCTGCACGTTTGCAATAACCGTTTATTTCGTTCGATGAAAATGGAGGTAAAGTGTCCACGCATCCTTCCATGGCCGATTATTTTTAATAATAATTTTCTAGAGTATAGATTTCTAAATGATAGATATATTTTTAAAAATGGAGGTAAAGTGTAATATTCGAAAAAAATATACTGTGTTTCTGCCCAGGAACGAACTGGGGACCTTGCGCGTGTGAGGCGCACGTGATGACCACTACACTACAGAAACGTGTTGCAAAAGTTTCATGTTTTCGCCGTAGTTGATAAAAAATTGATCTAATCGAACGCTTTGCGCAAAAATGCGACACTTCTAAGGATAATCGATTCACGAAGAATGCGAAAATCGTCCTTGGCTTACTTTACCCTACTATATACTGCACGATCGTGGTAAACCTCCCCTTACCCCCACCGTTCAATGTTGATTGGAAGAAAAATAATAGATTTTTTTAACTCGGTTGTTTCACAGTCCACAATGATTAGTGGAACCGGCAAGGAAGATGGCATTTCCGAATGTAAATAAATTGATGATTGTCTGGTGTTATATCTTAGAAATACGACCAAAAATTATGCCATATAATTATATGTTTCTGCCCAGGAACGAACTGGGGATCTTGCTCGTGTGAGGCGCACGTGATAACCACTACACTACAGAAACCCTTGTGGACGAGGCTCATTTCACAGTGGGCGTTTTGGGCCATGAATATGGCGTGGATTCGAATCTCACTCCTGACAAAATTTTGGAATAAATTTCAAAATCATTCCTTACATTTACCCAGCACGTTTGCAAAAACCGTTTATTTCGTTCGATGCCAAAAGTGTACCACCTTCCATGGCCGATTATTTTTAATAATAATTTTCTAGAGTAGATTTCTAAATGTTAGATATATTTTTAAAAATTGAGGTTAAAGTGTAATATTCCAAATGAATATACTGTGTTTCTGCCCAGGATTGAACTGGAGACCTTGCGCGTGTTAGGCGCACGTGATAACCACTACACTACAGAAACGTTTGTTGCAAAATTTCGTGTTTTCGCCGCAGTTGATAAAAAATTGACCTAATCGAACGCTTTGCGCAAAAAAGCGACACTTCTTAGGTAATCGATTCACGGAAGAATGCGAAAATCGTCATTGGCTTACTCGACTGCGCGCTTTACCCTACCATATACAGCACGATCGTGGTAACCGTCCACTTACCCCCACCGTTCAATGTTGATTAGAAGAAAAATAATCGATTTTTTTAACTCGTTTGTTTACAGTCCACAATGATTAGTGGGACCGGCAAGGAAGATGGCATTTCCGAATGTAAATAAATTGATGATTGTCTGGGTTATATCTTAGAAAGACGACCAAAAATTATGCCATATATATGTTTCTGCCCAGGATCGAACTGGGGACCTTGCGCGTGTGAGGCGCACGTGATGACCACTACACTACAGAAACCCTTGTGGATGAGGCTCGTTTTACAGTGGGCGTTTTGCGCCATGAATATGGGCGTGGGTTCCAATCTCACTCCTGCCCAAAATTTTGGAATAAATTTCAAAATCGTTCCTTATATTTACCCTGCACGTTTGGAATAACCGTTTATTTCGTTCGATGAAAAAAGTGTTCCACGCATCCTTCCATGGCCGATTATTTTTAATAATAATTTTCTAGAGTAGATTTCTAAATGTTAGATATATTCTTTAAAATTGAAGTTAATGTGTAATATTCCAAATGAATATACTGTGTTTCTGCCCAGGATTGAACTGGGGACCTTGCGCGTGTTAGGCGCACGTGATAACCACTACACTACAGAAACGTTTGTTGCAAAATTTCGTGTTTTCGCCGCAGTTGATAAAAAATTGACCTAATCGAACGCTTTGCGCAAAAAAGCGACACTTCTTAGGTAATCGATTCACGGAAGAATGCGAAAATCGTCATTGGCTTACTCGACTGCGCGCTTTACCCTACCATATACAGCACGATCGTGGTAACCGTCCACTTACCCCCACCGTTCAATGTTGATTAGAAGAAAAATAATCGATTTTTTTTAACTCGTTTGTTTCACAGTCCACAATGATTAGTCCGACAAGGAAGATGGCATTTCCGAATGTAAATAAATTGATGATTGTCTGGGTTATATCTTAGAAAGACGACCAAAAATTATGCCATACATATATGGCATTTCCGAATGTAAATAAATTGATGATTGTCTGGTGTTATATCTTAGAAAGACGACCAAAAATTATGCCATATATATGTTTCTGCCCAGGATCGAACTGGGGATCTTGCGCGTGTGAGGCGCACGTGATGACCACTACACTACAGAAACCCCTGTAGACAAGGATCATTTTACAGTGGACGTTTTGGGCCATGAATATGGCGTGGATTCGAATCTCACTCCTGACAAAATTTTGGAATAAATTTCAAAATCATTCCTTACATTTATCCAGCACGTTTGCAATAACCGTTTATTTCGTTCGATGAAAAAAGTGTTCCATGCATCCTTCCATGGCCGATTATTTTTAATAATAATTTTCTAGAGTAGATTTCTAAATGTTAGATATATTTTTAAAAATTGAGGTTAAAGTGTAATATTGAAAAATATATACTGTGTTTCTGCCCAGGATCGAACTGGGGACCTTGCGCGTGTTAGGCGCACGTGATAACCACTACACTACAGAAACGTGTGTTGCCAACGTTTCGTGTTTTCACGGCGGTTGATTAAAAAATGATCTAAGCGAACGCTTTGGGCAAACACGCGACACTTCTAAGGATAATCGATTCACGGAAAAAGCAAAAATCGTCCTTGGCTTACTCGACTGCGGGATTTACCCTATTATATACAGCACGGTCGTGGTAACCCTCCCCTTACCCCCACCGTTCAATGTTGATTAGAAGAAAAATAATCGATTTTTTTTAACTCGGTTGTTTCACAGTCCACAATGATTAGTGGGACCGGCGAGGAAGATGGCATTTCCGAATGTAAATAAATTCATGATTGTCTGCTGTTATATCTTAGAAACACGACCAAAGATTATGCCATATATATGTTTCTGGCCTGGATCGAACTGGGGACCTTGCGCGGCTGAGGCGCACGTGATGACCACTACAATACAGAAACCTTTGTGGACGAGGTACATTTTACAGTGGGCGTTTTGGGCCATGAATATGGGCGTGGGTTCCAATCTCACTCCTGACCAAAATTTTGGAATAAATTTCAAAATCATTCCTTACATGTACCCAGCACGTTTGCAATAACCGTTTATTTCGTTCGATGAAAAAAGTGTTCCATGCATCCTTCCATGGCCTATTATTTTTAATAATAATTTTCTACAGTAGATTTCTAAATGGTAGATATATTTTTAAAAATTGAGGTTAAAGTGTAATATTCAAAAAAATATACTGTGTTTCTGCCCAGGATCGAACTGGGGACCTTGCGGGTGTGAGGCGTACGTGATGTCCATTACACTACAGAAACCCTTGTAGACGACGGTCATTTTACAGTGGAAGTTTTGGTCCATGAAAATGGGCGTGTTTTCGGATCTCACTCCTGACCAAAATTTTGGAATAAATTTCAAAATCATTCCATACATTAACCCAGCACGTTTGCAATAACCGTTTATTTCGTTCCGTGCAAAAAGTGTACCATCCTTCCATGGCCGATTATTTTTAATAATAATTTTCTAGAGTAGATTTCTAAATGTTAGATATATTCTTTAAAATTGAAGTTAAAGTGTAATATTCCAAACGAATATACTGTGTTTCTGCCCAGGATTGAACTGGGGACCTTGCGCGTGTTAGGCGCACGTGATAACCACTACACTACAGAAACGTTTGTTGCAAAATTTCGTGTTTTCGCCGCAGTTGATAAAAAAATGACCTAATCGAACGCTTTGCGCAAAAAAGCGACACTTCTTAGGTAATCGATTCACGGAAGAATGCGAAAATCGTCATTGGCTTACTCGACTGCGCGCTTTACCCTACCATATACAGCACGATCGCGGTAACCGTCCACTTACCCCCATCGTTCAATGTTGATTAGAAGAAAAATAATCGATTTTTTTTAACTCGTTTGTTTCACAGTCCACAATGATTAGTCCGACAAGGAAGATGGCATTTCCGAATGTAAATATATTCATGATTGTCTGGTGTTATATCTTAGAAAGACGACCAAAAATTATCCCATATATATATGTTTCTGCCCAGGATCGAACTGGGGACCTTGCGCGTGTGAGGCGCACGTGATGACCACTACAATACAGAAACCCTTGTGGATGAGGCTCGTTTTATAGTGGGCGTTTTGGGCCATGAATATGGGCGTGGGTTCCAATCTCACTCTTGACCAAAATTCTGGAATAAATTTCAAAATCGTTTCTTACATTTACCCAGCACGTTTGCAATAACCGTTTATTTCGTTCGATGAAAAAAGTGTTCCCAGGTTGAAGTGTTCCATGCATCCTTCCATGGCCGATTATTTTTAATAATAATTTTCTAGAGTAGATTTCTAAATGATAGATATATTTTTAAAAATGGAGGTTAAAGTGTAATATTTGAAAAAAATATACTGTGTTTCTGCCCAGGATCGAACTGGGGACCTTGCGCGTGTGAGGCACACGTGATGACCACTACACTACAGAAACGTGTTGCAAAAGTTTCATGTTTTCGCCGTAGTTGATAAAAAATTGATCTAATCGAACGCTTTGCGCAAAAACGCGACACTTCTAAGGATAATCGATTCACGAAGAATGCGAAAATCGTCCTTGGCTTACTTTACCCTACTATATACTGCACGATCGTGGTAAACCTCCCCTTACCCCCACCGTTCAATGTTGATTAGAAAAAAAATAATCGATTTTTTTTAACTCGTTTGTTTCACAGTCCACAATGATTAGTCCGACAAGGAAGATGGCATTTCCGAATGTAAATAAATTGATGATTGTCTGGGTTATATCTTAGAAAGACGACCAAAAATTATGCCATATATATATGTTTCTGCCCAGGATCGAACTGGGGACCTTGCGCGTGTGAGGCGCACGTGATAACCACTACACTACAGAAACCCTTGTGGACGAGGCTCATTTCACAGTGGGCGTTTTGGGCCATGAATATGGCGTGGATTCGAATCTCACTCCTGCCCAAAATTTTGGAATAAATTTCAAAATCGTTCCTTATATTTACCCTGCACGTTTGCAATAACCGTTTATTTCGTTCGATGAAAAAAGTGTTCCATGCATCCTTCCATGGCCGATTATTTTTAATAATAATTTTCTAGAGTAGATTTCTAAATGTTAGATATATTCTTTAAAATTGAAGTTAATGTGTAATATTCCAAATGAATATACTGTGTTTCTGCCCAGGATTGAACTGGGGACCTTGCGCGTGTTAGGCGCACGTGATAACCACTACACTACAGAAACGTTTGTTGCAAAATTTCGTGTTTTCGCCGCAGTTGATAAAAAATTGACCTAATCGAACGCTTTGCGCAAAAAAGCGACACTTCTTAGGTAATCGATTCACGGAAGAATGCGAAAATCGTCATTGGCTTACTCGACTGCGGGCTTTACCCTACCATATACAGCACGATCGTGGTAACCGTCCACTTACCCCCACCGTTCAATGTTAATTAGAAGAAAAATAATCGATTTTTTTTAACTCGTTTGTTTCACAGTCCACAATGATTAGTCCGACAAGGAAGATGGCATTTCCGAATGTAAATAAATTGATGATTGTCTGGGTTATATCTTAGAAAGACGACCAAAAATTATGCCATATATATATGTTTCTGCCCAGTATTGAACTGGGGACCTTGCGCGTGTGAGGCGCACGTGATGACCACTACACTACAGAAACCCTTGTGGATGAGGCTCGTTTTACAGTGGGCGTTTTGCGCCATGAATATGGGCGTGGGTTCCAATCTCACTCCTGCCCAAAATTTTGGAATAAATTTCAAAATCGTTCCTTATATTTACCCTGCACGTTTGGAATAACCGTTTATTTCGTTCGATGAAAAAAGTGTTCCACGCATCCTTCCATGGCCGATTATTTTTAATAATAATTTTCTAGAGTAGATTTCTAAATGATAGATATATTTTTAAAAATGGAGGTTAAAGTGTAATATTCGAAAAAAATATACTGTGTTTCTGCCCAGGAACGAACTGGGGACCTTGCGCGTGAGGCACACGTGATGACCACTACACTACAGAAACGTGTTGCAAAAGTTTCATGTTTTCGCCGTAGTTGATAAAAAATTGATCTAATCGAACGCTTTGCGCAAAAATGCGACACTTTCAAGGATAATCGATTCACGAAGAATGCGAAAATCGTCCTTGGCTTACTTTACCCTACTATATACTGCACGATCGTGGTAAACCTCCCCTTACCCCCACCGTTCAATGTTGATTGGAAGAAAAATAATAGATTTTTTTAACTCGGTTGTTTCACAGTCCACAATGATTAGTGGAACCGGCAAGGAAGATGCCATTTCCGAATGTAAATAAATTGATGATTGTCTGGTGTTATATCTTAGAAATACGACCAAAAATTATGCCATATAATTATATGTTTCTGCCCAGGAACGAACTGGGGATCTTGCTCGTGTGAGGCGCACGTGATAACCACTACACTACAGAAACCCTTGTGGACGAGGCTCATTTCACAGTGGGCGTTTTGGGCCATGAATATGGCGTGGATTCGAATCTCACTCCTGACAAAATTTTGGAATAAATTTCAAAATCATTCCTTACATTTACCCAGCACGTTTGCAAAAACCGTTTATTTCGTTCGATGCCAAAAGTGTACCACCTTCCATGGCCGATTATTTTTAATAATAATTTTCTAGAGTAGATTTCTAAATGTTAGATATATTTTTAAAAATTGAGGTTAAAGTGTAATATTCCAAATGAATATACTGTGTTTCTGCCCAGGATTGAACTGGAGACCTTGCGCGTGTTAGGCGCACGTGATAACCACTACACTACAGAAACGTTTGTTGCAAAATTTCGTGTTTTCGCCGCAGTTGATAAAAAATTGACCTAATCGAACGCTTTGCGCAAAAAACGACACTTCTTAGGTAATCGATTCACGGAAGAATGCGAAAATCGTCATTGGCTTACTCGACTGCGCGCTTTACCCTACCATATACATCACGATCGTGGTAACCGTCCACTTACCCCCACCGTTCAATGTTGATTAGAAGAAAAATAATCGATTTTTTTTAACTCGTTTGTTTCACAGTCCACAATGATTAGTCCGACAAGGAAGATGGCATTTCCGAATGTAAATAAATTGATGATTGTCTGGGTTATATCTTAGAAAGACGACGAAAAATTATGCCATACATATATGTTTCTGCCCAGGATCGAACTGGGGACCTTGCGCGTGTTAGGCGCACGTGATAACCACTACACTACAGAAACGTTTGTTGCAAAATTTCGTGTTTTCGCCGCAGTTGATAAAAAATTGACCTAATCGAACGCTTTGCGCAAAAAATTGACACTTCTTAGGTAATCGATTCACGGAAGAATGCGAAAATCGTCATTGGCTTACTCGACTGCGCGCTTTACCCTACCATATACAGCACGATCGTGGTAACCGTCCACTTACCCCCACCGTTCAATGTTGATTAGAAGAAAAATAATAGATTTTTTTAACTCGGTTGTTTCACAGTCCACAATGATTAGTGGAACCGGCAAGGAAGATGGCATTTCCGAATGTAAATAAATTGATGATTGTCTGGTGTTATATCTTAGAAAGACGACCAAAAATTATGCCATATATATGTTTCTGCCCAGGATCGAACTGGGGATCTTGCGCGTGTGAGGCGCACGTGATGACCACTACACTACAGAAACCCCTGTAGACAAGGATCATTTTACAGTGGACGTTTTGGGCCATGAATATGGCGTGGATTCGAATCTCACTCCTGACAAAATTTTGGAATAAATTTCAAAATCATTCCTTACATTTATCCAGCACGTTTGCAATAACCGTTTATTTCGTTCGATGAAAAAAGTGTTCCATGCATCCTTCCATGGCCGATTATTTTTAATAATAATTTTCTAGAGTAGATTTCTAAATGTTAGATATATTTTTAAAAATTGAGGTTAAAGTGTAATATTGAAAAATATATACTGTGTTTCTGCCCAGGATCGAACTGGGGACCTTGCGCGTGTTAGGCGCACGTGATAACCACTACACTACAGAAACGTGTGTTGCCAACGTTTCGTGTTTTCACGGCGGTTGATTAAAAAATGATCTAAGCGAACGCTTTGGGCAAACACGCGACACTTCTAAGGATAATCGATTCACGGAAAAAGCAAAAATCGTCCTTGGCTTACTCGACTGCGGGATTTACCCTATTATATACAGCACGGTCGTGGTAACCCTCCCCTTACCCCCACCGTTCAATGTTGATTAGAAGAAAAATAATCGATTTTTTTTAACTCGGTTGTTTCACAGTCCACAATGATTAGTCCGACAAGGAAGATCTCATTTCCGAATGTAAATATATTCATGATTGTCTGGTGTTATATCTTAGAAAGACGACCAAAAATTATGCCATATATATATGTTTCTGCCCAGGATCGAACTGAGGACCTTGCGCGTGTGAGGCGCACGTGATGACCACTACACTACAGAAACGTGTGTTGCAAAAGTTTCATGTTTTCGCCGTAGTTGATAAAAAATTGATCTAATCGAACGCTTTGCGCAAAAACGCGACACTTCTAAGGATAATCGATTCACGAAGAATGCGAAAATCCTCCTTGGCTTACTTTACCCTACTATATACTGCACGATCGTGGTAAACCTCTTGTGGACGAGGCTCATTTCACAGTGGACGTTTTGGACCATGAATATGGGCGTGGTTTCGGATCTCACTCCTGACCAAAATTTTGGAATAAATTTCAAAATCATTAGATACATTTACCCAGCACGTTTGCAATAACCGTTTATTTGGTTCGATGCAAAAAGTGTACCATCCTCCCATGGCCGATTATTTTTAATAATAATTTTCTAGAGTAGATTTCTAAATGTTAGATATATTCTTTAAAATTGAAGTTAAAGTGTAATATTCAAAACGAATATACTGTGTTTCTGCCCAGGATTGAACTGGGGACCTTGCGCGTGTTAGGCGCACGTGATAACCACTACACTACAGAAACGTGTGTTGCAAAAGTTTCGTGTTTTCACGGCGGTTGATAAAAAAATGATCTAAGCGAACGCTTTGCGCAAACACGCGACACTTCTAAGGATAATCGATTCACGGAAGAATGCAAAAATCGTCCTTGGCTTACTCGACTGCGGGATTTACCCTATTATATACAGCACGATCGTGGTAACCCTCCCCTTACCCCCACCGTTCAATATTGATTAATTCGAAGAAAAATAATAGATTTTTTTGAACTCGGTTGTTTGACAGTCCACAATGATTAGTGGGACCGGCAAGGAAGATGGCATTTCCGAATGTAAATAAATTGATGATTGTCTGGTGTTATATCTTAGAAAGACGACCAAAAATTATGCCATATATATGTTTCGGCCGAGGATCGAACTGGGTACCTTGCGCGTGTTCGGCGCACGTGATAATCACTACACTACAGAAACGTGTGTTGCAAAAGTTTCGTGTTTCCGCCGCAGTTGATAAAAAATTGATCTAATCGAACGCTTTGCGCAAAAACGCGACACTTCTAAGGATAATCGATTCACGAAGAATGCGAAAATCGTCCTTGGCTTACTTACCCTACTATATACTGTACGATCGTGGTAAACCTCCCCTTACCCCCACCGTTCAATGTTGATTGGAAGAAAAATAATAGATTTTTTTGAACTCGGTTGTTTGACAGTCCACAATGATTAGTGGGACCGGCGAGGAAGATGGCATTTCCGAATGTAAATAAATTCATGATTGTCTGCTGTTATATCTTAGAAACACGACCAAAGATTATGCCATATATATGTTTCTGCCCAGGATCGAACTGGGGACCTTGCGCGGCTGAGGCGCACGTGATGACCACTACAATACAGAAACCTTTGTGGACGAGGCACATTTTACAGTGGGCGTTTTGGGCCATGAATATGGGCGTGGGTTCCAATCTCACTCCTGACCAAAATTTTGGAATAAATTTCAAAATCATTCCTTACATTTACCCAGCACGTTTGCAATAACCGTTTATTTCGTTCGATGAAAAAAGTGTTCCATGCATCCTTCCATGGCCGATTATTTTTAATAATAATTTTCTAGAGTAGATTTCTAAATGTTAGATATATTTTTAAAAATTGAGGTTAAAGTGTAATATTCAAAAAAATATACTGTGTTTCTGCCCAGGATCGAACTGGGGACCTTGCGGGTGTGAGGCGTACGTGATGTCCATTACACTACAGAAACCCTTGTAGACGACGGTCATTTTACAGTGGAAGTTTTGGTCCATGAAAATGGGCGTGTTTTCGGATCTCACTCCTGACCAAAATTTTGGAATAAATTTCAAAATCATTCCTTACATTTACCCAGCACGTTTGCAATAACCGTTTATTTCGTTCGATGCAAAAAGTGTACCATCCTTCCATGGCCGATTATTTTTAATAATAATTTTCTAGAGTAGATTTCTAAATGTTAGATATATTCTTTAAAATTGAAGTTAAAGTGTAATATTCAAAACGAATATACTGTGTTTCTGCCCAGGATTGAACTGGGGACCTTGCGCGTGTTAGGCGCACGTAATAACCACTACACTACAGAAACGTTTGTTGCAAAGTTTTGTGTTTTCGCCGCAGTTGATAAAAAATTGACCTAATCGAACGCTTTGCGCAAAAAAGCGACACTTCTTAGGTAATCGATTCACGGAAGAATGCGAAAATCGTCATTGGCTTACTCGACTGCGCGCTTTACCCTACCATATACAGCACGATCGCGGTAACCGTCCACTTACCCCCATCGTTCAATGTTGATTAGAAGAAAAATAATCGATTTTTTTTAACTCGTTTGTTTCACAGTCCACAATGATTAGTCCGACAAGGAAGATGGCATTTCCGAATGTAAATATATTCATGATTGTCTGGTGTTATATCTTAGAAAGACGACCAAAAATTATCCCATATATATATGTTTCTGCCCAGGAACGAACTGGGGATCTTGCTCGTGTGAGGCGCACGTGATAACCACTACACTACAGAAACCCTTGTGGACGAGGCTCTTTCACAGTGGGCGTTTTGGGCCATGAATATGGCGTGGATTCGAATCTCACTCCTGACAAAATTTTGGAATAAATTTCAAAATCATTCCTTACATTTATCCAGCACGTTTGCAATAACCGTTTATTTCGTTCGATGAAAAAAGTGTTCTACTTCTAGAGTAGATTTCTAAATGTTAGATATATTCTTTAAAATTGAAGTTAATGTGTAATATTCCAAATGAATATACTGTGTTTCTGCCCAGGATTGAACTGGGGACCTTGCGCGTGTTAGGCGCACGTGATAACCACTACACTACAGAAACGTTTGTTGCAAAATTTCGTGTTTTCGCCGCAGTTGATAAAAAATTGACCTAATCGAACGCTTTGCGCAAAAAAGCGACACTTCTTAGGTAATCGATTCACGGAGGAATGCGAAAATCGTCATTGGCTTACTCGACTGCGCGCTTTACCCTACCATATACAGCACGATCGTGGTAACCGTCCACTTACCCCCACCGTTCAATGTTGATTAGAAAAAAAATAATCGATTTTTTTTAACTCGTTTGTTTCACAGTCCACAATGATTAGTCCGACAAGGAAGATGGCATTTCCGAATGTAAATAAATTGATGATTGTCTGGGTTATATCTTAGAAAGACGACCAAAAATTATGCCATATATATATGTTTCTGCCCAGGAACGAACTGGGGATCTTGCTCGTGTGAGGCGCACGTGATAACCACTACACTACAGAAACCCTTGTGGACGAGGCTCATTTCACAGTGGGCGTTTGGGCCATGAATATGGCGTGGATTCGAATCTCACTCCTGACAAAATTTTGGAATAAATTTCAAAATCATTCCTTTCATTTATCCAGCACGTTTGCAATAACCGTTTATTTCGTTCGATGAAAAAAGTGTTCCATGCATCCTTCCATGGCCGATTATTTTTAATAATAATTTTCTAGAGTAGATTTCTAAATGTTAGATATATTTTTAAAAATTGAGGTTAAAGTGTAATATTCAAAAAAATATACTGTGTTTCTGCCCAGGATCGAACTGGGGACCTTGCGCGTGTGAGGCGCACGTGATGACCACTACACTACAGAAACCCTTGTGGACGAGGGTCATTTTACAGTGGACGTTTTGGACCATGAATATGGGCGTGGTTTCGGATCTCACTCCTGACCAAAATTTTGGAATAAATTTCAAAATCATTCCATACATTAACCCAGCACGTTTGCAATAACCGTTTATTTCGTTCGATGCCAAAAGTGTACCACCTTCCATGGCCGATTATTTTTAATAATAATTTTCTAGAGTAGATTTCTAAATGTTAGATATATTCTTTAAAATTGAAGTTAATGTGTAATATTCCAAATGAATATACTGTGTTTCTGCCCAGGATTGAACTGGAGACCTTGCGCGTGTTAGGCGCACGTGATAACCACTACACTACAGAAACGTTTGTTGCAAAATTTCGTGTTTTCGCCGCAGTTGATAAAAAATTGACCTAATCGAACGCTTTGCGCAAAAAAGCGACACTTCTTAGGTAATCGATTCACGGAAGAATGCGAAAATCGTCATTGGCTTACTCGACTGCGCGCTTTACCCTACCATATACAGCACGATCGTGGTAACCGTCCACTTACCCCCACCGTTCAATGTTGATTAGAAGAAAAATAATCGATTTTTTTTAACTCGTTTGTTTCACAGTCCACAATGATTAGTCCGACAAGGAAGATGGCATTTCCGAATGTAAATAAATTGATGATTGTCTGGGTTATATCTTAGAAAGACGACCAAAAATTATGCCATATATATATGTTTCTGCCCAGTATTGAACTGGGGACCTTGCGCGTGTGAGGCGCACGTGATGACCACTACACTACAGAAACCCTTGTGGATGAGGCTCGTTTTACAGTGGGCGTTTTGCGCCATGAATATGGGCGTGGGTTCCAATCTCACTCCTGCCAAAAATTTTGGAATAAATTTCAAAATCGTTCCTTATATTTACCCTGCACGTTTGGAATAACCGTTTATTTCGTTCGATGAAAAAAGTGTTCCACGCATCCTTCCATGGCCGATTATTTTTAATAATAATTTTCTAGAGTAGATTTCTAAATGATAGATATATTTTTAAAAATGGAGGTTAAAGTGTAATATTCGAAAAAAATATACTGTGTTTCTGCCCAGGAACGAACTGGGGACCTTGCGCGTGTGAGGCACACGTGATGACCACTACACTACAGAAACGTGTTGCAAAAGTTTCATGTTTTCGCCGTAGTTGATAAAAAATTGATCTAATCGAACGCTTTGCGCAAAAATGCGACACTTTCAAGGATAATCGATTCACGAAGAATGCGAAAATCGTCCTTGGCTTACTTTACCCTACTATATACTGCACGATCGTGGTAAACCTCCCCTTACCCCCACCGTTCAATGTTGATTGGAAGAAAAATAATAGATTTTTTTAACTCGGTTGTTTCACAGTCCACAATGATTAGTGGAACCGGCAAGGAAGATGGCATTTCCGAATGTAAATAAATTGATGATTGTCTGGTGTTATATCTTAGAAATACGACCAAAAATTATGCCATATAATTATATGTTTCTGCCCAGGAACGAACTGGGGATCTTGCTCGTGTGAGGCGCACGTGATAACCACTACACTACAGAAACCCTTGTGGACGAGGCTCATTTCACAGTGGGCGTTTTGGGCCATGAATATGGCGTGGATTCGAATCTCACTCCTGACAAAATTTTGGAATAAATTTCAAAATCATTCCTTACATTTATCCAGCACGTTTGCAATAACCGTTTATTTCGTTCGATGAAAAAAGTGTTCCATGCATCCTTCCATGGCCGATTATTTTTAATAATAATTTTCTAGAGTAGATTTCTAAATGTTAGATATATTTTTAAAAATTGAGGTTAAAGTGTAATATTCAAAAAAATATACTGTGTTTCTGCCCAGGATCGAACTGGGGACCTTGCTCGTGTGAGGCGCACGTGATGACCACTACACTACAGAAACCCTTGTAGACGAGGGTCATTTTACAGTGGAAGTTTTGGTCCATGAATATGGGCGTGTTTTCGGATCTCACTCCTGACCAAAATTTTGGAATAAATTTCAAAATCATTCCTTACATTTACCCAGCACGTTTGCAAAAACCGTTTATTTCGTTCGATGCCAAAAGTGTACCACCTTCCATGGCCGATTATTTTTAATAATAATTTTCTAGAGTAGATTTCTAAATGTTAGATATATTCTTTAAAATTGAAGTTAAAGTGTAATATTCCAAATGAATATACTGTGTTTCTGCCCAGGATTGAACTGGGGACCTTGCGCGTGTTAGGCGCACGTGATAACCACTACACTACAGAAACGTTTGTTGCAAAATTTCGTGTTTTCGCCGCAGTTGATAAAAAATTGACCTAATCAAACGCTTTGCGCAAAAAACGACACTTCTGAGGTAATCGATTCACGGAAGAATGCGAAAATCGTCATTGGCTTACTCGACTGCGCGCTTTACCCTACCATATTCATCACGATCGTGGTAACCGTCCACTTACCCCCACCGTTCAATGTTGATTAGAAGAAAAATAATCGATTTTTTTTAACTCGTTTGTTTCACAGTCCACAATGATTAGTCCGACAAAGAAGATGGCATTTCCGAATGTGAATATATTCATGATTGTCTGGTGTTATATCTTAGAAAGACGACCAAAAATTATGCCATATATATATGTTTCCGCCCAGGATCGAACTGGGGACCTTGCGCGTGTGAGGCGCACGTGATGACCACTACACTACAGAAACCCTTGTGGATGAGTCTCGTTTTACAGTGGGCGTTTTGGGCCATGAATATGGGCGTGGGTTCCAATCTCACTCCTGCCCAAAATTTTGGAATAAATTTCAAAATCGTTCCTTATATTTACCCTGCACGTTTGCAATAACCGTTTATTTCGTTCGATGAAAAAAGTGTTCCATGCATCCTTCCATGGCCGATTATTTTTAATAATAATTTTCTAGAGTAGATTTCTAAATGATAGATATATTTTTAAAAATTGAGGTTAAAGTGTAATATTCGAAAAAAATATACTGTGTTTCTGCCCAGGAACGAACTGGGGACGTTGTGCGTGTGAGGCGCACGTGATGACCACTACACTACAGAAACGTGTTGCAAAAGTTTCATGTTTTCGCCGTAGTTGATAAAAAATTGATCTAATCGAACGCTTTGCGCAAAAACGCGACACTTCTAAGGATAATCGATTCACGAAGAATTCGAAAATCGTCCTTGGCTTACTTTACCCTACTATATACTGCACGATCGTGGTAAACCTCCCCTTACCCTCACCGTTCAATGTTGATTGGAAGAAAAATAATCGATTTTTTTAACTCGGTTGTTTCACAGTCCACAATGATTAGTGGAACCGGCAAGGAAGATGGCATTTCCGAATGTAAATAAATTGATGATTGTCTGGTGTTATATCTTAGAAAGACGACCAAAAATTATGCCATATATACGTTTCTGCCCAGGATCGAACTGGGGATCTTGCGCGTGTGAAGCGCACGTGATGACCACTACACTACAGAAACCCTTGTCGACGAGGCTCATTTCACAGTGGGCGTTTTGGGCGCGCCATGAATATGGCGTGGATTCGAATCTCACTCCTGACAAAATTTTGGAATAAATTTCAAAATCATTCCTTACATTTATCCAGCACGTTTGCAATAACCGTTTATTTCGTTCGATGAAAAAAGTGTTGCATGCATCCTTCCATGGCCGATTATTTTTAATAATAATTTTCTAGAGTAGATTTCTAAATGTTAGATATATTTTTAAAAATTGAGGTTAAGGTGTAATATTAAAAAAAGTATACTGTGTTTCTGCCCAGGATCGAACTGGGGACCTTGCGCGTGTGAGGCGCACGTGATGACCACTACACTACAGAAACCCTTGTAGACGAGGGTCATTTTACAGTGGACGTTTTGGACCATGAATATGGGCGTGGTTTCGGATCTCACTCCTGACCAAAATTTTGGAATAAATTTCAAAATCATTCCTTACATTTACCCAGCACGTTTGCAATAACCGTTCATTTCGTTCGATGCAAAAAGTGTACCATCCTTCCATAGCCGATTATTTTTAAAAAATTGATCTAGTCGAACGCTTTGCGTAAAAAAGCGACACTTCTATGGATAATCGATTCACGGAAGAATGCGAAAATCGTCATAGGCTTACTCGACTGCGCGCTTTACCCTACAGCACGATCGTGGTAAACCTCCCCTTACCACCACCGTTCAATGTTGTTTGGAAGAAAAATAATCGATTTTTTTGAACTCGGTTGTTTCACAGTCCACAATGATTAGTGGGACCGGCAAGGAAGATGGCATTTCCGAATGTAAATATATTCATGATTGTCTGGTGTTATATCTCAGAGAGCCGGCCAAAAATTATGCCATATATAGATAAGTTTCTGCCCAGGATCGAACTCGGGACCTTCAATCTTGGCAAAAATTACGTGGACAGGGAAGTCCATAAGCAATATACTATTTCCCCCCATGCCCCCCTATTCAACGTTGTTTCTCGCATTTCGTTTTGTTTTTCGCATTTCGTGTCACTTCGACGTGTTTACTATAGTAGGTTACAAAATCGTCGTCACCAACTTTAGGCGAGCCGAATGTGATGACTGTACTGTATCTGGACGTCTGTTTAATTTACCACTTGCATATGCAGCTGCGATTGTAGCCATTGCTCCACCTAGACTATGACCTGTAATAATGATTGTATAATCTTGAGGAATATCTTGGTACTCAGATTCAAACCATTATGAAATGTCCTGATAACGGTTGCCGAATCCTCCGTGAATTTTGAACACTTCAGAGCCGATAACGACTTCAGTTGGCCTAACGTGGAAGTTCTTTACCCAGTCTTGGAGGCTGGTAGGTTCAGTTCCTCGAAACCCAAAGACTGCCAGTTTTTGATGCGTGTGCTTGAATAATAATACTTCGGTTTCACTTATTTCGTGGTGTTTCGCCCTCCATCCACTGATGCTGCAAGAAAGCCTGTCTTGACTTCCGTCGTAGTTTGAAAAGGGTTTTGTAGTTAAACTGTTCTCGATAATATAACCATATTGAATGTACCGGCTTCCACTAAGTGGTAAATAAGCAGCCTTCGACACGCCAATAGCCAACTTGATGTATTTCTCTGGAGGAGATGCTGTATTTGTTGTAACAAAAACGAACAGAATAGATAAGATTAAAGAAGGTTGCAAAACATATTTGAAATGAAATACGTTTGTCAAAGGCTCATACACAACATAGTCACTGGTCAAACGCGATTACAGAAATCAACTTTATATAGTGAGTCGATCTGTTTGCACACAATCTTTTTAATCTATCTATAACAGTTCACAAGAATTTCTTAATAATTTGATTTTCCAATTTTGGAAAAAATGATGTATCATTCCGGGAAAACGCTTTGGACTTTGAATAAACCAACGGGTTTTTACAATTTTTTTGCATTTTTCATCACTACAGTATATAAAATTCAACTGGTAATTGAATTGCGTACTCCCCAAACTAATTTACGATCTAAATGTGACTGAGGTGAAATATTTTAAGCCAGTGTATCGTAAACGGCGGCTTTATCTGTAGAATACTACCAACGTGGAGAAACGTGGAGACGTACCACGATGTACAGCTTATTGTAGAATACTATACCTACACAGCTACACTGGACTACTACGTGAAATTCCTTAATTCCTACTCACCAGCTTTTGCCAATGCAACACAAGCGACCAGCATTAAGATGGAAATTTTTGAAGACATGATCAGCTATTTTTCGACTTCTTAAATATTTTCTCTATACCAAAACTTGACTGCTTCGAAGGTAATACTTTCGAAGGCGCTTCGTTCCTCCTTTTATAGGAACTAAGTACCACTTCAAATTCAACTTTACAAAACAAAACGTGGCACCACCACCACCACTCTCGATAAAAATTGGTCACATGATCTAAGCTGGCCAATAGTATTTACTTATTTGTGAAAATTATGTGGATATGCCATGATATTTGTAGAATTTCAAGTTCTCAATTTCGCAAATGAAAGTGAACTATTTACCTGTCTATTCCCCTTTTTAAAGTGAACTATTCCCCTTTTTATTATATCAAACAAATAGAATTTGTTATATAAAACGAATACATCTAGAGCTTGTAAGTGAATACATGCGTATGTGTCTTTATGACGTCACAAGTACAACAACCAATCACAAAAGCTGTATCTATGTACTCGCCATGACGGCTCGTTAATTAGGCCTTTTTTGTTCTGACGTCATATAGTGTGTAGCAACTAAACAGACAACTGCAAAATGTTAAATATCTATTCGTTAAAATATATATAATAAATCACCTACCTTCAAAAGCAGCAAAAACCAATGCATTTCTACCATCAATCCTGGGTTATTCAAATCAATTCTTGAACGACTAGCCATGTCGAAACTATGAAAAAAACTTACGGGTGCTCCAACAACACAATGTACATAAAATCACGTGCTTCAAATCAGTCCAGAAGACTTTACTTTTGACTGGCGGGGATTTAAGTATTATATTTTTCCTTTATCGGGCTATTATTGGTTATGTACAAATATAATACACACAGTGAATGGTTTATGAAAACAATTTATTTATGTCATAAAATTCAAGTTACAAATAATATCATAATTACAGTAGACCTGAAATAAGAAATGCATAAAATGTTTAAGAAATGTTGCACCATTTTCATTCAACCAAAACACATGGGAAGAATTAGGTTGATTAAGAAAACGGTGCTTTTACTCTGCCTAGAGAAACCTACTGTCTATCACTTATTTAACTATACTATCTAGAGTCACAAAACTGATAATGTGTACCTCTAGATTTACATGTTAACCTATTTATTTCCTGAAATTATATATCCTACATATGTACAATTATCTTAATTCCAAGTTAATGAATAATGTAAAAACCCAACAAATAATCTAAATGTTCAATATAAAACTTTCAAATGTAAAACTTAAACTATGATGAAATACTGTATGTACTAATTAAAAGTATATTTATGATGTCTAAATTCTACAAATGTAACACTGTGCTTATCCTAGTAAATGCTTAGAAAAATATATTATCAATCATGAAACATGACATCATAACCTAAGCAATATACATGTTCAATACAATGCTGCAACGAAGTATTAGGTTAGGACTTAGCTGTTTATTCAACTAGATCATACTTACTCAGTATTTCATACTTCTCTAACTTTTATGTTCGTGGAATAAAGACTCGCCACTATGCCACAACAGCAGCTATAAAAGCAATCACAACACATGTAAAAATCATAAAAACCATAATCTGTAGTACAGCTGTATATATGTATGATTACTTGTCAATTTGTAACATTTGATAGCACACAGTTGTGGAAGGGAGTGTAACCCAGCAGAAAATTACCTGGACAATATTTGTCTCCTTCCAGTCTTTCAAATGTGCCTTCCAATAACAACAGGTCTTTGTACAAAGGGTTCCTGCACTTCCACAAAAAGATAAAAACACAATAATTTACAATATTCTAGTATCTATATCACTGTTATAATTGTTTCTTGGATCATCTCTGTCCCATGGTCCACTTTTCACAATCAGCAATGCTGCACAGTGGAGTAATGTATTTTCCCTGGGAGCATATTTCCCTGGGAGAGAAACTGATCGTACTTCGTTTCTGCATAGCTCGCTTCAGTTTAGCTATTTTGTTCACCGCACAATAACCAATAACATGCCACTTGTTGTTGTGAAAAATTGAAAATTTCAAAGCATTTTTGTCTTTAACATTGTCTGGTTCAGATTCCACATTAAATTGTAAATCAAGCTTTGCCGATCTCCTCCACATGCAGCTTGCAAGAGCACCTTGGTATCTTTGTTCATGCCAAGACCCAACAACAACAAATTTTTCAGCATATAAAATCTCCTTGTTATCATCATCACCACCATCAAGATCACCATCATTACCATCACATGTACCAGCACCACCAAGACCACCAGCACCATCAAGATCACCAGCACCATCAAGATCACCATCACCACCAAGATCACCATCATCATCGTCCTCTTCATCAAGACCATCGTCGTCTTCCCTGGAATCATCAGTCTCCTCTGTTACAGAATCTTCAACTTCCAAAGTTTGAGTTAATTCTCTGATCGATTTCCTCCATCTCTCTTTCTCTCGTCACGTCATCATCATTCAACATCCGATGAACTGGAATACCCACCAAGCACACAGGATTTATTGGTTGTAGGGTACAGTTACATCCACTTTCCCCTTGTAAGTTTACTGGTGACAACACGTTGTCTAATTAAGACAACACGTTGTCTTCATTAACAGTATCCGGATCTCAAGGTTGAACTGCTTGAGAAGGTGGTGTTGGCAGAATATCAAAATCCCATAAAATAACATTATAAAAGACAAGATTTTGCCCTTTTTCATCTCGCCGAGGATCATTGAGGTCCGAGAACTACAAGAGAATTACATTGGTAGTGTAGTAAAGACTAAATTGTAGTAAATAGCAACAAAATAAAGCTTCTCTATAAACTTTACAGTAACCGGATTCCCAGCCATAAGAATGCATATAAATTTGAAAATAGACAGCACAAGTATTATATTATTGCCAACGTTGGTTCAAGACGTTGGTTATCAGAGTATGAATCATATACAAGCCCAGAAATATGAAATTAAAAAGCAAAAACGGGCTTTGATGAAGGTGAAGACTGAAAGTCAAAGTGAAAGTAACCTATAATTGCTTCACTAAATATTTGTTTTTATTTTAATACATGACATTATTTTGTAATTTGTAACACGTTTCACGATTAAAACAAATACATACCTTAAAAATACAACTGGAATGTATCTCTATCTGTACGGGACTACTGCAATCGGCGAAAATTTCGTCAACTTTTATGCCATTAACAGTTGCTGGACAAATAGCGATTCTTCTGATGTCCAAACTATCCAAACTGATCTCACGACATTCAAACAAACTGAACACACGATAACCCATTGGGAACCAGCAGCATAGGCTCCGACGATACACAATGAACAAAAAGAAGCGCATATATGTCCTTCCAAAACTGAAGCTTTATGGCCGCGAATTGGGCTTATAAAATCCGCCATATTTCTCACTCCTGTTGTGTTGATAGCGAAAGCCAAGCGAATAATGAGCGCGCTCGTCCGAAAAATTAATATATAATTAACCGCAAAGCATCACGGTATAGTCACCATTCCTCCTCTGATAACAGCTCATATACATCGAGTAGCAAAAACAAAATGGCGGCACAAAAACTATAAGAGTTTTTGCCAACCCGAAAACAACTTTTTGGAGACTTGATAGAGAAACAGCACGAAAAAACTTCCAGCAATTGTTTACATGTTAGCAAATGGATTTATAATGTAGAAACTAGTTTAGATATAAGTTTCTTACAAGAAGTAGTACCGAAAGAGCAACGAAAAAACATTTTCAGAATATAATTTTTTTGGAGAAAATAGCAATCAAAAACAAATAACTTTGCAGTTAAAAAGCACTTGTTTTACCTGAAAACCTATATAAAAATATCGCAAGTCTTCAGAAACGTTCTAAAACCGTTTCACTTTAAGTTTTAAAACAAAAACATAACAAAAACATTTGAACTTTTTAGGCCAAGTTGTGACACGGATTGTGGCTGCACAAATTGTCAAAATATTACAGTACATAATAGTCTATCGATGCAGTTAATGGCTATATTATAAAACAATTATACCATTCGCTCTCGTCGTATATGGCTGATAGCCAACTCGGTGCCACGCACTGCGTCGGCTATATACAGCTCATACACGACTCGAGCTCATGGTATAATTGTTAAATATTCGAAGAGTAGAAGGTATTCAAAGGTGATATTACATTCAAACGCATCGTGGCCATGGGATAATTTGGGATTTAATGATTTATCCTGGTCGTCAAAGGTAACTTGTACACCTAATTCACGAGTTAAAACATAAAATTGAATACATTTTAAGTAAATGTTTGTAATATTTACCTGTTCGAGCGATGATGAGCGCTTGATTCATCTTTCCAAAAATAAAGAATCAGAAGTCTTCTTTCTTGTACGCTTCTCGCAGTTTGGCTGTGGCTTCGTGTATTAGAATTTAAAAACGACAGCAGAGATGTGCGAAATTTATCCCTGCCAATCATGCAATTATCCAAAACTACCCTAATACTATCACACAAGTAGCCTAATAATACTCCTAGATGTACACTGGAAGTATATGTTTTGCGACAGCGTAACCCAAAAGAAAATACCCATTTTAGCACACGTACCACGGCCAAAGGCTTGGGATTTGGCATTTCTATTGCAATATGGCGATTTTGTAAGCGACAAATGCGCTTCAGTGACGGAAGCTTCGTTTACGTACGATGCAATTTTAATGGGAAAATATACAGATACGTTGACTTATGTTGATTACATATTTCGTTATTGTTTTTAGTCTAACCATTGGGTGGGTTTCAGAACGAACCGGGTTTGGATCCTGGACAAAGAACAGCTACATCAGACGCTACAGCGCATACGTGTATTAAGGGGCAGGACCTTTTTCACACAAAAAGATTACCCACCTCTTCAGTGGCGAAGCTATAGCCACGGCAACTTGTCATTCTATTCAAATAACGCGTACTTAGATAGGCTTAATAAGACGATACATTTCTAAAGGATTGAATAATTAAAAATTAAACTTTGCATAGCATGTCCAGTTGCTCTTGCTAGCTTCGCCACCGAACCCCACCAAATAACAAATAACACAACGCAGCAGGTCAAAACACCAGCATATAATTTGCAAAAGACAGTTCTTGTTATAACCAAGTTCTTGTTATAAAGTACACTACTCACAGTTACAACTATAGCTGGGTCAATAATTTATGGTCACTTTGGTCATTGACCGGAGACCGACCGCTATTATGATCTCTGCGCTGCTCTTACAGCAAAAGGTCCAACGTTTTTGAATTGGATAAAAAGATAAATATAATTGCTTTGTTTTGTGGAAACACCACGTTTATTCATCAGTGCAAATGAAATATGACTATCATTGATGAAGACCCTGGCCTTCATATCGACAGCTTTGCCAAATACACAACGACCGTGGTGCACTCCACAAAACAACACAATTATATTAATCGTAATGCAAACCTACATGGAAGTTATTATGGATATACTGTAGATACTTGACTCTACAAACTTGAACAACTAGTTGAATTCCAGTGTAATTTTCAAGCTGAAAATAGTATGTTGCTTAGTCCTCTATATGATGGATTTAGTTTCATGGTGACAGTAATTGATAGTCACCTTCAAATTTGCGCAGCTCATGACTATGACATTTGATCGCATATATGGCGGTCTTAAGGGGTTTTGTCCAAGATTGTAACTCGCGAGTTTATTCAGGAAATGGCCTTAATCAGAAATAGTGTCATGGGGGTATACAAATCAAGCTAAATTCTAAATTTCCTAGCACGGAATCTAAATCTCTGGTTCAAATAAATACTGTCATAGACTCCATGGGAGAAATGCAATCCACATAATTATAAAGAACGACAAGCTTCACATAATTGTGGGTCGATTCACTATAGGCTTCAGTATAGAGCCAGCCACGAATAAAAATATTTCACCAAGTATTCTACCACCTTCTTCGAGTACAAGTACTATTCCTATGCCGTTGAAGAAAACAAGCTATACTGGTCTACCCAGAGTTAACCGCATTCGCTTGAGTTTCGACAGAAACGTTGGTTTGTTCCTTCATATTTACTAGTTTAACAGCTTTCTTTATTGCTTCAAACAAACAATTCCCGGCGACATAATCATTATCAACCAAGTTGACTAACCGGTAGCTATCATGAATTGTGTCAATAATTTCACGTGATTTGGATCCCTCTGGATATAACCTTGCCCACTGATGTTGCCATAGAGCAAATGCTTCATCCTGAAATTGGAAAGTCTGTGTAAAGGCCATGTTACACGAAGCAATTTTTTCTGCAACTTGCATGCAACGCAATTTCGGACAGAGAGCGATGTTAGGTAAGATGTATATTCCCAGAGAAATTGTGAGCATGAATCTCGTTTTACTTCGCCGATATATTTTTTGCAAAACATACCCAGAAGGCAACAAAGAACTTAATGAGAATGATGATATCGGTGAAGTGAAACGCGGGCCATGTTCACTGTTTTCTGTGCGTACATTTCTACATAACATGGTTCTGTGCAGAAATAGACCTTTTGCAGGTAACTTAGCATAACAATAGCGCCCCCGATACCGTGGGAGTAATTGCTCCATTGTCTTTTCATTGTTTTGAAAATCCCACTGTTCTCCATGCAGTCACTCATTGTTTTGATTTATTTTTAGCATCCTGCAAAAGGCCTATTGTGTCGCAATTTGCAGCAAAAATTGTCCCGTATAACATGGCTTTTAGTATAACTGCAGACGGTAATATGTTCCTGAAAGAGCGGTTAACAGGGTGCATTCGGTGATTCCACACAAGGTTTACGTTCAGTTAATCTACTATCATCTTATGTTCTTTAGCAGACTGTCACTCCTTAGGACCCTCCTTAGCAAAACCGGGGGAGCGACTACAGCACCATTGTCGAAAAGCTATTTTATTGGACCATCCAGCGCTTTGGACCAAAGCGCGGTCAAAAGGTCGTTGCTAAAACCACATTTTTTGAATGTATAATAAAACAATTACTGGATTCGGCTTATCCGTGATATCAATAATTATAACCAGTGAATGTTATTCATTTCAGGGTTCGGGAGACAACGTTTACTATATTTTTGTATTTTTTAACTAGAACCGAAATATATAACAATTTATTATTTTGTCTTGTTTCGGAGTATGTTCTGTATTATCGTAATTGTCTACTTTATCTTAGTTCTTATTTACTACACAGACAATTGTTGATTTTTTATTGGCAACATAGATAGAGTAGCGTGTTTGAGGCTGTTGAAGATTTAGTTTGGTCAGAAAATGTACTTAAATATTTTCAATATTCGTAATATCCTATCAATTCTGAACCCTTTCTATTTCACCTGAAGTTATTTGTCATTATAAGTGCATGACACAAAACTGCTTAATATTATCTAAAACGAAATAACCCTTAAAACTGTAACTTCTTTTATAGATTATTTCCAGAGCCGGATTAAGGCAGCGCGGGGCTCGTGGCATTTTCTTCGCGCGGGGTCCCTTTGGCTTTTTCCGACTGCTCTATAACCTGAAAAAATTAACCCGTTTTAAGAATATATGGTTGAATTGCAATCTTAATTTGAAAGATGTAATGACAGTAACGTATCTGATATTATAACATTCACTATTGGTAATTGGTCTGTCACTTTTTCTTAATAAAGTTTGAGAATATTCTATTTTTCTTTCTAGCCTAAAGCGCGGGGCCCATGGCATATGCCGCTTCTGCGATATGGTTATACATCTTTTAATAAAGCAATGCAACAAAATGATGTCATATTGACGTCATTTATATATGAGATATCAGTGAAGGTTTTGTATCCCTATTATTATTATTATTATTATTATTATTAAATATATATTTCAACAGGATGGACACTTTCGGGGGATAAGGCAGAACTTTGGAATGGGGTATTCTTTTACTTTTTGTTTAGAATATGTAATTTTTTTGTGTAATACCCAACGGAGTGAGGAATTTTTCAAAGCGTGATGTGGAATACGGAATTCTCAGATTTAGCAATTTAATGCGGAATTTCATGTATTTCAAGTAAACACACCCTGCTTGTTCCAAGTGATTTTTTTACTGTCGTTCCAATTGAAGTGTTCCTAAAATATTGCATCAATTCATTACCTAGAGTTGATCAATACATTTGCTCAAAAATTGCTCAACTTCCTGTTTACTAAGCATACTTGTTCCCAATTGGTCAATCAGTCACTGAAATGAGACGCCATTGGTCGATTCACACACACAGGAAGTTGATCAATTTTTCAACGAATGAATTGACTATGCTCTAGGTAATGAATTGATGCAATATTTTAGGAACACTTCAATTGGAACGACAGTAATACGAGCCAAGAACTTTCACTGATGCCTCATTATCTAATATGTGTGACGTCAAGTTGGTTGCATTGCTTTATTAAAGAAAACGAAATATCTCAAAAACGAAACATGAAAATAGAAATATACAAAAGACGTTATTTTACAGTTTTAAGAGTTTCTTCGTTAAGTCAGTTAATAATGGGATTTCTAACATGTATATTTTTAACATAAGAACTCCTAATCTCGCAAACACATACAGATGCGTTGCCATTTTGAGACTACGACGTTCTTAAAGAGACTGGGGGTGATAACTTATCATTGGCTATTTGGGATGGGTCATGAGCACATGATGTATAAATTATAATAAATAATTCCTTGTACCTTCCAAATCTGGAAACTGACAGGATCAACCACTGTAGGTTGAATAATCTCTTTTCCAGGAAATACTCCCCACGTGACAGCAACAGGAGAAGCCAGTTCTTCACTGATTATATCAATCTCACCCTACACAACGTGAACCAGAAAGAAAGTAACCAATAATTTTAACAATTTTGTTCTGCTTACATGATACGGGACACCCGGAGAAGTATACTGATTCAATCCTACAACTAGATCAAAACTAATTCACTTCACTTTAAGTAATGATTTATGAGTGCGAAATGTCATTTCAAAACCAAAATTCGGACTGAACGTTCTCGCAGATAGCTCCAAATAAACTACTCGGACTTGAAATCCCATCGAATCCTCATTTTCGGATTTGAAATATTACATTAAAGACATCATTAGGCGAGTATGCTCCCATTGTGAAATGATACCATATCATGTTATCATGGTAAAATCCCAACACTGTATTGTCAACGCTATATTGAGCTGGAACAGAATATTATTCCCCTTATCATGATGACTCTGAATACACTTGAAATGCAGAAACATCGAATGATGTGTGCAACAGTTGATAAAACGGGAAATAACTCGCACCCCTAAAACATGAATTTGAGTTTGTGCTCTCCACTTTGTTTCTGATTTGGTGATTAGCTCATTCAATGCTTTACCAACAGTAGATTTCTTTTCTCTTTTTATAGATATTAAGTTCAGCATTAGGCGACTGAAGACTTTATACATGTATATTTATTATATAATTTCGATAACTCTTACGAAAACTGCTAATGTTGTTGTGTTATAATTTACTTACTTTATGATCAACAACATGATAACTGACACTTGGATGATCCGTTTCTAATACTTCCAATAATTTGTCCACAACTTCCTTTCGAGTAAAGAACTCCAAATATGCCTAAAATAAGATGTAAAGTATTTCGTTAGAACATCATGTATAGCCTAAAAAAGTACATAATTCAAGAGCCATAAAAAAGGTCAATGAAAAAACTATTTTAACAGACGTTTCGTTCTTTCTGCATCATCTTAATTCAGAGTATTTTGATATGACTGGTTTCGGTAAAACTCATATGACCGAAGTTTTATTGATATCTTAAAAATTTACCCCCGCTAATTAACTGAATTGTGGCGCTGAATTTCTCTTAAAACAGTAGTTTGCTTATAAATCTTAACTTGAAGTAATTTATGCCTGTTCAATTTAAATTTTCTTGATGTCTTCGTAACAAGATGTGTTCGTAACAGACTTGTAGCAAGCTTGTCAACAAGTTGTAACAATGTTGTCATTTTATCAACTTGCTACAAGTTTGTCAATCACAGTAACACACGGTAACAAGTCGACTTGTAACAAGTCTGTTGAGTCAACAACCTGGTAGCAAGTTGTCAAGAAGCCGTTGACAACTTGTTAGCAAGCTGGGAACAAGCAGTGCGAACGCACCCTGATAACAAGTCGTTGAAACAGCATTGGTACAGGTTTGTTACAACTTGTGCGTTTTTACGTGTGTAGTCCACGAAGTTGTGATTTCCTGCCATAACGTTCTAGCTAGGGACCAGGGACGTTTAGGAAATCTTACGTTTTTGAACGTGAAGCTGAACTTATACTACGGATTTCATCGAATTGTGGCACGCGTCAAAATATTGTAGCTTTCGTATATAGCAGCTTTCGTATTGGCAATTTCAGTTCATAATTCAATACGAAATGAAAAGCTTTACTTGACAGTTTATGGACGGAGTCATATACACTTGCTATACTCAAGGCAAGCAAATATTTTGATGCGTGCCACAGTTCGATTAAATCCGTAGTAAAATACGCGGAGTTTGTTCATTGGTTGGGTATGTATTATGTAGTACACAGTAAAACGTTCAATACTTTTTGATAAACATATCCACCAGCTCCTCCCCAACCAAAGACAGGGTCAGTTGACTTTGCAGCATTAACATGTGGTTGACTGTTGATTGTCAACACTCCATTACGATTTAATTCAACAAGATCGTCAGAAACCGCTGACGTCTCTGGTGCTAACTCGTCTTCATTCCAGGGTAGCATGGTCACCTTAGCAATACAAGCAAATAATTTAGAATTACAAGGGCGGATTTATAGGTGGCTGTACAGTAGGGCTTAATTATACAATACCCGTCCATTTTGAATCTTTACACCTAATAATCACTTGTAATATCTTATTTATCGCCCTCCCTCAGTCCCCATCAAGCAATTTAGATTTCCACTTGTATTTAGTTGCAGACGCAACATAAGATCTCCATTTGGTAGGAAAAAGAGAGGACACGTGCATTTTGAAACTCGCGTGCGTTTTTAACATGATGGCATTCCTCCCAATCCAATCATTCTATAATGGGTCGATTTAAATGCAACTTGTACTAAGAACATTGCAGATTCGCATGGCGATATATACAATGGTTTTGTTTTGTGGAAAACACCATATTTGGTAACAGAATATCTCGTAAGGTTTCGATTCACAACTATTTGCACCGATCAGAATTCGGGCGCATGGATGGAAAGCTTTGCGAAAAAAAAAACGTGGTATTTTTCACAAGACAAAACGATCGAATTATTGTAGAAATCACCTTTGATCCATAGACATTTTTCTCTCCACTGATGTAGCACACAAACACATCATATATATCTTGAACAGAAGTCAATTCTTCACCCCATATTTTTAACAATGTTTGCTTCTTCGTTCTGTTTCGTAAATAGAACAAATGGTAGTCACTGAGATCACCAAATGAGGCAGCAGCCGAGTCTCCCCATCGACTATTCGGGAATTCATCCCACTCGGACGTGCGATGTACATAACTCTTCGCTCGGGAAGCCCAAAATATCGGACGAACTTCTTCCTTGATTCGCTTAACATTTGCCGAAGGTTTCCAAGGTAATGAACGCGCGTACAATGGCTCCAATGTCCATAAATTAGTCCGTTTCAAAACTTCAGTCGTTGCAACCTACAATTATAATGAATTTCTTCGTTGCTGGCCCTATTTGCATATCAACAATCTTAACTTAAATACAGCCATTTCCTACTCTTAAGTTATTCCTAATTCTTACAATCCTAATCCCAATCCTATAATCTATTCCTAAACGAACAAGGACATACTGTATCTTTCATTTACAATTGAAGAAATAGAATTGATGTTAATTCCATTTCTATATGTTTGATTTTCTACATGGCCTATTTCACTATTAACTCTTCCAGAATGAGTATCATAAGTTTTCAAATACAACACTCAAAAGTAGATTAATGAAATAAATCTGTGTCAATTTCACCTGATATTATACGCCTGTCTTTCTTCAAATATGGCCTGCTTTTGGGCTTTTGGCCATTGGCAGGCCGCTATTTCGAGCCCTGTTATATACAGTTTTTTATCTTATCTACCTCACGGTTCAAAGTATAGAAGTGAATCCCAGGTACAACACCACTGGAGAATAGTTCGTTGACCATCTTTATGGTATAATCTACGCCATAGTTGCGGATAGCCAAGTCATCGTCTTTGATTGGTTGGATTGCATCAAGGATCTCTTTAGGTATACTGAGTTTTGATAGTTTGACCAAATGTCGGAGAGAATCGTAGCTCTATAAGATTCATTTAAACTAATTAATAGATACGGCACGGTAAATTAATAACTGAAATACCAGACAAATTCGAACAATTTAGCGCTCGACAATCAACCTAAAACCCCCCAAAAAAATATCCAAAACTTCCAAATATACTTGGTAGCTATGTATTTAGATGATACAACCCGGTAACAACCCGTTTTCCAAGATCCCACGCAAAAGAGCCGAGACCTCGGAGATAGACGAAATGATTATTTTGCCGTACAAAACTTTGCCCCTATAACTCGGTGAGGTGACACAGAATGCATTACATATATAAGCATAAAAATACATAATCATTATTCATTACAGGTATAAGCTTTCCTTAATTTATCATGATGGCTTATTCTTGTATGCCGCGATCGAGATTCTTCTGACTTATTCTAATCGGGCGTAATTTATTCATATTTATATCCCGCTCAGAATTTCTCTGTTCAGTTTTGAACAGAATAGTTATTAGGAATTGTACTGTGTTGGCTTACTTCCGGGTCTCTATCTTTCGGACTTGGAGCAAGTGTAGGTATCTCGCTTCAAACCAGCAGTCCCTAAATGAAACATAATGACGTTTTCTAACGGTAACAAACCTGAATTGGCATAACTCCAGGAATAATGGGTACATCAATACCAATCTCACGACAATCTTCAACAAACTTGAGGAATGTTTTAGTTTCAAAGAAAAGTTGAGTAATGATAAAATCAGCACCAGCATCGACTTTCTCCTTTAGGTGAATCAAATCTTCTTCGTAGCTACTACAGTCAGGATGGCCTTGCGGGTAACCTGAACATAGTTAAAGAACAGCTAAGCCGTTAATCAAGCACATTTAATTCATAATCCGTAATTATAAGCACAGTTAATCCGTAAACGGTCAACCAAACAAGTCACGGGTGAGTAGCGAACATTTCCGCTGTTTACAAAGCTGCATGAAATATTTTTGTCATGTTGTGCATGGGGGCGTCCCAAAGTACAGTAGGTTTGTGTCATATTCGCTCCTCACTATGGTACCTTTACGTATACGTTCTCGACGACTTTTAGGTCGATTTTGGACTCCGGCTTTCGATATAGTCTTAGCCATATATTAGGCTTACTAGCCGTTTTCCACTTCAAACGTAACGTAACGTGCGGTAGCACTTGCTCATTAATTACAACAAACACACATTCCATACACACACACGTAGAAAAATTGACACTTGAATGCATACGATATGAAAATTTGCTGTATACAAATTTTCAGGGTGGAGAAAATAATTTTCTTCCTATTAGCAAAGCCTGATTAATAAATATTTCCTCCAGACCTGAGTATTTTGTGCTAAATATAGCCACAGTGTCCATGCGTACTGTTTAATGTCTACTGAGAATACATGGTTTGAAAGTTAAGGAATGGTGTGTGTTAATGAGTTGAACTCAATGGCTCAGAATGAGACACGACGTCTCTTAGGTCAAATTTCAAATCTTCTATCGGAAAAAATATTCTGCCTGTTTAGTATTTCTTGCGAGCATACTTCCACCCCTGAAGATTTTCCATGAAATTGCATACTTCCACCCCTAAGAAATTTATCAAATACATTTTCAACAGTTACTAACCGGCAACACAAATCGTAAAAGAATCTCCAAACTCTTGTCTAATATGTTTCACAAGGTCAGTACCATATACCAAACTTTCATCAACCACTTCAAAATCTTCGCCGTGAGGAGGATCTTAGGAAAAATAAACAAACAACCATTAAATATCAAAGACTACAACTTAGTTACATGATGCTGCCAACTCCTAAGGCTGTTGAACCAGAAATATGCACCTCGTGCACAACAACACATGATGAACAATATTTTATTTCGTTTGATCGTTCTTTAACTTTTCCTTTAATCCTCGTCTCAGTACTTCAAAATTAATTAGACAACGCATGCTAACTTTGCCATTAATGACTTCTGAACTGTGTTTTATTTGTTTAATGTAAGATTCTAGTTATAGTCATATAATTTGGGAAAGGGCGCAGGTGCGATAACGGAAAATATTCATCCGTGGAATTTTTGACAAAAAAACGAAAATCAGAGGACATTTTTAGTACAAAGCGGAACAGTTCGGCAACGAAACAGCGACGTTCTTTCTGCGTTAGTCTTACTGGTTGGCAACTTCATTCCTCGAGTTTTGATATATTTTTTGTAAATACCATAAAATCCTAAACGCTTGATTTTAGTTCTTTTTACTCTATGGGTATCTCAAAAAATTTGATATTATAATATATTTAATTAATTTAATAATAAATTCTTAAATTGATATAACAAAATAACGCAATAAATAATATCCGTTATTATATTGTGAGGAATTCTTGCACCCCATTACAGAAAGTACGGCGCTCACAAAGTAGCAGTTCATGAATCTTGTTATTAAAAGTACCGCTCTATCTATCGTAATCAGGTGATTATGCATCATTTGAGCAATAGCTGTACTTAACCGGCCCATTTTGTTATTTTCGATTTAAATTGCCAAAACTCCCATCGGGAATTGACCCCGGTCGATTACCCGTGCCACAACTTATTACCCGCTCCCCGCCACAATCGATTACCCGCGCCCTCTAGCCGGTACCATACTGTCCAGGATGCAAAGTCACTGTGTACAAGTTAAATTACAGACTGGTGATCTGTCAAGACGCATCACGTGACTAACGGTCAATGTTCAGGACGAATGTTCCGTCAGTTTGCGGCATTTATACACAGACCAGTTATCAGACAAACTATCTTTTCTTAGTTCTAGACATTGTGAACAATCTCACCTCCTCTCAATGCAAGGATGTTTCTTATGCCCATAGATTTCGCTTTGTATAAATGTCTAGTAATAGTTTCCCTCGTTTCATTCGCACATGTGATATGCAACATAATCTCAACTCCACAGTAATTCAATGCAGCACCAGCAATATGCATAGAACTTGTCTCCTTGTCACCACCTGGCACACCAGCGGCATGCCATGTGATGTCACAAAACAATGGCGAGCCTGATGAAAATCTATTAAAATATAAAAAATTAAATTGAAGGCTTGTTCATATAATCCCGCCGTAAGGTCTCGGGTAGTGCAGAGCTTTAATAGTGCAGGGCCTATTGTCGCCGTAGTGCAGGGCCTATTATCAGAGGAGTAGATCAGCATATGCCAGGTGATAGTCATTAAGAGGTAGACTATTTCATTCTCGTGGGTGATTGATTGATTTACCATACGAAAGAACTTTATAACATAATTTGGGCGTAACATTCTGTCGAGAGGGTAACATAAAGCTCTAGAGTCTAGAATAACGTTTCTGAGAATGAATGCCGACACGAAATTCGATTTTGCTACACTAAATTATTAACATAAAAATGAATCCAAGCAACGTCAAATAATGGGCAAAATAGGAACACATTCCGTTTTCTCGACTTCATCCCGATAAGCGTATGATATGGGGAATTTTGATCCGGCTCAGTGCCTATGTGGTAAATTCTACCGATTTTTGCAACATTATATATAGGTAAATAATTACAAGGCGAGGTCGTCGATAAGTGTCGAACGTCAGGCCCTTAAAGATATTCTTGTATAAACTCGGTGGCTAAATTAAAATAAGGGAAATATGCAAGGAAGGCTACGGAAGCAGAGACTAGATCACAGCTATCAAAGTGAGGTAAACAATTATGCTCAGTACACCAGTAATGGTTAAAATGAAAGAAATCAGCTGAATATGCTGAAACCTGGCAGTACGCTTTCTGAGAAATGGGAATGTTTTCTAGTAACTTCTGAAGTCACAAATCATTTTCATCCTGGTGGTGACCCTGAGGAATTAATTTTGTTGAACGTCTTGTTGAACAATACCCAGGGGTGCCCAGACGGGGAGGGCAAATGGGACAATTTTCTCGGGCGGCACCCAAATAAGAATAAAGTGAAATATACATAGATTTGATAGATATTACTGCCAGAAATTTGCAGGAATTTTCCATTCCTGAAATCCTGTAGATTTCAAAACTTCCCCGGGCGAGAATGCCCCCTGACTCGCCTACAGTATTTAGGTACTAAATGTGAATTTAGAATGCTATATAAATGTTCAAGACTCGAATACATAATCCAACTGATTGTCCAAAAAGTTCAAGGATATGAAAATCAGTTTTCTAAAGCAGCAGATGAAAATATTTGACGATGGAAATCACTAGTTCCCCAAAGTTACAATTTGCCCCAGGCCCCCCAAACGTCTCTGGGCGGCCCTGACAATACTGTTATTCGCACGGAAGCTATATGTGTAATAGAATATTTTACTGTACTTCTCTAGCTTTCCGATCAAGTTTGCAGCCCCAGCAGGCGTTCTTGGTGGGAAAAATTCCAACGAGAAAAATATCTTTTCCAATGCGATACTTTGTTTGATCTTCTCAATGAGAGATAGTGGTGTCGATGTTCCTGATGTTGGTGAGGGACATTTTCTCTTCGTTAGGACACCACTCTCAAATGTGTCTTGCACCATCATTTAGAAAGCTCTAGAGAAACAAAAGAAATGAGGATGAGCACTACCTGTTGTTGGTAATGATGCAATATAACGCCACTACAATATTTTCCCGAGGTCTCAGAAGCGGCCCGAGACCTGTATAAGACGAATTTGATGAGTAAAATATTAAAGGCCATGCTACACGAGGCAATTTTTACTTTACTTTCACTTGACACAGAGTCATGTAAAAAGTATTTGCTGAGAAATTGTGAGCATGGCCCACGATTTACTCTGACGGTGTTTTTTTGCATAACAAGACCCAACGACAAATTTATGAGAATGAAAGATATGGACGGCGTGAAACGCGAGCCATGTATTTCCTGTGAATTCTTTTCTACATAACATCGCTCTGCGTCAGAAACTGCATTGCAAGTTGCAGCAAGAATTGTCTCGTGTAACAGGACTTTAACAATTTGTACTTTTGCAAAAATATGTACTTTAAAGCGATACCTATACAATTCAAAGTACTACAAACGAAATATAAGTACTCAACATATCGTCTTTCTAACTTTATACCTTATGCAGTGGGAGGTCAATCTTTATCTAGCTTAACTCTTGTAAATTAACTCTTAACTTAAACCCCTGATCAAGACGAGTCACCGCAAATTTTAACTTCTGAGGCATTGAGAAGTGGGAATGAGTGGTTTGAACCACACCAAGTGTGGAAAATAGGCACTTTGTTAAAAATATACAGGGTAACATATACATGTTTCAGCTGTGTATTACGAACAAACAACATTAATCGCTTTTCACCAGACACTTCGTGTATTTCATATTCCGTGTTTCTTTATCAAGTGATCATTCCCTTTTGCTCATCCCTCAGGAGTTAAACTTGCGAAGACATGATTGCGTTCCGTTTGATCCGGGCATTAGGCTTATACGGTGTCATCCGAAATCTAAATCAACAACGTGCTCGAAATGCGATTACTGTATACCCCACGTGCATATTGGAATGACTCTATCTACATTATTTAGCTGCTTATACTATGAAAGATCAAACGTGCCGTGGTCACGCAGAGTAAGGCACGTGGTTTTATCAGATATTCACTAAGCCTAAAATATATTGTAAACACTTTCTGAGAAAAATTGAATATTATATGAATTAAAACAAGACAAGTTCTTGAGACTATAAATTTTCGAGTCACCATCAGACAGAATCATTATTCATATATTATTTATTGAATCTGAAGTGACATTATTCTTCAGAATTTGTTTTTTCATGTTGAAGGTGTCTGAGTAGTAATATAGGTACCGTTCGATCCTGTTTTTTGAGCTGGTGCATGAGCTGGCGCGTGGCGCATGAGCTGGCGCGTGGCGCATGAGCTGGCGCGTGGCGCATGAGCTGGCGCGTGGCGCATGAGCTGGCGCGTGGCGCATAAATGAGCACGAGTACGATTTATGTAAACATAAATTCTTAGCTATTTGTTGTTAGGTTGTAAGTCATTAGTAAGTCATTAACGGTGATTAAGATTATCTAGCTAAAAATTTGAATACATTCAGAATATTTAATGCATCTTAATGGTAGTACGGGTAATGTTGTACAATTTATATAGTTGGTGGATAAAACTGGAGAATAATGTATACAGAACACACACGATCATTTTAAAGCACATTTATTGCTTAAATATTTTTTTACAACGTTAATAAGGTCTGTTTCTAAGAGCGTATTATTCTTAAACTCCATCACTCGCTTTGGAGTATTTATTGTCCGAGTCACCTCGTAGCTGCTTTTTTTCACCTTTTAACCATAACTTTACATTTCTTTAACCCATACCGAGCAAGCATATCTCGGATATACTTGTTAACTAACCCAATTCCTATTCCTATGACTATGACTAGCTACAAATCGTGCGAGCTTAGCTCCAAATCGAGGGAGCCTACCTCCAAATCGAGGGAGCCTACCTCCAAATTGAGCGAGCCTACTTCCAAATCGAGCGAGCTTACCTCCAAATCGAGCGAGCTTACCTCCAAATCGAGCGAGCCTAGCTCCATATCGAGCGAGCCTACCTCCAAATCGAGCGAGCCTACTGCCAAATCGAGGGAGCCTACCTCCAAATCGAGCGAGCCTATCTCCATATCGAGGGAGCCTACCTCCAAATCGAGCGAGCTTAGCTCCGAGCTCTAAGATGTAAGGATAGCTCCTAGCCTAGCTTTAATCTAAGGATAGCTCCGAGCCGAGCCTAGTATATATCTCCAAGCGGAGCCTACTATATAACTAAGAGCCGAGCTTAGTATAAGGTAGATTAAGATAAGGAAGATAAAGATAAGCAAGATAAAGATAAGGAAGATGAAGATAAGAAAGATAAATCCCACTCCTCCCTCTAACCCTCTCTAACCCTAAACCTCTCTCTAACCCTAACCCTCTCTAACCCTAACTCTAACCCTACTAGGGTGATGCCAATGTTTGGTATAAGGGTAATATTCTAGATTTGGGGGCATATAAGGGAGATAGGATGTATGCAATATTCTCTTGCAAGTTTAGCATATTTTGTTATGATTTCAACACTTCAGATGCATGACCTAGCTATGTAAACCCTTTCAAGAGCCCTTGCCAAAGAACTCATATTAAGTGACTCTGGTAGTCAGGTAAGGGGTGTCTATATGGGGGCACTGAGGCCACCTAGCTGTCTCTGATCTGACTCCTAATTTAGTGACGATCTGCATTCTTTCGCGATATATGCAACTGAAATACATTCCATAACAATCAAAACACATCGGTTGTAGGGTGAGGTAGGGTTGTGGTTTAGCTGAAATGTGATAGTATAGATTAGCAAAAGCTGCACTGACATGCAACGTCTCAGCAATTACACAATGTAATACGAGTGATACAAAATTACCTTGCTTACATTACAGCAGTTGTAACGATGACGCCATGGAACAGTCCAAAAACGGAAGTAACAGTCATATGAGCTAATACCACTGTGATGTATGCTGGTGTGGCGCTTGAACCAAGCTAAGGCAACGTTCATTATTTATGGACCCACCACAGGTGGTTTTATTATATACTGTACGAAAATCTCATGGTAGCCCCCTTTTCGACGCTCTTAACAATGAAGAACCCCCGATTCAACATGGAGAATAAGACATATTTCAGCATATACTGTACTCTTTAGAGCTAGAACAATATTGTTTCCCTTGCATAATTTGGTAATTGCGTTATCTTTATTACAAGAATTACTTGCTTATATACATTTCACCCATTCTTATAAAAATGTTTTACTGACAGGAGTGAACATCCCAAGAAACTGAAGAAAGTTTGGGGTGTCCATTTTTCAGGGACCGACTTTTGAAATTTACTATATCACACCAACACATGTACTACAAGTTTATATGTAAAAATGTGTGTATGGCCATACAGGATGAAAAATTTACGTGGAGGTCAGGGATCGTGGAGCAGAGAGGGCCCCAATCATTTGTAATACATTGTGATTTCAGTAGAATATACACATAAATGTTTACAACCATAAAGAAGTTAAACTAAAAAGAAACATTTCTATATATATGCCAGCTTAGCTAACTATAAAGAGCTTTTGTTAAGGATCAGGCTTTGCTTGCTCGAAATCTGGATTACTTGAAATGCTAGATAGGCTACAAACCACAGATAAATATTTTCCGAATGTAGTGTAGATAGGCAGAAATATTTCTAAATCTAGGGTCTCCACAATGGCAAATTCCTGCATTCTGAGAGACTATTTCACCGCAATATATTATGCATATTTCACTTGATTTTTATTTGGGGGCCCTGTTTAGTTGGGTCCCGGGCAAATTGCCCCACACTTTGTGTGCGGCCCTGTAGACAGGATATGATAGATGGATCGACGATTTGTTGCCTACTAGGTATTATTAGTAGATTTAGTGTTCAGCTGCTTTTCATTCGACCAAATATTGGCAAATAATTCTTTTGACAATTATGCTTTTAAACTTCCCCAAAGTGCATGGAATGGCATTTCAGGGACAGTAGATTTCAAAATTCTCTGGGGGGCATGTTGTGTGGCTAGATTTTGGGGGGTTTTGGGGTTGTACATATGGCACTATACTGTCGATTAAATATTATTTTTATATCAGAATGTGCAAATTTAACATTAATTACATGTCATTCCATTATGTGGGAACCATGCTAGCCTACATAATTGAGACATGTGCAAGCTGGATATTTCTCATAAAAGAATTAGCTAGTGTGTTATAGTATGGCCATTTAATTGGCACCAAATTGTCTTGTAAAATCCAATAGGATGCCATTCAGTGAGTTTATAAGCATTGTCATTTGTGAGACATTGACTAGACATCTAGTACAAAAGTATGCTACACACTGCAACATTAAAAAAATTGTTGAAATTGCTGGCAAAAGTAGAACTGACTTCTACTAGTTAGCTTTGTGCAATAATTAATTTGTCTCACAATCATTTTTGTCTTAATAATTTATTTATTTTAATTTATTTGCTTTGCCACCTAATTAAATTACATTACAGTATGTATACAGTACCATAAAACATATTCATATACAGACGAAAAGACAGAACAAGGTAGGGTAACCGCAACAGCAAATAAGCCAATTATTGCGGGACAATTGTCTTGGTAAAGTGAGATACCTTGGGTATCCCGGCTGGCTGGCCTCCATTTACACGTGCATATAATTTTTTCCTCCATAATTATAAACAGGCCCAATAAAATAGCTGTATTTTTTTATGGCCATTAAAACCTACTCAACCATGTTGATGTTGTGAATATATCAAAGCTAATATAGCATATGTTGATTGTTGTTCAATACAATATCTAACTAATATGCTCTCTTTCGCCAAATATAATGGTATACCAATACAATTGTATCCAAGTATGTATAACCCTCAGGGACTTCCATTCTAAGATTTAGCAGGTCAGAGCTAACAATTGAACCCGTTTGTGGCCAATAAATGGGTCTGATATACAGGAATATTTCAAAAACATTCCGTTATTTAGCGAATAAAGATTGATGAGCAAGATTAGCAGTAAATACAAATATTTAAGACAAAATGTACTTAGTAATACATATATTATATATGCGATAAGAAAAAGCAAGCAATGCTACACCTTTGCATGAATGATTGCATCATGCAAGGGACCGATCGTTTATTACGTCCCAGGGGGGTTGTGTTTTTCCAAACAAATACTGTCAATAAAATTTTCAACCCCCCCAAAAAACCACCGCTCCCTTACATCACCTCTACTGCACTCAGCCTGGGTGGTTCATTTTTGGCAAGCCTGCTTACAACATTAGCGTCATGTAGACGCCTCAACCATGTTGTTGTTGTGAATACATTAAAACAAATATAGCCTATGTTGATTGTTGTTCAATACAATATCTAACTATGTTTTCTTTCGCCAAATATAACTGTTACTGTATACCAATACAATTGTATCAAAGAATGTAGCCCTTGGGACTTCCATTCTAAGATTTAGCAGGTCGGAGCTAACCATTAAAACCTACTCAACCATGTTGTTGTTGTGAATATATTAAAACAATTATAGCCTATGTTGATTGTTGTTCAATACCATATCTAACTATGTTCTCTTTCGCCAAATATAACTGTATACCAATACAATTGTATCAAAGAATGTAACCCAGCTAACCGGTTTGAACCCGTTTGTGGCCGATAAATGGGCCTGATATACAGGAATATTTCAAAAACATTCCGTTATTTGGCGAATAAAGATTGATAGGAGCATGATTAGCAGTAAATACAAATATTAATAAGACGAAATGTACTTACATATACGCGAGAAACAGCAAATTTGCCTCACATAACTTTCCTCTATACTTCAGTGCTCAGGAAATTGTTTAAAACTGGCAGTCTGTTCAGTGTTCAGACTGTTCTTGCGTCAGACGACTCCATGGCCACGTGTTCGCAATTGTTTCCTTGCGTGTTCAGCCATGTGATAAAGTTACAATCTGGAGAAATTACTGGCACAGTGGCACGTTCGCATAGTATACTGGCACGTTCGTATAGTTGACTCACGTCACTGGACTGTGTCGAAATTGTTGAAATAATCGTACAATTCAGAGTAATGTTTATCTCTTTTAGCTTAATTTCCTTGAGTTAAAACCATCGGAAAGCAATTTGTGATGGTTCGTATACTTTGTACAAATTTTGGATGTGAAAACTCATTCATTCATGTTTCGTAGTGTGCGCCCGCGATGTCAAAACAAAACAGATAGACGAAAACAATACTTTGTGTAATTATCAATGAATGGCAGCAAATATAAAATCGGGGAAATTTTTGAAAATTCTGCTGCAACCTATAAAGTATTCAACCTCGTCCCCAGGCTCTTAAGGAAAAGCCTGGGTACGAGGTTGTAAAGTATTCTCCATAGATATAACTACCTCCTCCACAGGCGCTTTATTAATTGGAGCGGGCTTGGAAAATTAGGGAAGGGACGCACGGGCGGCATAAAAATATGCGGGTAAGGCGAAGGGAAGCGCCTGCTGACTAATGTTCTCAAGATGGCAGAAGCTATTCACCACTTATTTGACTATAATCGTCCGGAGAAAGAGTTTGTTAATGATTCTTATGAACGTAGGCTCTTACAAAAGGCTAAGGAAGGTGGGAAAGTACTTTGCCCTAACTGTCACGCTTCTGATGGCAAAATAAATGCGCATATATACTTTTAGATTTGTTATACATATTTGTTATTATTTTGCATATAATTTTCCTTTCAAGTTATACATATTCGTAGTCAAATACATACTCATACTACATACTGAATGACACATTAATGATGTCGACATCACTATCACTGAAGTCAATTTGAACCCTTCGCATTTTGAGTGCATTTTGAGTGCATTTTTCGGTGTTGTCGCCCATCGAGACTGAGGACAAAAACACTTTGATTCAACGTTTCATATTTCGATTAATATGGATCATATTTCAGCAATAACTTTTAAAATATACCCATCTAAGATGGAAAACACGAAAATATATCGTTTTACGCTGTGATGGGCAATATTTCAGGCAGATTTTTTTGGATTCCCGATTGTCGACATTTATGCCTGATTTTCGACCATTAATTGGCAGGCCCTTCGTCTACTCTTCCCCTGAAGCAAAATTATCACCCGCCCGCGGGAAAAAGGGCCTGAGGAGGAGGTAGTAGATATAATAAACTCATACCTAGCGGAGGCGTGACCTGCATGATAAATCCAAGATGGCCGCCATTCAGGGCAAAAAGACTATAAACTCTACGGGGAAATCCATATTTTTTGCATTTTGCGTCGTCCCAGTGTTTCGAATCCACTTCGATCAAACTTTTTTGGCAATAACTACTTATCGCGAAGGTTTTAGATGCAAACTGGACAGCTGGGGATGAATTGATGTAAAAATATCGCTCGCCGAAATTTGTACGAAATCGTCACTTGGTCAGTTCGAGCAGGGCGAGCAGGGCGACTATAAGATAGGGCGGCGAAACGGCTAGATAATGTCGTGATCAATGTGTGATGCGCTTTGGGACTGGGGCGACGCGGCCCCTGTGTAATTTAAAAAAAAAAAACAAGGAGTGGAAAAAACTCCAGGTGGATCGAGTAAATGATTAATATTTTAAAAAGTATTCAGTCGATTGTTGCTGTATTTTTTCAAGATGTTATTCAAGCCTTTTAGCGTTCATACAACAAGTTTTAAGGCGTTCTGTACTATCTAACATATAAAATTTTGTGTTTTAAATCTCGAAACATTTGTGACTTCCCTGTCCAATTTCGCCCAGCTCGCAAATCAATTTACTAATTTCGTACCTTAGAATCGAGCTAGAACGTAGCTTTTTTTAAGACAACACTGCCACGAATTAAACTTTATTCCTGCCCAATTTTGTCGTGTAATTTTTTGAACTTTTTTTGCTATAGCATGTCAACTGCAGCATAAAAATTGGGTTGTAGTGTAAACATTTCTCAGGTTCGACTGTTTTGAAAATTCGCTTATTTCAAAGGTAGTCAAGCACACTAAGACCACTTTTGCAATTTCAATCACACAAAAATGTATACGCTCCTTACCATAGGAACATCATTTGCCAAAAACAAACATTTGAAGAGATATTGCCTATTTTGTAAAGACGAAGGGTCATTCCATCCATCACGAGAGCTTCGGCAGTTCCAACCCCGGTTGGTTTTATAAAAAATTCAACCGCTTCTTTTGGCACCAGAACTTAGTAAATCCCAAGGCAGTTAGACCATTAATAGATATATATTTGGTATAAATATCGTTTCTTAATTTTTTGAACTTTTTGTGCTACCTGCCATTGAATGCGCACCAACCGGTCATTTAAATGGGGAAAGAATGACAGGCAACAGACAAATTTGGCTAACGCTGTTTACATCAGTGTGTTTACGTCGTTGCTACCCAATTCACAACTTCGGATAACTCACATGCCTGGTTACTATTGTTCTAGTTTGCGAAAACATTGAATAGAACAAAAGTAACTAAGCATTAGAATTATGTATAAGAGCTATTCACTCATGTAGATCATTCTAATGCTTAGTAACCTCTGTTCTATTCAATGTTTTCCCGAACTAGAACAATAGTAATTTCTGGCCTGTGTATATAACAAATTTGTGGTAATTTTCTTTAACAAATAAAAATGTCTCCCCACATGCATAAGAAGAATATTTAGGGGGTCCCGCGCATCACACATTGATCAGGGGTTACATTGCCGTTTCGCCGCCCTATCTTAGAGTCGCCCTGGTTCGAGTGAATTACTTTGGTTTAGCTAGAGTATTTTATAAAGGAAATTTGTGGTTTTCAAGGCCAAAGACGTATACCTTGAAGGCTTTGGATGTAGAATGAACGGATTGAGTTTGGGATGAATTATATTAAAATATCGCTCGCGGAAGCTTGACATGAAAATGTCACTTGCTCAGCTCGTGTCATTTACTGCAGACAAGTACTTTAAATGTACTTGGTTTAATACATTTAGTCATTAGATATTTTGAGGAATATTCGGAACATTACTTAGAGGATAAAAGCAGTATTTAAAAGTTAAGTCCACTGTTAACTGATGCCAAATATCACCTAGAGGTGAAATTTGACACACAGCCATGGTATGTGTGCAATGCAGCCTATTTGAACTCACTGTATGAAATGGCAGACAGCATTACTCATGAAACGAAGAATTCTGAACATTATATTGATTAGGCTTTTCCCGGGGAGATCATGAGACCAGACTGGGTAATATATGGCAGATTTCGACAAGGAAACATTGATGCAGCAGGGAAAAATTCAAGTGTGGCAAGTGCACTGCAAATTTGAGTATTGTTTCTGATTTTCAGTATTGTTTTAAAACATTTAACTTAACATTTAACAATACAGTAACACTGTGCAAGCTGTTCATGTACTGAAAAATATCAAGTATGCATCGGCCAGACTTTCCATGGTGGTCGTGAAATATAAACCTCTATAAAATAGATTCAGTTCATTAAACTTAACAGTTTCATGTATGCTTGGATGAAATCCGTACATTGTTATACTATTATTAATTATCATTTCTATAGTAAAAATATATTAATCCTTCAAGTAATTAATGGCAAATTTTCCTACTTTGTTGAACCTCAATAAAACTAACATGAAGTTTTCTTGCGTGTCCAAAACTAAATTTCTTGACATGTCATCTTGTGAGAATGAATGTCCAGATTAGCAATATGTTAGTGTTTTCTATTTATGGTTCTTTTTAACACGACATTTAGTAAGCTATATTTTCAAAGGCTGCCCAGGAGGAATTGCTCGATGAGCCCCAGATTTAAGTGTGCCCCAAAAATACTATAAAAGGAAACAAAAACTGGGGAAAGAAGAAAGTTGTAAGAGGTGGGGGAGGGACCATAATATCATTTTCCATTCCCAATTTTAATTGCTATTTTTATTGCTTTTTTGTAATCCCAGTCGTCTCAGCAAGTAAAGCCTGTTACAGACATTACTTTTATCCTCTAAGTAATGTTCCGAATATTCCTCAAAATATCTAATGACTAAATGTATTAAACCAAGTACATTTAAAGTACTTGTCAAGCTTCGGCGAGCGACATTTTAATATAATTCATCCCAAACGGTCCATTCTGCATCCAAAGCCTTCAAGGTATACGTCTTTGGCCTTGAAAACCACAAATTTCCTTTATAAAATACTCTAAACCAAAGTAATTCACTCGAATTGACCAAGTGACGATTTTGTACAAATTTCGGCGAGCGATATTTTTACATCAATTCATCCCCAGCTGTCCAGTTTGCGTCTAAAACCTTCACGATAAGTAGTTATTGCCAAAAACGTTTGATCGAGGATTCGAAACACTGGGACGACGCAAAATGCAAAAAATATGGAATTCCCCGTAGAGTTTATAGTCTTTTTGCCCTGAATGGCGGCCATCTTGGATTTATCATGCAGGTCACGCCTCCGCTAGGTATGAGCATAGATATAGGAGACATAGATTGCTGACTCGAGGTCACGGCACGCACCAACATGAAGAATTCAAAATGGCGGCTGAACCGGTCAAAATATCAAGTGACCTAGTCAACGTACGTCGCTTTCAGCAACGTTCACGAAAAGATACTTCTTTTAATATGTTTATTGCCCTTGTGGACGTATAAACACATCAATTTGACAGGGAAAATATTACAAATTACCTTCGATTCATGCTGATTTAAGTTCGGCGAAATCACATATTTAGGCCGCCAGCTCGTAATACACAAGTTTGTCGCCCTGAATCCACTTTATTTTGCTTAGAAATAATCCAGGAATAACTCTTTCAACTTTCTATTAGGCATCATTGCTCTAAAGGGCAAAAATATTGCAAAACGTCAATCCGTGAGCTCACTGAAACCAGCCAAATGTTTGTTATTCCAAAGAAAAACCGTCCACAACACGTCTATATTGAATACACTCCACGGTAATGTGAAATTAATGCTGTTATTATCTAGCAAATGCTCCCATTAAGCTTCGTTCATCAAGTCACTTGAGGAGCCATCATACAAAATGGCTGCTCAACCGGTCAAATTTTGTTTGAATTTTGGCGCATTTGTCAATATAGTGACGTATTACGAGTCAGCAATCTATGTCTCCTATATCTATGGGTATGAGTCAGCAATCTAGGTTTATTATATCTATGGTAGTCTCCTACGCAGCCTGTTCGCGGGTGCGAGGTGTTCTCCCCACATGACAGCAACCACTGATCTGAATAGTGGCAGCAACACATTCCATTCCGATTGTTTCAGCTCGACCAATCACAACGCGTATTTAAAATTACGCGAGAAGATGCAGTCAAGGTCAAGGAAGTGCCAATAATCGCAATATGACAGTTCACAATTTTATGACCTTTTATACAAGGAAGAGACAGTTTTATTGTCCTCATTCTGATCTAATTATACTCGTATGAAATGTTTTCATAAAGTTCTGGAGAATTTACCGAAAGAGAAAGCTTAACTCCTAAACATAAGCAATATGGGTCGTTGTATTGTTTTATTTCAACCGCTACAATGTATACACAAGTCGGGCAAGTCACACACAAATATAAATCGTTTCCATGGCACTGTAGCCGCTATAATTTGTCACAAGTTTCAAGTTTGTATAGCATTAAAGTTTGTTATTTTGAAACGTCGAAAATTAATCGATTTTGAAGAAAACAAGAACGTTACATGTAAATAATCTTGCCAATTTTATATACATATCGACAGACAACAGTGACAAGGCGATAATATTTGATACGAGTCCTGTGACCTGTAATTCTGTATAAATATTATATTCTGAACCTTTAATATAATATGGCTTTAAATCTTTTAGTACAAATATCTTATATACTATTAGTCTATATAGAACTTTGTTCTTAGAATGATTTCTTACTGTCAATATATCCATTTCATATTGTAACAGGCATACAACTATACTGTTGTCAGACTTTTGAGTATTAAATTCACTCTTCTCCTATATATAAAATATCGACCAATCTAACATAGTTTTACTACTTTTACATTCAAATTTGTATATAAATACAAAGTATATAATATTATAGACAGCTTCGTGCCTTCGTCTACCTGTGGTCTGGCCAGGGCCTTTTTTAACTAATGTACTGGAGGGGCCAAAGTCCCCCCAGCCCCCATGTTGCCCGCCCTCCAGTAAACTATTTTGCCCCCCCCAGTGAAGGTCCCTTTTGTCCAAAGTATAAGCAAAAAATAATTTTCAATAAACATGTTGTAAAACCTGTTCGTGATTAATTTTTTTTTCTTTTGTTATGTACTGCTTTAATTAGGCACAGAGGTGAAAATATGCGATTCTGACTACCATTTTTTATCGGACTCGTATTTGCTCATTTTTTCTCGATTTGGTATTAAAAACGGGTCATTCAACAGCTAAAAGCCTGATCTTTCCGCATATGAAAAAATTTCGTTCATACACTGAGCAGTTCACGTACAATAGCGCGCCAAAGTTGGATTACCTTTTTTATACACCCTGTATAATACCAAGGCTGCTGACCACGTTGCAGGCAAAATACCTGATTTTCACCGTATTCGATGTCTTTGATCGTAAATTTAGAAGTTAAACGAGATTTACCTGGAAGTTGAAGTTTGACTGAAATATTCTATCCCATAAGAATAGTAATCTATTCAGCAATGCTCGCCTCACCTGCTCAGTTGAATTAAGGTATTAGGCTGAAAATATTGGTCTGAACCGATGCGGCGAGGTTGCATGAAGCTGTCGGCGCCGGAACAGCACGAATTTCCGGGCGAGTGGGTGGGCGTTTTCTCTTTCGACCCTTCTGTGTGTCGGCCGACGGAATTCACACAAAATGGTGCAATTCTCGCTAGGTGTGGTCCTTTTAATACCATGTCTATGCCATGTGATACATAATCTACACACATATGACCTAATTATACCTTAATTCATTTACATGACATATGATTACGAGCATTACGAATATAGTAATCTATTCAGCAATTCTCGCCTCATCTGCTCAGTTGAACTAATTAAGGTATTGGATTGAAAATATTGGTCAACCACCTTGTTCTCAGTTGCTCACCCCGCCCTACCCACCTATTCTATCCTTCCCTTTCTTCCAATCCTACTCTTTATTCCCATACCTCATCCCATACCTCATCCCATACCTCATCCCAAACCTCGCCTTAAACCTAATTGTCATTTAAGAAACAGGCATCATATATGGCATAAGCGAGGCTTGTTCGGTTCGATAGTGACAAATCGCACTTTACTAATCAAAAGCGTTGCCCCCCCGTACACAAGCGATCGAATAAAGTACCTCAAGCAAAATAAACAAATGGCTTAGACGATCGGTTATTCCCAACAATTTTGGCGTGGTCGGTGGGATATATTTGTAATATTGGCCATTAAACACTCCCGTAATTAATATGTAGGCAAATGTGGAAAGATGGACACTTTTCTCTTATCCATTGTAGCACCTATTCCTCTTGTGCTGTTAGATGTTAGCCAAGAATCTCTACCCACTGCTCGTGATGTTTATACATTTCGCCTGCACGAAAAGAAGCAGAATATCGAAATAACAAAGTGGCTAGGTTACTTAACTCTTCCCTTTGAAACATTCGATTCAGCTCTTCCCGACTCTGGCTAACGGCCATCCCGCCACCAACGGCAGCTGAACTCCTCAGGCTATTGACTCATCGAGTCCCGCGTCCGGATTGTTTAGCTGCTTCCACTACGTTGGCATGAAAATCAGAATCATACTCCCATGCCCACATTGAACACTTGGCCCAGCTTTATGTATGGGGAGAACAACCAAACCACCGTCAGTAGAGGGATGACCGTCCTGACCCAGTAAAACAACCGGGGCAAGTTTGTTGAGGAGCTTTCTTTTTCAAGACTGTCACTTTCCACGAGGTGATTTTACCGCACCGTGGCGCTCATCGTTGGGGCCGGACAACAACACGAAGATGAAGAACTGAAAATGACTATCTAGTGCCTGGTACAAAGAAATACGGCTAAATTGAGCAAACCTTATTTCCCCAGTGACCAGCACTGCCCATACTCATCTACATTTAGATATAAAGGAAAACAAGTGATAATCTAACCATGCCACTTTCGCACAATCAGTAGTATATAGTTATAATTGTTCTCGTATTTCCTTTAGCAAATACACTATAACAAGGAGGGGTAGATTTCCCCAATGCAAACGCTGACCTGATGTAGCTTGATGTCATCTATAATAGTATGTCATCTATAATGAGGCAGTATATACTCTCAAGACGTGCGGACGTGTACATGTCGCTCAGAGCTCCTGAATTAAAAGAATTTGAGAACTGTTAAGTCATGGTAGTTCATTGTCTTAATACGAATGACTTTGTTGATCTATCAGACATGGTTGGCGACGCTACCCGGCTGAAATGGTTGGGGAAAATGACGTCCCTTAAGAAAGCTGCGTCTGATGTATTTGGTCTCGTAGGCAAATGGTCTCGCCTGGCGAATCGTCAAAGAAGTTTACTGGCACAAATGCGAAGATTAGCTTTACGTGGCATCCCTGTAAGCAGAATTCGCTGCTTTTCGAAGGGAAAGATGGATATTTATTACGAGATAAATGCAGACAGTTAGGTGACATGCACGACCGCGTGTCAAACACTCAACCCAACACAACTGCTTTTGAAGTAGGTAAACACGGCGATTCAGGTGAGAGTGTAACTCTATTAGATTCGGCTGCTGAAATCTCTACAAATGTATTAACTATGCCTGAAGAAATAAACGCGAGCAAGGGATCGGTTTCGGAAGCAGGCACGGGGCTTTCGGCTGCTTATAATTCGACAATCAGAGACCTTGACGATGTTATCGACAATTCCTTCTTTAACATGACTTTGCTCAAGTAAGTGGAACTTCTACCCCATTTCAACAAAAAAACGATGATATTTCAGTTTCTTTTGAATCAAAAATTTTTTCATTTATAACGAAAACCGAATCGCAAATATCAGATTTGCTGAGCAAGGTGTCATATCAAAATCAGGTCATCAATGCATGTAAACAAGACCTATGCAAATTAAGGAGCGAAAGAATTTCCTTTCTGAGTAACTGTCCATTGATAAACACCCTGACAATGATCTTAGTGAACAATATAGCAACAAAGTGAAGCATCCAACTGGTAAATCAACTAGTTTGCCGAAGCCTGCTGTCAGACAAACCAGCCCTCAACCTGATGAAGGGTTTTTCTCAACCTGAAGTGTCAATTGTCAATTTGTTTTCACCAATTTTGAAACCTGTGCATAGCCAGATAACCCCTCATGATCAACTTATTGAGGATGTTAGTCCAGCACCGTCCCTTATTAGCGCCAAACAGAAGTACCTCCAGTCTGATGACTCGATCAGAATGTCTAATGTGAGGCCTGTGCGTGACCTTCAACTTATTTCGGAAACAAAATTATTATCTGAGAAGCAGTGACGTAGCCAGCCCGCCGATTTGGTCCCGCTATGCAAATTTCAAATCATCATTATTCCGTCATTTCTTTAGAAATTGATTGTTTTCACCGTCAATGAACACGAACAAATTTGCATAGCGGGACTAAATCGGCGGGCTGGCTACGCTACTGCTGAGAAGTCTGAAAAAACATTGCCCAAGTGAATTATGGAACTAATAACTTAACTAACATGTTAAATTCGAAGCCAGTATGTGTCCATGTTAATCATCAACGTTTCGAGTTAGTTAACCTATCAAATGTGAAGTCCTCGAGAAACCCCGACCAAACAAATACTCATTCATATGAGTCATTTCCTGCATTTAACTACCGGATTCATTTCCAGCTTCAAGACAAACTGATTGCAATTATGGTCATTTTACAAGGCCTACGGAGCCGCAAAGATATTGCATCTCTTCTTCCCGTCCCCTTTTTTTGGAACGCTGTCGCAGTATCCCCTCTTACCGGACAGGTGATCGCCACCACTCCCTGGAGTGGTTGGTTCATCTCAGTGTAGTATCTCGATTGACAAAGAACTGAAAATACCAGTTCGGATTACTTCGCGTATCTGCAACACTAAAATAAATCTGAAAGTAAAGAAGAGACAAGTTACTCACCTGAACTTAATTGAAATACCTATAAATAAAAACCTTTAAATAATCCTGTCCCAGTTAGAATTACCCAGCTACCAAAAAATGTCCTCTCTAATGTGAGGGCCATATCTAGTAAAGTGGATGATTTGAATTTGGTTCTAAAAATGAATGAAGTAGACCTCGCTGGAATAACAGAGACTTGGTTGAATTTAAATGTTCCTGATAGCTGTGTAAATATACAGGGCTATAACTTAGTTCGAAACGACCGCGCTGAGAAACGGGGTGGAGGGGTTTGTGCATTTGTTAAATCTTCAACCTCTTTCGTGACGCTTCCAAATCTTGGCTGCCCTAACCTGTGGGTAAAACTCAGACCTTACCGACTTCCAAGAGAAATTTCATGTATTATTGTTTGTGTGAATTAAAACCCACCTCTTGCAGATAGTAACGAACTATATAAGTACATGATTGCCTCTTTGAACAAAATCTTATTGCAATACCCTAGAGCAGGTGTCATCGTAATGGGCGACTTTAATCAGTTTAACACTAAACGACTTTAGTCAGAGCAACGCGACTTTGGATTTAATACTTACCAATATGAAGCGTTGGTATAAAGAACCAGATATTCTTCTCGCTGTTGGTCAATCAGATCATATGTCAATCATGTTACATCTAGACGACCGGCCAAGCTTGAAAAAAGTGTCTAGAAAACACTGTCGATGGCATTTTTTGTTACAAGCATGAAAATACGCAAAATGTCTCAGGATAGTGTTTACTTTGAGGGTGAGAGTGGTTGCCAACCGTATTTTTTTATCTATGTGCTAAAATTTGAAGGTTTTTTCTAAAACATTTCGAAGGATGGGATTTTTTTCGAATGCTGTGTTTTATATCAGTGTTTTATTTTAATTGGCTGACTATCTAATTAACATTTGTAAAATTTGGATAATCTTCTTTCGTATAATTCAAAATGATATGCTAATAAGAAACATGGCGCAAATACATCAAAACACGACCTTTCAAAAAGAAGCCACAACAATATGTTTTTGTTGTGTTACAGACAGGCAACAATCACATATGTTTAGATTACATACGAATCGGTACTACACGCCCGGTTGCCACCCGTGTAACACAATATACTTCTGTTGAGCCAGTCGAGTTTTGGAATGTAAATGGTTGAAAAACAGCATGTTGGCGCAAACACGTAGTTTCACTATAACACATAGACCTTCAAAATCGGTAAATATTCGAAATAAAACGCAATAATTTACGAATTTAAGCCTTTGGGTAACCACTCGTTCTAATAAATCCATCTTTATAATGAAACTTGCCTCCACACAGGTATTTTAACAAGTGCCAGTAATACCATGTTTCTCATTAGCATGTCACTTTGAGTTATGACAATTAAGAAAAGGAGAAATTTGCACATGCTAATTAGGCAGTGAACCAATTACAATAAATCCATGATATCGAAAACTGCTTTTAAATGGAATCCCATCTATCGAAATGTCGTTATAAAAACCTTCCAATTTCGCTACATAAATAGAATAATTACGGAGGGCAACCACTTTCACCGTCAAAGTGAACACACTCCGATGACATTTAGTGTGGTTTCCTGCTTGTAACAAAAAATGCCATCGACAGTCACTTTTTTCGAGGCTGGCTGGCCGTCTAATCCAGGGCCGTGCCATCTGGGGGGGTGTGGGGGGGTGTATCACCCCCCAAAAAATGGGGGCAACTAACTGACGAAGCTAAATAACTCTTTTTTCTATAAAGAAAATAACAAAAATTTTCTAGTTTGCAGCCGTTTTCTTTCTTTTGTCTTTTCGAACTCCCATTTTTACTTCTCACAGGGCTCACTCGTGGCTGCAGTGCAGGGGCCCTTCAAAGCACGACTTACATGAAGTTATTCGCGCCTGTTTTTGACCACATAAACCGCGGGCGCAATAGTTGAAACTCTAATTCTCTTTGTCTTCGATCCTCAACCTTTCACAATTTTCATCATAATAAACCCAGGTATTTATTCATTTATTCATAACCATTATTATTCCATATTTAATATTTACCATTATACTGTATAACAGCATAAGTTCGTGTATTTGTATTTTGTAGGAGAGCGTTAAGCCTTTAAGTAATGATTATTAACTACATGGTGTATAAAAAAAACGCAACCTCAGAATTTCCTAAGAAATCCACTTTGCAATTCTTAAGCATACAAGATTTTAGGCACCTGGGAATTGAAATCGAATTGCTAATAGATCATATTACTGTTGTTGTACTGTACTTGTAAAATAAAAGCTTATTTAAGTGTCATTAAATAAATGCATAAATTTTGCTTTATGCACTCGCGTGTGCAGTAATTTTGACAGTTGTCCTTAAAACAATGTCGATTCCATGGGAAATTCTGAGGTTGCGTTTTTTTTATACACCCTGTATAATACGATATTATACCAAAGATAAAGTTTACCCATGGGCATGGTTTATAATATGCATTGTAATGCACCTATCAATGTTAAGCCTCAGAGGGGGGGGGGGATTGGGCATGTGTGGGGCATTTGATCATCAATTGCATCCCCACCCTTGAGATTTTGATCAGCATTTTGGGCCAAGAGGTAGGGGGATTTGAACCAAATGACTGTTATTAATAAAGTGTTTATTGCAAAATGATTGGCATTTGACCAGTATTTATTGCCCGATGATGGGGCATTTGATCAAACATTTGCTAAAAAATCAATCCCTCACAAATGCCCGACCCCCCCACTCTGGGGCTTAACATTGTTAGGTTAAATTGTATAGTATGGTCAAATTGTATAGTATGTATTAATGTATAGACAGTAGAATTGTGTTGTTTTAGACGTCTAATAAATGCAAAAAAAAGAAAAATATGTTTGATCTTTTCAGAGTGAACTATCCCAATTTCTAACTATTGACAAGATGTATAAATTGGTCACTACATTTTCAATAATCAGTAATATGGCTACTGTCAATACCTAGGCTAAATAAAGGCAAAATATTTCCATCACAAATTTAATAAATAAAAATAGGAAAGCTATAGAGGTGTTGAAAGATTCATTTTCGATCACATATATATTTCGATCATATGCATGTTTGATACTTTTAAATTCTTAGATGTCTGAACAACGGTTTTCAAGCACCTCTGGTGCAGCTAAAAGAAGAGCTAAAAAACGTAAAGGTGAAGAAATAGCAAAAATATCTGGCTCAATGCATAAATTCATTGTCGTAAACAAACCTGAAAGCCAAAATAGTACAGCCACATCTAGATCAGTCGAAGTTGAACTATCGCGTACAGATAATGAAGCTGTAACAACACGTGATGGCGTTGAAGATAGTAATGACATTTCGTTTGCAGATAGTACTGACATTTCGTTTGCAGATAGTACTGACATTTCGTTTGCAGATAGTAATGACATTTCGTTTGCAGATAGTAACGACATTTCGTTTGCAGATAGTAATGACATTTCGCTTAGTTGTGAAGGTGAGAAACCAAGTTGGGCGTCATGTGCTGCTAAAGCGTCAATGCTTGGAGACCTTGCAATTGCAATGCAAACACTAGCTTCTTCAACGGTACAGAATGAGGCTTTTAACCCGTCAGAATTTCTTGTGCAAGTTGTGGAGCTTTCTGACCGCACACAAAATATTGCTTCAGATTTATTTAAGGAGGCACAGAAACTCTTAACAGAGTACCAGCAAGTAACTCACTTTGAGTGTGTCTCGAACGAAGACAATGACCTAGTTGACCATGATCCCGGAAAAAGGCCCCTTAGGTTGTCTGATAATCAGAAGAAGCACTTAATGACGCTTGGACCCTGTCAGCCACGACTAACTGTTTTTCCAAAAACGAAAGAATTGGAAATCAATTCGAAGCAGTGCAAATTCTCTTCTTCTTGGTACAGTGAATTTCCCCACTTAGAGTACAGCGTATCAAGAGACGCAGCATTTTGTTTCATATGCTCACTTTTTCCTCATGGGCCAGGTCGGAGCAAAGCTGATCAATCCTGGATTACAGGAATCCGTACTTGGTCCAAAATGAAAGGAAGTTTGGGACGAAACAAGGAAGGGAAGCTTCTTGCCCATTTTACCAGCGAATCACACAAGGCAGCATTAATGGACTTTCTGAGTTTTACGAGGACCAATTCACATGTGGATGTACAACTAAGCAAGGAAATGCGTGCATGCCTATTAGCCGAGGAAAAACTTCGACTACAAAATACTGAAGTGATTACTATTCTACTGGATGTTGCACGTACATTGGCTCGGCAGGGTTTGGCATTCCGAGGCGATGGAGATGATACGGAAGGAAATTTCCATCAAATCACTCGTCTTTTAAGCAGGCACAACCCATCTTTGAAGCATTGGCTGGAAAGCAAAGATATGAAGCAATTTCAGACGACATATATGTCCGGAAAGTCTCAGAATGAATTTATTCAGTTGTTAGCTGATGCTGTCCGTGAGGATATAGTGCATGAAGTGTCCATTGCTGGCATGTTTGGTGTCATGGCTGATACTACACCGGATGTCTCAAATAAGGATCAGTTGGCAGTTGCTGTTCGTTATTTGGATACAAATGACCATCCTGTAGAACGTCTTGTTCAAGTAAAAGAGGCGACAGATAAAACTGGGGAAGGAATGGCAAACGAAATTTTATCATCATTAGCGGAGTGTAAGATCGACAATTCAATGTTGCGTTTTCAGACATATGACAGCGCTTCCAATATGTCGGGTATATACAATGGAGCCCAAAAAAAGCTTTCCGAAAAGATTGAAAGAGAGATAATCTATGTACCATGTATCGCTCATGGGGCAAATTTAGTCAGTGAACACAGCAGTAATTCTAGTGCCCTCATAAAAAGCATGTATGAAGTTCTTGAAGCAATATACGTGTTTTTCAACGCGCACAAAGCGCTCAAAGGTACTGGTTGATTTACTGAAAGAAGTTGAAAATGCACTACAGTTAAGGAATCTGTCAAAAACACGATGGACAGTTCGTCCCGAGTCAGTCGAAGCCTTATGGAGAAGCTTTGAGATTGTTGTTGAAGCGCTCAGAGCATTAAATTGCAGTGAAAATGCTGACCCAGAAACCAAAACCAAAGCATCTGGTTTATTGGGTCGAATGCTAAGATTTGATTTTATCGTTTCACTAATGTTCGCTAAAAACGTTTTCATCAAGACTAAGATGATGACGAAAGTGCTAGAAAAAGAAACCCTTGACATAACTGGTGCTGTGGAAGCTTTAAAAATGACTGGAGAAAATATTCAGAGGATCAGAGAATCAGATACGGAGGTAGACGATCTCGTAGATGCGTCTGTGTCATTTGCTTCCAATTTTGAAGTAGATGCAGTTTCCGATTACCAGAGATATCACCGAACTAGGAGATTACCTAGACGCCTTGACGAAAGACAAAACACCACGGCGGAAATGGAAATGCCCGAATTTTATCGCAAAGAGTTTGCACTTGTTCTGGACACCCTTCTTTTACAGATACGAGAAAAAACTGAGAACATAAAGTCTGCATTTAAACCTCTGCTGGACGCTCTTTGCCCAACACAACCGCCAACTTTTGAACAAATTGAAAAATAAGATGTATCCAATATACCTCCCACACCCACTCTTGTTGTTTGCCGAATCTGAAATGTTCATTCCATACCTTCACGAACATGCGAACCGCGACAGCATCTCAGACTCAAATATTACTTACAGATATGCTGCTGATCTAGCACTTCGCCAGAGTCACATTGGTCTATTTCCCTTGCTAGCGAAAGCATACAGGCTTTTGCTTACCGCAGCTCCTACAGTATGCAAAGACGAGAGAAGCTTCAGTAAGCTCAAGTTTGTCAAGTCACGCTGTAGAAATTCAATGGGAAATAAGAGACTTGATTCTCTTATGCTTCTGGCGTGCGAGAAAGACCTGGCTGAGAAGATTGATCTCCAAAACCTTGCGAAAGTGTGGTCTGGAATTAAACACAGGCGCATTAAATTGACATAACTGTACAGTCCTTTCTTTGGGCAAAGGTATGCTTGCAAAGGTTTGATTTTAATTGTTTGTAATTGTAAAAGATTTGCTGAAAGTTTATTAAGTAATTTATGACTGATGAGGGGGCCCAATATTTGAGGGGGGCCCAAATATTGTTAACACCCCCCCAATCAATTATCCATCGGCACGGCCCTGGTTACATCCACTTGATGAACCTTATCGCACCAATACAACTACCAAAATTTGGATTAGAAAACGAAATCCATCAAACATGCAGGCTTTTGGTCACTTCCTCTCAAATCTAGATTCGAGTGTGCTTTCCCAGTTACCTTCTTGTCAAAGTATGTGTGATCTGTTTTATGACATCACACTTATGGGCCTGGATACAGTTATTCCTGCAAAAGCAGTCAGACTCCACTGTAAAGATAAAGCGTGGATTACGCCTGAAATAAAATCGCTTATTTCTCAAAGACAAAAAGCTCTTAGCTTGGGAAATAAGACTGAATACAATAAACTAAGGAACAAAGTAATCCGTGTCATCAAGAAGGCTAAATTTAATTTTTATGAATCTCATGTGAGCCATGGGGGACTGAAATAGAAAATTTAGCTGGCTCTTCTTCAAAACCAGTTTTCAATTCTGCTGAGGTCAATGGAATCATTTTACAAAGAAACGCACAAGCGTCAGCAGTTAACAATGCATTTATTGCTGCCACCCAACCACTAACTCCCCTATCAGACTACGAAAAAATTCCTATTGAAGAATCCAGGCTAGGGATCTCTACACTATCTCTGACATTCCTATTGAATCCCATCTAAAGAAAATTAAATCCAACAAAACACCTGGTCCAGATGGCATACCGAATTGGATTCTCAATACGTTTTCCATGGAGCTCTCTGAACCTGTGACAATTACATTTAACACCTCTATTAAACAGGCACAGGTCCCAAGGCAGTGGAAAGAAGCAAATGTTATTCCAGTCCCAAAGACAACTCCAGTAACAGATATATCCTCGGATCTTCGACCTATATCACTAACTGCTACATTATCAATCCGATATTGGATCAAAGACAACTTGGTTCATTAAAAGGATGTTCTTCTGTGGATGCGTTAATTAGCATGTTCCACTGTTGGTTTTCAGAGACAGATAGCAATGGCGAAACTGTACGTGTTTTCCTATTAGATTTTAGTGTGGCATTTGATAGAATCAATAATCAAATCCTCATAAATAAGATGCGCTTATTCGGCATTGATAATTCTTTCATTAATTGGGTGATTGACACTTTCTCATGCAAAGAAGACAAAGGGTGAAGTTGGGCCCCATGTTATCGGATTGGTCATTTGTAAATGGTGGCGTACCGCAGGGTACAATTCTTGGCCCGCATCGTTTTCTTATTATGGTCAGCGATTTAGACATCACACATAAAAACGGATGAAAATATGTTGACGACACTAGTCTAGCTCTCGGAAACAATCATTAAAGGTAAACAAAGTCATTTACAAACTGTTACTGACGATATAGAGAAATGGTGTACAGAGAACGATATGGTACTTAACCACGCCAAATGCTAAAGATACACCAAACATTCCTTCACTGTTCGTTGGAAAGCATTGTATTTCCCGGGTTTCATCGGCAAAAGTCCTTGGTCTTTTTTTCTCGTCTGTTCTCCGCTGGACCTTGCATATCGAATATATTGTAGCAAAAGCATCAAAGAGACTTTACTTTCCCCGAGTACTTAAACGAAGCGGAGTTGGAGAGAATTCTCTGATCCAAGTGTTTTTTACATGTATATACGGCCTGTCCTTGAATATGCATGTCAGGTTTGGAATTACGGTTCCCCAGATTATTTAAAAGAAGAGTTGAAAGAATCCAAAAACGCGCTTTACGAATAATATATCCCGGTCTATCATATCGGAAAGCCTTGAAATTTAAAGAAATCCAATCACTTGGTCAAAGAAGAAATGATATACGTATGTCATATTTCAAAAAACTTCTTTACCCCGAACACAAGTCACACGAACTCGTTCCTGACAGACGTGAGAACTTAGTCAATTATACCCTTCGTAACGATAATTATGTCAATCAAATTGACTGTAAAAATAATAGATTTCGAAATTCATTTTTACCTTCAAGCATTTTAGGTTATAATGACTCAATAAATTAAATTTGACTTTTTAGCGATTTCCATAATTCGGATAGTATTAACATCATTGTTTTTAACATTCCTAAATATTTTCTTTACTATGTAATTTAAAACGTTTCATGTAAAACTTTGTACTTACAATTTGTAATTAATCCTGTATTTTTAGCTGCTACTCAGATTAATATTTATTAAATATTATTATTATTAAATTAGTCCGCCGAAAATAGAATCTATCCAAGAAAATAAGCTCTTACTTATCGACATCACATGGTAACCCCTAAAATGCTTCACTGCCATACATAGCCACACATCAATCATTTGATTGTCTATCGCCTGTATTCTAAAAGCTTACTCACACTCACACTCAATGAGAGGAGCCTTAAGATCCGTAAGTGTAACTCAGCTCTCAATGAGTATACATTCACTCTCAATGAGTGGGAAGATACACTTGCACTCCAAACATTCACAAACTGCACTCACTCCCGAAATAGAGGTCGAGTGTGAGTGGAGTTTGAGTGTGGGACATACCTCCCTTGAACCACACTCGCATGAAATAGTGAGAAACAACATGGCGAATGTATGGCTTGAAAGATTAGAACAATTGGATTATTTGGCACTCAATAACAGAAGGGAGATTAGAAATTATAATTTCAACTACGACATGTATGATGAGGAGCAATTTAGAAGCAGATTTAGATTAACCAAGGATGGTTTTCGGGAGCTGTTAACCATTATAGAGGCAGATATATCTGCTCATAACGAACGAGGTAATTCAATTCCTGCAGAAATTAAGCTTTTGTTGACATTGCGATATTATGCAACTGGCACGTTTCAGGAAGCATGTGGAGACCTGTGTGATATATCTCAACCGTCTGCAAGTCGTGTTATAAAGCGTGTATCTGAGGCCATTGCTAGACTAAAAACTCATTATATTATATTTCCGACTGCTGATATGCTACCACAAATTAAACTCAAATTCTGGAGGATATGCGCATTTCCTAATGTTATTGGGACGATTGATTGTACGCATATAAAAATTCCGCTGAATTGTTTCGAAATCGGAAAGGTTTTTTTTCACTGAATGTCCAAGCAGTTTGTGGCCCAAATCTAGAGATACAAAATATTGTTGTAAGGTAGCCGGGCAGCGTGCACGACTCAAGGATATTTGATAACAGTCGTTTGTGTGCACAGTTTGAGCATGGTCATATGCAAAGCATGCTTCTCGGTGATAATGGCTATCCTTGTCGAACATATTTGATGACACCTCTATTGAACCCCCAGACACCCCCCGAACGTAGATACAATGTTTCCCATATTCGGACACGAAATACAGTAGAGAGGATGTTCGGGGTTTGGAAAAGGTTATTTCCCTGTCTCTCCATATGCATTAGAACAAAACCCACTACTCTTACAATAATTGTGGCCACAGCAGTCTTGTACAATTTCATAAGAGGACGAAATGATCCTATGGAAGAAGAAAACCTGGAAGACCCTAATGAAATTCCCTTACCAGCTATGAATGACCAGATCCCCGCTCTCGGAAACGCAACACGTCGTGCTGTCATAATTCAGCACTTTACATGAATTGTGCATATGTAACAGTCATTCATTTTATTATGACATTGAATACGACTTGTATTTCTGTATTACAGTATAAATAAGCAACATTAAACCCACCCAAGTCATGATTTAGACAAAGCGTCCAGTATGAAACACAAAAATCATTGCTTTTCCATGATGGAACAAATACTTGGCTTTTTAAAAGCATAGCTACTAACTATTGTGTGTCAATAGCTTATTTCAAACAGAAATGAGCGAAAACAATATGAGAACGATGTCGAAATCAGCGGGCTGGCTACGCTACTGACTATCTTGTAGTATTTATCGCATTTATTGTATTTTAAAATCATCACAAAAGGTGTTAGCAATGTCAATTAACTTTCAACGTAATTATTATGTCAGGCATGAACCATTCACAATTACAAACAAGTCTTCATGGTACAAATGTACGTCCAAAAACAATTGTTTTACTTCCTTCGCCGTGTAATACGCCTCGGCGGATCATCTTGAGTATTAGCCGTTCTTTTAGACGTCCAATATTGGAACTCCGCCTCAAGGACCTCCATCTTTTTCTCGTGTTCCTCTACAAGGTTCTTCTTCCTAAGTTCCAGAATTTCCATCTCAGTTGTATGTTGTTTCTCCTGCATATCCAAACATTTTGTTTGGGCAACTGAGATTCTATTTTTTTTGTGAGACCGAGAAATCGATGATTCTTCAATAACCTCCGATGGTTGTGATTGATGTTCATTAGTGTTAGTTATTATTTCGCCTTCTAGGGATTCCTCGTCCTCTTCATTTTCACTGACATCTAGGTTATTTGTACAAGATAACTGAAATATATTGGATCGTTTGATATTGTATTGCTGTAGACAGTTTTAGATGCTGACTAGTTTCATGTTTTATTGTCATGTTATGAGACAGGTCATGATATTATTGATGCTGATATCATTAACACTGTTTTTAAAATAAAGAAATCACAGTCTGTTTTAAATACTACAGGCAACAATGAGTTGTGGGCAAGTAGGCGTATATCGAAAGTAACCTATACTATGCCCACGCTATACTTGTCATAATAAAGCGCTCATGCATGCTATTTGGTGTTTGTTATATATATCAAATCAACTACAATCTCTGTGTCGTTTTTACATCGAATATAGATGCACAGCAGCAACCTGCTGATGTTTTTATTATGTATAGTCATCAACACTTTACAGTACATTACTGTGTATCAATACCCTTACCAGGTTCATAATTGTCGTCATCAAATGGATTATGCAGGCTAGTCATTTGCGCTGGAATTATTGCAAGAACAGCTTCAGCATCTGGATTTTTATCCGTCGAAGCCGTACCACCTCCAGTCAGTTTGGCTTCTCTCTTCTCCTTTGCGATACTTTTTTTCGCCCGAGACTTAATATTCTCCCAGCATTTCTTTATTTGTTTTGATTCACGCTTATTGACACCCGCCTGACAGTTAAACTCTTCTGTCAGGTTTTCCCAAGCTTTATTTTTTTGTTGAATGCTTTTGTAATCGTTCCGTGTGCATTCGATGACATTCTTTTGCTTTGCCACTAATTCTGTTATAATTGACTTCTCAAGTTCTGAAAAATACTGTCTTGTTAGGGACATGTGGCACGACTTGTATTCTTTATGTATTATCTTAAAACATAAGTCGATCCTCTTTCGTCGTACTCATTAACAATGCCGAGTGCAACTTACTGCGTGAAGTAAGCTACACTTCACTGAGCTCAATAACAAAGGCAAGTGCGACTCAGGTAAGTGACACTTGAGTGATCTCGGTGAATACAAATTAAACAACATTTGTTGAGGATGAGTGCTACCTCAATGAGTACAAAATTTCACTCACACTCCACTCATACTCACGCTTCAACCCTTCTTGAGTGCACCTCACTGGAATGTCACTCAAGTGTGAGTGTGAGTGAGCTTTTAGAATACAGGCCTATATGTTGGTTACTAACTCCGTATGACTGGACTGTAACCAAACATGAAGTTTTACTGTTTTATTATCACATGTTTATAGACACGCCTGGCATAAAGTTCGTCAAAATCGCCAGAGGAAAATGCGCACAAATTTTACAGGAAGTGTCAACAAATTGTGGGGGACTGGTGACGAATTTCGTGAGGTGAAAATTGGGTATTTTGAGTGCAATACTATACAAAGGGGGGTGTTGTTGAATAAATATTGTTTAGACGAGTAAATTGTGGACAATATAAGCTTTCCAACGACCCCTAATGTTCCTAGGTTACCATTTCAATCAAGCGTTGATCAGCATTTGTCCTTGGGATGTGTTGTAAAATGGCCGATTTTCGCTGGCCGTGCGAAATTGCTGATTTTCGGCCCCGGTAAAACTTTTTTGTTTTATTATTTTGGAGAATTATTATCATTTGAGAAACAAGATGAAACCCTCTTCTAAGATCCTCTGATTTTAGATTTTTTAATTTGGATCTGAAATGTGGTAAATTTTGACACCGACTAGGAGTGACTGTTGGCTGTTCGGCATAATGTTGGAAAATTCGCGTGCGACAAGAGTACTCGAAGTAGCTAAAATATTGTTGATTTCAACCATTAAATGGTATGAAAATTTAAAGATATTAATAGAAAAACTTGGCAGCAGTTCCATTTTTATTAAGAAGAAGCTATTTCTAATCAACATTTGAATAAAGATGCCATAAACTCATTAAACTGTGGTAAATTTGATAGTAAACAGCTAAAATATTCTCCGAAAGTTTATACTTTTGCTCTTCGGCGCGAAAATGGCAACTCAAGAAGAAATGAGCCCGCTACTTTCGGTCAGCGTCGACAAATTGCCCACCTGTTGGCAGCGACGGCGACGGGGAAAATGCAACCAAAACCTCTTGTCCAGACTCCTTGCTGCTTCCGGTCGAGCGTTTCCGTCGTAAAACAGCGCGTGCTTAAGATCGCTATTGCTTCAAGACTGGCGTAATGGCGTAATTTACATTGTAGTGCATCGATTGCTTATTCACAGACCATGGGACACAATTCGAGTTGCAAAGGCCGATACTGTGGTTGAATGTATTGGAACACGGTTTGAACAAATGTTACAGAATATTATCGTTAAAAGTATAGCCACAAGATGATCGTACTAATGATTCAGTAAACTGCTCATAATTTATTCATTATAACCGCGAGAATATCACGTGACAATTTTACTTAAGGTGGCAATTATACATTTTTCCTAAACGATTCAAGAAAGGAAACGGTTGGCTATTCTAATCAGTGAAACATCAATGGATTCATATAATTTTATAGTTTCAATACTTCTATTACAGCTAACGTGGTAATGGGTAGTTCAAAAAGAAGATCCATCCCGTCTACGGGCGGGATGTGTACATTGATCATCATCTTAATTTAGTGAACATTTATTTATATTTATTTATACAATTTATTTAAAAACTGAGCCCTTCAGCGCAAATTCTGTTTTTCAAGAGGCCGTTTGTTTACTAATTATTTGAAATATATTAAAAATATTAACTACAAATGTTGAATATATACTCTCACAGTCACAGGCTAATTGGTTACTCACAGGCCCACTGGTTATTATTTACAATCCTAAAGTGAGAACTATCCGCCACATAAATGTTGTCAACTATCCCTCTCTAAATCATTAAAGTAATTAAATTACTAATTAATGTTAAAGTATTTGTGGACTGTTGTTTGTATCTATTGACAACATCATTTGGCAGTTTGTTCCATGCCGAAGCTCCTCTGTAGGAAAAGGATTTCTTCGTAAAGTCAGTGCTAAGTTTACGGTCATTGTCTCTTGGTTGATAGCTGATATCATCATCATTTCACGTTTCTTAAGAATTTTTACAATTGGTTCCCAGCTTAAGGTGGTTCGATATAGTAATCACAAAAACCTTATTCAAGAATCGCGAAAACAAAACTTCATACCATATGAACAAACCCGCGTGATCGTTTGTGCGCGCAGGAATATTAACGAAAGAACTTCCAAAATGACCTGTCGTGAGCAGTTGCTCGCGACCGATACCTGGTGAATAAAACCTAAAAATACGGAGTTTAAAAATTTTAGTGTTGGACACCTGAATTTTCGAAAACTGTATCGATCCACCTTAAGTGTTCAAATATTTCCTTAGATCTTACTTCATATAGTTTGATCCTGTGATTACGCGCGCAGCCCTTTGTTGCATTTTGTATAGCTTTTTAGTATATGTACAACCACCATCACTCCACATTTGAGCAGTATGTGAAATAAGGTAAAACTAATGAGTTATATATACTAATCCGTGCCTCATGAGTTACAAAACTTTTCGCGCGCCCGTTCAATAGAGCAATAGATTTAGAAACATATAACACGGCTACTATCTGGGCAACTTGGCATGCTAAAAAAATACGACCTCACCCAACATTGTTTACTGCCGAAAAGGTTAACATGTCTAAGGTCCGTCTTTGTTTTGATTATTGTGACATTGTTTGGAGAAATCTGGCTCGCTTGAAGAAAGGATAAAGAGAGTGATGTCCCCAGCCGCAAAATTGGTATTGATGCGTGAGAGCGTCAAGGGTCTGATTTCCCAATTAAAATGGTTATCATTAGGCGACTGGACGGATAATGCATCTCAATTACTTCATCCTAACTATTTTTTATTCTATATATAATAATTTGTAAATATCTATAGACAGTATTATTCATGTAAATATTCTAAGTACTTTCTAGGACACCCATTGATACCAGCATTGTGCTGACGCAGAGGAGGAATCGTCAGTATACCACAATGCATTGCGTCTCAATGTCTCATTAATATTCACATTAGAAATTTTCCGATGGTGAAAAATTACGGATTTAATTGAGAATTTTCTCTCAGAAAATCTGGTATTTTTTAAGGTATGTTTTTATATTTGTTTTATTTGTGCATCTTATTTCACGATTTTTTACTTAGGTACTTTATTCATCACGTTTTAGCTATGCAATCACGCATTGTATTTACCCTTGTTTCGGGTCAGTGGACACGCTACAAAAGTGGCTTTCATATATGCAGGATATAATTATATTTATCAATTTCAAAAGTAGAAAAAAGTCACAGGAAGAGTTATTCTTTCTATTGGTCCTTTAAAACACGAATTAACTCCTAAAACCGACGAGTAATCGCGGTTTGAAAATTGGGTATCTTTGCTATATTCTAAAATATTGGTTATTTATATTGCGATTTTTCGCCCCCAAAACTTCGAATTTTTGAATCTATTTTTTATAACTGTTTTATATGTGAATGTATTTCAACGATTTTTGACTTGTTTAGTTGATGTATCACGCTTTAGGTATCCCAATCACGCATTATATTTACCATTGTGTTGGGTCAGTACGCAAGCCTTGAAAATGGCATGTAAACATGTAGGAGATTAAAGAGAAAACTCAATGAAAATCACATCACTGAAATCAGGGAAAGTTTTCCTTTTTACTAATACCAAAAAACCCAAATTAACTCCTGAAATAAGCGAGATATTGCTGTTGGAATATCGGGTGTTTTTGGCTATGTTCTGTCGGTAATGGCGCCATGTGGCGGGAAGCTGCCACATGATTGGGGCATTTTAAAATGGGCTTCAAGTCAGAAGGCTTTGGATGGTCTTTTATTCCATATTCATATAGTGCCACAAAAATAAACAACAAATTTGTAAGATTAACTCCACTGTCTTATTAGATATTACTTTGTATATACATTTCCAAAATGACCATAAATTTCAGATTAAGCACTTACATTATTAATGGTTCAGAGTAGGTGTAATAATCATTCATGATTGATCTTTAATAACTGAGCAAGTTTCAGTTTTTTCTTCGCCTTGGGAAATATGGCCAGGCAGGCCAGACCTTCCTCGAACTGCTTTTCTGAGTCAAGAAAAGTGAGACTGTGTTTGGTTCCAAGTAAAAATACAGTGACATGCAGTGAATTTTTTTCTCTATGTTCTAACTTTTATATTACATATTCTAGGGAAAGTGTCAATGGGAATGACATGTTATGGTCGACCAAGTTCATGGACTGAGTCTCATTTGCTGCACCACCTTTGGATGATTATGATACTATTAACATACTATGTAGTATACAAAATAGAGCCATTTCATGACAATCCTGAACTTTTTGTATAAATAGCATTGAACCCAATTTTAATAGGAAATAATATAGGAATATTTACTTGGAGATAGAGATACGGCTGACCCAGGTTCACAAACTTGCCTGCTTTATCACTTGCCTGCTTTATGCACCTATTACAATCCTCAGTGTTGCAACAAGTCCAGTCATTGACTCAGAGTGCCATGCTCAATTGAAGCAATTGTTTTGATTTAATCTAAGTAGAGTTGTTGACTCCCTTATTCAAACACCTTGAGTTGACTAAATACAACAATGAGAATTTGTAAATAACTCTTTCAAGTTAGTGCAAATCTCAGGCAAATAGATCTAGAAATCGTTTGAGAAAATTAGATCTTACATAAATACCACAATTTTTGAACAAGATTATTCTTGGCTGGCAAAGCTAGTGAGATTGGCAGGCAAAGGTATCATCAATCCATGTATTTTAGTTGGCATATTTATAATTTGAATAACGTAGTACTTTCAGAATGATATATTTGCTTCTGATGTAATATTTAGATTTCAATTGCACCATTTTGTACTTTGATTATTTCTCTTTTGATAATAGATAAATAATTAAATAGTAACCTATTATTATTGTATGTATATAATATATACGTGCATTCATTAAGTGTGATCAAGTCTAAAAGGTGGCCAAGTCTAAAAGGAAAGACCATTAGCCAAGACATTATTTACTCTCAAAAAGGGTGAATACATTTTGACCACCATATGTAATTAACACAATATAAGACACTTAATAGCTATATTGGATTGTAGTTTAAGGTTTAATTTTTTGTTCTATTGAAGTGAGATTTCATCTCCTGAGATGGAATTCCTTATCAGCTTTTCAATTTTTAAAATAGAGGTTTAGTTTGGCTGGGGATGAGTTTGTCAAGTTAAGTAACCAAGGATGTTGATTAATCTGCATAAGAGTAATGACAGTAAACCAATTTCTCCATGCAACGTGAAGCATCGCATTGAAGGTGGTGGTGTGCCAGTCAAAAGTTTTGTAAGCAGGACAGCAATGGATGAACTTTAAGCATCTAGTTACAATATTGATATTGCAGTAGTCAGTATGTCAGATTGCCATTAGGAACACATTAATTTCTACGATATTTCTTTCTAAAAGTAAAAACAATTCTATCATTAACATACTTGGTAGAATACATTTATCTATGTAACAACCTGAATATCACTCTCAATTTTGAAATACAATAATACAATAGTGTAGTAGTTTAGTACAGTTGTATTTTAACCGTGGCATATAAAGTAATATTTTTCTGTGACTTTATTATATGCCTTATTTACTGACATTTAACCAGTCCAAACACAGAAGATATCGTTTGTCTGATGATTGTAAAAGCAATTAGAAATTGCTGAAACAGAACATGACATACACCAACATATTCATACAATGTCAAATTATGTACTAAAATAAATTAAATAATGTGTCATGCCAGATGGGAAATTTTGTCTGTAATGTTTTATATGACAAATAATTATTAATTGCAATTGAAAATAGAATATATCCAATATTACCAGTAAAAATTTAACCGCCTTACCTTGAGAACAATACACGAAATGTGTTTAATATCATATTTTCTGGACTTTTATACGTTAGGCAAAAATGCATTTATACGAAACGCCCAAATGAATCGTGACTCTTCGAAAGCTTGAACCATTTAAATTCTACATTCTACGCAAAATGGCTTGAAATTACCACTAAACGTCGTTTCAAAGCGGACATGAACAATAAGAAGTCAATATGGTCCTAAAATCAAAGTTTTCTTGTGACAAAAGTTGGAAATTTCACCATAATTCGACTGCTGTTCGCTTCTGTCAGTTCTGTGTTTATGTTTGCACTGCGACGGCCAACCGAAAAATGAGCGAGCGAGCTCCGGCGAATTGATAATATGTACTAAAACCGCAATGCATCACGGTATACTGACGATACCTCCTCTGGTGCTGACGGGTTCTATCCTAGTGATAAAAAATATTAGTAAATAAACTAGCGTTGTACAATGCTGATATTCAAAACACGTTTTTGACTTTCGTTTTCGGGAATGAGCAAAAATTATTCCCGAGGAAATCCAAGCGAATTATAATCTTGTTTTACCAATTAAGGTGGCTGCCTACAATTTTTTGAAATGTGGAACATTTACGATTTAGATCACACTTTTAAAATAATTTTTACTTGTTACAAAACAAAGATTGTATGACTTATGTTAAGCAACATTCTAAGAGCTGAAAATTGTTTACAAAAGTGACGTCATCACCGTTGCTGTAGTAACAATGACGTTTGAATATGACCGATATTTTGTCTTTTGTCGCGATTTACTCTAAAAAACGCCTGGTTACCCCCATTTTTTATTTCATGAAACGTTTTCCTGTAGAAAAATAAATAATCTAACAAGTTGAAAAAAATTCTGTAGAGCCAAAAAATATTTATAACGAAAAATCATGTTTATTATTTTTTTTTAAATTTGGCTCTACAGAATGTTTTTGAACTTGTAAAATAAAAAATAGGGGTAACCAGGCGTTTTTTCGAGTACAATGCGTTAAAAGCTAAAATGTCGGCCATTATTATATGTCGGCCAAATTACCATAGCAACGATAATGACGTCATATTTGTGAACAATTTCCGACTCTTAGAATGTTGCTCAATATATGTGGTACAATTTTTGTTTGCTAACAAGTAACAGTTCTTCAAAAAAACAATCTAAATCATAAATTTACCATATTTAAAAAATTGTAGGGAGCCACCTTTTAAGGTACAACTCATAAATGTTTAAAAGTTGGTACCAGGTCCTTGTCAGTAATTGATATTCTCTGAAGATGTCGTTGTTAAAACAAAACGCCAGGCAGGTAAATATAAGTCAAAATATATTATATTATTTACAGTTCTTACAATGATATACAATAAATGATAGATGATCCATAGTTCAAAGGCACAGTAATTATGCAGTAATATATATATTAAAATGGACAAAAATAACAATAGCGACGACGAGATAGCGCAGGTATAACCAACATATTTACAAAGAATGGTTGATCGAAGTTACCGGGTGTTAAACTGACCGCTATTACTCTGTCCCCAGTACCTGCTATTCTGCAGCCAACAAGGACAACCCTTCAGCTTACTATAACCCATGATAACCACCAAACTGCAATAACCAGCAGTTTGCAGTCAATTATGACCAGTCAGTCATACAGTTGTGGTAATATAGGTACCGTTCGATCACTTTTTGATGGACGCAAGTGAGGGCACGAAGAGGCGCATCATTATTAACATAAAATGGGGTCGGCGCTCTCATCATTAGCATAACGAGAGAATGCGATATTCTGAGATACGTACTGCACGATATCCTAAATTACTATGTGATATCTTGAGATGCTGTATAACATCCTAAGATATATGAGAGGTTAAAAGTTGGACGAAGGGTGAAAATTAGTGTTACAGAAAGGGTTAGAGTTAGAGAGAGGCTAGGGATATGGTAAGGGTTAGAAGAGGATTAGATTTAGAAAGATGGTTAGGGTTAGCGTTAGAGAAAGGCCATGGTTGGAGTTAGAAAAAGAGTTAGGGTTAGATTTAAGGAGATTTAGATTTGTTGCGTCTCCTCATAAGCGAATGATGAGTGTCCCTCCCCTTTTATGTTAATGATGATGCAACTCTTAATGCGCCTCCTTGCCCCTCCTCAAAAAAGGGGATCGAACGGTACCTATATTACTACTGCTGTATGGCTGACTGGTCATCATTGAACGCGGACTGCTTGTTATTCCAGTTTTGTTGGTTATAATACGTTATAGTAAGCTGCAGGGTTGTCCAGGTTGGCTGCAAAATGGAAGGTATTGGGTAAAAAGTGATATTGGTCGGTTGAACACCGAACAACGACGATCAACAACTTTTTGTTATTATGTTAGCTATATCTGCAATATTGTCATCGCTGCCTGAAACTAGCAGGTTATAGTTAGCTGCATGGAGGTTTTGCTTTGCTGCAGAATGGCAATTATTGATCACAATTGAGAGTGATAGTGGTCGGCTAGTGATCCAATGTCGATCTCGCGTTCTTCAAAATCCAGCTCGCTATAGTTATCTAGCTGGTCTTGGCTGGTTGTCGATGTGTAGTTAGATAACTGGCTGACAACATTCTGGCTACTAATGGTTGCTTGCTGGCTAGCTGGCTGGTTAAGTTGATGAGGCTGGCCAGCTAACTGATTTGGAGCCGTCATTGGAACAGTGACGTCGTATGAACCACGACGTTTTCGAAAAATAGCACGGACAAAAGACGACAGTCGTTCAGTAAGTGAACGTCTTAGCCGCAACCTTAAAGGGAACAAGAAATGATGCCGTAGTTTAGCGGAGTTTTTGTTAGGAATAGTGTATGGGCGTCCATTTGGTGAGCCTTAGCATCTGAAGTAGATATTGAAATTATTGACACAATTATGCTGGTCCCTCCGAATGAAATTGCCATTATATACTTACCAAGAATGCTTTGCGATTTGCTTAATACTCGGTCGGTTTTTTGGATCCATGGCGAATAATTTCGTTAGAAGATTTTCCACTTCTACAAAAAGAAGACGTATAGTATATTGATCAATTCTTGTCTTCTATGGCGCCGAAGTTTTCTGCCGAGCGTTTTGCGAAATCGGCGAGATTTGACAACATATATTAAGATACATTGCCTTCAAGCAGCGACAATGTTGCAAGAAACAAAAGCGATCGTATCTTGCGACGACCCTTCGACGACAACTTTTCGTGAACTCCTTGAAAAACAAGCCAAAATGGCCCAAAATTTCTATGGTTATCTGATGAAAAAGAAATGTCGTTCATTATAACTAGTGATCCAAGGATAGTGCAAAGTTTTAAAAGACAAACGCTATGTTGCATGGTTTATAGCGCGTACGTAATTGTAGTGCATCCATGTTGTGTTTTGTTGATATTTGCATATTACGTATTTACACGAGCAATTTTTATTTGGCAATTTTTACCTTTAATATTTTTATTTGCCCATGAAAATTGATGAAATGTGTGACAAGCTTTTGAAAAGCTAGCATGCCAGTTTTTCAACAAGTACACTTGTCAATGAAAAGCTTGTAACATTTCATAATTTGCACGGTCACGGGCAAATAAAAACTGTTGTCTGTGGAAGTAAAAATTGCCAAATAAAAACTGCTCGTTTACACTATGTCTAGTATAGAGTTTAACATTGTTATTGAGTCCATAAATCATATGATATGCTGTAACTGTATTTTATATCATTTTGATCATATTAAAACTTTTATATTACAAACGACTGTTGCTTTTGCGCTGGATTTGACGTCTCAAATATTGCTATTATGATTACAATGTATTAAAAGAGATACTATCTTTATGTGATGCCAAGATTCAAGAAGCCAAGGTAAAAACCACCTCGTGTTTTTCACATTTTATACAAATACCTGCAGGTGGAGAAATACGACCAACAACATAGCGCAACTTGTGACAAAAATTGCTGCAAGTTACAATTTTCGTATTACTTCGAATTCGCTTAGGCCTTAGTCATCAGTAATTCTAAATTCGCGATGAGTGATTTCTGTTTTACAACAATTTTCTGTTTTTCTGATTTCTGTCAACTTACAACATATAGGCCACAGAAAAGGTTGCATAAACCGCTCTAAATGAGCTCATGGAGTAATTAAAAGAATGTAAAGGCATTATACTATCATGTCAACTATATTTTATTGTTAAAGTGTAGTTATTTGACTAATTTAAGAATGTTTTTAGAATAGTTTTGGTTGAGTATAAAATTTGTTTATAAAAGCCGTTAAAAACCCGCAACTCCTGATCATTCACCCTGAAATTGGGCCGCCTGTAAGTAGACTTGTTCCAAGCCTGTCTCTTATAGGGGGAGTATATTAGGGCGCGCGAAAATGCGGGCGGGAGGCGGGCGATCGGGTGGCGAGAAAATTGGGAGAGGAGAGACATTAGGGCGCGCGAAAATGCGGCCGGGAGGCGGGCGGGTGGGTGGCGAGAAAATTGGGAGAGGAGAGACATTAGGGCGCGCGAAAATGCGGCCGGGACTGGGAGACGGGCGGGAGACGGGCGGGAGGCGGGCGAGCAAGTCTAAGAGTATAGCAACTTCTACAAAATATAGAATTCGCCAGAAACAATACAGTATCCGTATTAATATGTATAAATTATACACAAGTCGACTTACTTTAGATCGCTGGTAAAATCCAATGCTCTATACTATTACTATAACATGTATTCGATATTTACTGTAATATAAGGCCAAGGGGATCTCATCCGGTCTTGAATCTTGTATTTGAATTTTTTTATATATAACCAGCACCAAGTCCAAAATATGTGACATGTTTGAGGCGAAACTTACGCTTCGGAATTTTATAAAAATGACCAAAGCCTTGCCGCGCTAAGACGTAATTGTAACGTTCATAACACGATATCGTTTATAACTACGCCCATATATACATCGCCATATTGTTGTAATAAGCTTTGCATGCGCATTTAGAGCTTTCTAGCGAAAAATCGTGCTGGCTCCAGGGGGAAGTAATCGTTATATAATACATCCAAATACCAGTTTGAGAAGGTAAAAATTATCACGATTGATCGATAATTGATTAAATTCTAGTCTAACATTTCATAAAACGGTAGAAAGAAGTAATAACTTGTGTGACTGTAGTTAACAAAGTTCAACTCTGTAGTTTTATAGACACGGTAAGAAAGAGCAGCAATCAGAAACACCCCCCGGCTCCCGGAAAGTTTACACTATGTATGATGTATGATGTATGGTATATGATGTATATATGTCTGACTCGCGTGAATTTTCGTCCCTGATCACAATACTGCAAAGTTGAAAACTTTGCACTAAAAGGAACTGATTAGTTAACAGCTGAGAGCAAAAATGGTTTTATGGCTATTACATATATTGCCAACAGTCGGCAATATACAGGGTATATAACAGAATAATCCAATTTTGGCATGCTATCGCGCGTTAGGTTTTGCCTTTTTCCATAAGGATAAAGATTAGAACTAAAGCTTTCAAATGACACCTGTTCTTGGATGACTGCGACCAAACATGGCCAAATAGGAACCGATTTAAAATGGCTGGTCAAAATCGTATCTTCTGGGTATTGAAATTATTCTTACTTTGGAATGAAATTCAAATGTTTGAATAAAAATGCCATAACTAAATATGGGTTATTAAATTGCAGTAGATTTGAAGTTAGTCTAACAAAATTCCGCGCTTAAAACTTTTTACGAAGATGGACGTTTGCCAAGAACTTGTGATGTCGGACTTTTTCGCAGATAGGCAACCTCCATTTAGAATAAATTGACAAATATTTGGAAATGCTAAGAACAATCTTATGCAAAGTGTTTTGTTATTAGCAGGTTTTGTAAAGACAGGCTAGAGCCTGAAAATTGACGCATTGAGTTCACAAAGATGCTCTCGTTTTAGTATTTGAGACTAGTAATTGTAGATAGTGTAGGATAAGAAAAACACTTACCGTCAGATAGGTTATCTAACTTTGGTAATCCTGATATAGCATCTGAAAACGTTGTGTAATCCGTATACGGTGATCTTCCATACAACATTTCATATATTATAACTCCAATGGACCGTACTGCCTCTTTTGATGGATCATACTGTCCATCTAGGATAAATTCTGGTGGCATATTGTTTGGAGTGCCTTGAAAGAAATATAAGAAATAAGATATAATATTAAGTGCTTTGTACAAACTTGTAGAATTAAGTTGCGATGCAAAGGGACAGGAGCAAGGACGAAAAAGCATGTCAAAAAGTGAGGCATGTTAGTTGTGGAGGCATGTTAGTTATGGAGGCATGTGACACGCTTAATATTTCCGCATTTATACACACTTTCCGTCGGAATTCGAAACGTAACTTAGGTCTAAGCATTAGGGGTGTGGACACGTTTTGCCCAACGAAATGGCGTTGTGAATGTGCCGGCCAAAACCAAATTGTCTATTGAGGCCCCATGCAAGACCACCGGGATTGACAAGCTTTTCAACACGTTTATTCGTCAAGAGATGGTGCTTAGCTTACTCACCACAAAATGAGTCAAACAATTGACCAGCTTTATGATTTCCTGCCAATCCAAAATCAATTAACTTGATATCACCTGTGTCAAAGTCATAGAGAATATTCTCTAATTTAAGATCACGATGAACGATGTTCTTTTTCTCCATCGAAAGTACAACATCAACCAACTGCGTTACGCATCTCTTTGTTTCGTCCTCAGTAAAGAATCCCCCTCTATCACTTAGAAGATGGCGCAGATCTTTGCAATTAGTTGGTCTTTCGCAGATAATTACAAATCCATCAGGAGCTACTTGTTCGTAATGCAGAAATTTAATGACATTTGGATGATCTTTCATCTTTTTCAGGAAGTAGACTTCACTAGGTACTTCACCCAGGTCTTTGTCCTGAAGAGAAACAATTGTAGGAATAGAGAAAGTTCAAAATTCGTGAGCTGGCTCCTCCTCTCTTCAAACGCCGCGCAAGCATCTCCAAATTATGGGGCACCGAAAAAATAGGCATCTATCAGTGGCACACCCATTTTTATCAGGTAATCCCGATAGTACAACGTAAGGAAAAAACATTGTAGAGGTGTCCGACGTTGCCCCCCCCCCCCTTGAAAAAAAACGAATTTCACAACACCATTTAATGCATTTTGAGTCATTTTATTAACGTAATTTCAAACTTTATAAGTACATGGATCTTCCCTTTGATTGGAAAGGGTCACTTTCGGACTAGAAGATAGGGCATTAGGGCACTTTCATTTCAGAAAATGCGCACTATTTCGAACGAAAGTAGGGGGGGGCGGATAACGCTGCCCCTGTCTCTCTTTTTTAAGATTCGTCGATGAATACATGCTGTAAAACACTGGTAACTATAACATAATTTATTACAATTTTCTCCAATGTGTTCAAATGCACGTAATAACATCTGTTCTATACCTTAATTATTTTGGTGATTGATGGACCTATTATTATTTACCTTGCAATACTCATAAACCGAGTTGTATTTTACAAATTTCACAGCAACCTGAAATAAGGAAAAAATAACCTGTTTTATAGGTGCAAGATTTTAGCAACCTAAGCTACAGGTTCGGATAATGAATAGTGATTTTAAAGCATCTCCGCTAGCGTTTCAATTCAAATTACAAATGTATTATTGACTTTTTCTGTTAAAAGAAATACAACGCAAGTACAGGTTGCAGGTACGATAAGCACGCTGTCCCTTGCCTGTAACTTAAGCTGGCTATACATATAGCTGTTTGAGCCGTAGGGGTTAACATCAGTTGGGTAATTTCCTTTTGCTTGATAAAGCCATAACTGACAAACTAACTAACATTCGGAGACCTTTGTCCATTCGATTGTAAAACCTGTTAAGTCTTTGCGTCCACCACAAAGGGTGAAACTCATTGTGCAAAGCTTACCGGTGTCTTTTCAATTCCTTTTATAGCATAACCTTTATGCACGCTACCAAAGCTACCTGCCCCAAGTGAACCATTTTCAACGCAATAGTATATTAGATCTGAAAGTTAAAAATAATTGTTATCGTAATTTGATATATAAGTACTTTGTTGTACTTATTAATTGTGAAAGTCTTTAATTAGGAAACCTATATAGCTGTCTAAATTAGGAATTCCCGAATAATACACCCCTTTTCTGCCCCCACCCTATTAGGAGTCCCATTTTCCCAAAAGGGAAATTCATGCTTTTAGATTAATCAATTTGCTTTGAATTCCAATCATATTAGTACGTTCCTTATTCACTGGTTCAGACCAAATCAATAAAACCCTACTTTCAAATAAGCCATGTCTACTAGGTAGAGGAAGTCCAGGTTTCCCCAAGTTTCTGCAGTGTTTTCTATTTTTATCGTCGAGAAATTGACTTTACACCCAGAATGCTTTGCCCTCTGGATCACTGCAAAAACTTGACAACTTTCTGAACAAAACCAAAGGCTACGCAACCGAGCTGACCACCTGAACGGGCGTCTAGTTTATAATTATGTAATCATGCATAGTATTATCAATTTTCCCTAATCATCTTGCCTTTTGAGCTCGCAATTTGAACAAGAGTTTCTCCATCAACCACTTTAGTTATACAGGGCTTCATGACATATTGTAACGGTGTGATTTGGTTTTCTCGGATTATGTTCCATTTCAGGAGTTTTTCTCGCAAAATATTACGTTTCTTGACTTCATGGATACTTGAGGAATAAATTGAGGAATAGATTATGTAAGAGTAGTAACAGTGGAAAACCTTTGAAACCAAAATAGCAGAAATAATATGGAATGTTATTCCTACATAGTGTTTCCATATTATTTTCCATAGTCTGGGTATGGAATGGCAATTACTAAGAAATTAGTATTTTATTATAATATTTCCAACTAAGTCCAAGATCGATACTATTTCAATAGCAAGGATTTCTTGAAAAATTATTTTATAGTTTTAATAGCAGGTTTTTTTAATCTACGCACACAAAGTGGACAAGTTAGGCTATTTTTCCAGTTCGACAGTCATAATGAATTACCAAGTCTTCGATCACGACATTTCGTAACGATACGTTTGGAATGGAATACTTGGCACAATCCGTTTCCAGGGTCAGAGTGAATTCAAATTTGTACGATTTTGTCCAACGATATGGTCATTATCAATCATATCTTTGTTACCTTTTGGACATGTTGTGCAAGAAAAATTGCGACAAATTAGTAAAACGAGGTTGATGCTCGCCATTTTACGGCTAATGTGCTTTTACTTTACATCGCTCTGCGTCAGAAATTGCGTTACAAGTTGCTGCAAAAATTGCCTCGTGCAACATGGCCTTTAACTCGCTACACGAATTTACGCGCACGGCTTCGTATCTGACCGGTCTCGTGTGAATATGACTCTGTACTTGCTAAGCAACGGACGAGTTGTTATGTCAAATTATTTTCCAAAACTTAAATACTAAGAGGTAGAGAATTGTCATATGTGCACTACGGAGTATATACAGAGAGTCGCAAGAATCACGTAGCTGTAATGATTTCTAAATATATCTCACCTTTCATGAGTGCTATCCTGAATTGTACCGGTAAGAGATTGAAGCTGTAAACAAAAATACTAATATTATATCATGAACCATTTATTCATCGCACGATCTAGCTATAGTGACTGGTGTGCGGAACATATGGTAATATCTCAATATAGATCCTAGAGCCTGAGTATTGCCTCAATAGGTCCTTTGCATGAAGGTTAAAGGAAGACATGGAGAGTTGCAGTAAGAATTCTTGAACTACCGAAAAGAAGATGAAACATCACTGGATCATAATTGCATCGCACTATATTTTTATGCTAAATTATAAGCTCTTGTTAACCGAGGATGAGAGTTAGTGCGAGTTGGTAGTCGTGGTTGCATTAGAGTGTCATGAGAATTTCTCATTCCCCAAAACAATTGAAGGCGAACAATAGTTTCATGATAGTCAATTGGATCGATATTACCATCAAAATAAAAAATTTTAAACAACTCAAAGTTGATGAGAATGCATGGGAGTTTTTTATAGTTGGCGGTCAAACGCTAGCGATAGTCGCAACTCTCACTGACTCGCACAAGTTTCATCCTGGTTTGACAGGAGCTATGCATGCCCTTTGCTGATTTGGTTTTCTGCTGTATAAAATTTTCATTTTGCAGTCATATCTGGTCATTGTTTAAAATGCTCTCAGGTTCTCTGTATGTCATTTCTTACCGTCTGTTCAGACGTCTGTGAAGCTTGACGTGGGTCAGCGGAAAAAGACTGACCACTCCTGTATCTTAATAAAAAACATAAGATATTGTTATTGAGTTAACGGGCAGAAATATTCACCAAATACGTTTACTACTGGACCTCATTGCTTAGCCAGTATTTTTCCATACATTGAGCTTGTATACACGATTTATTAATTCCATTGCAAAGTAGTATTTCTCACCTGTTGTCCAAATCCACAAGCCCAATGGAGGCCAAAGATTCTGCCTATAGAGATAATTTTTATAAGTCAAAGAACACGCCAAAGCAATTCATCTTACTTCAATATATCTATGTAAACCAATGCATACATTTACTCACAAATATTGCCTCACCTGATTTGGAGACGTCCGGATGGATTCTTGAGATGAAACATAATAATCAGATAACATAGATCGGAGACTGCTGTTGAAAATACAACGAATTTCCTTGTCAAAATAGAGCTGGCAAAAACTACAATTTACTCTTGGTGAAGACTAGAGAGTTATGTAAAATTATGTCAGCGTTGTAATAGGCCCTGTGCGCTGGCCTGGTTAATATGGTCAGAGTAGTTCGGTTAACAGTGGCCAGAGGTGTTTTAGAGGCAGCATGTTCAATACGATATTGGTCCAACAGGAAGATCAAGCTTCTAATGAGGCCTGGCATATCTTAATTGGCGTTTTGCGATATCACATTTCACAATCATTCAGTTTTGAATTAGACCGAACACTAGGATAGTGTAAGATATATAAACAAATTGAAAAATCCCTTTTTGAAATATCTTGTCTGGGCTTTCCTCGAAGACTGACATAATGAGATACAAATGGAGTAAAAGATCTGTGTTGAAAACAGGTAGCGATAATACGCATTTTTATCTGACGAAGCTGATGCTCGACGAAAGTCTTTAGAGGTTTGGCACGGCGGCCATGTTTATTGCATACATTTGAAACAATAGATTACAAGATTTCGAAAATTTGAAGGTTTTGTCGGAAATTTAGGATGAATTTCCGTCTCTGCAGGATTGTTGTAAAAGAGCGAAACGACGATGATTATATGGCTGTTTGCTTTGTCTTTTTTTTTAAATATCGAGTTTAGTAATTTTAGACGCCAAAAACCCATAAGCATTAAATGCAGCTATGTCGATATAATGTGCAGTGCCCATTTGATGTCGCGTAACATTTAAAGATATTAAATCTTACCATTCTCCGGAGAAGCCAGTTTCAAAGGAGTGTAGAAACTGCAAATGCAAATGAAAATATATTACATTAATTATGTTGCGAAGACTTTTTCCTGTTTCCCTTGTCGTTGCCTTTTTCTAATTATTCTATCTGTGTTTCTCACCTCAAAACTGTTGGAAGCTTGAGAGGCTGGTGGAAATTCAAGCGAACGACGGATACTGCCAATACTACAAAAAAATTATTAAATATATCAAATATATTTTATTGTCACTTTACGGGCTGTGCATATTCTTGTCACATTATATGAAAATGCGATTAAATGTGCAAATAAAGGGTATGGGAAGCCATTGTTGTGCTGCATATATATCGTTGTGCTTGTTGTACGGCGTTGTTATAGAAAAATGTTGGCTGCATGGTCTCAACCACGAAGGTGACAATGTACAAAATGGTTATCAGATTGTTTTCTTGGAAACTATAGCTTTGTCGGTTGTCAATTTTCAACATTCTTAGATGAAACAAACCCGTACTAATGTAATAGTTGTTATTTCGACAAATTGTTTCAAACGATCAGGCCGTACACAGCGGATCTCAAGCAACTTTCCGCCAAGTATTATCATAAAAATCGTGGATAGAAAAGGAAAGCGATGCCAAGATTTTGAAGTGATGTCAATGTTGGAATATTATAAAATATATTTATCTTAAATCTAACATACATGTAAATAGATGCACCAGACGTACAAATATACGTCACCAATTAAGACGGATGGGAATTTCGTTTGTGTGTAATTTTTGTTTAATTAGACAAGCCATGCCGTACAATTCCCCCGAAACTAAAGGAACAACAAAGCCGCGTCATAATCTCTCGGATAAAAATCTTACCTCGGCGATTTTACAAGCGGCCATGTTTATTGCATACACTTGAAACAATAGATTACAAAGTTTTCGAGAATAGGGTGGTTTTTCGCCACCGTATAAAGTGAATTCCCGCCTCTGCAGGATAGTTGTAAAAGAGCGAAAGGTCGATGATAATTTGGCCGTTGCTTTCTCTTTTTTCGAATTATTGAGTTCAGTAATTTTATACACTAAAAATCCATAAGCATTAAATGAAGCTATGTCGATAAAATGTGCAGTGCCCGTTTGATGCTGCGCAAAATTTAAAGGTATTATATCTTACCATTCTCCGGAGGAGTCAGTTCCAAAGGAGTTTAGAAACTGCAAATGCAAATGAAATATATTATATTAATTATGTTGCGAAAAGGTTTTGCTGTTTCCCTTGTCGTTGCCTTTTTCTAATTCAGTTATTATATCTGAGTTTCTCACCTCAAAAGGGTCGGAAGCTTGAGATGCTTTCTGACATTCAACCGGACGACGGATACTGCCATTACTAGAAAACGGTTCATTAAAATATCAAATATATTTTATTGTCACTTTACGGACTGTACACAGCGGATCTCGAACAACTTCGCGCCAGGTATTAAGGCCCAGACACACCGGACGCGATTCGACATCAACGCGATTTTTCAGTTTTTAAAAGTAAATTAAACCGTCTATGGAAGGAAATGTTAAACGATATGCAGACCAAATAACTCACACTGTTATAGCGCTTCTGAATATTTGAAAAACATAAAACAAGATCAAAGTTATAAAAATGTCAGTAAAAATCGAAAAATCGCGCCGCGTTGTAGAACCGCGTTCGGTGTGTCTGGACCTTTACCATTAAAAATAGCGGTGATAGAAAAGGAAAGCGATGCCGAAATTTTGAAACGTGAGTGCAGATGTGAAGTGATGTCAATGTTGGAATGTTATAAAATATATTTATCTTGAAACTAGCATACATGTAAATAGATTCATGAGACGTGCAAATATACGTTACCAATTAAGATACATGGGAATTTCCTTTGTGTATAATTTTTATTTAATTAGACAAGTCATGCCGTATAATTCCCCGAAACTAAAGGAAGAACAAAGCCGCGTCACAGTCTCTCGGATAAAAATCTTACCTCGGCGATTTTACAAGCTCGTCATCTGTTAACCAAACCAAAGATTCTTCCTGTATTAAAAATAAGATAGTTGTTTATTGAAAGTGACCTCTTTGTCCATTTTCATTTTCCAAAACGCGGATAAAACAGAAACATTCAATTAACGACGCGAAAATGGGAAATAAGATCTTGATCTCACCTTATCAGAGCTCTGAGATTTCTCAGAAGATAGATTCCTGTAAGAATTAAAAAGAAACAGAAACTGTTAAAACAAAAAGACGCAAGGAAATAAAAAAGCCCCTCACAAGTGACAAGATATATGCTGTAAAGTGGACGCCAGGTAACCGGGTCAGCCCGGCCAACCAGCCTCATATAAACAGCTTATGAAGACACATTTCAAAGACGAATTTAAAAATGGTGAGTCAATTTCTAAACAAAATACGCGTTTATAAGTCAAATTGTTGTATTGCGGGCTAATTATCAAAGGGAAACGGGTTTTCCATTTCCATATTCCTCGTCTCAGCACTCCCGTGCCATTCCCTCTTCGATATTACCACCACTAACAGCTATACTACAACTACAACAACAACATTAACAACTACTGCTACAACAACAAGTTCAATAAGTTATAATATATAACTACAACAAGATCAACAACAACAGTATCATAGCGCCGGTACATGTACGCTTAACGTGGCTATTTTGTCCTGAAATCATTCATATGATAGTGAAACACATGTTAAATAATTATATGTTTTGATGTTAGTTACGTCATAAAAGAAAACGTTGCATAAAAGTGGAAACACGAGCGGTTCAGAGAGGCCTCGTGGTTAATACAGTTCTTGTCTACTTCATAATTGTAAAACTTTTATTGAAATAAAACATTATAGAAAGGGTAAATAAACGCGTAAACAATGAGTTCACAACACATTAAAGCAGAAGGATTAATAATAATGCTTAAGAGTAGAGAAGCGACATTTTTAAATGTTAATTTTACAAAATTCAAGCTAATGAATTCCACAATGTCGGCTATTTACGAAATATAAAACGACGGATCCGTGCTTTCATGGCGATATAATGCACGGCGGGAATGTTGGAGGACACGACCTACCAAAACCCGCTAACAACAATTTACAACAATTTTCGCAACTAATTAATACGTCGTCAATGGGCGACCAAGTGTACGTTGATGACGTAATTTAATTAGCAATTTGGCGTGCGTTTATTTTTCATTGCTTCAAGTCCCGATCTTTTTTCCTTAGTTTGCTTTTTATATTATTATTTCCTTATGTAATCCATGATCGAATCATAGACCTCGTTCTTGCGGCACTTCTGCTTCCTTTGAACGACAAGCGGAGCTAAGCGAAAAGTTACTTTTTAAAATGTTCTAACATTTTCAAAAAACGCAAAGTATAAGCATGGGAAAAGTTTCAAAAAATTATCTTATTATTTTATTATATCAAATATTATTAAAAGGTCGTAATATACTTACATATTTGCTCGATAATTCCAATATATAAAATATTGAACAACAATTTAACAGCGATTTTGAAAACAATTTGCAACGAATAAACTTCGCGAAATGTGAACCTCTCGAAAAATTTCGACAAGTGAGCAGTCCTTTGTTGACGTAGATAATTAATACTCCGCGCGCGCAAGTTCTTACTGAGCATGCGTTGTACTGAGTCAGCGTTTACGAATACAATCAAGCATGCATGGAGAGTGTAAAGTGTTTTCGAAAGGAATGCGCATTGCTGAGTTCGGTAATATAAACGTACCGTGCACCGCCCCCCACGATGCTCGTTCGCATACATTGTCAAACTAGGCTTTGAAACGACTAGTACAAATCCCCACAATTAGTTTGTAAGGCCGGACAAATGGACTTGAACGTTCCCATAAAAGACCCAGTCCTAGTTACTCGAGACCCTATTAATCTTGGAAATATCCAACTAAAACACTTTTAGGGACTTGTAAAATGGGGTGACAACGTTCAAGCAAGGTGATGCATCGTCTTTAATATTACACACAAAATGCAAAGGAAATTAAGGTATTATTAAATTTGTACTATTCAATAAATGTTACAAAGGTGAAATAGAACGTGAAAACTTTATTAAATTTGTGCTGTTACAGTAATTTAGAGCCTATATATATCCTTGAAATTTTTTATATGCTTTTTATTTTGAAGCTATTCTCAGTTTGAAACTTGTAATACTTTATCATTTTATGTTCATTTAAAAAGCAATTGGATTTTAGTATAAGAAAGATAAAGATAAGAAAGATAAAGATAAGGAAGATAAAGATAAGGAAGATAAGGTAGATGAAGATAAGGAAGATAAGGAAGATAAAGCTCTCTATGACTATAGTCCATGACTATGACTATAGTCTATAGACTATAGTCCATGACTATGACTATGACTATGGTCCATGACTATAGTCCATGACTATGACTATAATCTATGACTATAGTCCATGACTATGACTATAGTTTATAACGATATTCCATGACTATAGTCATACTCATGGACTATAGTCATAGAGGGTTTTATCTTTCTTATCTTCCTTATCTTTATCTTTCATTTACTAAGCTCGGAGTTATATTGTAGACTCCGCTCGAAGATATATACTAAGCTCTGCTAGGGCCTTACATACATCTTAGAGCCCGGCTCAGGCCTATCCTTACATTTTGGAGCTCGGTCGGACCTATCCTTACATCTTAGAGCTCGGCTCACAGCTAAGCTCGCTCGATATGGAGGTAGGGTCGCACGATATGGAGTTAAGCTCGCTCGATATAAAGCTAACCTCGCTCGATATACAATTATTCAATTTTAGGATTCCATTATTCACTCTAAGGATTCAATGATTCACTCTTAGTCATAGTCATAATCACAGTCATAGTCGTGGTCATAGTCATTGTCATAGAAATTGGTTAGGTAACAAGTTTATCCCAGATATGCTTTCTCGGTATGGTTTAATTAAAGAAATGTAAAGTTATGGCTAAAATATGAAAAAGCTGCGAGGTTGATTCGTACAATATATAGTCCCAAGGGCTCTTAGAATCAGACCCAGAGCAGACTTTATTTACTTTGTTAAAAATATATTTAATTGGGTAGACTTTTCAAGTTGGAGACCTTAAAATTTAGCAATGATGACGCCAGAGCAACGAGAAGGTTACGAACAAAGACTACTTCACGAGAGACCAAAAAATATTGCTATGAAAGAGCATATCGTTTAGGTGTCTTTTGTATCTTTAAAGAGTTCTCATATTCTTGCCTGTCTTCGGGTGATTATCACTTGCAATATCCGGGATAGTTCAAGATAATCAGCCGAAGACAGACAAGAATATGAGAACTCTTTAAAGATACAAAAGACACCTAAACGATATGCTCTTAGAAGTAGACTTTATTAACGTTGTAAACAATTTTAATCAATAATTTAAAATATATATATTTTGCGTGTGCTGTATGTACATTGTACAATATTTCCCCGTCCTATAATTATATATTCTCAATTTATTCAAATTTTGAGGCTAGAAATCTTAATTATCCGTAATTACCTAACAACCGCTAAATGTTTACATACAATGTTTGTAAATCAAGACTTAGCCAATACTTTTTACAAAAAGAATATTTCCGTCGAGCAGGGTTTGAACCTGCGAATTGCTTCGAAGCCGAAGCGAGGCGCATTGCTACATCTACACCCTGAAACTTAGTAAGGTTTAAATCTCTGTAAGAACTATGTTTATACATTTGCTTGGCAAACAAATATTTGTATTTTTCTATAAGACTTTACCGCTTGTTTTGCATAAGGCAATACTAGGTTAAGCGTGGCTATGTTTGTTGTAAGAATAATTTCACTAGATACGAGATTGAAAGAGTTTATAAATCGCGCGATAACAAAGCCATATTTTTGAACACAAAATATGCTGAACAAAGCGCCACCGTGCGCCACCCTGCGCAAAAATATCTAAGAAAATTGCATCAGCCATTGGCGCTTTAAAACGCATAAGACCATTTATAACGACAAAAACACTGCTGCTCACTCTGGGATGGTCTTGGAGAAGGACTTGTTAACAAAATACAGAAATTACAGAACCGAGCAGCTAGAGTCATCACAAGGTCGAGCTATGATACAAGTGCTGGTATGCTTTTAGATGACTTACACTTAGATCATCTCCCACTACGACGTAAAAAACTTAAGGCAACTCAAATTTTTAAGATACTAATAGGGGATGCGCCATCCTACCTAGAAAATATTTTCGCTATACGCGGCACAGGGTATAGTTTAAGAAATTCCGAAATAAAACTGAATTTACCCAAGCCACGTACTAACTATTTAAAACGAAACTTTTCTTATAGTGGGGCAGTACTATGGAATAGTTCGCCTGAGAATATACAAAAGTTTCGTTCATTACCATTGTTTAAGAAAGCTTTAAATGATTACTATAATAATCCATAAGTGACTTATCTACTGAAGTTTTTACCGTGACTAAATAAAATTTTATTTTATTGTATTGTATTGCGCCACCCTGCAACTCCCTGCGCGTACCCTGTGCCATCTCATCTCGTGGAAACTAACCTGGCGGAAGCTCATATTATGCTAATGTGCGGCAGCTCATTTTATGGTAGTGATGCGGCAGCTAATGCAGCAGCTCAAAATTCCGGGTCGAACGACCCCTATATTATTACTCGTCATTGAGTTGTATTCATGATTTTATTAATCTTATTGCAAAGTAGTATTTCTCACCTGTTGTCCAAAGTCACAAGCCCAATGGAGGCCAAAGATTCTGCCTATAGAGATAATTTTTATAAGTCAAAGGAAACGCCGAAGCAATTAATTTTACTTCAATCTATCTATGTAAACCAATGTATACATTTACTCAAAAATATTGCCTCACCTGATTTGCAGACGTACGGATGGATTCTTGAGATGAAACATAATAATCAGATATCATGGATCGGAGACTGCTGTTGAAAATACAACGAATTTCCTTGTCAAAATAGAATTGGCAAAACTGTAATTTACCCTTGGTGAAAGCTAGAGAGTTATGTAAAATTATAGCAGCGTTGTAATAGGCTTTGCGCGCTGGCCTGATTAGTATGGTCAGGGTATTTCCGTTAACAGTGGTCAGAGGTGTTAGTTTTAGAGGCAGCATGTATTAATACACTCTAACAGGAAGATTAAGCTTCTAACGAGGTCTGCCATATCTTCATTGGCGTTTTGCCGTATCACAATTCACAATCATTCAGTTTTGCATTAGTCCGGATACTAGGATAATCCCTTTTGGAAAATTTCTTGTGACAGCGTGAGATACGAATGGAGTAAAATATCTGCTTTGAAAAAACGCAGCGACTTTATGCATTTGTATCTGACGATGTTAATGCTTTACAAAAGTATTTAGAGGTTTGGCACTGCGACGGCCATGGTGATTGCATAGATTTCAAACAATAGATTTCAAGGTTTCGGAAATTTGAATGTTTTGTCGGAAATTTATGATGCTTTGTCCCCGCTGAAAAAGGTGAGTTTTCGCCCCAGCTGGATAGCTGTAATAGCGAATCGCCCATTATAATATGGCTGTAGGCCTTGTCTTTTATTCAAAATATTGAGTTCAGTTATTTCATACGCCAAAAATATGGAAGCGTTAAATGAAGCATTAAAGGTATTATTAAATGTTACCATTCTCCGGAAGAATCAGTTTCAAAGGAGTGTAGGAACTGCAATGCAAATGAAAATATTATATTGAATGAATGAATGAATGAAATTTATTATCTTTCTCACAGAGGAGCTTTTCAAAGATAATTACAAAATTAGAAATACTAAAGTTAATTAAATCTATATACACTTATAAACTATACTATAAAAGTGTTAAATATCTAATTTGCTAAAAAGTCATTTAGTATTTTGTTTCGAAGACTTCTCTTAAAATTTGAAACATTAGGACAAATTTTGAAGTTTGGCTCCAATGAGTTCCACAAGCTTACAGTTCGATAGTAAATTGTCCGTTGGCCGGTAGCACTTTTAAACAATGGAATGTTCAACTTCTGGGAGTTTCTCGTTGTTCGCTGACTAATGTCTCCACGTTTAATAAATTGATTAGCTAAATAGTCTGGAGCACAGCCTGTCATGCATTTGAATGCTAAAGTGGCATTTCTCAAATACAACTCGCTAGCTACCGGTAGCCATTTTAGTTCCTTCAATGCTGGTGTGACATGATCGAATTTTCTTATACCACATACTATTCTACATGCAAAGTTTTGTATTAATTGCAATTTTTCTATATTGCACTTTGAAGTATTACTCCACACATTAGAACAATAATAAAGTCTACCAAAAACCAGACTATTTATTATGATGATGAGAGTACATCTGTCAAACGCATGCTTGACACGATTTGTTAATATGATGGTTGTAAGTTAAATTAACATCCAGAGTCACGCCAAGGTCCTTCGCCATTTCGATGGAATTTAGTTCCTTTCCCAACAGTGTCATTAATTATGTTGCGAAAACTTTTTGCTGTTTCCCTTTTCGTTGCCTTTTTCTAAATTAGTTATTATATGAGCGTTTCTCACCTCAAAAGGGTCGCAAGCTTGAGATGATTTTTGACATTCAAGCGGACGACGGATACTGCCATTACTAGAAAACGGTTTATTAAAATATCAAATATATTTTAGTGTCACGTTACGAGCTGTGCATGTTCTTGTCACATTATATGAAAATGCGATTAAATGTGCAAATAAAGGGTATTCTTAGATGAAACAGACCCGTACTAATGTAACAGTTGTTAAATCGTGATAGAAAAGGAAAGCGATGCCGAAATTTTGAAACGTGAGTGCACATGTGAAGTGATGTCAATGTTGGAATGTTATAAAATATATTTATCTTGAAACTGGCAAGTAGCATAGTAGGGGCCGTTCGAGCCTTATTTTTGAGGCGGCGCAAGGGGGCGCATCGTGAACATTAGCATATGAGGGTGGCGTGTTACGTAATTAACATAAAAAGGGGAGGGCAACTCATGATTAACATAAACATCATTAATTATACAACTCGGTCCTACTCCTTTGGGATTTCTCAACCTTCAAACCATGACGTCACGGAACAAGGCCAGACAATTTTTTGCTGAGTTCAGCATGTCACGCGGGCAAGCTTGGGCATGACTTGCTGACTCTGCAATATTTAGCATCCCTCCAACCCACATATCCCGGCAGAAGTAATTAGTGTGCAAGACCAATGACGTCGCAATACAGTAGCGCCACAGCGTAGTGCCACAACGTAGCGCTACAATGACGTCATCTCGTTCAGGTAAAACGAGGTAGGTCCATGGGGCAGGAGATATTACGAGGGTTAAACACCACAAGAAAAAAAAACAAATCACAAAATGGATATTTTTATAAATTCGCTGAAAGATCTTCAGCTAGCGCTGAAAACAGAAAACTTCAATGCATTTCAAATTCTCTTGTTTATTGACTGAAAAACAGGCTTATTAAAAATCATACACTTATTTATAAACCGAGTTCTTTCAAAAGTTCGTGAATATATTCTACAATGTACATACAGCACAGACATTTTTAAAACACATTTATTGATTAAAATCCTCTTCTGGATGGTAACACAGTTTTTGTTTTTTGGCGGATGCTATATTACTACATGAAACTCTTCGTCTCTTGTTTCCTTGGCCTGATTGTCGTAGTAGCGTCTTTGCTCCCTCTTCAGCAAAGTCTTTGACAACTTCTCGTCCACGAGACTTTATCGATTTTGATACATTTTTCCCATCGAGTATATCTTGACCAACTTCCGTTGCTGCTTGTAACGCTCTTTTACCAACTGTTTTAGCGCCTTGTTTGAATAAAGTATTGCAAATCTTGCAAGACTCATGAAAATACCCCCGATCCCATATCCCCTCTGCATACGTACACCGCGAAATCCTTCAATACTACCACCATGTTGATTTCTTGTATAATGATCAGTAAGTAGTTTTACGTCGGGGATAAGCAGGCCTCAAGCAGCAAGACTTTTGAGAAATATATTCAATCCATAAGGCTCTGGAATCATAGCATTATAAGGTAAAACTATATATTGTAAAATATCTACATATTTGTCCCGCGTATATTTTGCCCTCTGTAGACGATATCTCCTTTGGCATTCCACATCAAAATGTCTGTAGATGTGAGAATGGACTGAACGATTTCTTCAGCGTTGTATTTATCAACTTTATCGTTTAAACGCCGGAGTATGTCTTGAACGCGCTAATGGATCGGAGATGTTCCTTTGTTGCTCTCCATAGTTAGAATGAGGAGATGCATTTAATGTTGATCATTTTATACCAATTCTGCAAGTCCTTCTAAGATTGGAGCTAGTACCAATCCTAAGAAACCATTTCCACGCTGAACAAGTATCTTCCTTTTTGTTTTAACACTTTTATTTTTGTTAGTCAGATCAATAATATCGTGTTCAAAAGGTCTAAGTTTGTCCATTGTGTGTTTAGGAAGTGTAAGATCCATAAAATTTTCCATACAATTACATAGAAACCGAATCTGTCCTTGTGATGCAGAACTCAACAGGGTTTGTTGTTGAGCTGGATGAGAAAAACATAGAAGCTCTATAAACGATCTGTGTTTGGTAAGATTAGTCATATCTGCTCGACAACCAACAACGTAATGAAGACCTTATTGGGAGACAAACATATATAAGGATATCGTACAATATCTTAAGATATCATACAGTATCTTAATTAGGATATCATCTATCTTAGAACATCATTTTAGGATATCATACAGTATCTTAGGATATCATTTTAGGATATCGTACAGTATCTTAGGATATCATCTTAGGATATCATACAGTATCTTAGGATATCATTTTAGGATATCATACAGTATCTTAGGATATCATTTTAGGATATCAAACAGTATCTTAGGATATCATACAGTATCTTAGGATATCATTTTAGGATATCAAACTGTATCTTAGGATATCATACAGTATCTTAGGATATCATTTTAGGATATCATCTTAGGATATCATTTTAAGACATCATTTTAGGATAGCATACAGTATCTTAGGATATCATTTTAAGATATCTTCTTAGGATATCATTTTAGGATATCACTTTAGGATATCATACAGTATCTTAGGATATCATTTTCGGATATCATACAGTATCTTCAGATATCATACAGTATCTTAGGATATCATACAGTATCTTAGGATATCATTTTAGGATATCATGCAGTATCTTAGGATATCATCTTAGGATATCATTTTAGGATATCATACAGTTTCTTAGGATATCATACAGTATCTTAGGATGTCATACAATATCTTAGGATATCATTTTAGGATATCATACAGTATATTAAGATATCATACAGTATCTTAGGATATCATACCGTATCTTAGGATATCATTTTAGGATATCATACAATAGCTTAGGATATCATACAGTATCAATAAATGTGTTTTAAAATGAATTCTGTGTGTGTACTGGTACTGTGTGTACATTGTACAATATATCCCGTCCTATAATTATATATTCTCAATTTATTCAAATCGCCTTTAACGATTTACAAATGACTTACAAACATACGTATAGAATTGTGTTTACATACAATGCTTGTATATGTTCGTAAATCTCCCTTAAAAATCACTGCTTTCATCCTCTGCTACATCTAAAACGCTTGAAACTTTGTAAGGTTTAAATCCCTTTAAGAACTATGTTTATACATTCGCTTGGCAAACATATATTTGTATTTCTCTATAAGACCTTAGCTATGCCGATTAAACTTTAAAATCTTCTGTTTTCAGCGCTAGCTGAAGATTTTCAGCGAATTTATAAAAATATCATCCATTTTTGTCGTCTTGTGGTGTTTAACCCTCGTAATATCTCCTGCCTCATGGACCTACCTCGTTTTACCTGAACGAGATAACGTCATTGTAGCGCTACGTTGTGGCACTACGCTGTGGCACTACGCTGTGGCGCTATGCTGTGGCGCTACGCTGTGGCGCTACTGTATTGCGACGTCATTGGTCTTGCACACTAATTACTTCTGCCGGGATATGTGGGTTGGAGGGATGCTAAAAATTGCAGAGTCAGCAAGTCTTGCCCAAGCTTGCCCGCGTGACATGTTGAACTCAGCAAAAATTGTCTCGCCTTGTTCCGTGACGTCATTGTATGAAGGTTGAGAAATCCCAAAGTAGTAGGACCGAGTTGTATAATTAATATGTTAATTACATAATGTGCCCCCCCCTGTATGCTAATGATATAATTATTATGTTAATGATGTTGCATTGCGCCCCTCATATGCTATTGTTCATGATGCGCCCCCTTACGCCCCCTCAAAAATAAGGCTCGAACGGCCCCTATAATACTACTCTAGTCTACATGTAAATAGATACATGAGACGTGCAAATATATACGTTACCAATTAAGATGCATGGGAATTTCCTTTGTGTATAATTTTTATTTAATTAGACAAGCCATGCCGTATAATTCCCCGAAACTAAAGGAACAACAAAGCCGCGTCACAGTCTCTCGGAAAAAAATCTTACCTCGGCGATTTTACAAGCTCGTCATCTGTTAACCAAACCAAAGATTCTTCCTGTATTAAAAATAAGATAGTTGTTTATTGAAAGTGACCTCTTTGTGCATTTTCATTTTCCAAAACGCGGATAAAACAGAAACATTCAATGGACCATTCCCCTATTAGACTAACTTTTGATCTAGGAAATTGTATCAGTACAGCTGGAAAGAGCAACCTCAGTTTAGTAAAATTGCAAAGTTTGGTTGCGAAATGTCGTAAAATGTGGAAAATATAGCGCTCTGAAGTTGGTAAATTTTGTATATTTTTGTATTACGCGCGGAAAACGGTTACCACTTCTTTATTGTACTGATACAATTTCCTAGATCAAAAGTTAGTTTAGGCCTGCTCTGGGACGGTAACTCGCCTTAACTCGCCGCGAGATAATGCGAGTTAAGGCGAGTTAAGGCGATTTAAGGCGATTTAAGGAAAAATTGCGACTTTAAGCAATGCGAGTTAAGGCGATTTAAGGCGATTTAAGGCGACTTAAGGCGATATTGCGAGTTAAGGCGAGTTAAGGCGATTTAAGGCGATTTAAGGAAAATTGGGACTTTTAACCGATGCGATTTAAGGCGATTTAAGGCGAGTTGAGGTCCCAGAGCAGGCCTTAGTTTAATAGGGGAATGGTCCATTAACGACGCGAAAATGGGAAATAAGGTCTTGATCTCACCTGATCAGAGCTCTGAGATTTCTCAGAAGATAGGTTCCTGTAAGAATGAAAAAGAAACAGAAACTGTTAAAACAAAAAGACGCAAGGAAATAAAAAAGCCCCTCACAAGTGACAAGATATATGCTGTAAAGTGGTCGCAGGTTAACCGGGTCAGCCAGGCCAACCAGCCTCATATAAACAGCTTATGAATACACATTTCAAAGACGAATTTAAAAATGGTCAGTCAATTTCTAAACAAAATATGCGTTTATAAGCCAAATTTTTGTATTGCGGGCTAATTATCAAAGGAAACGGGTTTTCATTTCCATATTCCTCGACTCAGCACTCCCGTGCCATTCCCTCTTCGATATTACCACCACTAACAGCTACAACAACAACATGCAGATTTACAACAGAACTACAGTCAACAATTATAACAGCTACAACAACTACAACAAGATCAACAACAACAGTATCATAGCGCAGGTACATGTACGCTTAGCGTGCCTATTTTGTCCTGAATTCATTCATATGATAGCGAAACACATGTTAATTATATGTTTTCATGTTAGTACGTCACGCATAAAAGAAAACGTTGTATACAAGTGGATACACGAGCATTTCAGAGATGCCTCGTGGTTAATACAGTAACGTTCTTGTCTACTTTATTTGTAAAACTTTTATTGAAATAAAACATTATAGAAAGGGTAAATAAACGCGTAAACAAATGAGTTCACAACACATTAAAGCAGAAGGATTAATAATAATGCTTAAGAGTAGAGAAGTGGCATTTTTGAAAGTTAATTTTACAAAATTCAAGCTAGTGAATTCCACAATGTCTATTTACAAAATATAAAACGAGATCCGTGCTTTCATGGCGATATAATGGACGGCAGGAATGTTGGAGGACACGACCTACCAAAACCCGCTAACAACAATTTACAACAATTTTCGCAACTAATTAATACGTCGTCAATGCGCGACCAAGTACGTTGATGACGTAATTTAATTAGCAATTTGCGCGTGCGTGTATTTTTCATTACACCAAATCCCGATCTTTTTTCATTAGTTTGCGCTATATATTATTATTTCCTGATGTAACCCATTATCAAGTCATAGACCTCGTTGGTGCGGCACTTCTGCTTTCTTTGAATGATAAGAGGAGCTAAGGGAAATATTTCGCTCTTAAAACTTTCCAACATTTCAGGAAACGCAAAGTAAACATATAAAAAAAGTTTCAAAAAAGTCATCCTATTGTTATAATTATATGAAATATTATTAAAAGGTCGTAATATACTTACATATTTGCTCGATAATTCCAATATAGAATATTGGACAACAATTTAACAGCGCTTTTGAAAACAATTTGCAACGAATTTTACTTCGCGAAATGTGAACCTCTCGAAAAATTTCGACAAGTGAGCGGTCCTTTGTTGACGTAGATAATTGATACTCCGCGCGTGCAAGTTCTTATTGAGCATGCGTTGTACTCACTGACTTATACTAAAGTATATACTTTAGTATAGGTCAGTGGTTGTACTGAGTCGGCGTTTACGAATGCAGTCAAGCAGAGTTTCTTTAACGCTCATGGCAAATATTAAAAAGTTCTCTATCGGGTTGGGATCTGGACTTCGAGCTGGTATTTTGAATACATTTGCACCTACTTTCTCTATAGCACGCATTGCCGCTCTTGAGTTTTGACATGGGCAACAGTCCATTAAGAAAAGCTTGCCTTTCGGATTCGCCGAGTTTCGAAAAGCTTTCTTGAAACAACGCTTCACAGTTTCAGCAAATTTCTCGCCAGTGATTGTCCTCCCCCCCGCCACCCATTGATCACAAAGAACAACGCCCTTGCCATAAGCGATGCCTACCATGAAATTTACAATGGTACTGCCTTCCTTTTTAGGCTTTGCCGTGCATCTAAACTTCAATCCCTCTCCGCGTTTTCTCCATTGTCGAGCACGGGTTCTCGAGCCAGATCATGTGGATTACTCTTGTATTCAAAACCTTTACCGTCCAAATACAATGAATCGAAATACCTTTATTCCAAAATTATTGAGTTAACTTTTTACGTCGGACTTTCTGGCAAAACTTCTTTCTAGCTTTTAATTCAGACGCATACAGTAAACCCTTTTTCCTTGATCTTAGATAATGGTAGCCCTCTTTATTAGGCTGATACTCCTGCAAATTGTACATTTGAAGACGTTCAGGGCACATGGACGTTTTATGTCGGTGAAAATGGCCACGATAACACATTGAAGTGTGATTCAAGTTGGAAAATTGTTAAACAAGTCCGCGTTCATTTGCTGTTTCCAGACGTTGCATTAGGTGATAACTACAACAGGGGATTTTGGACGATGATTTATAATCAAGGTTTTGAAGTTGTCTTGAATGGTACAAAATATTTTGCTTTTTCAAAGTATGTTGGATCTGAAAGTAAGGCTGTGAGCTATTGTGATCAGACGCTGCCAGGTTGGTCACATGATGCACAAGATGTTAGTGAGAACTGGGCATGTTTTTATGGTAAGTTTACATTTTTGCTCATTATGCCACAGTGTGATGTGATGAACCTTAATGTTGAAGAGTTTTTGTAGGTCCATCAAAATTTCGAGCAAAAAACTATACATATTTTAGACCTATAAGGTCACCTAAGGGACCAGTGGCATACCCAGCTTGATTTGAATGGTCATGCTTTTATGAACATGGTTAGCCTAACCCGTCCAACTTCTGAGTGCCAAAGGTACGAGCCTCCTAGGGGCATGCCTCCAGAAAATGTTTGGTGAAAATGCAGTACAAGTCATGCCTTCTCCAAATAGCATGAGTTCAGCTCAATAAACAGCCGTTTTGAGCATGCGCAAGGCTTATCCAATCAGAAGCCAGTATTATTTGTATTAAATATTATATGTAGCAACTCATGCCTTCTGAAAAGAGCATGAGTGAAACGAGTCGCATGTGAATCGATATATTGCCGGAAATGAGTCTTGTAGAGCTGCAGTTGCTAGGAAACAGACACGGCAACAGTCGGCAAGGCTGTAAAATTGCGTAAATGTAATAGAAAGCGGAAAGATTTTAAAAAAACAATAATGAAAAATCCAGAAAAATGACAACGTTGAATTTTAAAGCTTTGGGATAAAGCCTGATTTCCATTTGGTCGTAACTGTCGTGAACAAGTCATTTTCGACGATGTGAAATAGTCATCATCTATCTCGTCTTTTGTGTGCTGTATGCAAATCAGTCTTTACTGACTGTAGAGATATATCGACACTCTATTACATCGGTCACCTTGATATGTTCACGACAGTTACGACTAAATGGAAACCAGGCTTAAGCAAAGCAATGTTTTAGACAGAACTTGGAAAAAAATTCTCAATTTTGTGAAATTTTTTAGTCATGCTGGGCATGTTTCTGGTATCCATAATGGAACCAATGAAAATAGAATTCTAATCTCAAACCCTGAACTATTGTGTCTACCCATGTCTTATGTTAATTAACAACAATGTATTGTACTTTGTTATTTAACTTTGTCTAACATCAGACAAGCTTGCTTGTCAAGATGGGAGTTTTGAGCACTAATACCTTACCGGTAATATTTTGCATATTGCTTGAAGTATCAAATTTGTACACAGTGGCTTGGCTTTCATGGTATTACAATCAGCTACTGAAGCTCTGTTTAGACATTGCAATTTCTTCGACTTTAATGATCTATTAAAATATGAGATGAAATCTAAAACCCTGGGCAAGCTACCAAATAGGAGACATTGTTGCAGAAACATTTGGAAATTTTTATGTTCCCCAGTTTGCCCGCCCTTGAAAACAGGGTTGTGTAAAAATGTTAAAATATTTTGGAACAGCATCTTTTGGTTTGCAAACGGTGCAACCAGCCCGAGCTTTTTTGGTAGTGAAGATGAATTGATAAACTCACAGGGAAGTTATATTCTCTTCTTGTTCAATACCAAAAATCCATATTTCCCCTGCATAGCCAATGGTGAGGATTTCCAGTAACAAATGCCTAAATTCCAGTCCTAATGCTGTGAAATGTCACATCTTATCTATTCACAGGGAAAAAGGAGAACTCCATCCAAGCTCCCAAGGTCAGCAATGTGCCGTTACTGAGTTCAGCTATATATGATAAACCATACAGGCTAAATGAAGACTTCCTTGATGCCATCACTGAGAAACAAAACTATTGGTTTCCCACTGTGTATAAAGAGTATGAGAAATTTACATTGAGAGAGATGATGTCTAGAGCAGGAGGACCAAAGACTTTCAACTCACCTCCCCCAAGGTAAGAGATGGTGTTGTGTGTGCATCTACATAATTTGTTTTCACTTGGTTACAAGTTCGTATAGGGTGTACTGTAACTCAAATCCGGCCGGGACTATGATTATTCCGATATATATGATTCCAGCCAGAATAATATTATGGCCAGAAGTGAAACCTTACTAAAATTGACCTGTGAGTAATATATAGTGTCTCACCAACCTAATTCAATAAGTACGTGGAAGGTTACAAAAATGTACACTCTCTAATACAATTTATTAGAAGTGCATTTTGCTCATTCTTTTGCTCCAACCCTTGATTAGAGCAACCCTTGATTAGAATATATCAACCTGTCTGGCGCCAGACAAATAAATATCGAGGATATTTAGTCTTATAGTTAGTCAGGGTCTTATAGGAACATCCGGTGCACCCCTGCAGAATGGCCAAAACTATCACTGTTCTATATATACATCACTGTTTCGTACTGAGAGTCTTTACGAATATTAGGGATGTAGGATGAACACTGAAATCAAAAGAACAAACTTAAGAAAATTACGGGATTTGAACTCGCACTCTATCTTCGGTGTTTTAGACTGCCATTCCTGTCTTAGCTTGAATTTTGAGAGGCACGATCGCTCTCGCTATAGCAAAAACTCTTCCTATATTGGTCCAGAAAGAGCGATATACAGCGCACCTTTGCCAGTTCAGCTGAAAGTTCACCCCAATTTCAACTTTTTTTGTTATAGCACACACTTGTAGAGTATTCGATATATAGTCCAATCCCTTATGTATTTTTCATGCCATTTTGTATATGAATGTAATGTATATACGAATGCGTGCATCCTACTAAAATTCAAAGAATGTTAGAGTATGTTGTCAGAAACTTGTCCCGTTTCTGTATTATTACGAACCAAAAATGCCGGTCGAAAATCGCATTTTTCCATGTACCACGTATTCGGATTAGTGAAAATATGCACAAGTGGAGGGCTTTCTAGGTTGGAAACATTCCCTAAAGGCCGTTTTCCATTACGGTCGCTTTGCCCGCGCGGGACCAGCGAACATTTTTGAACTTGCGCTGTAGCTGTCGAGCTTGACAGTGTTAAGTCCGCTTTAGTCCTCGCGTACACGCCATGAAGGTCGAACTACATCCAACTTTCTTGGCGTGCACGCGCAAGTAATTACACACGTGACTTGTATAAGTCGCTTGTCCTGCGCGGGCAGTCGAGCCCCCATTACGAGCTGTCTCCAATCGTGTAGTTACGTAAAATGTTATAACCGCGAAAGTTCGTTGTTCAGTCGTGAGTTGAACCATCTTTAAATTTATTAAGATATGATAAATATCTCGTACGTTCAACTTTGCACTCAATTCCCAAAGCTGAAAAATGCGATTTCAACTGGCAGCTTTTATAGTCGAATCGCATTTAGTCATTTTTGTTCGCAATGATCAAGAAAAGGTATCACTTGACAGCTAAATACCTGATCTTATTAATAAAAAAACTAAACTATAAACTAAATATCTAACGCGCGCCAACATACTAAAGTCAGATTAGTACATTTTTATGCACCCTGTATATAGTATTTTCTATTATTTTGTGTATTATTTTTTATGGAATAACGTGCTCTAAGTCTTGTAAGTTTTCCAAGAATGGAAAACCACAATGGTCCCCTGAAACTGCAAAATTCTTCTTCCGTTTAGACCCATCAAAACAGAAGACCTTCAGGCCTCAGAGGAACTACCAGCTTCCTTTGATTGGCGGAATGTAGACGGAATAAATTACGTCAGTCCTATACGGAATCAGGGAGCATGCGGCAGTTGTTATGCGTTTTCTACTATGGGAATGTTTGAAGCCCGTTCCCGTATTCAGTCTAATCGTTCTACTAGTTATATCCTGTCCACTCAAGATATTGTCAGCTGTTCTGAATATTCTCAAGGCTGTGAAGGAGGTAATATAATTGATTAATTTTATACGTGAATTAAATATTGTAAGTTGGTCAGTATGTCAGTAATGCTGGATGGTAATATTAATTAGTCAATTGCTATAGTTGTATTAAGTTTGTTAGTTGGTTAAATAGTTCGTAACAAATCATCGTTAATAGTTAGTTTACCTGTAATTAGTTAGTACTAGTTGTAGCCTATACTAGTTTGTATGCAGTTAGTTAGTTAGTTAGTTAGTTAGTTAGTTAGTTAATCAATAGACAATTTGCATTATAGACTAAATTTTGTTCTAGGCAAGGAAAAGGGAAACAATCACAACAGCTACAAAGAACATAATAAGATTAGTAAAATTGCAAAGTTTGGTTGCGAAATGTTGTAAAATGCGGAAAATATAGCCTTGCAAAGTTTGCAAATTTGGTAACTTTTGTATTACGTGCAGAAATTCCTACCACAATTCGGCCAAATGTGGTAGGAATTTCCGCACGTAATACAATAGTTACCAAATTTGCAAACTTTGCAAGGCTATATTTTCCGCATTTTACAACATTTACTAATTTTAGTATGTTCTTTCCGGCAATATACTTTTTTTTGCGTAGATAAAAAAATAGTCTATAATGCAAATTGTCTATTAGTTATTATGTTAGTCTACTGTAAGTTAGTGTGTAGTCCAAATCAGGTTAGTTAGAAACTAGCTTGACTTCTTCGATCGTTTAAAGAGAAAGTTTTCTTTCCTTGTTTTAAAGGTTTTCCTTATCTCATCAGTAAATATGCCATTGACTTTGGTTTGGTGGAAGAATCTTGCTATCCTTATAAAGGGCAAGATACCCAGTGTACGGAGTCATCCACGTGTGCTCGTCACCATGGCAATAATGACTATCACTACATCGGTGGATTTTATGGAGCCTGCAATGAACCATTGATGCGGTTAGAGCTCGTAAAGAACGGACCATTTTCCGTGAGTTTTGAAGTAACGTCGGATTTCTTCCACTACAAGGGTGGCATTTATGTGCATCCCGGTGAGTCGAGATATTACAAAACCTTAAGAAAATTCGTTTAAGATATTTTTAACGGTTGGCATTGGTATTTGGTAAAAAAGGGGTACGTCTGACGGTCGTACAGTTACTATTCATGCTCTCATTGCAGCTTCGCCTGTTACTCTCTCATTGACTCAAGTTTTATTTAATTTGTAATTGTATCATTCCATCTCTTCAACTATCATTAATTTTTATCTACTCTAATAATATTATACTCTCGTCAAGCACTATCATCACAAGCACTATCATTAATTTTTACATACTGTCGTATATAAACTCTTATCAAATGCCATTGGATCTTATGCATCAACTGTTATCAATTCCAATCAACTTTCATCTCTCATGAACACCTATCAACTAATACCAACTGTTATCAACTCTCATTCACTCTTACCAACTATTACCAACTATTATGTAGCCTCTACACAGACGGAACTCTAAAATCACGAAAGACCCTCTGTTAGTCGGAATGAAATACCGTTGAATTTGTTGAAAAGTTTTCATTCTGTTGGGTCTTGCATATTGTAGGTAGCAGGGTTCGGGGTAGCCCAGAATGGCCATTTCGTGCACTTTCGGGGTGACATTCTTGCAACATTGTATAGTTTTTTTTGCGTGCCCCCCACCCCCTTTTGCCAATATTGTTTTCGCGTGGCCCACCCTTTAAGTCCTTTTTTTTGGATGACCCCCCCCCCTAATTCCACCACCCCCCTCCCAGATAAAAAATGAACGGTCCCTTGTGTTTCCCAAACTCACTATCAACTAGGGTATGGATGTCTTGGCCACGCAGGACCGATTTAACTTATGACATTTTCCTCATATCCTTTAGGAGAAACAATTTAGAGGGATACTGAGCTGTCCACTATAATTTGAATACGTATACTGTTGTTTTATGAGCTTAGTTTAGTATGTCGATTGTTTATAACAGTCAACAACTATCATGTCTATAATCATATACATTTTCATCAACTCGCCAAAAGTCGTCCTTTTTGCACTTTAACACCTCTGTTTCTATACATCATTTCTTAAAGGCAGGCATAGAGTCCTATATAAATGTAATCCATTTCTTCTTTAGTTAACGGTATTTTATAATTCTTAGATGCAGGTTTGAAAGATAAGTTCAATCCATTTGAAATCACCAACCACGCCGTAGTTGTGGTTGGCTATGGCGTTGATAAAACAACTGGAATGAAATACTGGATAGTTAAGAACAGTTGGGGTACTGCATGGGGTGAAGATGGATATTTTAGGATCCGACGTGGTACAAACGAATTATCCATTGAAAGCATCGCAGTTGCTGTAACTGTGCCCAAAGATTTCTGAGATGAACCTTTCATAATGCTTAAAGACAAATCAATATTTCTGTCTCACAGAGGATAATCTTTATGAAATTCATTATATTACATTTTTATATTGGCTTAACAATGAGTGAATATGATTTAGAGAAAATGAACTTTGTAATTGACATATAGCAATCGATAAAATAATTATGAAGGCATCTTAAAACCTAATATTGCCGAATTTTGAGTAATTGAATGGTAAACAGATTATTGTAATATAGTTTGTATGCAAATATAGTATAGGTGACTAGACTGACTAGATTATAGACGCATTGTAAAGGCTGTAAAGAAGCACGGGAAGAGGGATTGTATTTCGCATGATTTTGTACATCTGGATACTCAAAACGACAATTTGAATTTTGTCTTCCAAATCCTGCCTACATGACTGAACTGTAAAACACGCTCGTTGGGCATTTGCAACATCGCATAGTTGACCTCCTTTAAGATTAACTTCTCCTCATAATTAACATTATTGATATATTCCACTGCTGCTTACGCTGCATTCTTAATATGAGTATGCTGTAGCACAAACTGTCGGGCATATACCTTTCAGTCTCAGAGACAACGTAGAAAAGAGAACTGAAAGGTCAAAAGAATATACCAACGCGAAAAGAAACGCAGTGGAACATCATACCAGGAGATCAAATACTGCATGGTGGGACAAGAACGTCAACAAGCTCATAACACCCTTGCACTAGAGCTGAACAAAGTAATCGAATGGAAATGTACTAAATGAAACAATATTTAAGCAGATTGCACCTTCAACGTGAAGGGAACTTACCACAAGATAGATCCTCCAATCAAAGGCATGCCTTATAGAGCGACTGCTGGCCCTAAATCTTCTAAATTAACATATCACTGCAGAGAGATAAAGAATCTGACATGATTACTGTCGTTGCAATGGAAGTGTTGCTAAAATATTGCATCAATTCATTACCTAGAATTTATCAATTCATTCGTTGAAAAATTGATCAACTTCCTGTGTGTGTGAATCGACCAATGGCGTCTCATTTCAGTGATTGATTGACCAATTGGGAACAAGTATGCTAGTAAACAGAAAGTTGACCAATTCTCTATCAAATGAATTGATCAACTTGAGGAAAAGAATTGATGCAATATTTTATCAACACTTCCATTGCATCGGCAGTAAATGCTTTCAATTTTCTGTCATCTGTTAGTCATAGTCGTACTCGTATCTGTAAAAGGCCTTTCCCTAATGGCTAATGTTCTGTCATGTAAAACAAGTACTTTCGAGCAGTGCTGTGAGTACTCGTTACAATTGTAACGCGTTACACTTGCAGGCCACTCGTTACATTTGTTGTAATTTTGACCTGTAATTAATTACATCTCTCAAAAGCCGTTAGCCTAACCCTGGGTTAACGAAAATCTTGAAATCAAACTTCCCAACAGCTTGTTTATAAAGTTGAATATGTTTTTCCAGAAATCTTTTTTGGATCAATAGAAGTTTTGTTTTCTAAAGTTTTGAAATGAACGGCCATGCAGAAATACATAACCCAAAACAATGGGTTAAAATTTAACCTAGGGTTAGCGCTAGTCGAGGTTTGAACAACCGGCCCCTGATCTGCCGACTGGGGCCGGTCAAATTTACCGAATGAAAATTCTCATTAATATTACCCTATAAAACAATGTTTTGTATCCCCTTTGGGTTATATTGAAGATGTATCATAAATAGAAACAGTGTACAATCCCTTTTCCAATAGGTGTCGATTGTAGTTGGATATAGCGCTCTTGATGTTACTCGTGCACAAGTAGCTCACTTTCACGGTATTCCGGTTAAAGATCTTATGGAGACGAGATGATTTAGGGAAGTGCTTGTCAATGATCAATCAGTTGTAGGTCGTGAGCTAGTGCACCAAAAGATGGCTAGAAAACGATTTTCATTGGACACCTCGCTAAGCTAAAAGAACTTTACATATTCTTATAGATTAAAACACGCTGAATCCAAATCTAAAAAGTTCTTGTCGATATACCCTGCAGTTCTTTTGTATTTTTCGATTGAAATCTTAAAAATTCACTGTCGCGTGAATATGTTTATTAGCAGTTTCGCGAAAACACATCTTTCAAAAATCATACTTCCTGTACGAATATGCGCCGATTATCTGCCGGTTTCTATTCGACTTACAGGCGACAGCTGTTTGAGGCATGTGTTTTTTATTTTCTTATGGATTTGTCAATGTGCGAGAAAGATTATATTGCATATCTTCGGTTATTCTGCCTGTTTCACCTAAACCGCTTCGAATTTCAGATGTGTTCCATTGTATTCCTACATTTAAGCGATAGTTTTAAGTTATGACAGGACAAAAGAATGCTTTTATGGCTGCTCAACAAGTAGACAACGCGAAGGAAGTTAGCTTTCAAGATACCTATTAAAGAATGGTTCTGCTGCTCTTGAGGTCAAGAATAATGACAATATCTTGCTGTTCTACCGTCATTTAAAGCCATTGTGTACATTTGGCGCAAGTTTTTATCTTTATAATATTATACACTAATTGTGCTTTGTCTAAACACTATGTCTATAAAACTCTATATATATTATTTATATTCCTCATTGTTCACTGCAATATACATACACAGTATTTATTAGTTCTAAATTATAGAGCATATTTGTTTTATGTATTTTTAAGATCCCAAAAGTCTTGCTACTATGTAGATTCATATTTGTATGTAGTTTAATTAAGATTGTACTGTGCAGTAAACACTCCTGGAGTAAAATATAAATGAAAGGAGATGCATTTGAGCATTGGATGTCAGCCCACTATTCCTCAAAGCACATTTAGTACATCTGTTCTGTCCAGACTGCAGAGTTGGTCAATGCTGCACCTGAGATTTCTCAATGTAAAAGTTTTAGCACACCTGGGATGTGTTTTGATATAAACAATTTTTATACTCCTAATCTATCCCCTAAATTTCATTGTTTTTAATATCTATTTGGTCAATTTTGTGACCCTGACTGCTTCTTGACATGCCCTTGGAAACAGTTTTGCGCCTTGCCCCTAGATTTGTATAGCTTCTGCACCACCAAGACCTCATCAAGAACAGCCCTTGAACTCTCTAGCTGCAGGTGTCTTGTACCCAGGTGTCTTGTACCATCAGTTGCTACATTGTTGTGTGACTGCATGTTCATATGATTGCTGTATTCAGAATTTTGAGGTGGCATAGCAAACCAAAGTGCCTAATTGTGAGGCAGATTTATAATATAATTTTATAATGGGTAGACTACCCCATCTATTATGCCTTTTGTTAACTTGTTAAGCAGCAATAGAAAAGCAAACCTTAATTTTGGCAAGGCCTTCAATAGTTCAATCAGTTAGCCACATATACATCAGTGCAAATACTGCAAAACAATATAATGTATATTATTTGCACAGATATAGATCAGGGTTTACAGATCGAAAGCCTTGTAGAGAAAATAAACGTGGTATTTTACATAACAAAACAATGATAGGGTGTAATAATGTAATGTATTTTGTAAATACTGATTATTAATTGTAAATAAAACAATTCCAATTGAAACAAAATTGCAATATTGTCTGGTACTGATCATTTCTTGAGATAAGAACGTTCAAGGTACCAACACCTTGCACAAATCCCCTCTGTATTCAAAAGAGGAGATATATGTATATATATGTGACACGATTCACGTCTGTATTCTCACGTCCATATTCTGTTGGGCTATTTTGCCATGTTCATTGACATGCTTTCAACTGATGTTTTACTGGTGATATAAAACCTTATCAAACGCCGTGGCAGATATCGAGTCTTCAGATTATCTATAGTATTCTTGTGCTTTGCCAACACACAATTGCATCGTTTATTGAAGCAATGATATTTATTAAACTAGAAGATATATAAGCCAAGCTTTAGTCAATTCGTTATGTGTTTTGTCAGACCTTGTTGACCTTGTTTATATAGACCGTCCTTCGCAGACTTTGTCGCACAAACTACAAGGAAGTTAGCGCATCAGAAAATTGGGCAATAGCCATAGATACCTGAAAGTTAAACGGATCTTCGTATTCGAAGTAGGGCAAACGCTAATGTCAGGAAAGTATCCTCGTGTTGGCCTTCGTTTCCCCGTCGAAAACTACATTATCCATTGTCAATATGCCTTACAAAGCCCTCGATATCTTCACGAAGCTCTACTGTTTCTATATTACGCTTCATCGCTGTCAAAAAAACACATTCAAACGATCAGAAAAAAGCTTATTTTTATCGGAAACCTGATATGAATTAGATACGTAACATTTTGTTTACAAATGTTTTGTACATCACTATTTTGTATATCTTAAAATGACCCGAGATATGCCCGAGTTGTAAGCGGTATGCAGGCTATTGGTCCGATTCTTACGAAACGCTTTTTGAACGATGAGTTTTGCACGGAATTGCTAATAAACGTAGTTCAAAACAGTGAATTTTTTAAGATTTCAATCGAGAAATACAAAAAAACTGCAGGGTATCTCGACAAGAACTTTTTAGATTTGGATTCAGCGTGTTTTAATCTATAAGAATATGTAAAGTTCTTTTAGCTTAGCGAGGTGTCCAATGAAACTAAACGTTTTGGTGCACTAGCTGACGGCCTATTGTAGGAAATTACGCGCGACGTTCGTTTTTACGTTCTTGCTGTAGGGAGGATTGAACCATATCACATTTTCTGTCGATTTTTCCTGCTTGATGATGGGGTATTGGTGGCTGAGTCAAGGGAACACAGCTGACTGAAATTCCTCTAATAATTTTGTTCATAAACAGCAATAAAATATTTGATATTATAAGTTAGGCTAAATGACGTATAACCCTTATCGACGCTGGTAATGAGTTTGGCGGGCTCTATCTTTCGGGAAAAGTTACGAAAGGTTAAATTTGCCGCGCCTCAGAGGAGGTTGGACAGCAGGCCGCAAAGCATCATGGGTAACGAGCGTATGTTTCCGCGTGCGGCCTCATTTATGCGTTGACTGCCGTGAAGTCAACATCTCTGGCCATAGCAAATTCTGCGAAAATGGACGCTATTGATACAGAGACTCAATGCCATCATTATGGATGTGTTTAGTGTTTGTGTATGGATGTATAACAAGACTCTTTGAGTCCGTTTAATGGATTTATTTGTGCAGAAATCTCAAAGGCTGCGTGTGATCAACTGGTCTTGCGGTCAATATAAATATTCATGTGTTGAAAATTCTATATGTAATTTGTGGACACTTTTTTGTTCAGTGTTGCACGTGTTGCAATTTATATACTTAAGTAAATGATTTCATAAGCTGACCCACTGCCTGGATCGTCTGTATTTGTTATGTATACTGTGCAACTAGTGAGGAGTGTAGTAGAGACAGTTAACTAAATATTTATTGGCCAGATTGATTCTGCTGGCATCAAAGGTTCGACTTTTAATATGTATTTAGTTATTTATTTATCCCAATAGCAGTATAGCACATTAATTGTGACTACTGAAAACCCCCATATTGGGATTATCAAAGAACTTCTATTCCTCAGCTTAAACATATACTTTTGCAACAGAAATTTACTGTTGAAATGTAGACAAAAGTAAACAAACTTTACAGTTATATACAGTTCCATTTTTATTGAAAATACATAGCACATGCATAGAATATAATAATATCTCTGCTCATTCTCTACATATATAAAGAAATATTAAAGAAAGCAAATATTCACAAAGAAGGCAAATTAACAATACAATGATAGAATTCAAACCAAAATACAAATCTGTAAATAAACAAAAAAATGTACTTCTAAAATTTTACTTCTAAAATTTTTAAATTTTCTTCTAAAACTCAGCACTTATTTTAAACAGTAAAGTCCACTTCTTCAGAAAAATACGAGCAATCACTGCGTCAATTGTGGAAATTCGAGATGTTCAACTTCAAAGATTGTTGACAGAAATTGAGAAATGGCATCGGATTAATACAATATGACAACGTACAGCCTACATAAAAGATCAAAATAACGTTTACCTTACAAAATACTGCTCACATAGGTAGATCAAATAGCATGGATGCATTCCAGGGGAAAAATTGAATAACAATGACAAAATATTCGATATTTGCGAGTCGAGTGGGCCGTCAGACAACAAAACTGCAGACAGAGCCAGACACTAGCCCAGATATAAAATCTCTAAACAACACGCAAATAACTCTTAAATCTCCTAAAATTCATTCAAAAGTACTTTAACGCTTACTCTAAAGAATAACGCTCTTTATATTAAAGAAGTTTCAAGATTCATTGGGAAAAACAAGCTTTGGTGGCGCAATATCTTCCTAGACTATTAGACGCCATTTTGGCAAACGTCGAAATGACTATGTTCACTTCAATGCCTAATATCTCAAAAACTGCCGGGGGATCCCCGGGATCCCTCCAGCAGATTTTTAGTATATACATTTATCTTGATTTTTTTGCAAAAATTACGAAAATCGAACCATGGGAACTCCAGATATTTTAGTTTGAAAGTTGTAAACAGACGCGGGCTCGAGTCATCACGTTGCGATGACACGACGAACTTTAATCATCAAAATAAGTTTCAACAATAATACTTACCTCAGAAATTTTTACAGATACCACAAGTTCTTGTATAATATTAAGGCCACGCTTGCTTTTTTATAGAATTTTTAAAATATTAGTATGTATTTTTCAAGTGTTTCTGCGCCCAATGCAAATTAGGGAGCCTAAAATCTTCACAAACACGATGGAAAAATAGCGCGATTTCATTGGTCGAGAAATTCACGTGACAGCTGTCCAACCTCCTCTGGCCGCGCCTCGTAAAATATCTCGGAAGTCGATCGGCCTTGATTCGGCAAATTCCGAAGACTAATTGCGCCCGCGAAACTCGTTACCAGTGGTAAGTATCGATATACTTTTACATCTACTTTCATCTACTGTTCATTACTGTTCATTTTCTGTATCGCTTGCTGAAGACAATAAACAAGTATTTAAGTGAACAAATATATTTGAAATATAAAGAATATACTCATCAAAAATAGAGGAATTTCAGTCTGCTGTGTTCCCTTGGCTGAGTACTGTAGTTTGAGGTTGTAATTACTGCGGCTAAGTGCCTTTTCCTACAATGGCGCGGATGACTCGAAAGACGATTGATCAGAAGATAAGGTGGATATTCGTTTGCTGATGGACTCCGGAATATGTTTTATAATGGAAGGGGGGTGATTTGACCGCCTGTCAATATAGAGAGGGTCGTTGTTTGGTTTTCTGTATGGCGAGTATTTCTCTTCTTGCTGATTGAAAGTTACGTCCACAAAGTTGACGATTTGGTTGTTGACTTCGGCTGTGATTTTTAAACCTAGTTGGTGAAATATTGTATGCAAAGTTTTCTTAGCTTTATCTGCCAATCCTCCTCCGGTTCCCTTCGATAACATTAAGCTATCCTCTCGATACAATCCTACATTGTCTTTGCCAAATTTCTCTGAGAGCTTATTAAAGATAAACAGACCGGCAAGTTCGCATATTTCAGCTCCATCGTAACTTCCCATCGTAACATCAAATAAGGATTCGTTGTTTCTTTTCACCCATGTCTTATCACCAGAGAATAGCAAGAACTTTCGTGCGTGTTTAATGATAGAGATATATATTATGCTCTTCGGTAATTTCAGCTAAAGTTTTGGCCCATGAAATAACTCTGTCAAGAAGGTTTTCGGAAATTGAGGGATAAAACTCAACAATATCGAAGGAGAGAAACGTGTGGTTAGGTTTGCTGCTGATGGTTTGGAACCAGTCGATAACAGATTGCGAGTTCTTCCACTGGTTAACATTGAGGGCCGATCTAATGTCATCCAGTATAACCTTGCTAACTTTTCCAAGTTCACTTTTTGCTGGATTAATAAGGCGACATTTGGGGTTTGAATCGATCGAAGTTGTCTTTGTGATCCTTCAATGTAACGAACGCATTTATTTTTGCCATCGTATCGACGCGATCCGCGATAGAAAGTCTGTTTGTTATTATCTACACCATACTCTCTCACCGACGAAGCTATCAAGTGTATTGATGAAAAAAACTTCTAGTGACTAGCTGTGGTAGTAGTCTTCTTCCCAGGCCACTCTATGGCATGGTACAATATAGTTTAGCTGCGTTCAACCCTTCCGACTGCAGTCGGCACTCAATGAGGTTGTTTTGTCATATTTCAGCTAAGTTTAAATTCATTGGTCAATCTTAACGGGCCTTCATTAGGGTGTTTAGACTTTAGTCACGAAAGATGGGTCTTGCATGCATGGGAAAGGCCCTCTTTTCCCGTTCGTCATCACGCTCCAAAGAGGGCGGATACGTAGGTTATGATTGGAAGGATTCCTTAATTTTTGTGAATTTTAGCTGCAGTATTAACATACCATATTTTTGTCATTTCGAATTTGAAAAGCACGCTCGCACTAAACGCGGAAAGCCGCCTCATGGAAAAGCTCGCTACTGCTCTCAATACCCAGTTAATGGGAAGTAAGAAGGTAGTAAGATGTTTTGTCATAAAAAACAGTTTAACTGTCACTGTCTGAAGATTTCCAATGATTTTGCTCCATACTTTCGCCAGGATTGTTGCGAAAGTCGTACAATGCAGCCTCAAAAGTGCTTGTCAAAAATGTATTAAATTTCAACCGTACATTCTTATTACATTTGCAAACGTGTGAACAATATCAATTAATATATATAAGAATACACAATCTAAATTTGTTCTGGCAATAATCAGTATAAAATTGGTTGAACAAAATAAATATGACCAATATACAATAGATAGGACCAATTTAACATCAGTTATGAATATGAACAATTAAGAATTGGTTAAACATATAAACAATTAAGAATATGACCACTTTAAAATTGGCTATATATATGACCATTACAAATTAGTATACACTCAACCATACCATGGTCTATTACAAATGCTGCATTCTGATTTGCAAACGGGTTGTTCGCAAATAGTCAGCCGCAAGCGAAGGGGACGAATTTAGAAGAAAATTATGTAAACTCTCAAATATTTTTCAAAATTTGTTTAAAATCATTCCCAGTTTTTATAATTTGAGCCAGTATAGTTCTATATAGTGACCTCAGACTTCGCCTTCGTGGACTACTCGCTCATTGTTAACTGGTTGCAATAATCATGGTTAAGTTTCTCCCTCAAATACTGTAAATGGCCAATAAGCCGTTTAGGTTGAATTAACTCGGCTGCGGCTGTGACTACTGGAGATGTTGACTGCTTTTAAACAACAACCACAAGCTAAACCGCATACAAAGGTTCTTAGATATTTTTTTATGTAACTTTAGCAATGTCAATACTGCTTGTTAACCATTGAGTGATACACAATATTTCTTCACTGAATTATACCTCTTGATTGCCATTTTTGTTTTACTGTCAGCTTATTTGTATGTTGGACGGTTTCATATTTGGAAGTTTCCCCACGTCCGTCTTCCATTTCACTTTCTCTATCTTCATACACAGAACTCCTTTTCTCCTTTAAAATATATCAAACAAATACTTATTATACAGACACAAGAGTTTTGCTGAGAAATATACAGTTAGATATTTTTGTATTTTCACTAGTTACGACATCGTTCAAGTGATTTTCCCACCTTCTCGCCTGGACTATTTTGCGACATTGTCACTTACAACCTGCTTGGATTAAAAATGGCGAGGTTTATTTAAGGTTAAAAAAGACCATTCCTTTCAAAGAATTTTTCAGAGTTTTTGTAGACAGTTTTTGTATTGAACAATAAGCATGGCATACAAGGTGGCTTCAAAATATGAATTTATCTTCGAGTGGTGAAAACAATATTCTATTCATTCGAATCACTCATAAAATTAATATCTTCGCGTCGCCGTGTAATATCCTCTATATGAGGTATTCTGCAATCTGATTGGTTCTCTACTACCAGGATATTAGCTCTTATAATATAGCCAACCACAATGCTGCAATCTGATTGGTTGTCTACTAGCAGGATATTTTGTGATATCCTACTAGTAGAGCAATATCCTACTAGTAGGGAAAAAAACAAAATGGCTTCCAGATTTGTAAGCATGAATGATGAAGAAATTGGAGTTTTGCTTCAAAATAGCACGCCTAAGAACACAAAAAAGGCAACAAAATTTGGAATGAAGGTTTTTGACGGTAAGCCAAATGTAAATGTGTATAAAATTTATGCTTAAAAAGAAATTACGAAAAGTAAACATGTATCGCAAAATAATCGCTTTTTAATTTGCATTTGCCTGATTTGGCCATAAAAACAAAACAAAACATAGCGCCGAGTTGGCTATCAGCCAATATCCGACGAGAGCTCATATAATATTTCTTACATATCCTGCTAGTAGAGAAAAGTAGAAAAACGAAGAGGAAATTCATTAAGTTTTACATGAAAAAAGTACGCCAAAATGTTCTGTTCATATCCAGAGCTTGTGTATATAATTATAATATCTTATTAGGTTATTATAATATCGATTAAACCTAAAAGGTATTTTAGGAAGTTTAAATTTTAATTTTGAAGAAACAACGTAATGTCAAAAACTTCATTTTAAAGATAAATTTAAAAAATCTGAAAATTTTTGACGTTTTTGTGAAATGTCTAAGGTTAAATTTTACAGCAACCAAAGCTAAAAGAGTACGTAATAACATATCTACAAAGTACAAATATTAATATTACTATTTTATCATTTTGTACGAAAAGTAAAAAAGGGTGTTGCTATGGTTACAATGATTGACTGAATACTTCATGTTACAATAAATTTTAGGAAGTATAATTCCTGGGTTCGAATAGGCGAGGGGATTCTGCACGAGTGTATTCTAGTATATGAAGTTTCCACTTCTGTGCCTAAGTACTGCATATTCTTAGAATTTCCGAACATTTTCTCAAATGGAGGTTGCCTATACGTGCAAAACATTAGGCATTCCAAATTCTCTGCTAGCTTCCAGTTTCGTAAAATGATTTAATCAAGAATAATCGCGAGTTAAACAGTCTTTAAATTTACCAGAATATTCTTAAATTTGACCCCTTTCAATACTCAAACAATAGGTTTGTGTATACTCAACTTTTTATGTCACTTACTTGGATTTCTCTCTTATTCTTCTCAGCCCATTCTGTTAAAAAAAAAAGCATAATTATGAGCACGATACATACTAAGCTGCTAAATAATCTTGATTAAAATAATTTTCTTGCATATTTTACATTATAACTGTTACAGTAAAATTTGTCATTATACCATTTAATTTCCTTCTTTTCTGTTGAAGTTCTTCGTTATCAGTTTCACCGCATTCAAATTGATCTTCGTCACTTCCAAGATCGTCAGAAGCTTTGTGTTGATCTCCCGAAGGTAACACATCTTCCTGGTAAGGCAAATAGAATATACACGTGTTGATTAATTAAGGTGGCAGTGGCGTGGAATAAACAAACTATCTATCCGTTTTGTACGTATGCTTCGGACGATTAGTGATATCTGAGAAATTCAATACGAACTTTGACGTTTCGAGTTGCTATAGCACTGACAAATGTTATAGCACTGACAAAGAATTAGGTATATCGATAATGACGTTGAAGAAAGTAACTTTAACTTAAATGGGCTTCAAACCGTCAGGGATAAAATAGTATTTTCATAACATATATTTCTACCAAAATATATCGTCCGGATAGAAATATATATTACGAGATTGAGTACTGGGGCGTAGAATTATACACGCGTAGCCCCAACTTCATTCTTTGCTCTCTACTGAATATTATTCGGTCTTACATAACATTATAATACGCTACACACTACACACTACACCGCCGAAGAAAAATTGTACTATGCCATACAGTACATGGCTACCAGCTGAGGAAATTGTACTATACTATACAGTACATGGCTACCAGCTGAGGAATTGTACTATACTATACAGTACATGGCTACCAGCTGAGGAAATTGTACTATACTATACAGTACATGGCTACCAGCTGAGGAATTGTACTATACTATACAGTACATGGCTACCAGCTGAGGAAATTGTACTATACTATACAGTACATGGCTACCAGCTGAGGAAATTGTACTATACTATACAGTACATGGCTACCAGCTGAGGAAATTGTACTATACTATACAGTACATGGCTACCAGATGAGGAAATTGTACTATACCATACAGTGCATGGCTACCAGCTGAGGAAATTGTACTATACCATACAGTGCATGGCTACCAGCTGAGGAAATTGTACTATACTATACAGTACATGGCTACCAGCTGAGGAAATTGTACTATACTATACAGTGCATGGCTACCAGCTGAGGAAATTGTACTATACTATACAGTGCATGGCTACCAGCTGAGGAAATTGTACTATACTATACAGTGCATGGCTACCAGCTGAGGAAATTGTACTATACTATACAGTACATGGCTACCAGCTGAGGAAATTGTACTATACTATACAGTGCATGGCTACCAGCTGAGGAAATTGTACTATACTATACAGTACATGGCTACCAGCTGAGGAAATTGTACTATACTATACAGTACATGGCTACCAGATGAGGAAATTGTACTATACCATACAGTGCATGGCTACCAGCTGAGGAAATTGTACTATACCATACAGTGCATGACTACCAGATGAGGAAATTGTACTATACCATACAGTACATGGCTACCAGCTGAGGAAATTGTACTATACTATACAGTACATGGCTACCAGCTGAGGAAATTGTACTATACTATACAGTACATGGCTACCAGCTGAGGAAATTGTACTATACTATACAGTACATGGCTACCAGCTGAGGAAATTGTACTATACTATACAGTGCATGGCTACCAGATGAGGAAATTGTACTATACCATACAGTGCATGGCTACCAGCTGAGGAAATTGTACTATACCATACAGTGCATGGCTACCAGCTGAGGAAATTGTACTATACCATACAGTGCATGGCTACCAGCTGAGGAAATTGTACTATACCATACAGTGCATGGCTACCAGCTGAGGAAATTGTACTATACTATACAGTACATGGCTACCAGATGAGGAAATTGTACTATATATACAGCACATGGCTACCAACTGAAGAAAATTGTAGCATACATACCTCTTCTCGAAATGGACAATTCTTAACATGCCTCCACAGCACAGCGTTAAGGAAAAATCCGTAGCAAAATCTACAACTGGTATAGTCTGTTGGATCGGCGTTCATGTTTGCTGACGGTCTTCTAATTACTTTCAGTTGACCTTCACCTAGTTCTTTAACCTTCATATTATGGTTGAAATTACCCATTCGGCAAAGTTTTTCCAGTTTATTCTTTCGTTCTTTACTGTGAGCATCAAAAGCCAGGGCATCTTTCACTTCTTTCTCATCACCGTGGACCTCTTTTAAATGACGAGCCACCTTTAAATACTCTTTATGACAAAATAAACAGGTGTTGCGCTTGTCGTACACACGCTTACCTTCAGCTGCACGGTTGACGTAAACTAAACGAAAATTGAGGGGGAAATGTGAGGAGGTTTCCTGCGACTATTGTTTTCTCAAGTGCAGTTCCTACGGAACCAAACCGGTTAAAATACCCTTTCCGCAAGTCATGCAACAAAAGAAGCTCGAGAATTCATCGAAACCTGGCATTTTATTTATGCATACATGATCATTCAACCGCCACATAGAGACATTTAAAGTATACCTTCAACCTAAATCGAAATCTCACTATCAGTCTGCTGTTCAAACCACAACAAGCCAAACCGTAACACCAAACCTGTAACACCAAACCACCACCAGAGAATTCGCATAACGCAACAAATACTTCTAGAATACATGCATGCATGCATACGCGCTACAATTCAGAAACATTGCTAAGCTTTTTCGTCGCGAAATCTGCAATGCAAAGTTTGCTCGAAACCAGAATAGACTTTGTCAGAATAGGATCGTGACGGGGTAAAACGAGACTACAAGATTAGAGCTGGGATTTCTGAATTCTTTAACTGGAAAAGTGGCAGTTGCACCGACATTTTTGCTGCTGGAAATGGGATTTGGTAAATCAGTGGCCGTGTCGGGTATCTGGGTTTCAGGCAAACGGCATTCGTGGAAAAACGGCATTCGGAACCCCTCCCCCCTCTTCACGACGCAGTCGAAGGTTATCGCCATATGAATGTACTACTTTAAGTAAATAAACTAAGTGCAGTTTCCGTTCATGTCAGATGTGCGATGTAAAATTTTAATCATAGTACTGTAATAGTTTCGAAAAAAAATTGGAAGGAAATATTAATATATTGGGTTAAGGATTTTGGGAAGGATAAACAATGGACATTTTGTTTCAAGCAGTGGAAGCACTGTAGTCATAGCAACACGATAAATAAGTTACTTTGAATCTTTTTATGCAGTAGAAAACAGGGTTTTAACTATAGAATTCTAAAATATATCAGCTTTAAATTAAGGTAGTCTTGGACAAAAAATCCAATATTTTTTAATTAAAAAAACCATGAAAAAATGCAATCGTTACAGCTTTCTTTATCATATCTGTATAATTTTAAACGCAAAAGTATACGCAAAAGTATACGCAAAAGCGAGATATACAGCTTATCCCGCATCTAAAACCATGATTTTACCCTAAGCAAATAATGGTATGTGGTTGGTTGATTCTATTGTCCCTTTCTTCTATTATATTGTTTTATTTAAGTTATTCTAATAGATGCAATAACTCGGTTTTCGCAAGTGATCATTTTACAAGTTGCCGAACACTCTACTGACTTTAATACTGAATAAATCTGCCCAAAAATTTTAGAGTTGTATAATTACTAATAACATATATTTTACAAAATTAATTTAAGTTTTACGAATTTAATTGCATCCATTTTGCGATCCTTTCAAACAAATTAAACGTTTGAGATAATAAACTATAAATATCTATATTTTTGAGGTTTACATGTTGGATAAACCTATTGCCTGTACTTTAAACTTGATTATATGTTTTTCTATTCTTCACTTATTTTGCTATTTTGTCCCGAACGAGCGCCCTTAATCAGACTGTTGGGGGCGTTTCTATGTTACCATGGTAACAGTACATATGCAGTTTACGCATTTAATACCAGGAAATGATATCCTATTATTTTCATCCAAAATATGTTTAAAAATACAAACACCGAAAATTTTGTCCAAGACCACTTTAATGTGAAATTCAACCTTCTGTTCAATAAAACGTTTCGAAAAGCTCAGTCAACTATACTGCATTTTACCGATAAATTCCTTTTTGAAATGAAATCAATTGAAGATATACTGTAAAATTCTCTCGTGAAAAGTGATTTCACTCTCCTTTTAATTTATATCTTTTTGATAAAATAAAGTATATATAGGATACTTTAGCTGAAATTAAATGAAAAACTATGCATACAGTATAAAGCAACATTTACAATTACAACAAACTTGCCTCATATTTTAGTTTTTTCGATCATATATTTCTTCTTATCCTTTTTTATCAAGTAAAAGCGATAAAATTCGTTCCACAGCTCTCCCTAAAGTCCTAAAAAGCGACTTCTATTTCAGAATTTCTCATGTTTTTAAAATGGTCCGCGAAATCTCCACCTATGAGACATAGCTACGCGCCGCGATCATTGATGAACTTTGAAATCGCCAAGCAGAATTAGTATCCTCGCCCCGGGCTCCCGGAACGGCGCTTACGCGCCGTTGGCTGGGGGATAAACAATATCATAGCAACAACAAATTGGTCAATCAAACGTTCCTAAAGAATACAAGCACACACAAAGGATGCTAAAACAAAACTGATGAAGACTCGGAGAATCGGATTGAAAGTTTAACGTCAAAACGTATTAGCAAGCCTGAGAGCTAAATTGCATGAACCAGGATTGTTGATGTTATCCTAATGTGAGTTGCAATATGCATGAATTTATAAAGAGAAAAGATTTACCCAAAACAAATGGTGCGGAAAACAACATTCTGCCCGTTCTGTTCGGTCCGTTTATGCAGCCTGTTTACATGATAAAGGACACATTCCTTAATAGACGAGTCTGTAGTCATGGTTAATATCTAGCATTTAAACGATGCTATAACCTATACCAAATACATTGCTTCAGCGGCGCTCCAAGTTTAATGGTTTTTGAATCTCCCGCGTTTTTATAAAATTAAATATAAATTAGAAGAAATTCGGAACTATTGGAATCTCGTTTCAGCCTTCATTTCATGTAGGATTTAGAATTCCTTATTCGTACATTCACATAAATTAAGTTATTTTATGTAGCTTCATAGTAGCAGTAACAATGTTGAGTAGGACAAAGTATTACGTCAATGAACTGTACCTTTTGGTTGGGATTGATCTTTTTCTATCACTTTATTTGTAAGTTGGACGGTTTGATATATGGAAGTTTCCCCACGTCCGTCTTCCATTTCAGCTTCTCTATCTTCATACACAGAACTCCTCTTCTCCTTGGAAAATATAACAGAATATATTCATTCTAGAGATGCAAGATTTTAATGACAAATATACGGTTAAATACTTTTGAGAACTTCGCCAGTTTCAGATATCGATCACACAATTTTCCAGCCTTTTCCGCTTTGATCCTTTTGCGAAACTGATTTATTAAACTAACAAAATGCTATAATACGGAAAGACAATGGAGGAAGTTCCACCTGCAGACAGGTCAAAATAAGGGTGAATTTCGGAGTTTAAAAAGATGATGTATTTTAATTGGTAGCAATAGTGAACGAATCCATTGCATTCAACAGACCTTTTCAGAGTTCTTTGTACGTTTTTAGTGAGGGTTTGTGTTGAACAATATTTGTGAAGAATTTTAGCTGCAGTATTAGCATACTAGAAATACATTCATGCAGAACCCCCTCGCCCATTAGAACCAAGCAATTAAACTCCCCAAACGTTATTGTAACATGAAGTACTGAGTTGATCACTGTAAGCATGGTAACACGCATTCACGCAACCGGCCGTATATTTCTTTTATTTTTTTGTACAAAATGGAAAAATAGTGATAAGGTTTGTACTTTTAACTGCAAAATTATCAATTGCCCAACAATATTCCTGGTTAGGTCTTAAAATTGTGTATATATCTAGTCACTTGGATTATCCACCAAACCCAGTATTCTAGTTCAACCAAGTGAAGTGAAAAAAAAATCTTTCAATTTACCTTATCACAACTCGCACACCCGATAACCTATATATACAGAACTTACGGTTACAGCTCAGCAACTGGCCTCTGTAGCTCAGTTGGTTAGAGCGCTGCACCGGAATCTTAGGGCCGTGGGTTCAATTCCTGCCAGAGGACCTAGTGTTGCATTTTTCGCAACCGTTCCTGGTTAGGTCTTAAAATTGTGTATATATCTACTCACTTGGATTATCCACCAAACCCAGTATTCTAGTTCAACCAAGTGAAGTGAAAAAAAAATCTTTCAATTTACCTTATCACAACTCGCACACCCGATTTCCTATATATACAGAACTTACGGTTACAGCTCAGCAACTGGCCTCTGTAGCTCAGTTGGTTAGAGCGCTGCACCGGAATCGCAGGGCCGTGGGTTCAATTCCTTCCAGAGGACCTAGTGTTGCATTTTTCGCAACCGTTCCTGGTTAGATCTTAAAATTGTGTATATATCTACTCACTTGGATTATCCACCAAACCCAGTATTCTATATAAAGTAGCTATGTTATTACGTGCTCTCTTAGCGGCTTTGATTTACTCTAAAATTTAATCTGAGACGTCTCACAAAACGTTTCAAAATTGTCATTAATATTAAATTGAATTAATATTATTATTATTATTATTATTTTAATAAAGTATTCCCGGAGAGGGTTTTTCAATACATATTTACAATACGAATAGTTATATTAAAATTCCTATTTATAGCAATTATTTAAAATCTATTTGTCTATTATCATTTATTTAACGTTAAAAATGTAATTAATTGTTGTTTAGCATCTTCTGCTTCAACTCGAATTTAAATCTTTTCCAAGGTAACTTTTTTAAATCTTCATCCAAGTCATTCCATAACTTCACCGCTCTGTAATAAAAAGTTCTTTGTCCTGAAACTGTTTTGTGTTGAGGGATGTGTAGCGCTTGGTTATTCCTCGTATTTAGATCGTGGATTTCGTTTCTTTTTATAAATAATTTGGATAGATAAGGTGGTGCTAATCCGTTCTTACATTTGTATGTTATTAGTGCCTCTCTGTATTTTAAATGTTCCTCTACAGGAAGCCAGCGAATTGACCGTAGTGCTGGTGTTACATGATCATATCTTCCAGTATTTGTCAATATCCTACAAGCGAAATTCTGTACTGCTCTCAATTTCTTTATATTTGTTGCAGAAGTATTTGACCATACTGTAGAGCAATAATAAAGTTTGCTCATTACTAAAGCATTGATAATTAAGCGAAGTGTATCCCTGTCAAAGCTATCCTTTACTCTATTTATCTGGCACAGCTTGGCCATACAAGATGATACAACATTTTTGATATGGTAATCATATGTTAGATAACTGTCTAGGGTTAAACCCAGGTCTTTGGCATTTGTAGTTGGTGTAATTTCTTCACCAAGAAATGTAATTGTCATCTCTCCTAAGAGCTTACCGAGCAGTTGACGAGTTCCTATCAGGAGTAACTTTGTCTTCTCGGGGTTTATCAACAGTTTATTTTCGAAAAACCAGGTTGCGACCAATTTGAGGTCCTCTTCTATCTTTGTTTTTGCAATAGCAATATCTTCGATTGGAAATGACATGAAGATCTTGGAATCGTCGACGAATGATTCTAACTCAGATGCTTGTGGTACTCTTGAAAGGTCGTTTATATAAATATACAGAACAATAGCGGTGACAATATTGCTCCCTGAGGCACTCCGTGGGTGATTGGTAGGACTTCGGATACCGAGGGGCCAATGCGAACGAACTGCTTTCTATCTGAAATGTAGCTTTTAAACCAGTTAAGGGCCTCACCTGAAACCCCAATATTGCTTAGTTTCTTTAACAGGATTGAATGGTCCACGCTGTCAAATGCTTTTGAGAGATCCAAAAGGACTAGAGCAGTAAGCTTTTTGTTGTCCATCGATTTTAGCAAAAAATCATTGACTAATATACTGAGTGTTTCGGTTGAATGATACTTTTTGTTTCCACTTTGTTGGGAGGATAGGCGGTCCGTGCGGTTAAGAAAACCGCTAAATTGATTTAGAGCAACTTTTTCGCAGATCTTTGATAGTGCTTTGAGCATTGAAAGTGGGCGGTTATTTGCAGCAACTTCATGATCGCCTTCTTTTAATAGTGGTATAATTTCTGCAATTTTCCAGGACTCAGGGAACGCGGAGGTGGTAAATGAGGTATTAATGATGTCTGTCAATGGGCCGAGTATGACCGGAAGACAATCCTTAATAGTCCGCATGCTGATTTTGTCTGGTCCTGGAGATTTGTTCGACGGCATTGTTGTTATTATGTGTTGCACCTCTGTGCATGTGACGGGGGTGAACTTGAACAATTCCGTAGAGAAGAGTTCAGATCTCCTATTCTGAAGCTCCAGCTCAGTTGATATATTTAGATTATTTTGTAGGACTAACATTTTAGCTGTTTCGGCAGCTCTTTTTCCCACAGATTGAAAGAACTGGTTGAAATCGTTGGCAACCTCTAATGTATTTTTATGATAAGTCAAAATTCTTTTATCTTTAGATGGAATGCACCTATTAATCACTTTCCACAACGATCTAGAATTATCTTTATGGAGGTTAACTTCAGCTCGAACGTGTTGTTTTTCAGCAGCTTTTAGAGTGGATTTAACTGTTCTTCGGATGTTTTTAAATGCTCTCCAATCATCGATATCACGTGTTCGTTTGTAACGACGGTGGAGTTGGTCTCTGAGGGACATTTGGTTTTTTATACCTGTGGTGATGAAGGGACAAGAGCGATTTTGGATCTTAGTTATTCTGACTGGAGCATGGACGGCCAAAGTTGTAAGAAGAACGTTGTTGAACTTGTCGAGTTTGGAATTAACATTGGAATCCGAAAAGATGGAAATAAGCTCTTCCGATCTTGATGCAAGGTGGGCAGTGAACCTTTCGCCGTCATAGTCCTTGTAGCTTCGCGTTAGGATATATTGTGGTGGTGGCTTGGGTAGCTTCATATTTAGAACTGCATACACCGGTAAATGATCGCTTATAATAGTATCCATGACACCACTTTCGTTAACAAGATGGGAAGTTGAAGTCATTATCACGTCAATTAACGACTCACTAGTGTCTGTTATTCTAGTTGGTGTTGTGATTAATTGGTTCAAGTTCATCTCAAGCATGAAGTTTCCTAGTGCTGTGTTCTCTGGACAATCCTTCATAACGTTGCAATTCAGATCTCCCAATATAAAAATAGGCTTATTTAGGAGAAGTGCTTGGACGAAACTCAGTTTCAAGTTGGTTTCCAGGCAGGACAACGGACACTCTGGTGGTCTATAGGATATGCATATCACGAAAGATTTTAACTTTTTACTTTGAAGTTTCAGCCAAAGCTGATGGAAATAGTTTTCAGAAACAGATGAAATTTCCTTAAGTTTGGAGACCTTAATGTCATTTCGGATGTATGCGCAGACACCACCTCCACGTTTATTTAAGCGATCTTGTCTATATAGTGTATAACCTTCGATGAAGATCTCGGCATTCGTTATCGTAGTGTTCAACCACGTTATCGTAATATTAAAACACTTTTTAAGATTAATCAATGTTGTATTGACCACACATGATGAACCTTTAATAGCTGTAAAGTGATACCTTTATACTTATATTATAACGAATAAAAATGGCCAAATAAGATATACGATTTGAAATTGCCAATCGAAAAATAAACATTTTTTCCCGCTTCTGTGCCTAAGTACTGTATATATTCTTAGAATTTCCGAATATTTTCTCAAATGTTGCCTATACGTGCAAAACATTAGGCATTGCAAGTTCTCTGCTAGCTTCCAGTTTCGTGAAATGATTTAATCAAGAATAATCGCGAGTTAAACAGTCTTTAAATTTACCAGAATATTCTTAAATTTGACCCCTTTCAATACTCAAACAATAGGTTTGTGTATACTCAGTCACTTACTGGGATTTCTCTCTTATTCTTCTCAGCCCATTCTATTAAAAACAAACAGAAAGCATAATTATGAGCACGATACATACTATAAGCTGCTAAATAATCTTGATTAAAATAGTTTTCTTGCATATTTTACATTTATTTATAATTTTTCATTATAATTTTTTACAGTAAAATTTGTCATTATACCATTTAATTTCCCTCTTTTCTGTTGAAGTACTTCGTTATCAGTTTCACTGCATTCAAATTGATCTTCGTCAGTTCCAAGATCGTCAGAAGCTTCGTGTTCTCCCGATGCATCTCCCGAAGGTAATAAATCTTCCTGGTACGGCAAATAGAATATACATGTGTTGATTAATTAAGGTGGCAGTGGTGTGGAATAAACAAACTATCTATCCGTTTTGTACGTATGCTTTGGACGATTAGTAATATCTGAGAAATTCAACACGAACTTTGACGTTTCGAGTTGCTATAGCACTGACAAATGTTATAGCACTGACAAAGAATTAGGTATATCGATAATGACGTTGAAGAAAGTGACTTTAACTTAAATGGGCTTCAAACCGTCAGGGATAAAATAGTATTTTCATAAAATACACAACATATATTTCTACAAAAATATATCGGATAGAAATATATATTATCAGATTGAGTACTGGAGGGTAGAATTATACACGCGTAGCCTCTTCATTCTTTGATTTCTTCTGAATATTATTCGGTATTACATAATATTATAATACACTACACACTACACCGCCGAAGAAAAATTGTACTATACCATACAGTGCATGGCTACCAGCTGAGGAAATTGTACTACTGTATACAGGGTGTATAAAAAAACTTAACAAAATTGAAATTGCTCTCAACGTCGCGAAGCGGCTCCAGGTACGAAGTTTTTTATTAATATATATTGTTTGGGCATTTATAATGTAGAATAAACTAAAAAATTCTGAAAGTTACATTTTTCAAAACCCAGGGGGAGTGTCTTGTCCAACAGATCAAAAGTGGCTTGCGCACGAAATTTGAATGCTTAAAAGTTATTTTGAATTAGTGGGTGGAAAATGTGTCGGGTGTTGCATTGCTGTCCAAAATTTCAGAAAATTTGCGTAAGTGTAAGCCCTTCAAAACGTCGCGCAAACTTTCATTTTTAAGAAAAAATCAGCTTTTGCATGCTTAATTTACGCCTTTACCTAATTTGCATATTGTCTAGACAATATGCAAACTGTCTAGACAATATGCAAATTAGGTAAAGGCGTAAATTAAGCATGCAAAAGCTGATTTTTTCTTAACAATGAAAGTTTGCGCGACGTTTTGAAGGGCTTACACTTACGCAAATTTTCTGAAATTTTGAACAGCAATGCAACACCCAACACAACTCAAAATAACTTTTAAGCATTTAAATTTCGTGCGCAAGCCATTTTTGATCTGTTGGACAAGACACCCCCCCTGGGTTTTGAAAAATGTAACTTTCAGAATTTTCTAGTTTATTCTACATTATAAATACCCAAACAATATATATTAATAAAAAACTTCGTACCTGGAGCCGCTTCGCGAAATTGAGAGCAATTTCAATTTTGTTCAGTTTTTTTTTATACACCCTGTATATACAGTACATGGCTACCAGATGAAGAAAATTGTAGCATACATACCTCTTCTCGAAATGGACAATTCTTAACATGCCTCCACAGTGCAGCTTTTAGGAAAAATCCGTAGCAAAATCTACAACTGGTATAGTCTGTTGGATCGGCGTTCATGTTTGCTGACGGACTTCGAACTACTTTCAGTTGACCGTCACCTAGTTCTTTAACCTTCATATTGTGGTTGAAATTACCCATTCGGCAAAGTTTTTCCAGTTTATTCTTTCGTTCTTTACTGTGAGCATCAAAAGCCAGGGCATCTTTCACTTCTTTCTCATCACCATGAACCATTTGTAAATGACGAGCCAACTTTAAATACTCTTTATGACAAAATAAACAGGTGTTGCACTTGTCGTACACACGCTTACCTTCAGCTGCACGGTTGACGTAAACTAAACGAAAATTGAGGGGGAAATGTGAGGAAGTTTCCTGCGACTATTGTTTTCTCAAGTGCAGTTCCTACGGAACCAAACCAGTTAAAATACCCTTTCCGCAAGTCTAACCGGTTAAAATACTCTTTCCGCAAAATACCCTTTTTCCGCAATAAAAGAAGCTCGAGAATTCATCGAAACCTGGCATTTTATTTATGCATACATCATCATTCAACCGCCACATAGACACACTTAAAGTATACCTTCAACTTAAATCGAAATCTCATTATCAGTCTGCTTTCAAACCACAACAAGCCAAACCGTCAACAGATGTCCTGACCTGTAACACCACACCACCACCAGAGAATTCGCATAACGCAACAAATATTTCTAGAATACATGCATGCAGCAACCTCTCGTAATGTTCAGCTAAACGACGACCCGCGACAGTTCCGAAACAATGCTAAGCTTTTTCGTCGCAAAATCTGCAATGCAAAGGATTATTTGCTCGAAACCAGAATAGACTTTGTCAGAATAGGATCGTGACGGGGTAAAACGAGACTACAAGATCAGAGCTGGGATTTCTGAATTCTTTAACTGGAAAAATGGCAGTTGCACCGGCATTTTTGCTGCTGGAAATGGGATTCGGTAAATCAGTGGCCGTGTCGGGTATCTGGGTTTCAGGCAAAATTTTGGCTGAGAAAACGGCATTCGGAACTCCTCCCCCCTCTTCACGACGCACTCGGAGGCTATCGCCATATGAATGTACTACTTTAAGTAAATAAACTAAGTGTAGTTTCCGTTAATGTCAGATGTGCGATGAAAATTTTAATCATAGTACTGTAATAGTTTCGAAAAAAAATTGGAAGGAAATATTAATATGTTGGATTAAGGATTATGGGAAGGATAAACAATGGACATTTTGTTTCAAGCAGTGGAAGCACTGTAGTCATAGCAACACGATAAATAAGTTACTTTGAATCTTTTTATGCAGTACAAAACAGGGTACAAAAGCGAAAAAATATTTAAAAATTGGTAGTTTTACCTATAGAATTCTAAATAGATCATGTAGGAGGTATGTTATTATGCATTCTATAAGCTTTAAATTAAGGTGGACTTGGACAAAAAATCCAATATTTTTCAATTTTTAAAAAAATGAAAAAATGCAATCGTTACAGCTTTCTTTATCATATCTGTATAATTTTAAACGCAAAAGTATACGCAAAAGCGAGATATACAGCTTATCCCGCATCTTCTTAGGGTAAAACCATGATTTTACCCTAAGCAAATAATGGTATGTGGTTGGTTGATTCTATTGTCCCTTTCTTCTATTATATTGTTTTATTTAAGTTATTCTAATATATGCAATAACTTTAATTAAACTCGGTTTTCGCAAGTGATCATTTCACAAGTTGCCAAAGACTTTACTGACTTTGATACTGAATAAATCTGCCCAAACATTTCAGTGTTGTATAATTACTAATAAAACTATGATGTGAACCTCAAAAATCATATAGAAGCAAGATACATTTTACAAAATTAATTTAATTTTTACGAATTAAATTGAATCCATTTTGCGATCCATTCAAACAAATTAAACGTTTGAGAATAATAAACTACAAATATCTATATTTTTGAGGTTTACATGTTGGATATACCCATTGCCTATACTTTGAACTTCATTATATGTATTCCTATTCTTCACTTCTTTTGCTATTTTGTCCCGAACGAGCGCCCTTAATCAGACTGTTGGGGGCGTTTCTATGTTACCATGGTAACAGTACATATGCGGTTCACCATTTAGAACCAGGAAATGATATCCTATTATTTTCATCCAAAATATGTTTAAACATACAAACATCGAAATGTCCAAGACCACTTTAATGTGAAATTCAACCTTCCGTTCAATAAAACGTTTCGAAAAGCTCATTCAACTATACTGCATTTACCGATAAATTCCTTTTTGAAATGAAATCAATTGAAGATATACTGTACAATTCTCTCGTGAAAAGTGATTTCACTCTCATTTTAATTTATATCTTTTTGATAAAATAAAGTATATATAGGATACTTTAGCTGAAATTAAATGAAAAACTATGCATATAAAGCAACATTTACAATTACAACAAACTTGCCTCATATTTTAGTTTTTTCGATCATATATTTCTTCTTATCCTTTTTTATAAAGTAAAAGCGATAAAATTCGTTCCACAGCTCTCCCTAAAGTCCCAAAAAGCGACTTTTAATTCAGGATTTCTCATGTTTTTAAAATGGTCCGCGAAAGGTCCACGTATGAGACATAGCTAGGCGCCCGCAATCATTGATGAAGTTGAAATCACCAAGCAGAATTAGTATCCTCGCCCCGGGCTCCCGGAACGGCGCTTACGCGCCGTTGGCTGGGGGATAAACAATATTATAGCAACAACAAATTGGTCAATCAAAAGTTCCTAAAGAATATAAGCACACACCAAGGATGCTAAAAGCAAAATTAATGAAGACTCAGAGAATCGGAGTCAAAACGAAGTTTAACGTCAAAACGTATTAACAAGCCTGAGAGCTAAATTGCATGAACCGGGATTGTTGATGTTATCCTAATGTGAGTTGCAATATGCATGAATTTATAAACAGAAAAGATTTACCCAAAACAAATGGTGCGGAAAACAACATTCTGCCCGTTCTGTTCGGTCCGTTTACGTGATAAAGGACACATTTCTTAATAGACGAGTCTGTAGTCATGGTTAATATCTAGCATTTAAACGATGCTATAACCTATACCAAATACATTGCTTCAGCGGCGCTCCAAGTTTAATGGCTGTTGAATCTCCCGCGTTTTTATAAAATTGAATATAAATTAGACGAAATTCGGAACTATTGGCTTAGTAAGTTTTTGAAATCTCGTTTCAGCCTTCATTTCATGTAGGATTTAGAATACCTTATTCGTACATTCACATAAATTAAGTTCTTTTATGTATCTTCATAGTAGCACTAACAATGTTGAGTAGGACAAAGTATCACTTCAATGAACTGTACCTTTTGATTGGGATTGATCTTTTTCTATCACTTTATTTGTAAGTTGGACGGTTTGATATTTGGAAGTTTCCCGACGTCCGTCTTCCATTTCACCTTCTCTATCTTCATACACAGAACTCCTCTTCTCCTTTGAAAATATAACAAAATATATTCATTCTAGAGACGCAAGAGTTGAATGAGAAATATACGGTTAGATACTTTTGAGAACTTCACCAGTTTCAGATATCGATCACACAATTTTCCAGCCTTTTCCGCTTTGATCCTATTGCGAAACTGATTTATTAAATTAACAAAATGCTATAATACGGAAAGAAAATGGAGGAAGTTAGTGAACGAATCCATTGCATTCAACAGACCTTTTCAGAGTTCTTTGTAAGTTTTTAGGCCCCGTCCACACGTATCCGGATTCGTTTGTATCCGCAAACATTTTGTTGCGGTTACGCTTACCGTCCACACTTATCCAGCGAAAACGCAAACCGTAACCGCAAACTTTTGAAAACGCTCTCCAGAGTAGAAACTTTTGAAAACGCAACGAATCCGGATACGTGTGGACGCACTGTAACCGCAACGATTTGAAAACGATGACGTAAATCGATGAAATTTAATATCCACCCACTCTAAATTGTAGAAACCAGTCCACGATTATATGCTCAAGCGAGCTTCCTAAAGCAAAATGGCGCCTCGGAGACAAGCGATTCTATCGATTTTAACTGGGATAATTTCGAGCATTATTGCCTTTATTCAATTGAATGTTGCGATTCTAAATTACCAGGCTGACTAAGAAAGAAAGCGTGCGGCACTAGTACGGCTTCTTGCAATGCCAGTTGCTAGAAATGTGGCCTTAAAACGCCTAAACAAAAAGCGCCAACAACCACGCTATGAATACAACACTTGTTACAGCCAACTACATCGCGGGCTCATAAGTTGTGACAGCGGATGCTCTGTAAGCAATTCTAGCGTATTCGTATCGTTTTCGCGGATACGTGTGGACGCTCGAAAACGCAACGAATCTGGATACGTGTGGACGCGTAAACTTTTGAATCCGCAACAAAATGTTTGCGGATACAAACGAATCCGGATGCGTGTAGACGGGGCCTTAGTGAGGGTATGTGTTGAACAATATTAACATTTTCCTAGTATAAAAAATGGCAAGCATTCTATGGTAAATGGTCCGTAAGTATCAGCACAGTACACACCAGTCATTAATAATAACTGTCAATGAAGACAAAAATGTTATGTTTTCCTTATTGCAGACTGCATGAGTTTTACATAAGCTTTGATGCTAGGATCTATATTTTTTGGTTGGCATTGGGGTTAATCCTAAGTTACCTAACTGCCGATGCATGGAGAAAATGGGTCTGGAGTTTTCTGGTCTGTTGTGTTGTCATAGAAGAGGGTCTTAATGGGGGTCCTTGGGTGTCACTTGTGAGCTAAAATTTGAGGCAATTGTAAGTAAGATATTTCGTAAATTGTTTGTCAGTTGTCCGTTTTGTCAGTTGTCAGTCAAAAATACAGGCAAAATTAATGCCAGTAGTCAGTTAACCCTCATTCAGTCCCACATAGAAAGCAGTCCAAACCAGACGCTTTAGAAAATCAAACGCCAAAGGTACGTGGAATGAAAAATACAGAATCATTAATTTCTTCAAATATTTTTCAAGTCATCAGTCATTACTGGACAGGATCGAATAAGTAAGACCAATCAAACTAGAGACTGTGTGAGCAACACAAATCAATATTCTGACCCAAACTGATCTGACATTGAAGAGGGTCATATTTATAGAGTTTCTCAATCACATTTGCGATAACAATTAGCATATTGTTTACTTACTAAGAGAATTATGGTCATACTTTTACGTTTTTGGAATCGGAAAAAGCAAATTGGTTCTTCTCAGCTTATCGTACTGGATGTGATATGTTTACAGCAAAAAGTGAAAGCAATCAAACCAATTTCAAGCACTGAATATACAGATGAGTATTTTGAATACAGACAATTCCCCACAGGATCAGGAGAAATTTAAACCATAATAAGTGATTCTGCACAGACAATCACGATAACAGTGCTTTCCAACTCAGAAAATCGCGCGCGCGGACAATCGCGCTCGCAAATCATGCTGGGCGCGCGATTATTAGTCTGGTTATTTAAGAGGCGTTAATGTAGACCAAACAATAACAAATCAAGTATGATGTGTCAAATCAGCTTTATAGCTATTTTAGCAAGCAAGAGGTATTTAATTTTTAAGTTAATAGTCTGCCTATTTAAGACACAAATGTATACAAAACAATAACAAATCAAAATTTCGCGCGCGCCATCAAATTTCGCGCGAGCGATAAATTGCACGCGCAAATTCACCTGCGTACGCGTGGGCGCGCGCTGGCACGAAGGTTATTGATGGTTATTGTTTGGTTAAATATGTGTCAATACGCTAAACCAATTCCACTCTGCTGCAAAACCTCTATATGTATATAACAGTATAAAAGGGATCATTCAGTTCCAGAGTTGACCTCACCGGCTGGCTTGAACATTTTGCATATTTTGCATTGAAACAAGGATAATATGCATAAGTCAGCTGCTTGTTAGTACCTACCATGTCATGGGTAACCATATGATTTTCAAGTTCTCTTGGGATATCAAACTCAAGCTCACACACAAAACAAGCATAACCAATACCAGTCGGTTCACTTGAATCCAATTCTCGACAAAATTCGCATTGATAGTTTGTATTATTTATACCATGGCCTCTTGTTATATGTTGTCTCAATTTCTCAAAATTTGAGAACTGTTTGGTGCATATATTACAAATGTAATGTGTTCCAGTGTCTTTGTCCATGGAAAAATGTTCCTCCAGAAATTTCTCTTTACAAACATCACATTGATGCCGTTTTTCCACAGTGGGTGTTCTTTTATGACGGAGTAATAGGGTTGATTTTAACAACTTTTTCTTGCAAACATCACCTTCATAAGATTTGCTTGTTATTTCATTATTTGCCACGTATGAGGTGTTTGACGTTGAAAATATCTCCTTATTAAGATCAGACATGTTTTAGACATAAATACACGACGTTTAACGATATTCACTAGGTATCCAAGGAGTAAAATTAAAATTTTATACAGCAAATACGAGATAATGAGCAAGTCAATTTAACACGGGTGTTCGTTGTCCCCGTCCGCGGTCCAAATGATCATGTCAGCGGTATTTCGACAAAATATAAATAACATCGCCCGAAAGCAACTCCATCAGGTACGCCAGTTCAATGGGTACGCCCGTACCCCTCGTGGAAGTACGTAATTTTCACATGAATCAACAGATAAACACTTACTTTATCAGAATCCGTTGCTCCCCAAGCGAAACAGCCAAACAGGTGCACACTTGGGAAAAAAATCCCTCCAAAGTTTGCTATTTTCGCGCTTCGAAATTACGAAATATTCGAACCGCCAATGTTTTGGTACCAAATACGTATGCGCATGTCAGCCAAACTCGCACTGCGCACGCGCAGACAGTTTATATGGCAGAGTGGTTTTTCCCCGTAAAAACAACAAAATAAAATCACGGAATATAGATCAAACCTTTGAGATCAAACCTTGTAATATTATCGAATAAATGCACACGCATTAAATATTGTTTAAAAGACATTGTAAATTTTGCTTGCTCATCTCCTAAATCACTTCATGCTCAATTTATTGGCTATTGTTTCAAAACACCGTTTTAACGTTTAATTCTACTTATTTACATCCTAATTCAATACAAATTTGTGTGAGGTGTTTTGAAACACCGTAGCTGGCCCTCATTTGTTGGGGGGGGCACTTTTGGCTTTCACTAAATATTTTTCCATTATTCTGGTCGACGGGCGGGGGGGGGGCGCTAAAAAAAACATTGTCGCGGAAATATTCGTGATTTTCAATGTTTGCTCAAATGTTCCCCTGTCTCCCACATCTGGAAACATTTAACAATTAATCGCCGAAGGCGAGGTGAATATCGGTGAATAAAAACCGAGACGAACTCGAGGTTTTTATTCACCGATATTCACCTCGCCTTCGGCGAATAATTGTTTTAGTAAAATTACATAGGTGATTATTTGGAAAATAATAAATGCACATTTCAAAAATATTTTAATTGAATATTTACGATAAAAGCGGCTTAAAAACGCTATTGGTGATTATCGCGTATTAATCCGATCGAGGTAGCGCAACCAATCAGCGTTGAGAATTTTCAATAATCACCTATGGTAATTTTACTAATGGCTTTTATTACAGAAACAAAATTTGCTTCCCGGAAAGTAAAAATATTTCCTACCAAATTCAGAAACATTTGATAAAACACTCTTTCTCTGTTTGCCGACGCTGGTGACAGTATGACATACCGAAACATTGGTAAGACAAATAATATGACAAATATCTTTGCGCAACAATGTTTCCCAGTTTGTCCCGGCTTTAAGGGATATTTATATAAACTCCTAGGAAAACCTCTGATTGAATCTTTAATGTATTATTGAATAACTATTTATTTTATTTAAACATACTTGGAAAACGTTTGCCCCAAGAGCTGATAAGCTCATCTAGGGGGCTTACGCCTATTTACATTCTTACATATTAGTAGTGTATTTAGCTATAACATCAGTCAGGAGACAGCTGGATTATTTCATCACATTCATCTACATAAGCATAGCCAACAAAACGTCTAGATTGCCTAATAAACTGTTGCACACTGGAAAAAATGTATCTATTTTGGGCTCATGACAATTCATCTTCACCACATAGAAGTATTCGCATTTTACTATACTATACCAGCTGTCTCCTAAAATTTCTAATGCAGCTGAGAGCAGAATAAATATAGGAGCAGCATATCTTAGACAATATATACAGAAAATAATGAATTACCGTTCACAATGAAAACCGCATTTACAAACTGGTGACGGAATGTAGCCAATTTTAAATAAATGATAATTAAGAGCACGCGGCAGTTTAGACGGAGACGAGTATGTAAAATTGAGCTGTATCGATCAAGAGTAAAACTAAAACGTTTTTTATAATTTGAAATATCAAAAAAGTTATTTAGATGTTTCTTGAAAGTGTTTAATAAATCTGAGTCCCTTATAACGTTGCCAAGAGCATTCCATAACCTAGTAGAATAACTATGCAAGATATGTTTGGTGCTTCTCAAATTTTGTATTCCATCCATCGCTTAAGTATATTCTATGGATACAAATCTTGGATTTGGACCAACTTTCCCATTCGTTCCAACCATCTTTTCCAACCATCTTTTCCAACCATCTTTTCCAACCATCTGTTCCATGTGAAGGACCTTTAACTGTGAAAGAAACATGTCCCAGGCACCAACTCGAAATTCATCATAAAAAAATAAATTGGGAGGAAATATAAAACCCATAATTTCATCATAACTATCTATAATTGAAATAAATGTTTTCATCCTTGAGCCCAGAAACTCGGGCCCTGGCTGTTCCTCTTGATGATAAATGATCTGAACCCACCTGATGCACACTCTTGGAAATATGTGGATGACACCACTTTGGCTGAAGTTGTTCCATGAATGGTCAAAGTCACATGCAGAACACCGTAACCGAGGTTGAGAAATGGAGTAACAACAACAAGCTCCAGCTGAATGCTGATAAATGCAAAGAAATGATCATCGACTTTACGAAAGTAAAGCATCAGTTTGATGCCATCACTGTGAACTCCCAAGAACTCGAGCTAGTCAGCAGTGCCAAATTACTAGGTGCTACGATATCCAACTCCCTGCAATGGATAAACCATGTGAACGATGTCATAAAGAAAGCGAATAGACGTTTGTATTTCTTGATTTTACTAAAGCGTGCAAACGTTCCTACTCGTGATATCATCAGCTTCTACTTCACTTGCATCAGACCTGTACTTGAGTATTGTGCTCCTGTATTCCATCATGCTCTCCCAGGATATTTATGTAAAGATCTTGAACGCATTCAAAAGCGGGCGTTGTCTATTATATCTCCGGGACTATCCTACACGGACAATCTTAATACACACAATATAAGCACTTTGAAAGACAGGCGCCAGAAACTTTGTCAGAAACTTTTCCAAACAGTTATGTCTGATGCTGATCACAAGCTTTACCATCTTCTACCACCAAAAAACACTTCTGTATATAACCTAAGAAGACAGCGTCATTTTGACTGTCCAACCACACGGACAAATCTGTTCAGAGACACTTATATTTTGTCAATGTCAAAGATCGAGTAGTTTAAATTATTGATACTAGCTAGTGAGGTTCTGATTTCACTTTCACTACCATTGCCGCTGCCTTACGCGCTGACCTAATTTTTATTATATGTCTCTGTTTAGTTTGTGGTCACCTTATATTGTGGCAATGGTGGTAGTGAGGGTCTAACATGAATCCGTTTTGTAACTTTTTATGTACTATGCATAATAGATGTGGGTGTATGTGTCTGTGTGCGTATGTAAATGTGTGTGTTTGTCTAGAAATTTAACAATGTATTTTACGCAATTCAGCCTTTGTAGGCTGCCATGTAAAATGTTATTAAACCAACTATCTCTCTCTCTCTGGCCAAGGGCCTACGCTCAAAACGAGATTGCATGTATTCTACAATAAGCTGGCCTGGTTTTTGTCTGGTAAAATTCCACTATCTAGAATAACAAGGAACGATTTAGAATTTTCCTCAGTTTCTGTGTTGGAATTCAGATCATCATCATCAATGGTATAGCTCTCTTCATCAAAGTCTTCATCGTTGTTTTCAGACTTATTTGACATATGTTCCTCTCAGAAGAATCCACATTTTCCACATATACAATCTCACTAACATTTCTAATTTTCGGTACACAGAACACATGCAAGTTGGGGATAACTTTCCATCAGTCGTTTCTTGAGTTTAAAAGCTCTATATTTAGATGCATCCACATTTAGATGCATCGGTGTCCTTAGCAATGATAACAAATTTCTCCAGCAAATCTTTCACATACTTTATTTGCTTATTTTGCGATGACTTCCGCCTCGATTACTTTCTTACAGTGATGTAGATATTTCAGTCTCCGATTGCTTCTTCGTCTCTCTCTGGTGAGAAATTTTGTATAATTGGAGTAGCAAACTTTGTGATAGCGCACTTCTAGCAGTGGCGTTCTTCGGCAGTAGCGTAGACAATGAGGGGGGCTCAGCCCCCCAATAGGCTGAAGGACTGCCCTTGTGAAAAGATGAAATCCGGGTAGAAATTGGGGGGGAGGACGATGACTACCCATGTGACTACCAGTAAATCGCCATTGAGGGACTCCATATTTCAAATTTTCCCGGGGGAGCATGCCCCTGCACCCCCTAGAAAGACTCACGCCATTGGCGTTCGATATATGCCCCTCCAAAAGTGCCAAAAACTTCAAGTCTGGCTACGCCACTGTTCGTTGGTAGAAGTTACACAGTTTTAGAGCTAGTTCTTTTTCCTTTTCTTCTTTTCTCTGTTGGCTACGGATCTTCTCTTCATCACAAAATCTCTTCATCACAAAATCTCTTCCAGCATTTCATACGATGGTACCATTCTAAGTTAATGCTGTCAGGGTTCTTCTCCATGTATGAATTGACAAATCCGTCTGACATGCGCATGCGTATTTGCTACCAAAACAATGGCGGTTCGAAAATTTCGAAGCGCGAAAATAGCAAACTTTGGAGGGATTTTATTCCCAATTGTGCTCCTGTTTCGCTTGGGGAGCAACGGATTCTGATAAAGTAAGTTTTTATCTATTGATTCATGTGAAAATTATGTAGTTCCACGAGGGGTGCAACGGAATCCGTTTTCTAAGCATCTTTTGGATGCTCATCGTACGGCCTAGTTCGGTTAGTGCTATTTTATTACCGAATATAATTTTTGTTCTATAACTTATATGGATATTTATGGCCTTCGCTAAATTACTTTTTAGGAATGTTAGTTCTGTTTCCTAACCCTAAACCCTAACTCAGTGGCGTAACGCTCATAAGGTAGGGTTAGGGCGAGAACTAAGTTCTTTAATTTATTTTTATTTTTATTAAACGAATTATTATACAGGATAAACACTTCAGCAAGAATATGCTGTTGTCAATGTGTGTCCTGTGCCTAATTACTTACAATATCTAGCATTAACAAATACATTTACACGAAAAACAATTAAGTCGCAAATTTATAAATACTTATTAGAATGAATTAAGATAAAAATATTGCGTTCCAGTGCCCCCGACAGTTGGGGGCCCCAGCTTGCTGCTGCCCCGCCCCCGCCAAAACTAGAATACAGTGTTATAACGACTAAACATAAAAAATGCAGGTTAACATCGAGGTGCAAGCATTACATGAAGTTCTTGAACTTTCCATTTGATGAATGCAAACCAATGACCTGATTCAAAATAGTATGTCTGGCAGTGGAAAGCGGCACTACAAATTTTGGGCCCAAAAGAGGGCACAAAAATCTCTTCATTTAAAAACACATGTATTATGTAAAACGCTAATACAGGCAGCTTTCAAACAAATCCAATAATCCGTGGCAGTCAAATCGTGACAACAGGGGCCCACATTCCAAATATGCCTAAGGGCCCCGTCTTTCTTCGTTACGCCACTACCCTAATCTCCCAAACTCTAACACCACACCCTAACCCCAAACCCTATCCCAAAACCCAAAACATAACCATCACACCGGCTATTTTGCATTTCGCGCCAGTTCGCCCAATTCCGTATAAATTGAATGCACGAATTAAGTATTGAATAAATTTGAATGTGTAAAGTACGGTGGTCCACAAGACACTGTCACGGCAAAAATAAGCTACGGTCAGACTAAATAAACTCACAGCAAAATAAAGTAAACTCACGGCCAAATAGAATTAACTCACGGCAAAATAAAGTAAACCCACGGCGAAATAGCGATGTTTTAAGCTGAAATAAGCAATGTTTAAAGTTGAAACTCTATAAAAACCGGCAATCAGTTTTCGGCATTTAACCGGCTTTCGCATGCCGTTTATAATTCTATTTCATGTTTTTTTTTTCATTTACAAAAGTAAATATATTACAAGGTATTAGTAACAGCAAAAAGTTTAGCGAAACAGCATTTCTCGCTTCGTCGAACTGTTTTTTTATGTCAACAACAGCATGAAAACAAAACTGCCGTTTTCAAAAACTGTAAGTAAAAACAGTCAAAAGTTCAAGATATTCATACATGTCATACATATCTTATGTCAAACGATGCAATAAAGCGATGGTCTAAGATAGTTTCGTCTGTTTTCTTTGAGTTACTCCATTAGTTAGCAGGAAAAAATAAAAATATTTCCATTTCCAGCCAAGTAAACATTATATCTAAACAACTTTGATTACGTTGGAGGTGCGTGTTTTTCTGGAGCTGCGCCTCATCATCATCATCATCATCATCATCATCATCATCATCATCATCATCATCATCATCATAAATTTTATTTAAACACGGAGAAAAAACCATCAGTACATAAAAGATTATTACAATAAATATAATATATATATACAAGCTTGTAAGTTTAAAAATATATACAAAGAAATGGAAGAGAAGAGGAGAGAAAAAAGAGTACTGTTCTACCTGGTTGCCGTGTGGGAGTCGGTTCGTCTAGAATATGGTGATTCCAGACTACTTTTAAACGCCGTGAGAGATGGCGATAATCTAAGGGACTCTGGCAAGTTGTTCCAAAGAAAAGCTCCACTATAAGAGAAGGAGCGCTTTAGATAATTAGTATTAGGTTTAGGAATATTCAACTTGCCAGTAGAGTTCCTGAGAGAATACTGACACCTTCTAGAGGTAAACATCTCATGTAAATACTGAGCTGTTTGATCGTTAAGTGTCTTGAACATAAGAATAGCTTTTTGTTTCTGACGATTAACGGATAAATTATTCCACTTCAACTGTTCGAGAAGGAGGTTAGATGAGATGTCATATGAAGAACATGTTATAACGCGAGCTGATCTGTTTTGAAGTTTCTGGAGAGTGTCTCCGAGCCCGTCCCATACTGGAGCACAGTAAGAGAAGAGGTTCGATAAAACCTTGATAAGCTTTATTTGCTGTTTCTTGATCAATCAGCCCTCGTACACGTTTGAGTGCACTAATGCCGGAAGAGATCTTTTTGGTAATAACTTCAACATGGTTTCTCCATGTAAGATTTTCATCTAAAGTCATTCCTAGAGTTTTTGCGGATTTAACTTGTTTGACTGACTCATTATTAACAGTTACACAAAGCTCGTGATCATCAAAGGTTGTTAACCGTTGTCGCGACCGATGACCATGAACTCTGTCTTAGCAATGTTTAAGCTTAACTTATTAGCTATTAAAAACCGGTTAAGGCTTAGCATTTCAAAATTCATACGATTTTCAAGATCAGAAAGAGTGTTACTGATAAAACTTATGTTGCTGTCGTCAGCTAACATTCTGGGGAAACCCTCGTTCAAGGAATTTGGCAGATCATTTGATGTAGACCAAAAATTTTGTACGCGCATGTCATTTCATTGATCTTGCACAAGTCGAGAAACGTTGGCTGTGCCGGATGTGGATACAGAAACCTTAAATATTTAAGAAACGAGTTCGGTAAGGTAACCTGAAAATTTGCATGCAAGTAGATAAATATACGCTGAAATATCTCGAAATTCTGTCATGCGAATTTTTAATTCATTTTTCAAATCCCAAATTTTGGCATGACAGATTTTTTTAAATTTTCTTATTAGATTCGTCGAAGTAAATAACAACGATAAGCAATTAAAAAAATGGGTGTCACCGACCTCGTTTCTGAAATGAACGCTCATGTTTTCCATATTTCCCGATGTTTCCATGCGTATTGTTGCCATGGCAACAATACAAACTCGCACATTAATATTGATTTTTATTCAATTCGATGTTCTCTTTTGGTCGGGAGGTTTTATGACCATGTAATCAGCAGAAAAACGAAATTTCGAGTGTTTCAACTTTTACTTAAAAATTTATCGAGCCACCTTAAGCGGTCATTGACTTGTATCGCAGCTACTCTATTAACTTCCCTCCGGGGGAGGGGCTTATTTATTCAAGCGGCATTGGGGCAGGGAGAGTAATTAACGTGAATTAATTGCTAGGCCAATAGGCAATAAATTAATTTTTTGTTGTAAAGGAAGCGGGGGTAGGATAACTTAATTAACAGAATTTAAAATGAAGGCCTTGAAAAATATATTCTTCCAAAACTGGAATCGTATTTGAGAGAGGCCTTAATAGAGCATTGAGCCTTGAGGGTATTTATTTATTTATTTATTTATTTATTTCACCCAATACAGGTAGGGCGTACCCACAGAGCCGAAGCTCCAATAACGGGTTCCCCATAGGTACAAAATACATAAAAAATATCATATATACAAATAATTAAACACTAAATAGTACATCACAACAAAAAGTGAACAAATATAAAAAGGTCAATGAATAACCTCACAATATAAGAAAGTGCACTAGCAGCACAGAGTGTTACTGAGTGAGTCCAAAGGACGAGCTTGATGACATTTAATACATACAGTCTTGTAGGTGTGCGGCAATTCTGGGTTATAAACATTAGAAGTTAATAAAAAGTAGTAGTTAAATAGACAACGTTTAAATGAAGACAGTAAAGTTAAGTTCCTTATTGATATTGGTAGAGTGTTCCACGTTCTGCAGGCTCTGACATAAAAGCTGTTTTGAAATGTTACTGTTTTTGATTTAGTGATCTGAAGAAGGAGTCCTGATGTAGAGCTAGAGCGTCTGGTTACACGAGTTGGTGCATTTAGTTGTATATTTTTGTCGGAATTAGCATAGATACATTTGAATAAATAAACAAGATCCAGGTATTCATGCCAGTAGGTAATTGGAAGAATATTGAGCTTAGCAAGTCTCTTAGGGTATGATACATCTGTTTGAAATGGAAGAGATAGGATGAACTTCGTACTGCGACGCTGAACTCGTTCCAGGGTTTGGATATCTTGAACAGTTTGAGGTGCCCACACTTGGCTACAGTAACCAAGCTTGCTTCTGACTAGGGTCAGGTACAGGATCTTTCGTACTTTAAGGTCACTTGCATGAAAACACGATCTTCTCACGAACCCCAACATCTTGTTGGCCTTATTTGATACCGCTGGGACATTAAGACTCCATTTGAGGTCTTTAGAGACTATAACGCCGATATAGATATACTACATGTTTCTAGAAATTCCTAGCTCACTTACCTTATTTTTGTGGTATTGCAATTAAGACATGTACCCCCGATTGACGACTTTTCCAACGGATCGGATAATTGAAGTTTGGAGCAGAGGCGCTACCATGGGAAGGACTGGGGGGAACGAGTCCCCCACTCTACTTCAGGACCACCTTTGAAACATGTTTAAATACGATGAGATATGTTGGGAGTGGGGACGTGTGCACAATATGTTACCGAAACTAGCAAATTTGATAGCCTTTCTGGGAGTCCTTAGATAATTATAACATTTTCCCCCAGACCCTCCTAATATGCTCACCCTCCAACAACTTATTGATGATGCCATTAATTCTCCACTTCTGTTTTGCGGACTACGCCACTGGCTTGGAGGGGGCTAATTTACAGGGTTACAGAGTCAAAGGTTGTCATTTTGCAAATATTCCTCAGGGGCATTGGGTTCAAATTTGTATAACATACATTAAAGGGCTATGGATCTATTTTCAATACCAAATGAAAGATTACAGATGTCTTTCTTGGACAAGCTAAGAACTTTTCTGTAATCTGTATCATTAAAACACAGTGGCCGGTCAAAGTTCACAGAAAAAAACTAGCCATGCTTTGGTTCATAACTTCATCAATATTGGACATTTTAAAATTCTCTTAGCTTATCTAAGAAAGCTAATCTGGGGCAATAATCTCTGAAAATTGTAAGCAAATCGAGTAAATATATAATGAGTTATCTTTTCTGAACTGCGAAAAAAGGCATTTTGAGTAAATGAGCTTTAAAATTTCGGTTTTAAGAAACAAGCAGGGTATTAAGTGTTTTGACTGTTAAAGTCATTATTTCTCATGAATAATTGTTTACTCATCATTGTATGTCCTTTAAAATCCACCTGCTTTATATGTTTTTCCTTCAACTTCCTGAAGAGCTTCTTCTCTTTGTGTCCGCAGCAGCGCTTGACCTCGGCGGCGTTTCTTCTCCTTGTCCGTGGCTTACAGGTCAGACTTACGCAGTCTCTTTTTGTCACGAACAAACGAAGCTTTATTTGGATGGTGACCAGCAGGTGTGGAGAGCCTCCTCATGACCCTTTCCCTGCTAGCAGCACCACTGTGAAAGTGGCAAACAGCTGCAGCAATAGCACAGCGAATAGCCTTGATGCCGTGATGTTTATGTTTGGGACATCGAGCCCACAGAAGGGAGTTGATGCACTCATTGGGGTTCTGAGTTGTGCCACGTACACATCTCTCAAGCAACTTTGTATCACTTAGTGCCATAAAGGTTGGGGTCAGCTCTTTTAGAAATACCTTTCGTAGGCAATCACTACCATCATAGGTACTGGTCCCCGAAACTTGATCTTGTTGCCATTTGCACCATGAAGATTCACCCAGTGGACAATATCGGTGCTGTTTGGTTGGATCCTCTAGCTTCACACTGTGGTGCAAGATTGCAATGATGTTTTTCTTCATTGCATAGGCAGAAACATTTACCTCATCTTGGGTTGGATTCTGCTTTTTCGTAGTATTTTGTCGAATAGCAAGACCATAAGAATTACAACTATAAACAAATCAGGAATAAATACCTTTTTCACAGTGATGAATCTTACATAGAACAGAGGACAATTGTTTTACATTTATCAGCCTGTATTCACTCTCCTTAAAGTCAGGATTGTCGACTACGACGGCTGGCGGGTGTTCAGCATCATGCTGTAATTTCATCTTCTTCCTTGATGAACTGAGTAACTGACGCATGTTGATGTGGTCTCATTTGCATCGCCGTTTGATCACTGAAAGCTTGTCCTTTTCTTCTCTTCCTGTAACAGTTTTTTTCCTTCTCACCAACCATCTTCAACAAAAATGTCTCAGAATGGCTTCCTCACAACAACTTTTTATTATTACATGCTTTGTCACACTCGAAAATCGCAAAAATTTACTTATTCGTCAGCGGTTTGACATTCTGTGGTGAGCTATACTTCATGTTAGCCAAGTAACATAACCTCCTAAAGTTTTCAACTGAATCTTGCCCAATTGGGAGGGGTAAATAGGGAATAAACAAAAAATGCAAACTCACGTTTCCATGGTGACGAGATCATGACTATTTATAAAACGCAAAATAAACACGGAAAAACGTAGATAAAAGCAAACTACCTGCCACTATGGTAAATCTAATAGTTGAAGTGTCATTTTCTGAAGAAAAAATAAATTCGGAAAATTCTCACATTTTGGGGTTTACCCCCGCCTTAGCTGAACCAGCACAATAGCTAAGCGTCCGTATAAAGTTCCCAAGCGTCGTGTTCCAAACAGAGTCCGTTTCGACAACGAGTAAATATATTCTCATATCTAATATCACCTTATACGAAACGGCTTAGACAACTAATATAGCGGCGCTTAACCTAGTAAAATATTACTGCCTTATGCGAAGTAATAACAAGCAGAAATATAGCTTTCTAAAACGAGAGGATCTTAAAGTTTAATCGGCATAGCTAAGGTCTTACAGAGAAGTACAAATATATATTTTCCAAGCGAATGTAACAAAGTTTCAAGCGTTTTAGATGCAGCAGAGGACGAAAAGCGCGATTTACGAGCATGTACAAACATTGTATGTAAACACAATTCTATGCGTGGGTTTGTAAGTCATTTGTAAATATCGTTAACGACGATTTGAATAAATTGAGAATATATCATTATAGGACGGGAAAATATTGTACAATGTACATACAGCACACACATAATTCATTTTTAAAACACATTTATTGATTAAAATTTCTTTTACAGCGTTAGTAAGGTCTACTCCTAAGAGCATATCGTTTAGGAGTCTTTCATATCTTGACAGAGTTCTCATATTTTTGTCTGTCTTCAGGTGATAATCTTGCACTATTTTCAAAAGGAGGATAAAGGAGGTTTAACGAATACGAAATCGTACCGTTTTTGGAGCAAAATATGAGTAATTAGTGACGCTTGGATGCATGCATAAATTAACACAGACAAGGATTAACGTTTTAAACAATTTATTTCTAAAGTCTAACAATTTTACACAATTAAACAGTAATTAAATATACTGTCCGACTTTTACACAAATAAACAGTTCTTAAACGTATTGTCCAGGTTTAACAGTGTTTTCCAGCTTCGATCGTTTGACTTTGTAAACAGTACCGTCTTCCGTTAGCAGGAGTTTGCGTTTATGTACCAGCAGAAAAGAAACGGAGTGCGACCAAAGTTTTGGATGTTAAATCGGTGCACTATATAGTTATAGCCATAGACTATAGTCTATCCTAAGATACTGTATGATATCCTAGAATGATATCCTAAGATACTGTATGATATCCTAAAATGATATCTTAAGATACTGTATGCATGATGTCCTAAGATACTGTATAATATCCTAAAATGATATCTTAAGATACTGTATGATATCCTAAAATGATATCTTAAGATACTGTATGATATCCTAAGATACTGTATGATATCCTAAAATGATATCCTAAGATACTGTATGATATCCTAAAATGATATCCTAAGATACTGCATGATATCCTAAAATGATATCCTAAAATGATATCCTAAGATACTGCATGATATCCTAAGATACTGTATGATATCCTAAAATGATATCCTAAGATACTGTATGATATCCTAAAACGATATCTTAAGATACTGTATGATATCCTAATATACTGTATGATATCCTAAGATACTGTATGATATCCTAAAATGATATCCTAAGATACTGTATGATATCCTAAAATGATATCTTAAGATACTGTATGATATCCTAAAATGATTATCTTAGGATATCATTTTAGGATATCATACAGTATCTTAGGATATCATACAGTATCTTAGGATATCATTTTAGGATATCATACAGTAACTTAGGATATCATTTTAGGATATCATACAGTATCTTTGGATATCATAGAGTATCTTAGGATATCATTTTTGGATATCATACAGTATCTTAGGATATCATGCAGTATCTTAGGATATCATTTTAGGATATCATTTTAGGATATCATTTTAGGATATCATTTTAGGATATCATGCAGTATCTTAGCATATCATTTTAGAATATCATACAGTATCTTAAGATATCATTTTAGGATATCATACATTATCTTAGGATATCATTTTAGGATATTATACAGTATCTTAAGATATCATTTTAGGATATCATACAGTATCTTAGGATATCATTTTAGGATATTATACAGTATCTTAAGATATCATACAGTATCTTAAGATATCATTTTAGGATATCATTTTAGGATATCATACAGTATCTTAGGATATCATTTTAGGATATCATTTTAGGATATCATTTTAGGATATCATTTTAGGATATCATGCATTATCTTAGGATATCATACAGTATCTTAAGATATCATTTTAGGATATCATACAGTATCTTAGGATATAATTTTAGGATATCATTTTAGGATATCATTTTAGGATATCATACCGTATCTTAGGATATCATTTTAGGATATCATACAGTATCTTAGGATAGACTATAGTATCTTAGGATAGACCAAATCCACCGATTTAACATCCAAAACTTTGGTCGCACTCCGTTTCTTTTCTGCTGGTACATAAACGCAAACTCCTGCTAACGGAAGACGGTACTGTTTACAAAGTCAAACGATCGAAGCTGGAAAACACTGTTAAACCTAGACAATACGTTTAAGAACTGTTTATTTGTGTAAAAGTCGGACAGTATATTTAATTACTGTTTAATTGTGTAAAATTGTTAGACTTTAGAAATAAATTGTTTAAAACGTTAATCCTTGTCTGTGTTAATTTATGCATGCATCCAAGCGTCACTAATTACTCATATTTTGCTCCAAAAACGGTACGATTTCGTATTCGTTAAACCTCCTTTATCCTCCTTTTGAAAATAGTGCAAGATTATCACCTGAAGACAGACAAAAATATGAGAACTCTGTAAAGATATAAAAGACTCCTAAACGATATGCTCTTAGGAGTAGACCTTACTAACGCTGTAAAAGAAATTTTAATCAATAAATGTGTTATAAAAATGAATTATGTGTGTGCTGTATGTACATTGTACAATATTTTCCCGTCCTATAATGATATATTCTCAATTTATTCGTTGTTAACGGTTTACAAATGACTTACAAACCCACGCATAGAATTGTGTTTACATACAATGTTTGTATATGCTCGTAAATCGCGCTTAAAAATCACTGCTTTTCATCCTCTGCTACATCTAAAACGCTTGAAACTTTGTTACATTCGCTTGGCAAATATATATTTGTACTTCTCTATAAGATCTTTGAAACTTTGAAACTTTAATTAATTCCCCATAAACATATACAATATACAATACAATTACAAAGAAAGAACAAAAGAAAATAGTAAATGGCAAGGAGACCTCATGAAACCACTGGGCCTATCTAGTGAGGTCACCTCTATAACAACAAATAGTACAATGAAGTACCTTAGCTCTGCCGATTAAACTTTAAGATCCTCTCGTTTTAGAAAGCTATATTTCTGCTTGTTATTACTTCGCATAAGGCAGTAATATTTTACTAGGTTAAGCGCCGCTACATTAGTTCTCTAAGCCGTTTCGTATAAGGTGATATTAGATATGAGAATATATTAACTCGTTGTCGAAACGGACTGTGCTCGAAACGGACTTTTTCAGCCATGGACGTACGGTGCTCTCAGTCAGCTTTGGGAAGTCACGTTGAAAGAATCTAAGAGCGGTTGCTACACCATTCACATTGGCATACTTGGCGATGTTTACTTTGTCTTGTTCGTGGTAAGTTATCCTTCTGCGCTTGTTCGGCACACTTTGTACTTCCGCAACGATGTTGTCATACTCAGTTGATGATACTCCTGCTTCTTCTCTGGAAGGAAGTGTTATCGTTTCTGCATATGTGCTGGTTTCTCTACTCCTCACAGAGAAATATTGCAAAATTGACATGGCTCGACCTACGATTTCATTCCGAAACTAAACAGCCAGAAACAAAAACAAACCGTAAAAAGAGAACTGTTAACTGTGACAATTTTTTCGCGTATTTTTACGTTTCAAACACTTAGGCTTCCTTAACTGAAAGGAAGCCAATTAAGTGGCTTGTTTTTCTCGTCAAATCGAACTTTGGACATTCAAAAAGTACCGGTAAACATAGAAATGTTACAAAAAGCGTAAGTTGTTTTTTAAGTTCTAAAAGCAGAAATTTAGGTACGAGACTTGTTGTTGACAGTAAGAGAGATCGCGTTTTCGTAGTTGGTATTTCAAAACAACGCTATTAATGTTTTTAGAAACCTTTCTAAATGAGTACCGTTGTGGCTATTTCTGAGTTAAAGTTCATCACAGGTTTACGAGGATATCATGTTTACCGACCAAAATGGAAACTACATTTGAAGCAACCTCTAACTTTCAAGCAAGAAAGGAACAACGAACACGATCGTTTCGCTGTTGCTGGTCGAACAAACTTACCAGGAACGTTATTCCCCTCGACAGTTGGGCATATCCCATTGGAGCTCAGTCGATATATTCGGTACGCAATTGAGAGAGGTGCAAGCGTTAAAGCAGAAGTTAAGTCTGTTAAATACAAGCCGTCGCCACTTGTTGAAGGCGGCCTTGAAATACCGATTGAAGTGACAGTGAGATGGGAGGATGAGCGGGCGCTACAAATTTTAAAGGAAAAAGTGGATTCCGTAAATTATCCAGCATGTGATGAAGAAAACTACAAAGACGACTCAAAAGAAATTTTAAAGTCTATACTAAATACGCATGTTGATGTAGAGATTGACTCTGATAGTGACAGTGAATATGAAGAAACTGATTTTAATAGTGAACTTCATAGTGAAGATTCGGCCGATAGTGACGGTGAAGAGGCGGACTGATGTTTTCGTTTTGCGTTTTATTACGTATTTTGATATTAAAAAGTTTGTGTTATATAAAACAATCATGGCTTTTTAATTAACGATAACTTAAATGTGCATACTTGAAATTAGCGATAAATATAAATTAACATTAATTAAATTAACGCGAATTTTCGAAATCCGCGTTAATAAAGTGTATCGTTAATTTCCTATAATAAGGGAGTACATGACCTAAATAAATATTGGAGATATGAAGAAATACTTAATATTTTTGGAATCTTTGTTACATAAGTTTTCTGGTGATATATAGTTTTGTATAGTTAACAAAACTACTTCACAAGTAATAGGCTTGCAAATGCGATCGACCGGAATATTGCAAATTCAGGTGGACCCCCACCGCATTTTCATCGCTATTCGGTGTTAGACTTTGTTGTTTTAACGAACTTCCCGATTATTTTAGTATACATTACGTGTTTAAAAAGGAAGTAAATTATATTCATAACAGAAGCGCATGTTGTTGTATTTAACTCTATGCATATTTTACTACTAAAATTATACTAAAACACTTATTTACCTCAGTTTCGGTGATTATCAGTGAATATCCACCTCGACTTCGTCTCGGTGAATATTCGCCGATAAGCACCTTGACTGCGGTAATAATTGTTAAATATTATTTACATTCTAACAAGTAGTGTTATAACATTTTCGATCCCATACATATTAAGATAATTTGAAAGTTGCACCAATTTGAATATGCCAATTTTTAATCATTTCATTTACAACATATATTTACAATATATTTATAGATTATTTGATATAATTTTTGAATATTTTTAATTGGCAAAATTTCACTCGTAGCTTGTTTAGAGAAGTTTATACTATATTCAATAGACATATATGTTCATTATTTGGCCAAATACCATGTTAAATCAATAGCTTTGGCGTGAAAACCAACGGGGGGTACGCGTTGGTCAGGGCTATTTCAGATACGGTAGAGCACCTAGTCGGGACTAGGCTAGTTCCAAGGCCTTTCCCGACGCGGCCGCACAATTCAATGTGGAGGCTATCTAAGGACTAAGGACAGTTTTTCTACTGTTGTTTAACTTGTTTTGGGTTCTTTTTGCTCCTTAATCAATTTATTTTCTTTTACTCAAGTTGGCATGCTAAGATTAAATACTTAGTTGGTGTACTTTAGACTCACTGTGGGAAGATCAGATGGGCAAAAATTTAGTAAAACACTAAAACCCCTACCCCTGGGAAAACAAGAACATGAAGCCAATTAAGAAACATATATGCAGTAAAAGACAGAGTTTTTGTAGCCACACACTTTCAATAATTTTAACATAAATCATTGTTATTTAAAGTACTTTTCACCACTAAGGCCCTGAATTTATATCTCACCTGAGGGCCCAAGGCAAACCTCGATAACGATCATATAGCAATGATGTATTTACTTATTAATCTACTGTAGATATACTTTCACTGTTTTCAAAATAAAAATGTAGAAAGTTAAGTGGATCTCTAGTTGTGGGCAACAATACAGCACTGTATCTGTGTACCATATGCTGCCAAGAAGTCAGGCACCAGGGACTTGGTAAGATCCTTCAAGATGATGGAAACCTCTAAGTGATAGTTTTAAATACAGTGCATGCTATAATTTATAGAATACATGTCAATGATGTGTCTGATATGGCTGCTGGAAAAATTATCAGAAGCTAGTAGGGGTGTAGTGGACTAAGGCCCCCTCAGAAACCTTATGAATATGTAATGTCTGTAACAAAATATATAATGTATTATGATTCTAGCAAAACATGCTAAACTACAGTAGAGACAGCCCTTTTTATTTGAATATAATGTTTGCAACAAAAGATTTTCTAGATCAAGCACTTTAGTATCACATAAAAGAACACATACTGGGGACAAACCATGGGTATAGACCTGACTTAACAATCAAGCTAAAAAATAATGAGACCTTCCACATTTCCTGCCAGTCTGCCACTATTCACGTTTTCGCCCCTCTCTCCCCATATACAATGTTGAGAATATCTTTTTCGCTGTCCATTTGCCTTTGTAGCATGCTTACAACATTTTATAAGGAGGAGGGGGGGAAATGACCAGAATGTCTCAATAATTTTCCACCTGATTGTAGGTAACTAGGCCCCCTCGTGAAAATTTCGTTTCAGTTGGGGGCTGAGGCCCTCTCATATTTTTGCAGATTCCATCATATCGTACACTTTTTAAATTTTGATTGATTTCAATGCATGGAAAGACTACAAATGATCCCCTTTCAATTCCATAGATTACAAAATGTGCTATTTCTGGGTTAAGAGATGGAAATCTATACAAACAAAACTTGTCTGGTTGGTAGTTTGAATTCAACTTAAGTGATTTAACATCAATTAATATTGTAAATAGGTAAGTTTACTACCCTAACTGGTACCAAAAATCAAAAATTACATTTTCCACCTACCGCACTCCTTACATGACATCCCACCTCATACACTTAGTTCGTAAAAGGAGCCCCAACTCCCCACGTTGTCCCCTTATTAGAATTGCAGTACTCAATTCTTAATTGCATCCTACGGCTCAGCAGCATCTGCCCAGAGAGGATTTTTGGACAATGGTTATCATCAAGATCATCCCAATTGACCGAGTTGGCCATCTTATATAGGGGTACAGATACTCCAGAAGCTAGGGTGCCCTTTCATCACCAGCGTAGATTATATAAAATTTTAGTATGCAGAAGTTGGATTAGTGACTTTTTGGGGGAGTTCTTATTTTTTCTGGGGTAGTCATTCCCAAGAATTCTGTTCATGGATAGAATGAACGAGTGATCCTTACGCCGTATCCAACCATTCCCCTTGATAAAAAAATGATTTAGCTTGCTGAAGTACTCTCTTTTTACTTGAGCATATATAAATATCATATAGTAGAGTAGTATGATGTCATAGATTTTAAAACAGAAGGAACAATGTTGAGGAACCCATACTAGAAAAGAGGCCTACAGGAGCCCTAATTTGACAAGGGCTCCAACATTGAAGGGATCCAGCTCAAGTTTTGTTCCCTTCCCTCCCCCCCGCAAATTTGCAGCCCTAGCCTAATTGCTCATCAACTCCTCTTCACCCCACTCAACAGCCCTGCATGGATACATAATAAATGTTTTGGAAAAGTCTAGTGTCAGGGTTTGATTAAAGGGTGTTGCACAATTTCTCAATAAGTAAGAAATACTCAGACTTAACAAGCTACCGTTTGGAATTTTGTTTGTGCCATGTATTTTTAAAATGCATATGGGCTAGTGCATAGTACTTGCAACCTACATGCACCATTGACCAGCCGTGGAACCAGATTTTTCATCAGGATTCAGTTGCAGTAGTAAAGAAATAATGCCCATTTTATCCTCATAAGGTCCTGGGTACAACCAAAGCTACAGATTTGAAAGGTAAGATGTAAATACTTGCATTTGTGCAAAAGGGAGATATCTTTTGTAGTTTAGTGGTCAACTAAACTAGGAAATGCCAATGTATACTAAGGAGGAAACTCAGGAAAGACTATGCGCTGGACTGGTTCATTGCGCAAACCTTTCCCATGGTTTTAACTATAAATACGAGCGAGTATTGAGTAATAGATTTGTTGAATTTAAGTGTATATTAAGTGTATGTGTGAATTGCATGAATTTATTTGCGCAAAAATACCTTTATACACGAGCTGCGCCAACCCAGCAATAATGCCGCATTCCTGACATTCCTACTTAATATTTGATATAATATCAAATTAAAGAGAGCCTGTTCATGCTAACATGAAGTAAGTGTTCAGAGTGTTACAGTTATTCTTTAATCCTGTACTGTAGTTTATGGACAGTGTAAAATTTCAAAAACCAAATCACCTAGCAAAATCTAATACAGGATAAAGGCTTATTGCTTACAACTCGTAGCCAAAATGCCCGGATGAAATACATGTTTATACTATGTACGCCTCCGTGTTTATATTCTTATTATTACACAGATTATTCGTTAATATACACTTTAATTTAACAAATGTATTATCAGTCAATATATACTCGCTTGTATGTAATATATACAAACCGCCCAAGAGGTCTTAATCAGATTTAAAACATCGAGGCGCAGCCGAGTGTTTTAGATCTGATAAAGGCCGAACTGTAAGGTTTGTATATGACTTCTAAAATGACTCGTTTTGTACGCTCACTGGCGTTGTAATTTTGAAGATTGACGCGCTGTAAAAATTGAAGGAGAAAATTTGAGCAAGTCTATATCAAATATATAGATCCGCTACGGGTAATGAGTTTCCTTTGTATTTTGCCTATGAATAATTAATGAATTTTAGAAGTAATATATACAAACCGCACAAGAGGTCTTTATCAGATTTAAAACATCGAGGCGCAGCCGAGTGTTTTAGATCTGATAAAGGCCGAACTGTAAGGTTTGTATATGACTTCTAAAATGACTCGTTTTGTATACGCTCACTGGCGTTGGAATTTTGAAGATTGATGTTATCTACGCTGTAAAAATTGAGGGAGAAAATTTGAGCAAATTATAGATTTTCGCTTACCTCAAAACTTGTCTGCAACAGGCTGTTTCATCTGTAAAAGAATCATCAGGCAGTTTCCAATATCGAAAGAAATGACCGCTTATATGCTTCCTGCCGGAGCGTGGGGGTGTATGTGGGAGACAATGTGTGCATGCATGGCTTTGTTTGCGTTGTTTACGCGAAATTTGTTACGATGACATCGTGAAATTATTTCAGCTCTTTTGTTGAGTAAACAATTCTTGTTTCTTCTTTCAAAATACAAAATTTTTCTTCTAAACATAAATTGCATCGTTTTGATCCTCCCGTGTACGAAATAGAATGTTTTAAAATTTGCCAATTAATACTGAAATCCTTATTGTTTTCTTTCAATGTCCAAATATATTTCGAAAGTTCCGTGTCATTTGCATGCTTTTTATGCTGAAAAGATTTAGTGTGGTTGGCCAATCGCTCTTTGAATGTGGTTGCAGTCATGCCAATGTAATTTTTGATCGTGTTTGTGTTGCTTACTGTGACCGTTGCTTTGTATACTATGTCCCTAGTCATGCATTGTTTTTGAAGCGGGCAAATGGTGTTTTCTCTACAACTGCAATTGGTAGTGTCCCTGGCCTTCTTATTCCTAGATATGTGTGCATTGTGTTTAGCGATTACTGACTTAATATTGTTCATGCAGCTATAACTTACTTTAACTGTATTTCGGTTAAAAATTTTATGTAGCTTGTGGTGCGGTGGAAAATGTTTGTCAATTAGACTGAGGAAAATGCCGTTTTCTTTTACTATCTTACTACATTTCTATTAAATTGAGCATTGCGGTTTGTTTGTTCGAGTATTTCGCTAAACGCCCACGCATGCCTCCCGTTAGCCTGCGAGGCAGACGGTCCTGCGGCGAAACACCCAAAAACGGGCAAGAGTGAGGTGGGGAAAGACCGTCTGCAAGGTTTGGCAGTGTATTTGATTGCCGCCCCCTTTCAAGAAGTAACTAACAATAGACTAAAATCACAGCTAAAAATAGATGTCATTACTTATGTAAACAAACAGCGCAATTTTAAATAAAAAACTTAATGTTCCTGCTGAACGGTATAGCGATACAACGCTGTGGATTCTTTTCAAGATAAAACCTAAACCTATACTGTAGAAACAAGTGCCGTTGGACTTCTCATTAACGTCTCGTTCCTTAAAATATTTAAAACTTTTGTCTCTGTGCTATTGTTATTGCGTGTTAGATATATTACATTAATTAACACACATTTCCTATTGATTGACAGCGGTAAAAATAGTACAGCCAATCATCAATTCCTGTCCACTGGTGGACGGACATATCAAATACACTGCCAAACCTTGCAGACGGTCTTTCCCACTGATCTGAAAATATAGTACCTGGATCGAGCTTCTATACCTATGAAAATTGAAGCCAGTTTTGGATTTGGCGGCCATATTGGAGTGACCACCAATGGCCGTCTTAAGTTGAAGCAACTTGAAGGAAGTATTTTCAATTTGCGCTGTGTTGGGCGATGGAATTATTGAAATTTAATTGGAAATATGTAAAGGAGTTTGTATATTGTTAAAAGTCACCGATTTGGTTTGATTTCGGGCGTTTCTCGGCGAAAAAACTGTTCGCGCGTGTATGTTGTTGTCAGCCATGAGTGAGCATATTTACGTGAACATTTTGGAATAAATCGCCGTACTGTGCCTCTCGGTGTAGTAATCAAAGAAATTACAAGAAAGGAGACAGTTTCACATGTGAAAGTAATACTGGGCAAATAGTGATGGTGAAAGATCGGCCTTAAAACGGGTTTTTGTGACGATTAAAGTCGACGAACTTTGCGTGTTGTAGCTACAATATGTTGCCTTCCGCAGTAATAGTAAATCAAGAAACGAGACAGGACGTCTTGTGGAAGTAATATTGCGCGTATAAATAATGAGGAATCACTGATTCAGGCTGAAAACGAATGGGTTAACAGAAACTTTACGCGTAAGTGGCCGTGATGCACTGTCGCCATATAGGACATATATAATTTATAGTGCTTGTAAATAATAGTATACTTAATACTTTCTATGCTCAGTTGCTTCAAATTTAGTATTATGTTTGTAGTGAAGTCATAAACTATTTTAATTTTTATACTGTATATTTCTTGTAAAAGTATGTTTTAAATTTCTGTGAAAGATTTTACCTGTCTGAAACTTCTGTATCTTGTGAAGAATTTTGCAAAAAACTGTATGCAATAAATCAGCATACCATGATAATTGGCCAATGCTATTGTAAAATTTCTCATTGACAAATGTTTTTATTAATTCAAATTTATTTTTAATATGTCTTTAAACTAGATTTATACCATTAGGTTCCTAATCTACTTGTCAACTATGGTGTCAATTCCTTGGCACAGGAAAGAACAGGGGCTAAATATATTAGGCCATCCTTTTAAGGCAAGGTCTGAAATTTGCAGTATCCCGATATCCACAAGATACTAAAATTTGGTGTTGAATACTAAACTGTGAATGACTTGTATCCTGACTGGATACTACAAAGCTTCAAACATTGGTATAACATTAAGTATCTTAATTGATCAACATTCAAGACAGATGTACAGCAGGGGCGGATCCAGGGGTAGTCAACCCGGTCACGCGACTAGGGTAAAAAATTGCGAAGTTAATTAATTCGAATTCAAATCGCGGTCCAGTTATCAAATAGGTTCAGTGGCGTCAGCATATTTAAGTTTGTAGTCCAGTAATTACATTGCGTTCAGCGGTAAAGGTTTATGTAAAGCAATATGATGATCAGTCAAAACAGCGGTCTTCCGCTTGAATCTTGACCGACTTTGTGGCAAATCTGGTCATTTGATTGGTTAGCAGCGATGTTGACCACTTTCCGGGGAGTTCTGACCGGGCAACTCATCAGGGGCACAAATATAAGCTCTGCCATTGGCCAATCTTAAAAAATATCTGAGTTCTCATTGGCTGCATAATTTTGACCGATCAGAGCGAGTCAGCCTGATCAGCCTGAATATATTTATAGAACTGCAAAGGTTCAACAAAGTAGCACAGCCAGAAATCCCAATGTCTGCTAGTATTTACGAGACCGTACAGTCCGCGTTTGCGAAAAACGATCGGCGATATCTTCAAGATATTGAAGTTGATCTAAAGAAGCGAATAGACGCTTCACCGAAGAGTTCTGTTGAAGAGCTAGTGAGCGCCATCAACAACACAAGCTTTTGCCTTGGGAGAAATTTTGGTGCCGAATCATATACATCCCGAAGTACGTTCGAGATCGAAAGAGCAACTGTTGTACGGCCCTAAGGTAAGGTCCTATACTGTTTATTTGTGCGCAAAGTATTGACCCGCGTAGGTGATGAGGTGAACTGATTTACATAATATTGCGGTCAAGACTTAGACTCGACGCTTTATAATAATATACTTTATAGATAATACCCAGGCGAATCGGAAGTTTGTTTATGCTTTTTGTCGACTAATGTTAGTTTAATATTATCTATATCTATACTGGATTTATATAATGTATATGGAGCAATATACAAAGGCAATAATACCACATGGCATAGCTTGGTGTAAATGTGTAATACGATCATGTGTTATTTTGTGAAATTCATGTTTTTAATCCACAGCCACAGACGTAGTTTCAAAGAGCACATGTACACATTCAATGATTCAAATATTTAAATGTCTGATCAAGTGAAGTGAAATCCCTAATGAATGATTTTTTGGAGTCAGTGAGACTGAAAATTGCTATATGGGTCCCATCTTATGAGGTAAATTTTTGGCTGAAGCTGCTCCGAGAGTGCCGCAAATGGTGTTTCCGAGGTTCAAAAATCAAATATTTTCTGGGGGGGCATGCCCCCAGACACCTCTAGGCTTGACTTATTGTTACTTGTAACAGTGAGATGGGTCAGGAATGAGTAACTCAGTTGGAATAGATTTAAATTTCAGATTCTGGAAAGGGAGTCGATTAATTTTTGAACCAAGACTTAATGCTCAAACATAGTAACTGAATATGACAATCCCTGATATATATTGGTGTATTTCCCCAATGGAGCCTGAGGTTCCCAACAGAGCATGTATTCCCCACTAGCACCACCCTTGCTTCCTCTGCACAGATTCAAGCTTAAAATGCATGTTGTAAATAAATTGTTCACTTAATTTATAAGGAAACTAAATGCCACGGCATGATGTTTTATATATAGATGGCCTGTAATCAATCTCTTGAGACACAATAGACAAATTTGTAGTGGTACATTCTGACAAATTGTCAATCTGACCAGTATAATTTAGTAAATACATAAGTACTTTTTATTTATTGTGCTTCAGCAAACAATGAACTATTTTCTTGGACTTGTTAAATATACTGTCGTATTTGATACAAGTATGAACAACGTCTCTTCGCCGGGCAACAACAATCAACTATTAATTATTGTTGTAGCTACAACACGCAAAGTTCGTCGACTTTAATCGTCACAAAAACCCGTTTTAAGGTCGATCTTTCACCATCACTATTTGCCCAATATTACTTTCACATGTGGAACTGTCTCCTTTCTTGTAATTTCTTTGATTACTACGCCGAGAGGCACAGTACGGCGATTTATTCCAAAATTTCACGTAAATATGCTCACTCATGGCTGACAACAACATACACGCGCGAATAGTTTTTTCGCCGAGAAACGCCCGAAATCAAACCAAATCGGTGATTTTTAACAATATACAAACTCCTTTACATATTTCCAATTAAATTTCAATAATTCCATCGCCCAACACAGCGCAAATTGAAAATACTTCCTTCAAATTGCTTCAACTTACGATGGCCATTGGTGGTCACTCCAATATGGCCGCCAAATCCAAAACTGGCTTCAATTTTCATAGGTATAGAAGCTCGATCCAGGTACTATATTTTCAGATCAGTGGTCTTTCCAGCTTCTGCCTTGCCCGCCTTTTAGGAGTTCCGCGGGCTGACCGTCTGCTACGCAGGCTAGCTTCCCGTTGGCTTTCACGCGGCCAAAGCTATGGATTGAGACAGCACGGATCTTGGCTTAAGGCTGTTATGTTAATCCCCAACGTAGGTGGTAACTCAGACAAGTGCAGCTCAAATCAAGGAGATGTCAAAAGGCGTCGAACAGGCTCTTGGCTTGCCTCAAAATTTAAGAATATCCCTGTCGTTTTTGTTTATACGTGACTGGCGCTGAAATTTGATGTCTAACAGTGAAGATTTATCACACCATATATAATACAGTAATTGTAATGACATTGACATTTTGACCTGGGAAGCCTTCAACCTGTGTTCGTGGACATTGGAAAGGTAAGTTTATGTACCCTTTCTTTGAATTTATTACTCAGTCATTAAACTTTCTCTTTACCCTTGTAAAATTGTAACGTAACGTTATTTTCTTTTACCAGACAAATTCAAAACACCAATATTAAAATAGTTATATAAGTTTCTGTTAAAATAGATGTCTATATTTTGTACACAATTCAAGAACAATAAAACTGTCGCACGATGAAACCTTATATATTTAAATAAAATGTAGGTTCCTGTAATATTCTAGATAAAGCAGTTGTGGTTCAGATCTGAATCATAGCCTACCTGAGAAGGATTTTCAAGTACAACAGGTCATGCTAAAATTGCCAAAGATGCACGTCTGGGCAAAAGCACTTTTCTAGTCGTTTATTAATTAATTTGCATTGAACATATGGACCAACCACATGAACAAACGTAAAGCTTTCAGTTCTGTCTATATATAAGCGCTGCTTATATGCATACGTGCAGGCATAGGTGAATAGGCCTACAATTTATAGGACAAAAAAGTCTAAAATGGAATTGAAGTATATCACAAACTCGTCTCTTATAGTTTTGTTTTAATCCATGTCATGGATTTCTCAGTGTTTCTTTCTCGTGTAATATTTTTTAAACTGAATTGAATTCAATTTGAACTGAATTTGTCGCAGTATTTTATTCATTTACATATAGTCGCAGAAACATGTTATAAAGTGTATTTCTCATGCGGCGGTTAAAGAATGTAAACTTCAAAAGCTCACGAGCAGGTAGAAGCAGGTGCATGGAAGTGCATTTTATATTCAATATTCATGACGCCAACACAATCATATAGCTCTTGCTCTGTCATTCAATACACAATACTCAAAGATCCGCAAACAAGTATTATATAAGATATGACACGCGGCATGCCACAAGAATGACAAAAAATGCAAGTTTAAATAATTTATTTTTTAAAAATTGCAAATTTTAGGAAATTTCACCTCTTACTATGGGAAGCGCTGGTTGCATAGTGGACAATGGGACTGCCTCCCTCTCCCCTTCATTCACTGAGACTGGCGCTTCTATAAAATACACCTTCAAAAGATAGCCTCACCAATATTTGTTTAGACAGGATGTCTTTCAAACACGAGGCAGATGTTGTTATGCGAACAAATTATAAATATTTGCGTATTTACAAAGAAATGCATAGAATGAGCAGTAAATTCACATATATTCCTCACTATTTTGAGGTTCAGAAGCGCAGTTTAAAAACATGAAGTTCAGAGAATATAGTGCAATTATCACCGCTGTGGTCCTCTTTGGCTTGATCAAAGAAACTGAAACAAGCAATTGTTCGAGCTGTAAGTGAAATTTTAAACCTTATTCCTTAAATGTCAAACGTTAAAAACTGGCAACAGTAGTTAAAACATTGGAGGATTTGGTATAATAACCAGTCATTTCAATAATAAGTTTGCCCCTCGAATTACGGTTAAACATGAAATTGAACCTTTCCTTGAATAGTAATAGATATAAACGTTTCATTCTCTTGTCCCTTTTCCTTGTTTAAACCGGAGTTTTCATTGATTATCGTTGTTTTCATTTCGTATAGAATGGGACAATTTTTAGGTTTGGGTCTTCTTTTGCAATTGGTAAACCTCCAATTATTCTAGCCCGTATAGTTTATAGAAGTTTACTAACACGCACTGTTACGTATTTGTTCAAAATATATAACACCGTCGATATATAATTATAAGCCTTATCCATATTATGATCCATTATATACATAATATGAACTAGGACGAAATAACGAAATTCATTGGATGTAGCCTAAACTATGCGGTTTCTGACAACTTCAAAAGTGCATTAAATCGAGTATAAAACCAGATCTAATAATTAGTATATTGATTATGGAATCTGTACGTCTTCACACATGCAATTAAGTTGTGTTAATATATAAAATACAGCCCTGTTCTATTGATTTTTCCTATACTAATAAATGCGATATTCTCACATTCATATGCGATTATTTATGCGAGAATTATCACTTATACTAAGCATTTTTGTCTACAATATTTTGCAAAAAATAGGACAATTTTTATATTTGATATAAGAGAACAATACATGGATGCTTTGAAATATCAAATCTATTTCTCGTGTTGAACAGCATAACCCACTGCTACTAGTCCTGTTTAACATGTACATTCGAAATATATTCCATATTTCCGCACATCCATTTATTATTTTCTATTTATTTGCACATGCGTACCGATCTAATCCTAGCTGATCTCTTTCAAAGTTGACGGGTAATTATCGTGTCCCCATTCTCGCTTTTTTTTCAGTTAAGGTGTATGACATAGGCCTACGTATTTGGGCTATTTTAATATATTATGATAAATAATTCATCCTCTCAATACAGCTGTGTCGTGGATTAAGGATAGCGCAAAGCGTTATCGCGCACTCTTAGCTGGAGAATGGATGCTGTTGAATTGCACTGTTAACACATCTAATAATGTGACTCTATGGTTTGCAAGAAGAAAGAGCGAACGTCACAATCAACTCACTGTTGGCAACAAAAAGATATTATTGGTTTCCAAGAATGTCTTCAATATAACAAGTTTAACAGAGGAAGATAAAGGAGTGTACATATGTAAAGTAAACTTTTGTGACAGGCTCAAAAAAGAAACTTTCCTTTCAATTTCAAAAGGTGAAACTTGTTTTTCAATAGGCAATTCCAGCTATCGCAATTCATGCCGGTAAAAGTGGTTATTCTTCCATTTCGCGCCAAATGGCGGACGCAAAATGTGTATTTTAAACGAAGCTATATTTTTAAATTTTTATGCTTTATCTTTCGCTCCAAACACTGATCAGGAGGTGATCCGGACTCATAACCGTAAGTTTCGGCGAAATCCATTCGATATTTCGCGAGAAAATTGCTTTCGAGTTGACACAGGAGTGAAGCAAATTTGGCAAAAAGCTGGCTTCGAAAGCTACTCTGTCGCACGTTTTGAAGTAAATAAAGTGATCGGTATGAGCACTGTAGACAATTTAGCGCTTCAAATGGAGCTCTGTAACCAAAGAATCTAGAATTATTGTTTTTATGTGTTTCTGACTGCTTGATTTCTACGTACAGGCAATTAAAAAATCAAAATGTTTTAGCCGACATTTTATCAACATGTGCCAGAGGCATGGCTTCACTTTGACATGGTTTGTCGCGAAAACAAACCCGGTTTACTAGCAACTTTCTCGTTATTTCCGAACAGTATTGACTGTAAAATACATCTGCTTTGCTGTTGACTTTATCTTCGCTATATTTTTGGTTGTGGCCACATGTGTTTATAGAATAGTTGCAAAAATTAGTGTTTTGGTTGCTGTGTGTATGCAAAAGGTTGTATTTTTAAGAAGCCCTTCCATTAAAATAGCTGAAAATATATTATATGCAAAGTCCTTTGTCTGCCACTACTCCAGACAGTAAGTAGTGACTACCAGTGATTGCGGAAAGTTGTTAACAAACAGCCCTTTGTCCCATGATATACTGTAGTTCAACTATAATTGTTTAGGTGCTGTTCATGAGAACCATGCTTGCTATGCCCATATCAAGATTGGTTCATATATTGTTTTAAAATGGCTGCAGCCAAAAAATACAATACTGCTAGTCCCACAACATTCGGAAGGCTTGTGGTTGCAGCCCATGACTGCCCGCTTGCTAGGACCAAGGCCAGATTTTGGTGTACATGCTGGGGGAGGTGAATTAAATTTTAGAAGAGGTGCAGTGTCTGTGCCCCAGGAAGAGTGGGTTCTTGAATTTTAGGGTTAGGAAAGTTGTTAATAACCTGCATGTCCCCTATTCTTCCACAAAGTTTATACTTAGAGGTCTAAACTATCAATTTATTCTTTCCAACACAACTAAAACCAATATGTAAATAACTGTTGAATATGCATTCATGCAGATATGCTTACTTTAATGTAAATGCTGTGGAAGTTGAACACCTTGGGGCAAATTAAAAGACTAGGTGCATGTTGCTGCTGATCACAGTTCGTACTGTACATTCATGACAATTGTTGTAGATATAGAGGCTAGGGTGGTTTTAGTGTGCACAATTGTAAGAATTGGCATTTTTAAAGATTTTGTCTTTATTATTATAACGGCCAACTCAACTACCTTTGTTTACTTTTGAAGTCCAAGGTTTTATTTATTTAATTCCCACCTAAATGTCCACATGAGTTATAATTGTAGGCTGATGATGGCCTTGGCAAATCATGCTAGCTCACCTTGCAAGCTTGTCATGTGCCTAATATGTGAAGCAAACAGAAAGAAATGATATAATCATATTTCCTGGAAAATGAAATTAGTGTATATTTTGCAAAATAGGTAATTACAGAAAATGTTCACACTCCCCCCTAAGGGAAATGGGAATTTTGCTCACTATCTCCACTCCCCTCTTAGGAAGATATCTCCCCCTCTTAGTAAGATATCTTAAACAAGGACCTAAGGTGCCCCTTTGGAAGTGTCAATCTGAACCAGATTTTATCCACACCCTGTGAACTTGAAAAATTGATTTACTTGAGTGACATACAGTTGCAGACCCTTCATGAAGCAGCAAGAGAAGCAGAAACTGACCTGATGGTCCACAACAGTTTGGTTTGTTCACTGCCCACCCCCTCCCTCCCAATAACGATTCACAATCTAGAATGTTTGGTGTGGATTGAAAAACTTTTGAATGTTGATGAGCACTCTTGGAACATTTGTAATTAAGCTCCTTCCCCTATAGATTTGGAAGGATGACAATAGAAGTCTTGGAGGGGAGTCCAGACCTTTCAGGGCCTAGCCTTACCAGTTTGACCCACTTGAAAGTTTCATGTGAACCCAGTAATGTGGAGATGTTGCCTTAGTCCAACAGCCACTTAGTCACTAGCATGGCCGGATTTTGAGGGGAGGTGGGCACATCTCCTGGGATAATTTTGCACCTCCCCTGAGAATTTTTGTGCCACCCCTGGTAATTTATACACCTCCCCTTGTTAACAGTTAAATGATGGATCAAAATTTAATATTGAATAATAACAGAACCATTACAACCAACTTGCCAAGTTTTGGTCAAACACAATTTCAATTGGATGAGTCACACAATCATAATGCATAAATACATACATTACATTACATAAATAAAGTAACATTTTTTACTTTACACTGCACCTCCCCTAAAATTTATTTCACCTTCCCCAGCATGTGCACCAAAATCTGGCCTTGGTCCTAGCAAGCGGGCAGTCATGGGCTGCAACGACAACCCTTCCGAATGTTGTGGGACTAGCAGTGTTGTATATATTTGGCTGCAGCCGACACGACCCCAAGGTTACAGATATATATAACACAATAATTATATGAAGCAATCTTGGTATGGGCGATAGCAAGCATGGTTCTTATGAACAGCCCCTAAACAATTATAGTTGAACCACAGTATATCATGGGACAAAGGGCTGTTTGTTAACAACCTTCAGCAATTACTGGCCACGGTAGTCACTACTTACTGTCTGGAGTAGTGGCAGACAAAGGACTTTGCATATAATATATTTTCAGTTATTTTAATGGAAGGGCTTCTTAAAAATACAACCTTTTGCATACACACAGCAACCAAAACACTATTCTTTTGCAACTATTCTATAAACACCATGTGGCCACAACCAAAAATATAGCCAAGATAAAGTCTACAGCAAAGCAGAAGTATTTTACAGTCAATACTGTTCGGAAATAACGAGAAAGTTGCTATAGTTAACCGGGTTTGTTTTCGCGACAAACCATGTCAAAGTGAAGCCATGCCTCTGGGACATGTTGATAAAATGTCGGCTAAAACATTTTGATTTTTAACTGCCTGTACGTAGAAATCAAGCAGTCAGAAATACATAAAAACAATAAATATAGATTCTTTGGTTACAGAGCTCCATTTGAAGGGGTAAATTGTCTACAGTGCTGTTAGCGATTATTTTATTTACTTCAAAACGTGCGACAGAGTAGTTTTCGAAGCCAGCTTTTTGCCAAATTTGCTTCACTCCTGTGTCAACTCGAAAGCAATTTTCTCGCGAATTATCGAATGGATTTCGCCGAAACTTACGGTTATGAGTCCTGATCACCTCTGCTAAACACACAACTTTTAAACCAGTGTCTGGAGCGAAAGATAAAGCATAAAATTTTTAAAATTTAAAATACACATTTTCCGTCCGCCATTTGGCGCGAAATGGAAAAAATGAAAATTACATGCATTACGATAGCTGGAATTGCCTATTATCGTTTCTGTGCTTGTATTCATGGTCTGACCAAAACTAACTGAGTATCTTGCGAAATTTACAAAAAATGTACATGAATGAATATTTAAGAACAGATGTAGCTACATGTATTGTAATTGTAAAAAATCCAAATTATATTCAATACTCTAATTTTATTTCTCATCAAACAACAAACTGTCTTTGGCCTCATCTCTTATGATTATAACAAAAAACATATTTTTAATATTGACAATGTTTCGCAGCATACTTAAAGATCAAGTTATCCAACGGTCTCAAGATTCTACAGTAATATGCAAGCTGTTTAGAGCATTCCTTTTAGTGTCAGGTTTATTACTGGAAAATACCATTTCTTTATTATTTCGGTTTTTGATATAGTTATCAGGGTGGTAGAAGGGTAACGCCTATCCCAGAGAGATTTGGACCAATTGTAGAAAACGAGGAAAAATGCGCCATAATACTAATAAGAGGCGTAAAAGTTTTCCTACATTTCCTAAAGATTTGGATTTCTTCTGGTAGAAAATAGAACTGTACTTTAAATATCTGAACTGAAAAGGATTTTTCCTTTCAGGAAAAGCTTATGCAAGAGCAATCATTAAGAAGAAGCCAAACAAACCGTCGTATGATATTGGAGGCAATGTTAAATTAATATGCGAAGCAGGAAACAGTACCAACTCGTATGGATTCACATGGTATAAAGTCAGTTCAAATGGAAGTCAGCAAAAACTTGAATCATCTTTCAAATATGAAGGCGAAATTGGAATAGAAATTCTCTCGTTGAATTCATTGTCCAAACATGATGTGGGGACCTACAAGTGTGAAGCATATCGTTATCCAGTTGATTATAGAACCTCCCAGTTCGTAAATATATCTGTAAAAGGTAATATTTTAATACATGTTATAAAGGGAATTCATTCTATGTGACTTTTTTATATTTTGCTACTTATGTAATATATACACAAATATTATCTCACGAGAAATTGACATGTAGATCGGCGCATTAAAGTCATTCTGGGCGTATGTAAAGACGCAGATAAATCTGTTATCTGCTACCAAATAACACTGTTATCTGTAGGTTGAGCCTGCGGTATGTACGAATAAATACAAGAAAAAACAGCATAAACGAACGATACTTTTGATATTTTTATTGGAACTATACCACGCGTAAAAATCATCAAGTTGATGCAACATTGTCATCAACTTGTTCAATATTGTTCCCGTCAAGGTTGAACAATGTTGTGCTGCACCCCCCGGACAAGTTGTCAACAATGTTGTTCATGCCTGTCGAAACAATATTGTTTACGGTTGTTACAAGGTTTGAACAATGTTGTTGGGACAGCACAAATCAATGTGATATCATCGATGTTTTTTATTGTTTTAACAATGCGAAAACAGCCTTGTTGACATGTTTGTTCAATGCTGTTTTAACAGTGTCCAGCAACATGAACAATGCTGTTGGAACAACACAAATCAACATGATATCATTCATGTTTTTTATTGTCAACAACTGTGAAAATCATTGTTTTAACAATGCCATTACACTTGTTAGACAAAACAAACTATGGTTGGAACAAGAACCATAGCCCGAACAACTCGCCATCAGGGGGGAGAGCACATCGGGGGAAGTCAGGCGTTCTACGTCAGGCGTTCCTCTTTTTTTCAATTTAATTAATTTGCAATTTTTCTAAATGTTTTCCAAAATTGCAAATCAATCATTCCAAATTCCAGGTTCCAGGCACATTGCAATGCACAATTTGCAAAACAAAAAAAAGAAGGAAAATTAGAAAAATTGAATTAGGAACTGAAAAGAAAGACCGCTTGGCGTAGTACCTGTATTGTAATTGTGGCTCAAAGTGCTGAAAGCCAGAAAAAATATGGCTGCCAATTGCCAACCCTGCCTGAAAAGAAAAAAAAATAGAAAAAAAAAGCACAGTTCACAATCATCATTTTTTTTTGCAATATATAATTAATGTGTGACATGTTATAAAAAATCTGTCACACGTACAAATGATCGATTATTTGATATATATATATTAACAAAAACTAAGTACTCTATTGTTTAATTATTAAATGGCTGAAAACATATATTTAACATATTTATTTAACTCCAAGGGTACATTCTATATCATATGTTCTTTAATAAAGAATTAACAATCTTGCACAATTAAGAGCTTCTTGGAGGAGGAACTATATATATTACACATTATCATGCCCCAGTCAATGTAAATTCCATTTCTTCCCCCCGAGTCCCTGCCTGTGGACGGCTTGGGGTAGACAGGGCGTACATGCAACCACTGCACGGTGCAATTTAAACCAATTACTGGTTTTCTATAAGTTGCTGCAATTATCTTTCTATTACTCAGGGCATTTCTTAATAAAGCGTTAGTGGGGGGGGGGGGGGCATCATCGAAAGGGAACCTAACAAGTAGGTGGTGTATTACAGGTGTGGGAAGTTGAAGGGGGCTCTGGGGGTCCTACCCCAGAATTGTTTTGTATCCACGAGTCTCTGTGGCTTGATTTCCAACTTGGAGGCTGGGGGGGGGCTTTGGCCCCTCCAGTACATTAGTTAAAAAAGCCCTGCTATTACTTCAATAGTTCAATGAGATAATCATGCAACTACAACCTGAAATCAGCATGTTTCATGATAACAAAACGTTTATCCAGCATTTTAAAACTATTTTTAATAATAATAGTTACTGTAGTCTATTCTATGTCAAATTCAAGCTTATTTTTCAGGTTAAATAATTATTTGAATTGAAATACTGCATGACCTAACCAGACCCTTGGAATTCCAGTCAATTCAAATGATTATTCAACCTGAAATGAAGGGGTGAAACTTATACACAGTAAACAACACCAATAGCAAATATCTCACTAAATGGTGTTATTGGCTGAAGAAGAATAAATTAAAATTAACTGGCCAGCCCTGTATTTCAATCACTTATGAGTATCAATCTTCTGTCTGCATCCTTTTGAAAGTTCAATATTTTAACCTCACATTTAATTAAAGTTAACATTTTCTTTCCCATTTTGAGAACATCCAGTTTCAATCCACCTAAAGAATCACTAGTTTCTTTGTTTGATAATGATTCATGATATTTCTGTAAATCTGCCAATGTTTCACTCCATCACTCCAGATAGGATGTTTAGCAACTCACAATTCTATATGGGTCATGGGCCTTTACCAGTGGTTTGTAGGCCATACAAGGGAAATACATGTTGAAATTCATAGACTATATGGGACATCTCATAATCTAGGATCAAATTTGTTTTTCATTCATTTTAAGCAGTGGCAAATGTAGCAATAGTGATGGCCGGGTCATGCTATACATGATTACATGTAATTGTTTAAACTCCTCAAACCTTTATGATCTATATTGTTTTCAGACTAAGTGCATGGTTATTACCATAGCATGACTAGTTGCCTGTGCTATATTACCTCTCCACTGAGGGGAAAGCCAAAATTACTTACCGAAAGATTACCACAATAATTTGTCTGATATATTCATAGATCATGTTTTCATACGCAACACTACAGAGAGATAAAAATATAACTAATTACATTTGGACATAAAGATGATTTAAGCCCCCATAACCTGACGAGGAATCATAGTAGCCTCATCCATCCCCATCCATGACAAGTCAACCTGTTTAGCACAGGGAAGATTATACTATAACTACAACTAACTGCACACATATATGCACTCTATGATCTTACCTGCCTATAGTTCACCTATCGCCTAAAAGGAAAATCCCAATACATCCTGGTGTAGATTGAGTACTTGGTTAATTGTTAATACTGTACTATGAAGTGGGGTTTTCTTGCAGACAAGGTACTTGACACCAGTCAGAGATCAAAGTGACAGACAGCAGACGACAATTGGGAGGGAGATCAGGGCAGCAGGGCATGTTTAATAGAGAAGAAATTTGTTTGCCCATATGATATTTTGGCCATACTTTAAATTTGAAAGTAGGATAATTCCCACTTAACTGCATGGAATATATCTGTTCAGAGTTATCTCTGACAGAAACATTACTGTCAGTGGGCCACTCAGAAGAAACGTTTGAACAAAAAGCATTGTTACAGCTATTTCAGAGTGCCCGTGCTTTCATATTGAATTTTTTTAAATGCACTGCCTTGAAGTAAATTGTACTGACATTACGTCTGTACATGTGTTTTCGTGTCATAAGACATAAAACAAAAAGCAGTATTGTTTTAACTAACTTTACTTCAAAATAAGACACTTACCAACCTATTTTCTTCAGTATTTTCCTCTTCAATCTTCAAAAATAACCAAACTTTCAAGTAAACGACATTTTGCTGTTAATAAAAGTCCGTTTTTCTTGCTTCGCCACAGTTTCGCTGTAATCATCAACTCTGTATCGCAACGCTTAGCAACAGCCAATAAAATCAGGTTTCGTCCATTTCAAAATTTCAAATTACTGTCTAATATTAACAGCATTGTTGAATAGTTGTTTGAACAACTAAAAACAAGTTGTTTATCCATCAATATTGTTCTCACTTGTCATAACAATAATGTTTTGGCATGATCAGTAGCGAAGCTAGCCTGACAATTTAGTCATGCAATGCAAATTTTAAATCATTATCATTATTCATTTCTTTAGAAATTGATTGTTTTCACAGTCTATGAACACGGAAATATTTGCATAGCATGACCAAATTGTCAGGCTGGCTTCGCCACTGGGCATGATGTTTCAACAGTGCTGAACAACATTGTTCTGACAACCTTTAGCAAGCTTGTTACATCAAGTATTGTCGAACCCTTGTTCCAACAACATTGTTCAACTATTGTTCATTCATCAACAACGAACAATGTTGATGAAACAATATTGAACAACATTGTCATTTCAACAACGTTGTTCAACCTTGATAACAGTATTATTCAAGCGTTGTTCAGCGAACAATATTGCATCAACCTGATCAATTTTTAGGAGTGTAGTAGGCAAATGAGGTTCTAATATTTTATGCTGTTATTGTTATGTTTTAAATTTGTTTCACTGCTTTTTTTGAGAACTAAACGTTGTTTTTACTGACAGAATTTAAACCATTTTTTGTCGAGGGAGTTCAATGAAAATGCAGTGTAATCATCTAATAATAACTGTTTATTGAATTTATTATTACCATACAATTCCAAAGTATCTAAAAATCGCTCTCCATGGTCGTAACATTATATACATGCATGCACAATGGCCGCTAATGGAATTGATTAACCCTTTAACGCACAAAATGCACATTATCTGTTTTGTGTTATTCTCCGATCCGTTTGATTTTGCATTGTTCTTGCGTTTTCTCCAGTGGTCTTGGCATCCGATATGTCGGACACTGTGGGCTAAAGGGTTAGTTAACACATTATTGTTTCACCGTTTCGTTACAACGTTTTATTCGATCGACGGCAAAAGCATCTAAAATCTAATCCAAATATTTAATTTAAAACAGTCCCGCGGAATCCTGAAGTTCGTATACAGAATCAACAGAATATTTTCGGTCAGAATGAAGGAGAAATTTTCTCACTATCGTACAACGTGTCATCGTATCCAACGTCTGATATTTATTGGTGGAAATCCAAAGATGGAGTAAAATATGAGTTCATAACTCAGTGTTTGGCGTCAGCAAGGTGTGAAGAACACAGCGGACAAGAAAATATTACGAAGACAACTTTTGAAATAAATGATCCTGTCTTTCCTAAAGATAATCTCTTGTACAAATGTAATGCAAGCAACAATTATGGAAATGATTCTAAAACCTTTCAACTACAAGTCTACGGTAATGTAACATATGTTATGTCGAAATCCTTTTTTCTTTCGATTAAAACATGACTAATACAGAATAATATGATCATACTGACTTGAAAATACACCAGTCACGAGTATCAAAAACAAAGCTGTTTATATTCCACTGTATTTTATTAGGATACCGATTAACTTTTTAACAAAATGTTACTTCGAAATTTATGATCTCATTGCAATCATGCAGGTTTAGTATCAAACGTTTTTGATTACTTAGCCTAGTAATGCAATCATCGAACAAATTGCATTCACCAGCTAGCGCTTCGACACCAGTTTAATGTCATCATCATTGCTGATTTCATAGATGATTTAAAGTTGCAACGTGGTTGTTAAATTATAATTTCTTTACAGTGAAACCTGACATAGATCTGGAGAACACGTATACCTTTCACAAAGGAATGATAATTAACTGTACATTGAAGAGAGCGGACGTCAATCCACCAGAAGTATACTACACGTGGTATTCATGTGACACTTTCAAATGTGATGAAGAAAGTTGGAAACTGAAACTTAAATCATACTCCTTACAACTTAACAGTTTGCCAAATGCTCAAATGAAGTATCGCTGCACAGCCAAAAATGCCGCTGGGAATGATTCTAAAGACATCCACGTGATTAACTTTGAAAGTAAGCTTAAATATTTTCCCCACTGAAATTTTTTTGCTATTCTATTTATCTATTTCGCCCAAAAAATATCACATTAACAAATAATATAAACTATATCTACACTAAATGAGCGAGAGGCATACTAGAAACCGCTGGGCTTTTGTTTAAAGTCCCTAGGTAAACCATACCATATAATCATATAGTTCATAATTATATAAACTGCAATATTAATTATTATTATTTTGCAAATATTATAACAATATATTTTATGTTCGCGGCATAAAATATGTTTTTGGCTGCAGTCAGACTCATTTCAGCCGAGCCAAAAACATGCAATCGAAATGCAATCTCCGAACAAACTTCATGAACGCTCACATTATCGACTCTCCACTCTAGTGCCTTTCATTTATTTTCAACGTTTTCACGAAAATAATAATATACTCGATCATGTGCATGCAGTATAAGGAATAATTAACATAATTCAATTTCCTTTCGAATAGATCCTTCTGAGGAGTCAACTTCTTACCAGAAACGCACCTTGATTCTTTTCGTCGTTCCAATTGGTTTAATATCCATGATCATTTTGGCCTTTTCATGTTTTGTATTATACAGAAGAAAGAAACTTTATGGCGGCTTTTACCTCTTCTCATATCCTCCCTTACCTGACTATATGGAGATGTTGGATAGAAATGGAAATGTTCAAGAACAACTTCAGAAACTGCCGTTTATTCCTGAATGGGAATTTCCAAGAGAAAGAATAAGCTTTGGTGGGTAAATACTGAGAACATATTTTAACCATGGATATAAAATAAATAAGTTCCGTTTATGAGTTAACTAGACATACATTAAGCCAAGCCTCTCTCCGAATAATTACTTACTAAATTATTATAGCCCTGGACACTGAGCTTTTAACTACTTTACCATAAAATGATGACCCAGTGCCAAAGGCAGCAGCAACACCCTGCACGTTATATGTACCAGTGTTGGGCCATTCAAGGTTAGGGGGCGCTAGAGTTGTCTGCAAAAATCCCGTGGGTACTCGAACTTGTTAAGATGCGCCAGTTGTATAGGAGGGCCGGCGGGGACACAATTATGAAGTTTGCTTCTCTGATATACAGCCATCTCTAATGTTGGGGTCGATCTTGATGCCCCTTCCTTTTTCTTTCTATATTTTCACCCCTCCCCCTTCTTCTTTCTCTCCTTGTTGCGCCGTTATGAGAGCAAGGCTTTCAAAGAAAGGATTACATGGTTAGTGCTATATATGGTGCGGCAAAACGAAGAATTTCAAATGTACTTTTCAGTATAGACGCGAGAAAATTATCTAAGGAATGATAATTGTAGAATAGACATTACGATAAATGAAAACTCACAGTACCAATAATGAAGTGGAAGTGTCCCTGGGAATGTTACTACGGACGCACACCCAATAGTTGCCGGCGCCAAAGTAACAGGAATAGTGATGCAGCCATGCTATGAAGCAGAAATGAGATGTAGAAAGGAATGTTTCACACTTTAATGCACCCCTTGCACCCTCCTACAATCTCACTATATTCCTACTCTATCAAAATTGAACGTCTGCGAAGGAGGTGTATGCATGTAATCCATGAATCTCTGGAAGGCCAATAACTATATATGGCATTTACCTCCGATGATTGGTTGATGCCAATTTAATTGTAGCTCATCGATCAGCGCGGCAGCCCACGCGGGGAAAATGCACTTTCCAAAAGATTAGGCAGACTTTCGAAGAGTGGAATACTCTGTAGTCAAAAGTTTGTTTTTGAGCGAAAATGAGCAGCAAAAATTATTTTTTATCAAATGGCTTCAATTTAAAAAACCTGATCATGGTCTTTTGGAGATATCTCATGGTTCTACTTCTAATTGCCGCGTAAAAATTCAAATATGTACACCAGCAGAAAAAACCTTCGCTCTTCAACTCAAAGAAAAAATACTATAAAACACAGCGACATTCCTAAAACTTCCTTTTCTCTGAGATCCATACTCTTAAATGCTGCAAAACGTGAACAGATCAATGTTTTCAAAATGATGCTTTTTTCGGCTCCGCAAGTACATGGCTGTTATCATATAGGACTTCAACTGGTGGCGGCCAAGTTATCGTTGAATTGTGACCGCTAAAATATCGCGATGGCTGGTCATGAACTCATAACGGTTGAGCACTTTATATCCCATTGGCGATTCTCACCTTCGCCAAATAGGCAATATATTTTTGCTGTTGATAATGGATCAAACACGGTTCCAAGGCTTTCTCGGAGGTGATGGTTTTTTTTGGTTATGCGGTACCATACCCCAAAATAAAATCACATTCATCAAATTGTTTCATCTTGAGAAGCTCTACAAACCGCCTACCATTTGTGGTGAATCTGTCTTTTAAATTTGTTAGCACCCGGAATAGAATAGGTCTTGGTATCCGCGATGGGTCTTGAATAAAATATAGTTTTTTAAAACAGTTTAAATTCAAAACACTGTATTTTTCAGTCAGCGAACTTGGTTCTGGACAGTTTGGAATTGTTTGGTTAGCAGAAGCAATTGGTATATCCGCATTCCATCCAAGAGATATGTTGAGAGAAAGAGAGGGTGGACGAAGGTTTTCCTTCTTTCTTCGCACGACGAGAAGAAACAGCTACGTCTATTGCAAAGAAGTAACCAAAGTTGCAGTTAAAATGATTAAAGGTTTGATTTTTCATTAGAAAATTATTTAGTCCTTCATGTCTTTGATGATATAATCGTACAGTACCGGTATAATAAGATAGCAAAATAATTTGTTTCAAGGTTATGCGTGCATTGCGCGTTGTGTTGTTGCTTACTCTTTTGTTTAATAGGAGCACGAGCTATCATTCCTACGTCAAATTCTACGGATTCTAATGCGATTCACTTCATTACGGCAACAAAATATAATCTCCCATGCCACGTTGAAGGCATACAAATTTCGAGTTTCTCTATTTTCTGAGTGACGCAAGAGTAACAATAACGATAACAATGTTCCGTTTGATAGATTTCCACTATAAACAAATTAAAATGACCAATTTTATTAAAGAATGGTTAAAATATTTCACGGATTACAAAAAGCCTAGTCCAAATAGCCGATAAAACGCCTGTCAACATGAATTTTAAAACGCAATGCATGGGTTTGACACTAATTCCTTTCAAGAATCTTCCTAAAGATAGAGTTTTCTTAAATAAATGCAAAGGTGGCCTATAAAGCAAATTGCCATAGTCAATTATATAATATTTTTCTCCCTTGAAACTAACTAAACAACAACGTGATGCGGCTATATTGATACATGCAGCTACAGTGGAATAAAAAGTTGATCTTACTGTACAGCCCACAATGTTTGACAATGGATACTGAACTTCTATGTATTGTATAGATTTCTATTATATTTTATCGTTTACGAGAATAGCGTTGCCAGAGCATAGTGGCATAGTATAGTGCGTTCCTGTGGTATCTTTTTATGATACTTATGAGAACTGCATACCTAAGTTTATGAAATTTTTAACACTGCGCATTCCATAAGCAACAGGGGGTCTGCCAGTCTAGAGACTACTGGTACCTCCCATGGAAAATTTTACGGATGACAGCCTTTATACTGAAACTATAACCGAATCAGGCTCTTTTTAGAAAAAAATATAGTCCAAAACTACATAAGAATACAAAATAGTCTAAAACGGGTATGGCAAAATGTCAAATAAAAGTTTCAAAAATCTAGATTGAAACGTACATGAGTATATTGAAACTTTTTAAATATCATCACTGCACATTTTTTACTGTTTCTTACTGCACACTTTCACTTTATCACTACACACATTGATTATCACTGCACAGATTGGTTATCACTGCACACTAGGTATGGAGAACTGAGGTGATTGCCATTAGCCCTTACTTCTTGTTGCAGAAAATCATGATCGAAGCAATCTTGTTGATTTGCAGTCTGAGCTGAAGATTTTAATTCATGTTGGTGAACACGAGAATATAGTAAACATACTAGGTGCTTGTACAAAAGGTAAGCAGCTACTTTTTCCTTTTCTAATCCCCAAGATAGCCCGCGAGCGTAGGTACTAGTTGAGCCATAGCGCGGTGAACAGTCAATTAATTACCTCCCACTGATCTTAAATATGGCGAAGTGAAATGAGCGAAAATCTACACTTGAAAGTCGTTACATGAGCCATGAAACGAATTTTTTCACTTTTACGTACTTCAGTTGTAATATGATAAATATAATGGGAAATTGTGAAATGTTTGTTTTGAATTGTTGATGTATTTGTTTCTTAAACAGTTGTTGCTTAGACCTTAGTTATATACGATTTCTCAGTAGTTTTCAGTCTAGGAGTAAGTATCTTAATTACCCTATTTAACCTTATGTTATCAAAAAACTTTAGTAAATTAACGGGAAAGCAATAGATTTCACCGGAGAATCGGCAAAAAGCAGGAATTCCATATATGAATTCGAAGCATATAGAATGCATTGTAACATAACTACATAGTATATTTTGGAAATATATAATTCTATAAATAGAATTACAAATCTTTTGCCGTTTCCTACTTTCCAAAAAGAGATATATCATCTGTGTTACTAGGCACCAGGGGCCGGTTGTATAAAAATGTAGTTAAAGTTAACTATAGTTAGCGTTAACTACCGTAGTTAAATCCTTAACTATAATTAGTTAACTACATGACTTAACTGCGTTGCACAAAACGTAGTTAGTCGGGTAGTTAACTAATCACACAGTTAACTGCGCGTGGGGTTCGCGTGGAGTGATTAAACATGAAATAACACAAAGTAAGCGCTGATTAGCAACCGCTGACAAGCATTTTGAAAACGACTGCGGACTCATATTTACCAAAAATGGCGGTATTTTGATTCAAAATATTGAAAAATATGCAAGAAAACAAGACATAAAGACCAATAAATTCTACGAAAAAGGCTTATTTACCATGAAAGTCAAACTGCAGTTCTTTGGTAAAAACGACATTGTTATGGGTTGCCTCTCGTCATCGATAAATCTTCCTATGCAAAAAATATATTCCGTTTTCGTCGAAAAGACCAAAATTATAGCGTTTTGAAAGCTCACGAGTATCAGAAAACCCTTTCTAGGGAAGATGATGATTGAAAATCCTCGGTAAGCGTTGCTTTTAGTATTTTTTGACTGATTAAAGTTCATCACTCCTACAAAACGCCATATTTAACTACGCTTTGGGAAGTTAACTATGCCCTTGAGCATAGTTAACTTTAACTACTTTTTAACTGCAGTTAACGCTAACTAGGTTTTTATACAACCGACTTAACTACGTGGTTAAAGTTAACTACCATTTAACTAGAAAATGGGTAGTTAAAACGTAGTTAAGAGTTTTATACAACCGGCCCCAGGGCTCACTTCGGTTAGCGCAGCGGTTTGCCAATTGGAATTACTCCATGATGAACAATGTCTGGGGCATGCATGTATTTCTAGTATATAAATTGTACCTATACACGATCATATACTGCTCTCTATTGCATTAGATGCAGTGGAAGCTATGCCTGTTTGTCATATAATATTATTAATATGGACCAGCTTTAGTTATTACCAAATACTCATTAGGAAAGCTACTAAGTATACAAATGTCACAATATGTCTTTTATTTGAGTTTAACCTTTTGAGTCTTGAGGATATATATATTTAGTAAATCAATAATGCACGTCGTTACGAATGGTTTCGAATGATATGTGCTATACTTAATTTATTTTATTTAGCTTCGCCAACTAGGGCAGGGTCACCGCAACAGCATATGCCAATTACTGTGGGCCCTTTTACCTAACCCACCCTGTCAACTTTCCCTGTGGGAGGAAACCGGAGTACCCGGAGAAAACCCACGACTTTCGGCAGAGCGTTGACTTTTTACTCTTTTCACTTGAGGACTGGGTTCGAGTCGCATTGAGAAAGTTCTCACTGAGACTTGAACCCGCAACCTTAGACGTGAAAGGCAAGTGCGCTAACCACTTCGCCACCGAAGCCCCTTAAGATGAGAGTAAAAAGCTATCAGTTTTCTAATCGAACGAAAAACATCATAGACAAAGCCACATAAACGCTATCCTAATTTTTTATGGGGAAAGCGCAACTGAGTCGAGATATTGCATTGCCTACTATACTTCGCCCAAAATCACTCATAAATTTCAATAGGTAATGGTTCGAACCTGTGGATTATTATGGAATACTGCCAAAATGGAAATCTTCGAGATTTCTTAAAAGGCAGTCGGAATCTGTACAGCTTGGAGGAAGAGTCTTTAATGACAGATCTTTCGCAAGTTTTTGGTCCAAAAAATTTGATGTATTTTGCTTGGCAAATTGCAAAGGGAATGACATTTTTGATCTCTCGAAAGGTAATTGTCTTCACCAGGTAGTTAAAATTGCATATGTCAAAATATATGCCAGATATTTTTACCCTGTTGCCATAATTACAGAGATGCAGCCTCAAATTTGGGTTTGTCTGCAGGAAGCGTAGGGCGCCTTAGGGAGCTCCTCTGGAAAGGATAAGTCACTTATTGATCGGTTCGTTGACCGTTTCGTGCAAACCTATGAAAAAGTCTCTCCTCAGAAAATTTTACCTTAATAGGATGTTATTTATGGAATTTCTTGCGATATCAAAATCGTCCAGAATTTGTAAAACACTGACAGTGTCGTTCATTACAAAAAAACTGTTGATAATATGCTTATTATCATGCCATTAGTTATAGTCTGTATGTTCTATTTTAGTACATGTATGATCGTAGAGAGGTAGTGATATATATTTGAGTTGAAAAACGCAGATTAGAATTGGTAAAATTATAATGTGACATAATGAAGGATTCTGTTCTCTATTGTCTTTATCGTGAATCCTGCTGTTGGAAAGCGAATAAATAGATAAAGAAATATATATCTGCTAATCTTATAAATCTTCCTATTTACCTCGTAGATAATTCATCGAGATCTGGCTGCACGAAACATCCTCATTGGACATGAATATAAAGCAAAAGTTGCAGACTTTGGACTGGCAAGAGATGTTTACAAATATCAAGAATATTTAAAAAAGTCGACAGTAAGTTTTCATCCTTCCATCTCAGTTTATTTTTGTTCTCTCCGGCTAGTGGCTACCTGTTAACAATTAAGTGGCTCAAAAGTTCCAACTGTACAAATCAAATACATATAAACTAACCAACTTTAATATCCATGTTAAAAGCCAGTGGTTAACGATTCTTGTATTCAGCCCTTGCAGTTGACGTCACAATACATAATGTGATGTTTGTTTGTCTTCCGCCATTTGGTTGGCAAATATTTAAAACTATAATTGTGAACAAACTATGCGTCACATGCCGTCAATTAGCACTCAAAGCAAGGCTGAGGTTATTGCCTTTGCTCGAGAATTTAGAAAGGCCATTTGCTGCCAAATTTAATCAGGTATTCAAGTTGCTGTCTGGAGTGTCGCGATGATTTCGCCCAAAAAAAATGACGGATTATTTATCGTGACGTAATATTCTCTCCAGCCTGCAAGACCTGAATACAGTATAGTGACTCAACAAAACATATGTGCCATTAGCATGCTTGATTTAGGCATGCAATAGTAAACTACGAAATGCGATGCTTTAACGCCATATTACCAGTGTTTAACTGCAACTGTAACAACGACGCGTCATTTTTAGTCAAAAGCATGTTTTTGGCACGATGGTTAAGAAAAGTATCAACTTGATCATAGGTGTCGGGACCGAGGTATTGTCAATGACCTGGTAAAAAAAGAATTTTATCTAGATTTGAAGCCCCCAGATTTGCCGGAAACGGCCGTTTCGGAGTCTTATCTACCTCTTTTAGTAAGCTTGTTCAGGGAACTAAGCTGTGTCCTACATGTGTTCACATGCACCCATCAGAAATGGATCTACTATGCTAATCACCGTTGGAGTCTCCGATTTTCCCATTTTGTAATAGGATAGTTTGGAATGAGTTAATACAAAAAATCCAATTTAAGATTTTCATGGTTGGTTTGGTTTATGATAATTGTAACATAATCATACTGTTCGCTCGCAGAAAATATTGAAGTGATTTTAAATACATCTTCAGATTACAGCACATGCTTGGTATTATAAGACCAGATACCTAGAGAATACTCCTGGTCATCGATAGTGCTTTCTTGCGCCTACCTTTTTCGACAAACAAAAACAGTTCGTGATTTATAGCATTGTTCATTTCTAGGGATTGGCTCCTATAAAATGGATGGCTATCGAGTCTATTAGAGATTCAATATTTACTGAGAAGTCTGACGTGTAAGTAGAATTGTTTTTGAGATTGGTTATTAACACCATTTCCGATCGAAACGACCCCAAAACATGTGAAATAGAGACATGTTCATATTTTCGGTCAGCGCCAATGGAATTTAGTAAAGGACATTCAAAATTGACGATTTGAAGTGATGAAAAACCTTTACTTTCTTCGTGTGTCTAGTTCAAAATAACTATTTTATGGGCGAACTGGCTTTTCTTACAATCGACATTTCAACTGCAGACCTTTTGCAAGATTCACAATTAAAGTTATGGCAGAAGAGTTGGGTTGAATTTATTTTTCCAGTTTCTCCGCTACGAGGCACTTTACATTGTGAATAAATAATTGAAAGCGTTTTGTGGCTATGAAATCTTCTTCGTTTCTAAATTTAGGTGGTCATTTGGTGTTTTACTTTGGGAAATCTTCACATTGGGTAAGTATATTTCGCTATTTTCAGTTCATTTCACCAATTCTAAACAATTATCACCGAGAAGACATTACATATTCTCTATATAGCTTTTTTTTAAAGTGTTGTGTCGGGTTTACCATCATTCAGTAAAACACACTGCGTTAAAGGTCGAACTATATTCTCAATAATATACACAAGATAATCATTAGTAAAATATGTTTCTCTATAGGTGGGACACCTTACCCAGGAATGCCTGTTAATGAGGTATATCAATCTTTGTTGAGTGGAAAACGAATGGAACCACCCAATCATTGTCCTAACGAAATGTAAGTAAGAAGCTGATGTGACTAAAACCTTTTAATAAAAAAGACCCAATTAAAATGTAAAAAATATTGCAATAATCAACTCGTGACGCGACAGATCTCAAAAAATTGACGATTCTAGTGTAACCATATGAATTACATAAACCAACTCTTTATGGTTTTAAGGTATCAATTCTAAGACGATATCGTCTTAGATTTTGCAGTTTTCATATCTTCGGTTCAGTGCATGCTATGTAGATGACAATACCACCGTTCGATTCAGCGTTTTACGATCTCTTTAGAGAAGTAAATTGTGTTTGTTTACAACGCTACGCGGCCGATTTAGCCCCTTTCAAACACCTCTGTAGTTGTATTTATTTACAAATTAACAATAATAGAAACTAATTATATATTCACTTCGCTTTCCTACCTTTCGTTTACATACTACAAACTCTTTGATACAATTTGTGTAATCATAGGACATAATCTAGCCCTTTTACGGCAATTCTCGTTTATATTGTGTATTTATTGCAAAGCCGGTTTTGTCGGACAACTTCGGAACCTAAAATCTCCGTGACTTTGCACCCTAGCGTATTGAAAGTACAGGCAATCGATTTCTCGTGATGTCATTGCCTAGATGGCGGATTTTCATTGGTTTATAGCAATCAACACTGACCTTATATGGCATTTCGTAATTTATTGCGCGTGCGAGAATTTCAACGATCTCGGCATTTTGTATGCGACTTTCAAAAAATAAAAAAAAATACTTCTACTTCTTCAAATGCAATGAAACTTTCCAATAATATTCCTTTTTACATGAGCTACATTTTGTGTATTAACATTTGCTCGAAGTCTTGCTCTGGCAATTCCGATTTATTTCAACAATAATTGTAAATTTTTTAGATAATTTATGAACATGTATGCAAATTAATTTGGATATGTAATATGAACCGGGACAAACTAAATATCATTTTAAAGAGGAAGTCATAAGCTATCGAATGACGCGTGTCCTGTTGCCAGAGAATAAACACGTCTGGAGATATTTATATTTGAAACAACCGATCGTAATTACGGCGCAAGCCGTAAAACCATAAGGAGTAAAAATTAACAAACTTATCTACATCCTCTATTTAAAAAAACAAACTCATTGCGCATGTCCGAAGAAAACTGTAAGGCAGAAAATAAGTTAAGAAAGAAAGTCCAGTTCAATATGGGGAAGGCTATAGCACTGCAATGATTCTGCATGCATGCAAATGGTTATCTTAAATAATTCGTAATTTCGCATTTATGTATTGTACTGTACGTCATGTATAGGAAACCCACTGTTTTAGATACAAAACCTTATACTAAATTAACAAATGAATTAATACTTATACTGTGTTTACAGCTTCAATGTTATGTCTATGTGTTGGAATGAAAATCCCAAAGACCGCCCGAATTTTTCCAGTTTAAATGAAATGCTATACGAAATAATTGGTTGTAAAGAAATGCTACAGGTTTGTGCGGAACTGGCTACTTAGCCTTTTTAGATGCATCATTCGTTCCCATGCATATGCTAAAGTGATCGTCAAAATATTGTTTCTTAACTGTAGACATCTACCCACAACGACGAAATCGTGAATAGTTGTCTAAATACACCTGCGAAATCAGATTTGATTGAATCAGAAGAAGACAACGCAAACGAACCTTTTCTCCCAATATTTGCATAAAATATAAACGTAGTTTCAAGTAGTAATTGGTTACAAATAGTATATAAACTATTGAACTACTTATAAAAGATAAACATTTGAATAAACCATTAAAATCCTAACTAGAAGAACTATTTCAAAATAACCCATACACCTAAATGCCTAACACCGGTTGATTATCAACCGCGGGCGAAACTGCAATGTAGAACTATAAATCCTTGTGAGTTGTGATGCATGATAGATGAACACGTCAGTCAGTCAATCTAGAAGAGAAAAAATACTCATTTCTCGAGTTTGAGCGAAGTCTCTTCGTTAGGAGAGTTGTATGTCGAAAAATATGTCTTTTCTCCTCTATATTACCTGGTTGAAGTTTTTATGCAAGAACTTTATATAAGAAAAATTTCTCCCATTGCCACCCATTTCGCATTTTGGATAAATCACATCTTGACCATGCAAATCTTGACCTACTCAGCACTAGGAAAAACAGCTTTCTAACTCACCGTTGCAGCTTGATGACTTCAAAGCAGCTAAGATGCAGTCATGTGACTTATGACGCAGTCATGTGACTTATGATGCAGTCATACTTCAAAGCAGTCATGTGGCTTGACCGTGTACTGCAGCTCCCATCCGTATAGTCTGTAGTCCGTTGTTGGCTATTTTAAAGTCCCTACTGTAAGTAAAGATAGAGACAATGGCAACTGGGGCTTCGGTGGCGAAGTGGTTAGCGCACTTGCCTTTCACCTCTAAGGCAGCAGGTTCAAGTCTCAGTGAGAACATTCTCAATGCGACTAAAGTCAACGCTCTGCCGAAAGTCGTGGGTTTTCTCTGGTTACTCCGGTTTCTTCCCACATGGAAAGTTGACAGGGTGGGTTAGGTAAAAGGGCCCACAGTAATTGGCATAATATGCTTTTGTGGTGACCCTGCCCTAGTTGGCGAAGCTAAATAAAAAACCCAAACATTTAGCTAATATATTTCATAATAATGTGAGTGAATGGGTGGCAATGGGTATATGAGCGCGCGTTAATTCACGCGATCTATTAAATAATACCTGCATGGTATTAGTATGAACCTCTAGCTGGGGTACGTTGTATAGACATTTTACCTTTGGAAATAGTCAGTAGAGGATTAAAAATGGAATTTAATAATTGTAGATATTGTTGGAATCTAATTATGGCTGAATTAAGAAGGTAGTTAAGCATAAGATCGAAGTAGCTTGCAACTTACTATTAAAGTATAATCAATAAGAATACAACGGAAAAGAGATATCTTAAGCATAAAGGAGGGAAGTCAATGGCGTGGGAACCGGTCTGTGGCATACGGCCGGTTCTGTGGCCCAGGCCACAGCCGCAAAGCATCAACGAAATCACTGGCGTTACACCACCCTATATATAACTGCCGTAATACATATCGAAAATTTTCTTGATTGACGCATCGAGTTAAACACGAAACATTAAAAGTTCGCTCGAAAAGTTTGTCGCTCGATCTATCAATATTAATTATATTAGCCAGTCCGTGATGGCGCGTCCAGATTCCAGATTAATCATAACATGTAGCTGAGATTAGAAGATCTGAGACTGTGTTCCTGTAAAAAAATTATGAAGTTTGTGGTTGGACGGAAAATGTTTTTCAATTAAGTTGAGAAAATTGTGTTCTATGTTGGTTCTGACACTCTTACCAAATGGAAGGTTGAACCAAATGATATTGCGGTGCCTATTTCTGCGTTTTTATTGTGATACGGCATGTCGCCAGGGTTATGATTAAAATTGTTCGAAATTATTGTTGAGTTCATTTCTTATTTTATCTGCTAAACGTGTTGACTTGTTTTATATGATTGCCAATCCGTAATCTCTTTATCTTGCCCAATATTTTCTCTATTTATTTACTTTACAAGCATATAATACAAAAAAGTTTATACATGCATGGTTGAAGGTGTGGTCAACACGACATGGGTCCCATATGACGAACAGCCTGAAAAAATATTTGCCAAACGTTTTCTCATGGATGGTTTAATATGAAAAGGCCCACAAGTTCGCAAGCTTCAGGACCGTCATAACTACCTTACCCATGGTATATACGGTTGCTTTCCTTTTTATCGAAGCTTTTCCGTTATTTACAAGAAGTGATTTTCTAGCGTGTTGTTCGTCTTCGGTTAAATTGTAAAATTTGAGGCGCAAGATAATGCTTAGTCGAGTAAGTTTTTCGATGGGAAACTAAATAGAAGTGTGTCTGCTTTTTGGATCTGCGTTAGCGCAGATATATTACTATCGACTGTCTAATGTAATGAAATTTAACCTCTAGCCAATCAGCGACAGCTTTCTTAAAATGACGTAATGTTATTATTTGATCTCTACCACTGAGCTATACTATAACTGGAGGAACTGGTGCTAATGTCAGCCAGGCAGATTTTGGCATTTTCTGTCACAACCCCCTGGTTTTTGCAAAATCACAACCCCCTGGTTTTTGAAAAATGTTTTTTAGCTTTGTGCAGTAAATTCTCGTTGCTTTCGAGTTTTGCACATATTTTTTTAATTCTTGACCATTTGTTCAAAGACAACAAACAAATATTAAACCCTCGAGAAATGTGGGCGAAGACGATATTTGAAGCCAATATAAACAGGTAAGAGACGAATTATTCCAGTATTTCACAGTTCACATCGTGAAAAATTGGCAGACAAAACGATGAAATACACCCAATTTGTTAAGAAAACAACTTCCTTGCTCAGTGTAATGCATTATCTTAGCAAGCAGCGAACTGTACATTTCACAATTTGCCAGTTTGGTTGTAGAAACCAATCAAAATATCGTGCTATAAACTCAGTTTTACCCTTGAAGCAAACGGCTATTTTTAGGTTAAAAAGGTTGAAATTCCGCATTTTTAATTCATAATTTATTTTTCTCCATCCAGTCCGCATGGAGCCCCCTGGATTTTACATTTTATTTTTCTCCATCCAGCGCGCATGCAACCCCCAGGCTTTTGCATTTTATATTTCTCCATCCAGACAAAAGGCAACTGCAAGGCCGTTGCATTTTATTTTTTTAAATAAAAAACCCCCCAAGGCTGTGACAATGAAAACAAAGAGTGTGACAATGTCCCACCGTGTCCCAAAAATATTGGTATATGCAGGGCTCCACCGATACAGATATTTGTAAGAATTTCATGAGGGGAGGGTAATCTTTAAGGCAGGTATGACCTGAATTTAGTCCCTGCATGTAGATTCATGCAATTTCATATTTACACACATTCAGAAGTTGTCCACTGGCAACATTCACGCATAGAAAGCTTGCAAATTCTGGGCCGATGGGAAATGCTAGAATTGACTGATACAAAAGGAAGGGCAACTAGGAGGCTCAGGGTGACTCATGGTTAAATTAGGTGATATATTTGAAATACCATCTCAAGATTATTTCAAGAAATATACACAGTTTTGTATATTTCTGTCCCACCGTGAGAACATTGCATATTTTGTATTAGCTTGCTGTAAGTGCCAGCTAGGGGGGAAGGCTGGGCTAGAGTTGGGGTTAGGGAACTCGAGAAAAAGAGAGTGGAGGAGGCCTCGCCCACTAGCACTGCTACGCAGGCTAATTTTGTAATTAATCTATTCCTTTTTATTGCAGAATTCATCACACAATGACACAGCCCCACTTTCTGCTGGAAAAATACAGTAATTATTATCATGCAACATGTTTGGAAATTGAAGATACAAAATCATAATTAATTGTTTTTATATTTAAACTTTCTTAAATAAAAACCTGAAAAAATAAATCACTATTAATAATCAAGTTATCATGGTTTATTAATTAATAGAGAATTTTGAAATTTTGTGAATATTTACAATTAAAGATATTAATAGAATTAGGTTTAATAAAATATATACAGTAAAATTCATGCACTCGTTAACTAATTTGCAATCATGAAACATCAGCATCTTGATGCCTCGATGCCGCGCAGCGCTCTAACCAACTGAGCTACAGAGTCCTGGCCGAGCATTAACCGCAAGTTCGGTATATAAGATGGCAGTGATGCCAGTATATGGTGTATGGGTAAATATCAAGATTTTTCTCGGCATCTCGTTCAATAGGATTATTAGTAGAAGGTGTTATATAGTAAATGGAATATTCGAACGGAAATTTATATACATTTTTTAGACCTAGCCAGGAGCAGTTGCGAAAAATGAAAATTAGGCCCTCTGGCGGGAATTGAATCTGCGGCCCTGCGATTCCGGTGCAGCGCTCTAACCAATGAGCCACAGAGTCCAGTTGCTGAGCATTAACCGCAAGTTCGGTATATAAGATGGGAGTGGTGCCAGTAGATGGTGTATGTGTAAATATCAAGACTTTTCTCGGCTTCTCGTTCGTTAGGATTATCAGTAGAAGGTGTTAGTTAATGTGATATTCGAACGAAAATGTATATCCATTTTTAGACCTAGCCAGGAGCATGCAGTTGCGAAAAATGCAACTTAGGTCCTCTGGCAGGAATTGAATCTGCGGTCCTGCGATTCCGGTGAAGCGCTCTAACCAACTGAGCTAGTAGTACTGGCTAGCTGCTGAGTATTAACCGCAAATTCGGTATATAAGATGGGAGTGATGCCAGTATATGGTGTATGGGTAAATATCAAGATTTTTCTCGGCATGCATTATAAACACACAATCTCTATATATACAGATTGCTGATAAGTGGAAACGCGTTCTGCCTGGACCAACACGGTAGATAAATAAATACGAAACAAATATAATTCGCAAAATAAGAAACACTTCAAAACAATTTGAATATTCGTTTATTATATTTATTTCTTAATAAGCATTTTTAATACACTTGGCCCTTTACCACTTTGTTTTAAAACTTGAGTTACCCATGACTTGCTGTCAGTTCCAGAATACCCGACCAGTACATATGATCCTCTATACCAAGGCCACACAGGTTTCTTTCCACCAACACGAAGCAATGCCTTTTCAAGAATGGAATGGAATAGACTGGACGCTTCGTCTTGAACTGCTATTAGGATAATTTTTCTGAAACCAAATACACCAGTAAAATTATTTGATACAAAATTCTACCGTATTAGAAATGCAAGAAGATTTTTTCTCGCCACTGCTCATGATTCCAGGCGACAGTTGCAAGAGACGAAGAACAAAATATATACTCCGAATAATAACATCTTTTGCACTTAAAACAACGTACAATTTGACGATGATTTTGAAATAAGACCAGAGTGCTCTCAAAGACTACTTACTAAAGTTTTCTCTTGCACGATTCAGCGATGATTCTTGCTGAGAGAAAGTCAAGCATAAATACTGCATGCATTATGTATTTAGTATTTTACAGATCGCTGTCATGTGTCACCCACTTTAAAAAAAATTGTTATTATTATTACTACAGATCATAGCGAAGCAAGACAACGTTAATCGTAAGTTTGTAATTTCATTTATTCAAACCCATTCATAATTCGCGAAAGTACCCTTGACTTAATATGGCTACTGGCTCACAAACGTTTGAGTTGAATTCCATGATAATTTTTTCGGGTATCCTGTTGACAATCAAACAAACAAACAAACCAACGAACAAACAAACGAACAGACAAATAGAGAGAATGTGTATCCGGCAGACGGGAGTAAATAATAGGGGAAAACCACGAATTTGATATTACTAACCGTTGCTTGGCGTCAATTATTTCATTCAATTTTTTGGCCATATTTTCTCCTGCATTGACATCTCCATGCGTGTCGAATGAATATCCTCCATCAATGCGACCTTGAAATATTAAACAAAGGTTAGTAATCAGGGCCGGATTAACCACGTGGCAGATGCGGCATATGCCGCGGGCCTCGCGCTTATGGGGGCCTCGCGCTTTACTGTGCCACGCCCATTTTTACGAGAAGACGCCAATTTTCTATTGGGACACGCCCATTTTAGGTGCCTTGCATAATATGATGTTAATTTCGCTTGAGAATAGTGTTTTTACTGTGACTCTATACCAAATGCTGCAGGTTTTTCCATGTACTTCGGCTATTGTATAACATTAGACCAATTAAAGTTTGCCCGAATAATTGTCAAGGATAACAATGAATGGTAATGGTTTTATTCTACATTTCAATAACAATGCGTTTACATGTTAAAATTTTTTAAACATATTAAATATAACTATAAATATTAAAAATAAACTTATAAACGATTGAGTATTAAATACTGTATGATTTTACTAATTCCTTTACTTGAACTACTAATATATTAAAATATACATAGGTTGAAGAGAGGTTTCAGGCTCTTATATTGGATGGAATAACTATTATATCATGCCATTACATTGCTATTTGACTGATCAAAATAGCCAACGGTTTGCGTTCTAGAGTTATTTAAGGTGGCAAGACAAATTTTGCAACTCGAACAAGAATTTTAAGAGAAAAACTATTTATTATTCTCTAAAATTGAATAATATCAGTCATGCCGTGATTTGGAGGTGAACCGCAATTGATCTCCAATGGAAAATCGATGTGCAATGGGCAGATACCTAGTTAGCCATTTGCTTTGAAAATCCTTTCTAAAAGTCTCGAAATATGTTGAGCCTAATTTCTTATATCTTTAAAAGATCACAAAGAAAAATTCGAAAACAATCCAAAATGCCGATTAATTAATCCCGCTAAAAGCGAATCCGGAAAAATAAGCAAAGTTATTTTGGACAAAATTAATTCTAATTTGAGACAAAAACAAGTTATTTAAATCAATGGAGGAATACAAAACAAGTTATTCAGTGGTTTGGTAGCCTGCAAGCGGCCCTCCGTTTGGGGGGGGGATTCGAGGGGGGATTCGAGCCCGCATGGGAGCAAGCCCGCGTCCAGCCCGAGAGGGGGAAGCGAGCAGGAAGGAGGGCCTGCAACCATGATCGGAATAATTGAAATCCGCCTACACGTCACGCCCACTGTCACGCCTCGTTGATTCGACCAATGAGATCGCGCCGGAAGTTATTTTGCACGAGCTGTCAAAACAAACTTTTCACGTGTTTTCTCGAAAATACTCGTAAATCGTATTTTAAAATGGACAAAGTAACTCCAACAAAAGTATATTCACGAGTGGGTAGAAAACAGAAACCCGCCAGTGTTGATGATTGTTGTCGTCTCTGTGATTGTTCGTTCAGGAACAAATACGGTTCCCTTGCCTCATTTGTTAATTTATTTAAAGCTTCGCAGAGAGATAAATTTCAAGGGAAAATCCTCGCATCTCTGTGCTCAGAGATTGGAATACATCTAGAAGAAGAACCCGATTCTTCAAGCAGAGTTTGTCCGCCGTGTTCCCGAAAGATATTGAATTGTTCTCAACTCCACGCCTTTATTTGTTCAAAGACAAAGTGTGCGACCGCGAAGTCACCTGAACTTGTTGTGAAACGACAACTCCCAACAACTGTTACCCCTAATAGAAAAAATTCGAGTCAGAAATTGAAAGAACAGAGTCACCGAAGACTTATCCATCTGAAACGGTTTCACAGCGGCCAAAGTCAAGCCGAAAAAGTCTATTTCAAGCACGCGAAGGAGAGGAAAAATTACACGACGACAGCTCAGATAAAAATAGCCAATACAAATTGCCAACGTTTGTAGAATCTGATAGTGAGAATATTTTAAGCCACCTGGATATTGGTGATATTATTGATACAAAAACAACTGTTAAGGTATTAATTTTGTCTCCGAATGGGAATGTTACAGTGAAAACACCTCGTAATCGAAAAACGATAAATCTGGTAAAAAATATTGTCCTGCAAAATTGGAGTACGGCAGCAAATGCAGTCGTTAACCATGAAGAGATTATCCCACATCTACAGGTTGCACTGAACAGGAAGGTCAATAACGAGTTCAAGTTGTATGTAAAGTCTGAAACGGTTCTTAAAGGTCGTGAACCAGATGAATTAGCTAGTTTCTCAAATAAATTTGTGGTAAAGGAAGCTGAACTTTATTTGCCTTTTTGGAATTCTTGTGTCCATGGTGCATGTGGTTCTAATGCCAGTAATGGACAAGACAACTCTCTACACTTGATTAATTCCATTGCTTTAACCACAGCTGTAGTTGCTCGTGAAAGGAACAAGGAATTATCTGCTTTCCACTACAGAATATCAACAGTCCTTCTCCATAGTGGTGTTTCATATGATGGTACAACCCGTTTGAATAGACTTGGGATTTGTATGTCACCTCAAAGAATGGTAGCTGCACAAAGAAAGATGGGCAAGCACTATGATTCCAAAGTTTTAGTTTGGAAGAAAGGAATAGAAGAAAATGAAAAAGCTGTTCGGCTATTGGAAGAGGTGAAAGCAAACCAACTCCCGCCTTTAGCTGATAATGACATGGAGATTGAAAGGGAAGTCAACATAGGAACCACCACCATCACCCAGGAGTATATATACATATTTTGATGAGAATATTCTAAAATACTGCCAGTCACTTGCATTAACCAATGCCCAAGTTCCCTGTTCTGAATGTCCAATAACAGAGGAGACATTAAACGAAATGATATATTTGCTGAAACACAAAAAATTACCCTACTACAAGTAAGTATGAATGCAATTATAGTAAATGTACAGCTTGGGAGTCTACAATGAGGGGATGTGGTGAGCCACCCAGGTGTGTGCATTTATAGGAGGGGGCTTATCTAAAATATCAAGGAGGGGGCTTATCCAAAATACCAAGGGTGACTTGATATTTTAGATTACAGTACCCCCCACCCCCCACCCCCCCTCCTATAAATGCACACACACACACTTACAATGTTAATATCTATACCATTTATATCAACAGAATAGTGGGTGACAATGTTGATTTTGAAATCCACGCAAGAATACAAAGTAAAGATCATGTCAATAAATCCATCCATTGGACTCATCAATATGCTGTGTGTGACCGTGTGGTAGAACCTAAGCTAGAATGCAAGAAAAGACAGAAACTTGTTAAAGATATTCATTTGTCTGAACTGCTGCCAGATGAGTTTACATGTGCAAGACTACAGAAGCGCTGGGCTATGTTGATTAGTAGAATTATAACTACTTACCTGAAACCATTTAAATGTTTAACCAAGCAAGTCGTATGGCATATTCCTCATCAATACTCTACAGAACTGTCTTCAAAGTCAGATATAGTAAGTATATGGTATATTTTGTTTTAGAACCACAAAGGGGGTGAGGACATGGAAGTCAGAAAGTGTTGCCATTTCCTGGATTGTCCAAATGCCCACTTGGGAATGTTCAAATAAATTAGTAAATTAGATTAAATTAGATCCTCATGGAAATTCCATGTTTTAATAGTTGTGTCCCATCCTGGAGTTTCAACATGTACCAAAAATAGTTTTGTTTTGGGGTATTTTTGTAGTGTTCTCTGGGCTTGGAATTTATTAATGCTAATGTTTCTGGAGAAATGGCACAACTGATGATATCAAATGAGCAGAAATATGTTCCTAGCATAGAATCAGATGTTTTGAGTCCTGTTCCCTTGCATGGAGATCAATTGTTTGAGGAAAGAAGTCGAAATGTCAAGTGGACATTTAGGGTGGGGGACAACAAATTTGACAGACTGGAAGGCATCTCACCTGAATTTGCAGATTGGCATGCCAAGGTCACACTATACAAGGTATTACCACACAGTACTGCTATAGCAATAATTATTTAATATAGCAAACTTACAATACAATATTTGTAACAATACAGTGTACAGTATAACATTAAATTAAGGTTTTGTTCCTATTTCCGTATTCATTGACTATTTCAGATGGAATTTGAACGATTTGTTAAACATGGCTCTGTTGGTGAAATAGGCACAACCAAAGCTAGCATGAATCGCACTGGAAAAACAAATGCTTCAAAGGGAATTGAAAAATCTTACAATGAGTATAAAGAGTTCCATGATAGGGAAATAGAGGCCCATGTATGCGCAGCATTTATGCAAATGACTGATATGGGAGCAATGAATGGTTAGTATGCACATAATGCAAACAAAATTTAAATTTTTGTAGAAGTTTTTAATCAAAACAAATTGTCATATTATCATAACCTTATTACTAGTTAAAGTTAGTGCTTATAAACCAAAAATAGGTTTTTGGTGATTCAATTATAGAGCATAATTAAAAATTATAATATAAGTTCAATCTCATTTTTTTATTTTAAACTTTTAGTTTCGGAGATATAATGGCTCAAACAGCCTTTTTTCTACACCTTCAATTTTCACCAAAATGACGGGCCTGGATCCCATCCTAAAACTTTAATATAGAAATCCAACAGTAGTATTGTATTATTTGATAAAATGAACAAGTTCAGTGACCCCCTTGTGTTTGCTTTAAATATACACTGTAGATGGATAATAAATCATGTAGATCCAATTATAGCTTTCTAATAAATAGCATTTAATTTTAGTTTAAAGTTAAAATATATACTATTTCTAGATAACCTCTTGTACCATGCCCGACGAGACAGTCCCAAAGGCAATTAGGTATAAATGGCTGCTTGAAATTAGTGAGGAGCTTGTGAAAAAATATGCATTTGGGACATCAGAAATTGCCAGCTTGGTGAAAGAGACCGATGATCTTCACAAGGCACTTCGACCACCCTTTTGTTGTAGATTTGATGGCTGCACAAAGACATATGTTCATCATTCATGGAGAGTAAAGTGAGTGGCACCTTCTGTTGGTTTAACATAATATACATATTTCCAAAAGTACCAAGATATTGTTCAGACAATAGTTAGTATGTATATAATTTAATAATTACTTAAAATGTTTCTTTCTATCTTAGACATGAGATTGAGGTCCATAAGACAATACTTGGCCCCACAACAGGAGATAGAGATGAATATGGGTATTATATTTGTCAAGCAGGGTGTGGTTATGTGTACAGTACAAAGGTTGCAAGAAGAAGGTATTACATAATATTATACAGTGCAATACTGAAAACTGAACACCTTTAATTCTGTCAATATATACATGTGTGTCACTGATAATAAGACACAAATGTAATTAGAAATCATGATGAGGTATTATCATGTAGTGTTAAGTCAAGAGTACGTACTGTAAGTATGTGAATATTATAAAATATATGCAGCTTATATTAAAGGTGTTCTAAATTGTTTTGCATTGGACAGTGTATATGCACATATTAACTGAATATATTAATCAATTCTAAATTTGCAGACACCAACAGGATAAACATAAGGATTTCACACCTTTCGAACAAGAAAAACCACCAAGTACAATTAAGCCAAAAGAGGACTACCTATTTAATTACCATAAGGCAAAACTTGTGTTTGGGCTGTTCCTACTTGATTTTAATGATGCCATTAAAGAAGGAGATGGTGAACGACTCTTTGATCTTTACAAGCTTGCTGTTGTTTTATACCATACAGAAGGCCACACTAAATATGCCTACACTGTTCTATTGTATTTGACTAAAGTTGTGGCCATTTTACCTGAATTTGAAGCTCATCGTTTAAAATGGAACAGATTTTACAACAAAAATGGTGGTTTGGGTAAAAACATTTCACTTGATCTAAAAAAGGAGCAGCAGAATAAAGTTCTGAAAACATTCTGGAGGTCACTTGGAGCTAATATCAATGAAACTAATGCAGCAAGAGTAGCACATGCCTTACAGCCCCTTGAAGCTATTATGGAATCCATCAATAATGACTGTGATTTCTCTACCAGGAAAGGGAAACATTCAGTTCCAAATAGAGAAATCAGTGTTACACAAATTGTTTCTGATCTAACAGAAAAAAATGTTTTTGAATACAGAGAAGGAAGAGAAGGGCATCCCCACTTTGAAAACTTTGATGGCCAACTATTTCGTAAAGTAGACTATAGAGAGCTACATGGCTGGATGACAAACAAAATTGAGTTATGGGGTTCCATCTATGAAAATGCTGATGCATAAATAAGGTATTTATTTCAGTATGCTAAATACTATTACCAGTAGTGTCTGACATGGTAAAGAGGAGCTGGTTAAGGTGGCTGGGTGAGGAAGTGTATGTCACTTGAGGTTGAAGGTGCAAGAGGATGAGGAAGGCTGAGGATGACATGAAGTCAGGTGGTGGAAAGGGATATGAGAGTGTGGGTTGAAAAGGGATCATGATGCACAGGATTGTGTGAAGTGGAGGTAACTGTTCTGGAGATTGGAGAACCACTGGGCAACCCCCTGTGTAAGTGGGGGAAATGCTTGTAAAATGTTTGTTGTTGTTGTTGTAATTGTAAAGCAATTATGAGTGTACTACTGTAGTTGTACAGCAATTATGAGTGTACTAGTAGCACAGTATTTACCAATCTTACAAACCTCACCATGACTCAATATCTACTAATGATTCAAAGTCTTCAGGTTCCGAATCAGAACTGACAACATCTCCAGGGAAGCCAAATTGGAATTCATCATCAGGTATGGACCAAAAAAAGCCAGAAATGCCTTCCAAAACATCAATGTCATTGAAGATGTCATTCATAATCTCCAACACAATCAAAGCAATTTTGATGGAAAAAACAGGAAACTGTAGCACATCACTTATAGTAAATATATTGTGGCAGTTTTCTGTTAGCTCAGTGACAAGATCATTAGTGAAACCATGTGCTTCTAGTGAACAATGTGTAACATATTGTTCCTTCACTTCTAAAAGTGCCTGTTGGATATCGTTCCGTTGACTTTGGGATACATCTCTTGTTATAGGTGGAACTGCTGTATTACTGCCAGATGGTGCAACCTCAAATGGTAGCTTCCCTGCATCACAATTAGTTCCTGTGCACACACATTGTAAACTACAATTACTGCAACAGGAATGGGCTGGTAGGAGACACTGAACTTTTTCGAAAAAAGATTTGAGACTTGCAACACGTAAACAGCTTTCTGCCCGAATGAAGAGTTTCACATCATCCTCACACTGTGATGCTTGGTGACCATGATATATTGTAATACTTTGCGATGGCATCCCATCGCGACCTGCTCTGCCAGCCTGCTGGTGATAATCAAGTAGACTTCTTGCTGGACCCCAATTTATAACATAGCGGATATCTGGGAAATTGACTCCCATGCTAAGGGCAGAGGAGGCAATAACAATCCTTTTTTTCACATTGTTTTTGTTTTTTAAGGATAGGAGAAGTCTTTCTTTATTTCTAGTCCATGTCATGGAATGAAAGACATCCACCAAGCAATCAAGAGCTTCTTTGGATGTTTGTGGTTCATAGGCATGCTTGCCAAGTTTTAGTAGTAAGTTATTACAAACTGATGCCATTTCACTCATCATATTACAAAATATGATGACTTTGGGGGTTTCTGTTCCTTTCAACTTGACCATATCAACTAGCCACTCAAGCTGTGTAAACATTTCATTTTTTTTGCATTTTTTAACAGATATTCGAATGTTTGATCTCTCAGGGCTAACAAAGATTCTGATAGGATTTCTTAATGCTAACAACTCTAAAATGGTAGACTGGGTTTCCTTGTCTGCAGTGCCTGTCAGAGCCATAAATGGGGTACCTGAAAAGTGAGATTCATATTAAAGTGTATTTATATAGAGTATTGTACAATAGGCATAGTAAAGGGCATTTATGTAGAGTATTGTACAATACATGCACTGCCATTAGGAGAGATAAAAGCAATAACAAATAAAGGCATTTAAGCAGACTGTCATGATCTTTAAATACATGTTCCCTATTTTTAGTCTATTTCAAAGCATAGTCTATAGAATAAAATTTTCTGGAAACAAATTTATTGTTCATTTATGCTTACTGGTCACATTGTGCATTTGGCATAATGAAGCAAGGTAATCATAATGAGTTCTATTGTGTATTTACTGCTTCATCAAGTTTGCAAATCCTTAGTTAATGTCATACTTTGAAATAGAGTAAAAATACTACCTCTAATATTTTGTCTATTCTTGTTCTATATATTGTACATGTACACCGAAGTGACTAAACACCAAATTTTCTGACCAAACCCAAATAAACATGCCACTCATTTATATTAATAATTTTATTAGAAATATTGTATTAGTTGAATAATAGACAACATGAAGTAGAGTAGCTAGTAGACTCACCTTCTTTACAAAATGATCGAAGAGTAGATAATTCTGCATAAGCTCCTCGGAATGCCTGCGATGTACGTCCCTTTTGCTTCTTTCTAAATATTGTAATTGTCAAAAGACAAAAGTCCATGTCAAAAATAAGTAACATTAATAAATATTAAATACAAAAACAATATAAAGTAAGACTTATACTGTGATAGCATAATACTATACACACACTGGATTAAAATATTGTACTTCACCTTTGACCTGTCCATGTTTCTATGGTGTGCGACTCGTCAACGACCACAGCTTCAATTTGTCGGCGAAAATTGTCGTCTTTAAAAAGCAAGAAGGTGTCGTCATTTAACACAGCTTCAGCGGAGGCGAAGAGCAACTGTGGCATGTCGTCCAGCAAAGAGTTCTTGTTTTGGCTGTCAAGCGATTTAGCTCTCAGTCCCATCGATTCTGCTTCAATAATTTGGTCATTTACAATGCTCTGTAGTGGGCATATTACCAGAATCGTGGAGCTTTGACCAGTTTGCTTCGATCTCGCAATGCCGAAGACTTGGAAAATTAGGCTTTTGCCGAAGCCTGTAGGGAGTATTGCCATTACATCTTTGTTTGAAAGCAGGCTATATATGGCTTCCCTTTGTTCGTCTTTCAAAACTAAAACTTTCCCGATCTTTTCCGATATTTCTTCTACTGCACTTGTTAATAACGTTTCGTTCTCCGCCATTTTCTTCTTGAGTTCTTTATGTGATATTTTGACATCCGGCTTAGCAGCAATTCTAGCCAATCAGCATTTCCCGTTCAAAATATGAACGGGGATTTCAATTATTCCGATCATGGTTGCAGGCCCTCCTTCCTGCTCGCTTCCCCCTCTCGGGCTGGACGCGGGCTTGCTCCCATGCGGGCTCGAATCCCCCCTCGAATCCCCCCCCCAAACGGAGGGCCGCTTGCAGGCTAGTGGTTTGGCAATATAAAAGATAAGGACAGACATAGTTTTATTTCGTTTGACATTGTCGATTTCTACCCATCTATTTCTGAAAAACTATTGGACCAAGCTTTATCTTGGGCTTCAAATTTGGCTACTATACCTGAAAACGATATTTCAATAATAAAACACGCTAGAAAATCCCTCCTTTTCAATACCGGAATTTCATGGATAAAAAAAGTAGCAAGAGTTTGTTTGACGTTACCATGGGCAGTTTCGACGGCGCGGAAATTTGTGAGTTAGTAGGCCTTTTCATTTTAAACCACCTGAGTAAGAAATTTGGCAAAGAAAGCATCGGCCTATATAGAGATGACTGTTTGGCTATTTTTAAGAGTAAATCAGCACGTTTAGCAGACAAAACAAGAAAAGATCTCCACAAACTTTTCGAGCAGTTTGACCTAAAAATTACGGCCGAATCAAATTACGCATAGTAAACCTTTTAGATGTAACTTTCGACCTTGACAATGGAAAACATGGGCCCTATAGGAAGCCCAATGACGATCCACTATACATAAATATGCACTCTAATCACCCACCGAGCATCACAAGACAACTACCTGCATCAATTAACAAGCGCATCGCACTTCTTTCATCAGATGAGCAAACTTTTCAGGAATCTGCACCCATATATCAGAACGGTAGTCTCAACCAGTTATATCCAAGATTGTCTGAATCTAGAAATTTTGCTTGCATGTGAAATGTTTGTGAGTTATGGTTAGAAAGCCACATATTTGTGTGTTGTGATGGAGGAATAATTGTTTACCAAATGCTATAATATTGCAAGTATTATAGTGAACCGAAATGTACAACCATATATATTAACAATTGTTGGAGGGTATACAAATAGTGATTTTGATACTGTGAGCAAAACCTTTCTTTTTATTAGGAGATACATAGACGTCCAGATAAAAGTAAACTGTCTATTCGACTTATGGTAAACTCAGTTTCTAGCTTATTCCATATCATCATTGAAAGCTGTGTATAAATGAATATAGAAACAGATCCAGCACTTGTCATACAAAAATTGACCATGACTGGTAACAGGGTTTGCTTTACGAAACGGCTATTACATTAATATGCAAACATTCTCCTGGCTATCGAAGCCGGTTAGCCATTGCTAGAGCACAGCTACGAAGTTCAGAGAAAATAAATGAAATCATTGTCATGCTAAACCCTGTATACAGGGTTATTTCAGTTGGGTAGCTTCACTTTTAACGGGTTATGTTGCAGTATAGAGACAACCCATTGGGAACAAAGTGCCGCACTACAATGTTCAAATAGGCCTTGATACGGAATTGCAAGTATGTTCCTATGATTTTAAGCGGAAAAACGTTATGTAATAAGATTTAGGAGCATTTCAAACGATTAACGAAAAGATTTGATGTCGTTTGCACGGTTAACGGGGCTAACAGCGAAATATTATAGTAAATGATAGGTCTATAGACATTGTTTTAAGTTGGATTCGCCCTTAACCGTTGAAATTCCTCGTTAACCGTACTTTAATCAAACCATGATAAAGATTACTCTTGGTTAACCGTCTCATAAAATGTTTTGAGTTAAATTATCTCTTTCAAAGGCGAGTTTGAGACTCATAAATACGGCGGCGCACATGACGTCATTTTCTGATACAAAATAGCAACCACTTGAGAATGACAGTGGGATAATTGGATTAAATTTCAACGCTAATTCAGGGAATTAATTTGGGGGAACTACGAATAACAATTACCATTTTAGACTTTTTTAGACTAATTTCTTCATCCCTCGAAAATATACTAGACCGGGGATAGAGGAGAATTAATGAACGTGAACAACATATTAATGTACAATGCAAAATTTAATTAGAGTATTTGAGCTTAAAAATTCGGAATTTAAATGAAAATGAGTTTTCTTGAGGATGAGAGGGTCCGGACATGCAGTATTCCATGCACAATTTTCTCCAAAACTGGTTTGACAATGCTTTCAAATCCATTGGTGAAATTATTTTCGGGGAGGGGGGGAGGGAGAAAATTCCTAAGTACATACTCCAAAAGCCATCAATCCAGTCACTTATCAAGTAAAAATGACAGGAAATGCTGCTCCAAATATCGTGGTATTAATCACGTCAAATTATTTGATTGCTTGCATGGCAAGAAATCTATATTTTTCTAACGGTTTTGGATGTTCATTGAGCCATCTAACCTCTTATGCTGTCCTCGCCCCAGCCAAAAACGAATGAAAAAAATACTAGAAATACATTCATGCAGAATCCCCTCGCCTATTCGAACTCAGGAATTATACTTCCCAAGATTTTTTGTAACATGAGGTATTCGGTCAATCATTGTAACCATAGCAACACACAGTGATCTTTTGTGGACTTTTACCTGTGGCAAAATGATAAAAGAGTAATATAAATATTTGTACTTTTAACTATAAAATTAGGAATTGCCCACTATGCAAAAGTAGATATGCTTATTATTTCTTTTTCTTTTGTTTGTAAATTTGACCTTAGACATTTCACAAAAACGTCAAAACATTTCAGAACAATTGACAATTGACAGTATATTTTTTTAAATTTATCTTTTAAAATGAAGTTTTTGACATTACGTTGTTTCTTCAAAATTCAAATTTAAACTTGCTAAAATACCTTTTAGGTTTAATCGATATTATAATAACTCAGAGTGACATAAAGATGTTAAAACAAACTAAAATATGAAAATATATTATAAATATACACACTTTATACCTGTTTAAAATGTTTCTAAATACATTGTAATCTTTTATACAGTTCTCATGCTTTTGATAGTTTAAGCCCTTGGTTCATAATTGCAAATACGTACATTGAGAATCCTAACTCTTTTTCGTTACATGTTTTTGCACTTGCAGTTTTTAAATGCCAAAACGCATTACAATTAATTAGATCCTATCTCATTATTAATATTGACATTTCCATAGTTACCGATCGGGCAATTGTACATGAGGTTCATTTGCTTTGCATCTCCTGGGCTAATTTCACGTCTTTGACCGATCTCAATCTACATTAAAATAGAAGACATAGTAACTTATACTATCAGGAAAGATTTATGATAATTTTAAAAGAAGGATCTGTCAAGCGACTAACGAATAACAATCATAAAATGTGAGAAACATATCCTGCAGAAAGACATGCATTAGCGATTCCGAGAAGTTGACTTGCTCCTTGCTCTCTTTTCGCGCGCGCATGTTGTAGCAATAGATAATCTATATGTTGACGAACTAACAAGGAGCGATTGCGAAATATTCAACATAGACAGGAATTTTAAACAAAATAAGCCCTACCGAATTTTTTTTTGGTACAATGGTGTCCTTGCCATTCTTTGAAAATGCCCGTCTACCATAGTGCATAATACTTCGGTAATCATATGGCATATTCAAAGAGTCAACATCAGTTTTCGGATATTTCTTGAAATTCAGAGCAGTACCTGAATGATATACTTGCAATTAAAAATCTTTGAAGAAATTGGTCGCCTCTATTTCTGTCCTTTAACTGAATTGGTATTTTTATAAACGCACTCATTTTTCAATGTAATATTATACCTCAAATACAAACTGTCCAATCAGAAAGCTAGGTTTGTACCTCGTGCGCATGAAATTTCTCGTCGAATCAACTGCTACGTCATGGTATTTGAAGCAGCGTGTGTTTTCGATCATATCACCAGGGTGATTCGATCTTAAATCATGCGGGCGATACGATTCATAAAGACTACTCGTGGTTATCTTAGTACTGAGTTGTTATCAGAATACGTATATCTCTTATTTTTTAAATATTATAATTAAATGGCGTCGTTGGCCTTTAACTCGAAGTGCGTAATGACAGTTTATGTTCTGCTCTTCTCGCTATTCTTCTCCTTTGGGAATACCAATTCACTTATTATATATTCTTAAATGAGCAAAGACATATGAAAGGAAATTTCAAAACTTCTACTAGTACTATACAACTAAACCAAATACCATCTAAGATGTTTTCCCAGACAATCGTAACATATTGATCACGGTCAGGTCGAGATTGTTCATGCCAAAACCCAAGAGAATGTCCTAGAGGAATGAAGAAAATAGATATAACACGTGCATGAAAACACGGGGCGTAGAATCTACGTACCACCGGTAGGCGGCTAGAGCAACTGCATTTCAAGCAATACCTGTTTGCATGTAACTATGTTCCGTTGACCCGAACCCCACTGAAATTATTACAGTGTAACAATTCTGTTATCCTTTTATGGTGAATAGGAATCTAGCAACACATTGTCTTTCAACTGTCCTTTGCCTTGACATAATTTTGTATATTAAAAATATGAATATTAAAATTGTTTTCAAACTAGGATAAAATAATTATATAATAATTATGTTCTATTACGAAATATAATCTGTTGTCGGCCATTACTATAATAATTATAAAGAAAATGAAACTCACTCACCTATTTCATGAGCAACGATCCCATGGGCCCAACATAAACCTCCCAGACTAAGTCTTTGTTTCCATCCTGACATACCAACGTAAGACGAACAGCTAGATAATGATCAGATATATCCATTTTGGTGACTAAGATTCTCATTAGTAATAAATTTAACTTATATATTGCAAGAGTTTTTTGTTGAGTCAGAATCAAATGTTCTGTAGGTATATTTTTATCAAGCCGTCTGCCAAACGCTTGGATATCAATTTGCTCACCTTCTACCTCTGTAAAACTCAATGTAGCTATATTCATTTGTTCTAGGAACAAAACGGATACATGTCTTCTCAGACCATTCTTTCATGGCACTTGTGATCACTTTGAGTACATCTGGGTTGCTTTCTGCCGAAATAAAGTACATTGTCTCACTATACATCGTAATTTCTATTTTTCAAACTTAGGCCTACTTAAACTTATTGAGCATTAGGCACTGATACAGCAATATTGTATAAGAGTTTTCTTAAACTGAACTTGAGGTATCTATCAAAAATGTTTCCTCGGCATCTCGTTCGATAGGACTAATAGTAGAAGATGTTTGTAGATGGAATACACGAACGAAAATTTATATACATTTTTTAGAATGGCCTGCGGCATTAACCGTAAGTTCGGTGTATATGATGGGAGTGATGCCAGTTTAAGGTATGGGTATATATCAAGATATTTTCTCGGCATCTCGTTCGATAGGACTAATGGTAGAGGGTGTTTGTAGATGGACTCTGTAGCTCAACTGGTTAGAGCGCTGTACCGAATTCGCTGGGCCGGAGGTTCAATTCCTGCCAGAGGGCTTAATTTGCATTTTTCGCAACTGCTCCTGCCTAGGTTTAAAAAATGTATATAAATTTCCGTTCGAATATTCCATTTACTATATAATACCTTCTACTAATAATCTTATCGAACGAGATGCCGAGAAAATCTTGATATTTACCCATACACCATATACTTGCAACCCTCCCATCTTATATACCGAACTTGAGGTTAATGCTCAGCAACTGGACTCTGTAGCTCAGTTGGTTAGAGCGCTGCACCGGAATCCCAGGGCGGAAGGTTCATTCCCGGCCTAAGTTGCATTTTTCACAACTGCTCCTTGCTAGGTCTAAAAATGGAAATAAATTTCCGTTCGAATATTCCATCTACTAACACCTTCTACTAATAATCCTATCGAACGAGATGCCGAGAAAAATCCATACCTTAAACTGGCATCACTCCCACCAAATATACCGAAGTTATGGTTAATGCTCAGCAACTGGACTCTGTAGCTCAGTTGGTTAAAGCGCTGCAGCGGAAACGCAGGGCCGCAGATACAATTCCTGCCAGAGGGCCTAAGTCGCATTTTTCGCAACTGCTCCTGGTTAGGTCTATTTTGTATATAAATGTTCGTTCGAGTATTTCATCAACAAACACCCTCTGAACTTGAGGTACTTTTAAACATTGCAATTTCTTGGGCCGACTTTAGATTCGCATTGACAATATTTGAGAAATTTGACAAACTTACCAGCGTGACAATATCATCACCTGAGAAGGATATTTTTAAATCTTGCTAATTATTTACAAGTCATCGAATTGTTATAGGTGTGTAAATTTAGTTTTACTAACAAGCAAATATATTTTCCTGTGTAGCTTGAAAGATATAGCTTCCTACACCTCTTCCAATGTGTTTGTAGTTTTTTTTAACACTAGGCTACATAATAGAACATGAGGCGGCCATATTGGTCTGACCGCGTTAGTTTTTCGCTAGCAAATTTAAGAAAAACGAGAAGCTGCTGATGTCAAATTTCTATCTAGACAATACGTGTCTTTTTCCACCAATAACCAAAAACTGTAAGAACCTCTTCTAACATGTCGGCAATGCCACTGCAGAGTTGTGGTGGTCATTTCAATATGGCCGCCATTGCTTCAATTGTTAATTTAGTCATATAGCTTCATTTAGTCAACAATGTGGTTTATAGATATGATGATCACGTGAACTGATGGTCAAGGTCTACAAAACCTAAATGTCCTTGTCCGAAAAAAATATATATTACTGCATACTTAACGAGTCAGCAATTGTGTACGGTACAATTCCGTTAGTCCAACGCTTCTTTTTTGAAGCTCCAAATGTAGCTTCATTAGACTGTAGATCTAATCCATTGTCAATGGCAAACTTCTCATCTGGTCTTAACAGAATATCTCCCTCGAATAGACTTGGGTTACCTGAGCTTTCTGAAATAATATTTTTAAATTGTTAAAGGAGGAATATTTACGTAAAGGTGATCAGAAGCAATATAAGAGCGTGGAAGGCGGGCTGCAAGGCAAGGGGAGAGTTACAGTCTAGCAAAAACCCAGGGGTTGCTTGCGGAAACATGTAGCTGAATTTAACTATAGTTAGCGTTAAAAACCGTAATTATATACTTAATTAACTGTAATTAATTAACCACACGACTTACAGAGACTGCGTTGCAAAAAGCGTAGTGAGTTTGGTAATAAAAGCGTAGTTAGTTTGGTAATATAAGCGTATTTAGTTTGGTAATATAAGCGTAGTTATAGTTTGGTAGTTGGTAAGTGAAGTAATTGAGCGGTTAAATGCGCTCGCTTGGGGGTGGTTAAACATAGAATATCATAAAGAAAGCATTGATTATCGACAGCTGATTATCGACAGCTTTTTGAACATGATTGTGGACGGATCGGATTCGGATTTACCAAATAAATGATTAAACGATAAAATGATTAAATTCGTATTTCCTCGTATTTCCTCGTTTGAGCGCCGCGGTGCATTTTAAATTTTACTCTTTTTGATGCGGCGCTTGCGCTTTTTCGAGGGCGGCGCTTTTTAAAAGTTATTGTATTTGTATCTGCCTTCACAACGAAATTGCGCTTTTCCAAAGTTCAGGAGGAGTGGAGGGAGAGTTAGACGACATATACTCACTTTGAACTTAAAAACAATGTAGTTCGAGAACTTTCTTAATTTAAGGCATTCTGGAATAACCGTTAACACGAGAACAACTTCAAAACGTGCGAAAGAGCCGTTTTCGAAGCCAGCTTTTTGCCAAATTTGCACTACTCCTGTGTAAACTCGAAAGCAATTTTCTCGCGATCTGTAGAATGGGTTTAAACTAACGTTAAAGTTTCTAAAAAACTATTATTAAAGTTTTAAAACTATTCACCCCTGCCTGAGGACTTGTGTGTGACATTGGAGAATGACGAACCAATAACTGTTACCGAGTTAAATGTCTGGAGAAAGCTCAGAGAGGTTAGTACATCACGCGCTGGTCGCCCAGACGACATTCCCAACTGGACCCTGAGGGAATTTGCGGATATCTTGGCTTTTCCAGTTGCCGACATCTTGAACACCTCCTTTCGTGATTGTAAAGTCCCTCATGTTTGGAAGCTTGCTGATGTTCCCCCTATACCCAAAGGATCCACCGTCCATGATTTTAATAAAGATTTGAGGCCAATTTCTTTGACATCTACATTGTCAAAAGTGGCAGAGAGCATAGTGATTGAAAAAGAGTTGAAACCAACCTTGCTAAGAAGTATTGACCAATGCCAACCAATTTGACTTTATTCCAAATTCGTCAACCTCACTTGCCCTTATATCCATGTTCCACCATTGGTTGAGCGCTATACGGATGGCACTGGCTCTTCTGTCAGAAATGTCTTCCTGGATTATAGGAAAGCTTTTCGATCTGGTAGATCACAATTTATTGGTAGCCAATCGATTTTCTAAGAAACAGATGGCAGAGGGTTAAGTTAAACTCCAACTGTTTCTCCGATTGGTTAAAAGTCCCCGCTGGTGTACCACAAGGAACACGACTCGGACCATGGTTGTTTTTAACCATGATTAATGACCTTGTTTTGCCGGAGAAATCTTCATCCATGTGGAAATTTGCCGACGACACCACCATTTCTGAAGTCGTACCAAAGGCGAGAGAAAGTGTGATACAAGAAGATATCAATCACATTTCCAAATGGTCAGAGGAAAACTTTTTTCAACTTAATTCAATCAAATGTAAAGAACTTATTATTTCCTTCACGAGAACTCCACCAACTCATGACCCGATCAGCGTAAATGGACAGCCGCTGGAGAGAGTAGTTACTGCTAAATTACTCGGTGTTAGAATGAGAAACGACGTGAAATGGAACGATCATGTGGACCATGTCACTAATAAAGCTGTAAAGCGTCTTTACCTATTGAGACAGCTAAGCGTTCTGATGTAGAAATGGCCAATTTAATTAAATTTTATTGTAGCTGTATACGATCTGTCCTAGAGTATGCATGCCAACTGTTCCATAGTAGCCTTCCACGATATCTCTCATACGATATTGAACGTATTCAAAAAAGAGCAATGCGCACAATTTTCCCTAGTCTCACTTACACCGATGCCATTGAAAAAGCTGATCTTTGCACCCTGATGGACAGACGAGAACTCTTATCTTGCAAACTTTTTAACGACATTGTTTTAAATGAAGATCATAAGCTTGCAGAACGTTTACCACCAAGAACGAGCTTTACCACAGTGCGATTACGCAAGAAGAGAACCTTTGAAATTCCTAATCTACGTACAAACCGTTTTAAAAATTCATTCATGATGCATTACGCGCAGAACCATTATAAATAGTTTGCCTTTTTAAGCAACGATTTATCTATCTATATCTATCTATTCTGATATAGGGTCTTACGAATGTGATGTATACGTACCGTCTCCCAGTGAAGCTGCAAAACATAAAGAAACTGACAACAGTGTGAACAAAAACTTTATCACCATCGTCGGAAAAGTCAACCTCATCGATTAACTCGTGGTGATAATGAAACAATTAGAGCGATCGTGGAAAGTGAAGCAAATCAATGATGTTTGTGGTTTAAATACGTTAATCTACTTGTTCAGCTTTGATTTTGAAATTTCAGCTGTTTAACGTGTGGAGACAATTGTCAAATATTTTGATTTTCTTGAAAAGACGTAAATCTGTCGTCTCTGACTGTTTATGCAGCTGAATTCTTACAACCAACCTAGGAGATGTAAAAATAGGACAGAAAATGTTTCAATAGTCATGCATGAAAATGTCTGAAAATAGATTGTGAGTTGTGTCTGATAGATGTTCAGATGTGAATGCATTATCAAAGACCTATCGTAACTAGGCAATTGCATATTGAGTTATTTGCAAACTTAGTTTGTTCAATATATAGTGGCATGCGTTGGGTAGACATTCCACCGAGCTTTTTCAACTTTTTGACATCACGAGAGCCTTTTTAAATATTACACATCGTGGTTTAGAGCTCATATTTAAAACGAAAGCGATTGCACGTAAAAGAGTCATCACGAAACAACCGCAGAATGTCCAGAATGTCCTAATTTGTATTACCATTTCTGATCTGATCTGAAGTATAATCTAATCCAATATAATCCATCGCGCTATATTGGTATAAATTCCATATGAATTTAGAATAAAAATTGAATTATTGTATGCTACTGAATATTATGGATTTTAGCATTTAGCATTATAGACGGAAAAAATACTTAAAATATAAAAAATATTGTACTCCTACATAATACCACGGTTAGAAGAAGACTTGTTAGGCTAGCTGCTACGTCACGAAAATACGTTATTGTCCTCAGTTTAATTATTTGGGTCACGTGATGACTTAAGGGTATGGGCTGTATAAACATTGTATACTTTTATATAGGATTGGAATAAATTTCTTGATAAAATATCATATTTCGCGTCGTTACGAAGTAAATTGGAAGGATATATATTTGTTGGGTCGTAATGGGAGTATAAAGCCGATATACAGGGGTCAAAATATCTTCGCAGTTACGCTTAGATCTTTCATGCAAGATATTTACTGATGATTTTTATCATTGTATGTAAATGTATGCTGCTGCAGGTATGCTTGACGAATGACGGCACTATATTCGTTGTATATATAGCGAGACAAGGAAAGCAAAAGACAAGGAAATCGATTGGAGCTACTCTGGAACAGAAAAGCGCTAGCAGAAATATATTATTACTGTCTTTGTCAGGGCCCATAAATTTTCAAAAGTACATTATAAAACTCAGCATTAATGAACTATTTACTTCAATTTAAACCAAAATCTGTACTATATAGATACATATTCCTGAGGGAGCATTCTTAGTTATATTTAATATCTGTAAAACCGGCGTTAATGCCACGCGTTCAAGTTTTGTTTACTTATAATATACAAGCTAGCCACACGCTTGCCAACATTTAATACAAAGTTTATACCTAGCAAATTACTATATTATCCGTGCAGTCAGATTTGAAGAACGATTTGCTAACATAATGTATTTTGGGCAATGCCAATGCTTAGAAATGTAATTTAAATACTGACTGTCTCAATCTGGTACCCAAGGCCCGCCCGCCCGAACATGGCGGTGAGAACGGAAGGAGCCCTGGTAAAGGCTGGTCACATGAATTCAAGAATTTTGGACATTAAGTAATTATTAGATTTCTAATCCGGGGGGTGAACGCTAAAAGTGAAACTCGTAGCTAGCCTGTTCGCAGGCTGCTCATTCACTAGCTGTTTATAAATTTTCTTCGAAAATCTTCGATTTTCGTTTTGGATTGTGCGTTTCAAGCTTTTCTAAAATTATGGCGATCGATTAGACAGATCAGAACTTCATATCTATAAAATATATCCAATAAAATTTGTTCGAATGCGACGTTCATAACACCTGGATCGGATATATCGTTCGTTGTACAGATTTATGCTGTTATTTTAGGGAGGGGTCAAATATACGTTTCCACCAAAAAGACGTCAATATGACGTCTCTTAAAAAACTCCCCCAAAACGCACTAACTTTACGTCTTTTTGGCAGAAACGTATATTTGACCCTTCCCTAGCTTACACGAAGCAATGGATGAATGGAATAAAAATTTCCCATGAACAATGTGTGCATTTATTTATTTTGATTTTTACTGCCCAGATTGGTTATGTTACTTCTGTATGTACACGTTATTGCGTTATTGTTTTAATTTTTAACACTGTCGACAGATATGAAATGTGAACGAAATCACCTGGCTAAAATTTTTAAGGTATTGTAATGCATTTCTATATTACTGCATTTTCCCTAAGTTATTAGTGCTGTTTATAGGGAAGCCATGCTGGGCCCTTTAGTCGACTGGGACAGCCCACAAAGTGACCTTTTGCTGTGTAGTTACTTTATAGTAGAAAGTACTTTGCAATTACCAATCCGACTGGTCCGGTCTTTGAAACTCCACTGAAAGCAGGCAAGATCCCCACTCAGCAGCCCAGATTAATATTCCCCATATAAATACTCATTACCCAGGCGTGCCAGGATGAAAGAGATGTTATAAACTGTTCAAACAATCAAATCAGCCCAGCAAGCCGTTCATCTTTCTTGCTTACTTAGCCAGTCTGGTTAAATGTGATAATTATTGTTTAGACAGCAAAACCCAAGAGCTAGTTTTCTGTTATTTTGATGGATGGAAACCCAAGAACTGGACCTCCAACTCCAAAAGCTGTATTAAAGGCAGTCAACAAGAACTGTGCATATGTACTCCTGAATTGAAGTGACTAGTGTAAATGACACTGTTAAAATATGTATTATCAAAAGCTACTACAGTAGCTGTAGTATATTTATTGCTGCCTCGCCTCAGCGAGGCAGCACACTATTCTTGACATGCTAAGGTTTCTCCAGAGTTCACTTGCCCCAGTCTTTTACCCGACCTATATATTGTCGAGATTTGGATTTGGCGTCGGTTTGTTTATCGTAATTCCGGGGGAATAAAAAATGCTCGAAGAACATTTGAAAAATGAGGGGGGGAGTTCGAAAAAGATTTTGTATTGCGCGCGCATGTTTTGCTCCATGTGCTCATTATTTACTCAGGATTTTACAAGCTTTTTATACTGGACGCGAATGATAAATTCAGATAAGTATGGCTTTATCTCTTTCTGGTGATATACATCAAAGCGATGAACATTTTAGTGTTCATTCTAGAGGCAAACAATGTGATTTTATGACTTTATCGGCAATTTTAACAGCACGAAATACGCCATTGATCGAGTGGTCGAAATCAACAATATATATTAATGTCTTATTGAATACAAGGAGACAAAATGTACTTAAAAGGCTGTCTCCGTAAAAACCTCCTGGTCAATATGTGGCTCAAAAATATATTTCTCTCATATACTCTGGTGTTTTGAAGGTCTATCCTTGGGAACAACTAAAATCGATTTCATTTTACTCAAATTTCTGTTAAATTATTGTTTCGGCTAACTCGATCACATAGTCAGATTAAACGAGACAAACAACATATAGTTTTGCATTTTTACTTCAACATAACATAAATCAATATAAACTCGTATTTTCGTACTCGCCTTCGATCAAAACAAATCACCCCCCAGCAAAGCCGCTCGCAAGTTCTACGCGAGCACATGGATTTCGCGCAATCTGATTGGCTAATGTCAACAAATGTAAATTACGTAACTTCAGAATATTAATGTACTATTCTGTCTATGGTGCGGACGGAACAATTATTTTTGGGGGCGATTGATGTTCGATCGGCTGGTGACCAACTTGAACTCCGAATGAGGCAAAATATCGACACATTTTCACCGCTATTTTTTAAAATCAAATTCATACCTAAATTTTAATATTTTTGCACAGAAATATGGACTTATCCTTCTATTTTCGTTGGTGATATGACTTAGATAATTATTCTTTTGTATAAAATAGAAAACAGCGCAATTATTGACCCTCCTGCACGGATAACGGATATCGTCTCAAAATATACCAACTTTGAAACCTTATTTCAAAATCGTGGCACTTGATTGGCACATGACCTTAGCTTTTCTATAAACTACTAACATTAGTCAACACAAATTGCTAATAAAATCTTTCTGCTTTAGCATTTGACAAAAATGACAAGCGCTCGAACTTTGTAAAATTTGAAAATGTGTCGAAATTGAGCATATTTAACGGTAAACCTAATAATTATTGATATTAACAGATAAAATCACCTTACACTACACGGAATGAAGCTTGATTATGTAAATATATGTCGTTCATCATTATTCTTTGGCTTTGCGCTTGAAAAAAATTGTTTGAGTACAGTTTGACTTCAAGGATAGAGTCATTCAATGCCAATGTCTTCTGCCCGCATCACTGCCATTAGAGGCCTGATTGTCACATACGAACTTCGCTTTGTTCGCTTTGTTTACCTCCTGTAAATAAAATGTCTATGTGCCTTGGGGGTTTATTAACAATGTCCAATCAAATTAGAAAACTCAGAATTAGTCATAATACAGAGTTTTCATCTGTTTGTTTACGTTAAACTGTTAAAGTTTCGTTAGAATGCACTAATTAAATCTCGGGGGAAACCCCTGGCCGAAAGAAATGTACTCGCTGTGCGTAAACATGTCAATCAACACGATGAAATGTTTCGTTGCTCTCTGGCTTCTCTTTCTTCGTATTGCATTAAATAGTAGTCTTAGTATTGCACCAGGTTCTTGTGTCTACAATATTGTTTTTTCCTGTACTCATTCATATAGTGTTCACTATTACTACAGCCAGGGCCGGATTAACGTCGCGCGAGGCCCGTGGCAGATTTTCAGCGCGAGGCCCCCAACCCCAACCCCCCTCGTTATGAAAACCTTTGAATTCAAAGACACACAAAATTGTTAAATAATTTTTTTTTAATTTTATCCGCAAATCACCGCAATTTCGCTGGGGCCAACTGCCAACCCTGGGGGGCCTAAATGCGCGAGGTCCCTAAATTCGCGAGGCCCCTAAATTCGCGAGGCATCTAAATTCGCGAGGCACCTAAAATGGGCGTGTCCCAATAGAAGAAATATATATTAATAAATGGGCGTGTTCTCGTAAAAATGGGCGTGGTACAGTAAAGCGCGAGGCCCCAATAAGCGCGAGGTCCGCGGCATATGCCGCATCTGCCACATGGTTAATCCGGCCCTGACTACAGCCGCAATTGGTGGTCACGCAACGTTAGGTAAACCTAAACGATTTCGGCAGACAGTAGATTTTATCAGCCTCCGTTACCCAGGCGCTTTTAAGGAAAAGAAAATTTATGCATTCACACCTTGATTCGTCATATTCCCCCCTGCTACTTCACCATGACTGGTGGCCTTTTCCCTTTTCAGTTTCAGTCACAAAAACCTGGTGCAATACTAAGACTACTATTTAATGCAATACGAAGAAAGAGAAGCCAGAGAGCACAGCGAGTGCATTTCTTTCGGCCAGGGGTTTCCCCCGATATTTAATTAGTACTTTCTAACGAAACTTTAACAATTTAACGTAAACAAACAGATGAAAACTCTGTATTATGACTAATTCTGAGTTTTCTAATTTGATTGAACATTGTCAACAAACCCCCAAGACACATAGACATTTTATTTACAGGAGGTAAACAAAGCGAACAAAGCGAAGTTCGTATGTGACAATCAGGCCTCTAATGGCAGTGATGCGCGCAGAAGACACTGGCATTGAATGACTCTATCCTTGAAGTCAAACTGTACTCGAACAATTTTTTTCAAGCGCAAAGCCAAAGAATAATGATGAACGACATATATTTACATAATCAAGCTTCATTCCGTGTAGTGTAAGGTGATTTTATCTGTTAATATAAATAATTAGGTTTACCGTTAAATATGCTCGATTTCGACACATTTTCAAATTTTACAAAGTTTGAGCGCTTGTCATTTTTGTCAAATGCTAAAGCAGAAAGATTTTATTAGCAATTTGTGTTGACTAATGTTTGTAGTTTATAGAAAAGCTAAGGTCATGTGCCACGATTTTGAAATAAGGTTTCAAAGTTGGTATATTTTGAGACGATATCCGTTATCCGTGCAGGAGGGTCAATAATTGCGCTGTTTTCTATTTTAAACAAAAGAATAATTATCTAAGTCATATCACCAACGAAAATAGAAGGATAAGTCCATATTTCTGTGCAAAAATATTAAAATATAGGTATGAATTTGATTTTAAAAAATAGCGGTGAAAATGTGTCGATATTTTGCCTCATTCGGAGTTCAAGTTGGTCACCAGCCGATCGAACATCAATCGCCCCCAAAAATAATTTAGCAGAAATTTGAGTCAAATGAAATCGATTTTAGTTGTTCCCAAGGATAGACCTTCAAAACACCAGAGTATGTGAGAAATCTATTTTTTGAGCCAGATATTGACCAGGAGGTTTTTACGGAGACAGCCTCTTAAAAGCTTTGAATAGTGGCTTAATACTCTAGACCCAGGTGTCGAATTTTTATCTATAGATAACTTACCAAAAGTTGTTAGTGTTTCATGTTCAAACATGATTTCTTACGAGATATGTCATATGTCGGTCTGTGATCGACACAGTTAATATATCGCCTGTGCAGGCAAAAACAACCCCACCTATGACGATGACAAATAGTGATCTAGTTGTAGTCATTATGGAGCCTGTACCTGCTCATTATGGTGGAGCCCGTTGAGGCACAAAATATTGATCTGCGGCACAAATAACACTGATTTGCCTGTCGAGGCAAAAAAGAAAACCAAATTTGGTTGATAAATTATGGTATATTTACTTGAACAAAATGGTTGTTACAAACTTACAAAATAATATGGATATATTACATCATTTGTAATGGGATGGAATCTGCCATCTATATAAATAATTATATATTTCCAACATATGTCATGTGGATCCCTGCTCACAGTTGTTTCGGAGAGAGATACTATGTTGGTTTGCTGTATAATCATCTATTTTGACAATTCACTGGACAGTACAGATGAACAACACTGGTGGAAGCTAAATGCTAAATAAGTATGAAATGAAATATGTACAGATTGGGAACAAAGACTGTTGTGACATGTTTTTTTAGCACATGGCAAGTGCAGTATCAATATTTTATGAACACAGACAACATGCAAACTATTATTGTACCACAAAGATATTAAAAGACATTGTCTCTACACTTCCAAATTTATTTGCAATTGCAAGATGCAATTGACAGCTTTGAAGTAAAGAATGATTTATAATAACAGGAACAATAATGTTGGTACCAAGAATTCCATTGACAATAGTCTGAACACTCTGATAAGTCGCCTTGAAAACCACATGTGTACTTCTTATATATTATTATTTACAATAATCACAGTGTTGTAATCGCACTGTTGTAATCTCATCGTTTGGGCAACAAAATAAATTTATACATACAGTGTGCCATTAGCAATATAAATACGTTCAATATTACTAATCGGGTCGAGGAAATTTGCATGCAGTTTGGGCGTCAAGGCAGCACTTTCCTTGCGATAGTAACTCCTAGTTCATAATAGTAAATAAAATTTGACAATTATTCATTTGACTGACTGGCATATTTGCATACGCATGGTATAATCCATTGCAATGGTTCTTTGATACGAAAGTTTTTCATGCGTATACAGTGTATGATTATTTACAGGATATGCCAATTGAATATATAATTTCATAGATATAGATAGAAAACTTTATTTAAACACGCTGACCTGGTCAACCGAAGCTGATTTCCTCGAGGGGCGTGAAAATCATCATGTCTAAGTGTAGTTTTCAGCAGTTTGCTGAAATACGCGATCATCCAATGACCTGGTCTTGTTTAATGTCACCTGCATCTTGCGCAGTTTTACTGATTTTGCCTCATTTCCTGTACCAATATATGTCGTTTCGATAACCTATATGAAAGTATCAAATCATGCAATGAATTTAGTAAAATATCTTGGTGAAAGGTAGGGGGTCAAATGCAGAAATTATGTATTTTTTTCTTTATTTATTAGCTTAACAATAATAATTATTACATCAATAGAAAAACATAAAAAGATATGATTGAGGGATTTGACAACAGGACTGAGATCCCATGTATTAAGTCCATCCATTTAAAACCAATATAGTCGATAACAACATCAAATAAAAAATTTATTGTATTAAACGTGCAAATTTGGTGACAGTTTAGCATTAAAAGCATAAAAAATCACTATACACTTTATAAAAAATAGAAAAATACTCGCCCATTTCTCCAAAAAAGCGCCTTCTTGTTAACTCTTAAGAAAAAAAAGTATGGCGAAAAAACCCGCGTCGCAACACAATTCTGCACAGACCCACTGACTAATCAATGACTTTTTATCTTGTTGAAAACATCATACTTTAATTGTGCACTGATGAATATCCGGGCTGACGGAACGAGAGATTCGCAAAGTTAATTAAATATTCGTGGCGTTTTTCACAAACTAAACAATTCGTAGGATCTATGTTGTACACATACATATATTTGACCTCCCATATTGGTAAATCTGAGAAATATATATCATAAAATTGTGGGCTGTATGTGATTGTGCCACGAGATTGTTGCATATCATTTGAAATACTGCGAAATTATGTACAATATGCTCTACTGTACTTTTAAAGCAACCAACGTTTTGGATTTTGCGCAAATGCTTACTGCATGCAATTGACTCTGTTTAGTTTTGACACATTTGACCTCCGATGCATATTGGAAAGTGTAATATATAATGAAAATGGTAAACTGTCTGTCACTGTGATTGTGCCAAAATATTGTGGTATATAATTTGAAATATCGCAAAATTCTGTACCATGCTTGGCTTTGAAAGCAATCGTAGTTCGGACAAACATTTTCTGAAGATAGATATTTACGCAGTGTAATTGATAGTCTGACATACGTTAGCACGCGTAAATTGTTATTTGAATAATCCTTCTGATTTTAGTTGCTACGTTTGTGCCACAAGATTTTTATGTATCATTGCAAAGATTGGACAATTGTGTGCAACATACTCGACTTTGAAATTAATCGACGTTTTGGATTTCGCGCAAATGCGTTCTTAATATTTACAGTATATGCGGTATAGATAATCGAAGAAGTATGTGCGCATGCAGTGTTTTACATCTTAAATTTCTCCCACAAATAAACTCCTTTTCCTATATTCCTTGGTTCTAACAAAGGGTATCTTAAAAAAGGGGTTTCATAAAATCTACCTTTGAATGATTGAATACAGAAATTCAATTTATTCAATTTATTTATTTATTTTCTGAAATTCGTTTATTCGCGGACGACGCCATCGTTTATAGGGAAATTAACGACTACCAGGATCAAGTCACCCCAAAAGAGGATCTCAATAAACTAAATAGTTGGGCTAACAAATGTCAATTAAATTTTAATTCCTCTAAATGCTACCACTTGGGAGTTACAAATAAACGTGCCCCTCTAAACTTTAATTATAATCTCAATAATCAAATTATTACCAGAGTATCCTCAACGAAATATTTGGGCATTACTATAAACCATAACTTAAACTGGAATAAACATTGCGATAACATTTGCAATAAGGCAAATAGTACTCTTGGCCTACTTAGAAGAATCCTTGCATGTAGCATTGACGTCAGGTCAAGAGCTTACACCAGTCTTGTCCAAAACTTGAATATGGCTGCTCAGTGTGGAACCCCTATACCAAGAGGAACATAGATACAATTGAAATGATCCAACGTCGAGCTGCTAGATTAGTTTTTAATGACTATTCTAGAACTAGCCACGTTACTCCTTTGATCGACCATCTGGGTTGGGATTCCCTCGAACAGCGCAGATTACTGCATCAAGCCACCATGTTCTTCAAGATCCATCAAGGCCTTGTTGGAATTAATCTTCCTGACGAAGTGTCTCATTTAAATAGAGCATCAAGGCTTCCTAATACCTCTCCTTTCCGCCAAATCCAAAGCAATACCATCGTGTACAAAAATTATTTTTATTCGAGAACAGTCATCATATGGAATCATATCCCATTTAATCCTTCCTCTAAATCAAGTATCCCAAGTTTCAATACAATCGCTATGTCTTCAATCAAGTCTTTCATAGTTTAATTTATTAATGTTTTGTGTTTGTATTTTGTTATTCTTGCTGTTGTTGTTGTCATATTGTTGTTGTTGTGTTTTGTTTTGTTTTGTTTTGTGTTTTTTCTGGGGTTTTTTGTTTTTCTTTCTTTGTTCAATTAGATAATATTTACGTTATTTTTATATAGCAGTAAATCTATTCTACATTTTAATATATACATAATTATATATATTGATTAGTTAAATCCGCCTAGTATAGTTTATTAATACTGTTTTAGGAGTAATTCATTAAAGCATTAAAGCATACAGTTGAATGCTGGCCAATTATGAGGCTCAATACGAGGCTGAATCTGAGGCCCACCACGCGGCTACCTTCACAGTGGTGGTTAAATATAAATTTTTAATCGGAAAATTTCAGAAAATATTAAACCAAATATAACGTACCGTGTCAGTAGACCAAGCAATGTCTTTCGGGGAATATAAAACAATCACGCCAAATTGTCAAAATTGAAACAGAAACAACAGAAATGAAGATCGCGTTATCGGAAAATTCCAAGTTCCTTATATGACTTATATTTGAAAAATGTCGGATATTTCTATGATCAAAGTGGAAACACTGCTCAGAGAATAGTCACGTGAATGTATAAGCCAATCATAAGATAGATTTTTGCGCGAAAGTTTGGCGCCTTCGAAGTTCGAACATTCTTCCCACATTGCCCAAGTCGAAGCCCTCATGTTTACTTCTTGTTTCGTGCCAAATTTTTTAACTTTGGTGTCCTTGTTAAACTCTTAAAGGTAGTAGCTTATCTTCGTATAAGGTATGTTGTTTATGGTATGATATTGTGTGAATAAAAGTAAAATTCAGTGACAGAAACCGATCAAAAGTGAATAGAATATACAAATATTAATTTGTACATTTGTACACTACGTACTATTTATCAGTTAAAAGACATTATTTTTATTCCTTATATTTATAGAGCATGCCTACGGAATATTGAATTTCATAGTTTCCCTTGTCCATCGCATTTAGTTGTTGAGAAAATTTGTGACAAAGTTCAACAGTCGTCCGCCATTTTGAAAAAAATTGCGTATGCTAATTTATGCATGAAGACATTAAATGACGTCATTAGATGGGTTGAGAAAATTTCTCTATTAGTTGACCTGCATCTAAGGACGGAAGCGGACTTATATTCATTTATGCAATGTTCTTTCGTCAAAATCCAAGATCGGATTGGTTATGTTAGAAAATATATGCTAATACGACCTAAAGCGACCTAAAAGCAACTTATGTATGCAGAGTATTTGTTATGATATGGACGAAAATCAAATTATTGCTTGCCTCTGCAAATTCCATTCCCGGGTCGGTATTTTAGGTGCACAGAAAGCGAGTATCTAGCTGGGAACGAGGTTGGCCGGAGTATAACGATATATTGTAAATATATAATAACTTGGAACAGTAGACTAGTGTTTTGCCCGGATTGTGTGTGCTATGCCTTTTCGGTACGGCATGGCTGTTTATGCATCCAAATGCACAATCTGTTATTGTAGGTGGGTTTCACTAAGTGTTATACATGGGGAAACACAACTTTACATGCATGTATTGAAGAGTTATGCCTACATTGGTAGCCTGTCAAAGCCGTATGAGCGACTACATAACGGTAAATTGCGTGCATTTGCAACCAAACAGAAAATAACCGAAACACAACTGCGTTTCCTTTTAGAGTCGTTTAAGTGCAAAAATCTCCTATTGACAGATATTTTAAGCCAAATTGTATTATTGCCAGCTAGTCTACAAATATTACACCGTTCTTGTGCCTGTAAATATTATATGCAATGACATTGTCAGTATATTAACTATGCAATCTAATGGCAGTATTATAGCCAGTAAAGCAATTATTAAATGCAAATGATTTTCATAGATGAAATATTTCCACTTCATTGTACAATGTACATTGCCCTATTCATGTAAAGAATATTGGGGATTTACAATATGTATGAATCCCTTGTGACCTGATTACTGATCGAGGTCTGCAAAACATAAACTAATAAACTGTATACACAAAGTCATTCAGTCACACTTCATTCTATATCTGAGAAGAGCGTGGGGAACGCATGTTCTCTTCGAATCTTGCCACGAGAAATATTTGCGTATACGAGTATAACTATTCTCTACGATCGATCGAGCTATAAGTTTGAAAGACCCGCTTTAACATGATGCACAACAGACATGCATGTTCGACATTCAATTTATTCAGGATTTAGTCCCGTTAAGTCACAACCAATAACAACCAAGTATTTTGCCTAAGCATGCAAATTCAGAAGCGGCAACCAGTAGGAATCAGCGAATTTGCTTATGTTTACATCGCGATAATGATATTAATGAGGCTATCAGTCCGCTTTCGTCCTTAGATGCAGGTCAACTAATATAAACTCTATAGTGTATTACCACACGCGGTAAACGTTGCGGCAAAGTAGACGGCAGAAGGTTTTAACAAGTGTGTAACATGTTTGTATACCATTACTTTTGATACTATTTCTTCCTATTCCGTGTGAAATAGCCGCATAAATTCGAATATCACATAGGAAATCCTTATGGAATGTTACGCTATTATTGTCTATATCCCCTGAATGTCTCGCTGGATAAATGCATAAAAATTGCTCAAATTGCAAAACAATCAAATCTCTATCAGCACGTTCAGCATGCTGTATTCGTATTCGGAATTCGTATTCATGAAAATAGCATGCTGTATAATTCGTATTCAAGGTATATTATTGATTATTGTACTGTAGAGTATATCGCTTCATCGCTTGTATTGACATACAGGGTGTCTCAAAAAAAAGGAGACCTTTAGAAATTATCCTATTGTTATAATTTGAATGCCTGAGCACTATGCTGAACCCACGGGTGCGTAAAATATTGACAGGGTGCATATATTAAACTCAGAGATCCCAAGGATAGTGCAAAGTTCATGGGGTAAAGTACTGATCATATAGGCAAATGAATACGGTATGGATTTGGCAATATGCACGTTTAGCACAGAAGATCTGATCAGAGTCATTTTTACACGACAGAGTCATTTTTATACTCGAATTTAAATGCAAAATATTTATAGTTATAGAGCTTAATAGAGGTAACACAGCTGTAATTTCTTGCAACTCTTAAATATAAATTATTTGAATGACCAAATTATTCGCGCTTGTAGTTCATTGTTCAGTGTGTAACTGTACCAAATGACTTTCTCCCAAAACTTAATTCCACGATTTCGATCCTTGATTTTTTCAAAATTTCATTCGAAAGGACATTTCCTTTAAAGCGGAAGTGCCGACATAAGTCTAATAGTGCCGACAAAATCACGCACAACATTTTCGATAGGTCTTGTTGTATATTTTGAAATCGTCAACATCAATATTGCGACATGCTTATGGCGAAACTCGTGCCTCCGATTAATTGAGCATAGCCATAGAGCATAGTCGTACATTGAAATAGAACATCCTTACAACTGCAACCCAAATAATATATGCCAATCCTTTCGGCACACACTCATACGTCGCCATGTTTATTTTATAGGCGCATTGATTTGCAGTTCTCACAAAAATTTGTGTTACGGGGGGTGAAATAGCCCGAATCCTCATTGGCGAAAGGAAAATTCATTACGATATGAAATATATTATAGGGCCGATTAGGCGGGTAATTTATCAACATTTCCCAACGTTTCCATTAAACAGATAGAAAAACAATATGAAACGCGCAACTGTAGCTAAAAATTATAATTTCTCAATATTTGAAAAAGTAACAATAAGCCTTGAATTATATATAACCTAATACAGAACATCAAGTGTAACCTCCTCCCGGATTGTTTACTCTTTACATCTATCCATCAGCTATGCCTATCTGAGTCACTTATGTGAATTTTTACCCTGTAATCACAATAGTTGCAAAGTGAAACTTTGCACTAAAAAGGAGACCTTTAGAAATTGAAATATCCTGTGTTTGATGCACGTAATTTTCTTGGCTCAAGCGCTGCGTTAAATCAATCAGCACATAATCATATGTTGAACGAAACAAAAAACTTTTAAATAACTTCTCCACGCATAAAATTCGATTCAATTGCGTTTATGCACCCATGGGTTCTGTATAGTAATCGGACATTCAAATTATAACAATAAGGAGAATTTCTAATTTCTCCTTTTTTTGAGACACCCTCTAGTGCAAATTTAAGTTACCCATCATTATTGAAATAAAACAAACAAGATTAATACAACTACAGTCATTTTGAAAAGCGAAGAGAATACCGGTATGTCAATTAATAGCAAGTCTTCAGTGCGGCAACGCAACAATTAAATTATTAATTTATATTTTAATGATCAGTTATTCCCAACCCAATATTTCTTTAAAATTGAAAAAAAATGCGCGTCTCGACTTTTCGTAAAAAAGAGTATAAAACAAAAGAACTAAAAGATCTAAAAATATTAGAGTTCTCACTTCTATAATTGATATTGTGTATTGACGCAATTAATAACTTTATTTACTGAATTACTGTATTATACAGTAATTGAATCGCTACACTATGATTTTCGGCAATATTTTTACCAGCTTCATCATGTATAATTCACCAAACTATTTAGCCACACATATGAAACTGAATTTATATACTAAATAATGTTATATTTACATCTTCATATTTCCCGTCAAAACAATAGAAGCTCAAAACTTCATAATCATATGTTTTCAAAAGAATATTACTTGTATCCAATAATTCTGCTCCAGATTTATTTTTCAGTAACATTCAAGGCTTTAGTTTAACTCCAGATAAGGTCAAGGTGCTGTTCAAAATCGCTGGTTGACAATGCGTTCAACCTTTCTCGGTGTCTCGAGTTAATATAACATTTCAAACATCTCTTCTCGTGTCTTCGTTTAAAGAATGTACATGTATCCTACAACAACAGATGGTTCTTGAAACCTTTTCCAGAGTGTATGACGATTTACCTTTCTCGTTAAATTTCAATTGACATAAAATACTATAGTATAGCTTCAATACCCCAATCATTCACAAACGCGTAAGACAATTAAACCACTCAAGTTGTAAAATTCGCCATTCCTTTCCTTCTCACACGCTTAATATGGCTTTACCCGATAGTGTAGCATTCCTTAGTTCCCTTGCTTGGTTGTGAGAATTTTTGTTCATTATAACGCGCAAAAACGACATATGTCCGTATGTTGTTTTGAAGCCAAACCATCTAATCACGTCACAAAGGTCATTGACCCCAAAGATAATTTTTTGAGAATTTGATCCAAGATGGCGGCCGATGAGCAAATTTCTCACATTTTACTTGCACTTTACTCGCAAACAAAAATGTTACAGAAAAGATAGTAACATTCTCATAGTTAGGTGGTCCAGTAAGATTAAATAAGCCAATAAAAATTTTCTTTGCCAATGTCCTTTAATATTATTTAACAATTATTCGCCTCAGGCGAGGTGAATGTCGGTGAATAAAAACCTCGACTTCGTCTTGGATTTTATTCACCGATATTCACCGAGCCTGAGGCGAATAATTGTTTTAGTAAAATTACATAGGTGATTATTGGAAACAAAATAAAAAATGCACATTTCAAAATTTTTAATTAAATATTTACGATAAAAGCGGCTTAAAAACGCTTTAGGTGATTATCGCGTATTAATCCGAGGTAGAGCAACCAATCAGCGTTGAGAATTTTCAATAATCACCTATGTAATTTTACTAATGTTTAATAGTACAGATATCAAGAGTGGTTAGGCAAAAATATGGTTGTATCTTGCACATGTAATAAATTAGTATATAGAATTTGTCATACAGAACTTAACCTATTATTATTATGCACCTATCATTTGCTTCCACCACCCATGGGGGGCTGGGCAAACCCACAAGCATTTGACATTTTGTATTTTTTTGTGTCAAATTCCCAACTCTCAAGAACAATTTCCATGTCAAAATACCAGTGGGAAGGGTGGGATTTCTTAACAATTTCAGTAATTAGACATCAAATACAACAGTTTTCTCCATAAAAAACAATAAGATACTTGACAGAGTTCACTCTATTACGATCATAATTGATCCTTGTGTTATATGTCTTTACACTGTGCACAACTGACTGAACTGAGCCCCCTTAACAAAATCATGCTGGCGATCCATGTGTTACATTACGTTAGAATCCCTCTATACGCATTTACGTATAACGTGTGCACTACGTTAGAATCCCTCTTTACTAATATACCATCACAAGTCAAACATATGCTCTACTACAAAAAATGTTTTAAATTATTGTGGAACCACAATTTTTTTTAATGATGGTAAAATTGGGTGAGTTCATGAATATTTAAAAAATAGAAATAAAGCTTTTTCAATTTCCACGCCACAAACTTTATACTTGAGAGAGAGGTTTTATATAAACCATTTTCAAGAATAAATTCTCCCACATTTTCACAAGAGCGTTTCTCTATTGCGCAAAAACACTTGAAGACCTTTCTTCGAGAGTTCAATCGAAAATGAGGTTCGACAATTTATCCCTTCCCAGATAGAAGTTCTTGTCAAGATCACTACCCTGGGGTCAAAACTCCAGGTCAAATCCCTGTGGATTGTCTGGCCCCCAGGGGTGGTGGAAACTAATGATAGGTGCATTAAATAGCAATGCATCCCGATGAACTTTACTTACATAATTTTACGCAGTTGTAATAAGTAAACGCCATAATTTTTCAGACACGAGTATTTTCCTAGTTATTTCAACATGCTAAAATGATACCAAATTTCCCTCTGTAGCCCCTAGTTGTAGTCACTCACCCATGGGATCTAATGCTTGATTGAAAGTTAGGGAATGGTCATTATTTATGGGGAGGGGGGTTGGAAAATGGAGGGGGGGCAAATAAAGTTCCACACCTATATATAGGGGGTCAAAAACGTTTTGATGTAGAGAAGGGGGGCAAAATAATTTGAGGCTTAAATACCATCTTAAGTTCTGCTGAGCTTTCTGCATGTGAAATCTTCTCCTAGAACGCAGGAAATGCCATCTCAGAGACTCTAGATTTAAAAATTTTCCAGGAGAGCATATGCCCAGACCCCCCTACAGTGTTTTGCCCAATTTTCGCCTATGTTAATAAGTTTGGCTGATTATTAACAGGTGGCAAATGTTTTCCCTTGTGTCAGATACTACTAATTTGCAGGCACTTGCAACTTCTGAAGATAATCTGGAGTAATGTCACACTATGTTTTCCATTTTCCATTTAAGTTAACTGATATTTTAATTATTTATCCGTACTGAACGAACTGAAATAACTCAATTGCCATGTGTGTTTTAAGTGAATTGTTGAGAGGGGCGGGGTCAGAAATGTTTATACTTTTATCAAGGGGGAGGGGGGGCAAAAAGTTTGCCTTCAATCTTGAAGCAGGGTCAAAAATGTTTTCAATCCCTTTCTCCATTTTTAACCCCCCCTCCCCATAAATAATGACCACTCCCTTAGGATGTGGGTTGGTTAGGTTTAGGGTGGGGGTTGGGTGCAGACAGTATTCAGGTTGAATTATTAATTAACCATTAACTGGCAGTACCCTACCAATGACAAGTAAAATTGTGCTTCGTTAGACAGAGTAAAATACCAAAGTAGGGGGCATCTGGGTGCAATGGTGCATTCCAAGCTAATGGGTTGACAAGAGACACTGGCACTCATGTCAATATGTCAACAATACTGCATGATGCTGGGGATCAGGATGTACAAGAAATGTAGTCTGGCGTGTACTCCATGCTTGGTCTGGCAGCAATGGTCAGCATCGTTTCAAAAGCCTTAATTTTTTGCTAAGTGATGTCAACCAAGCCAAATTTACTTTCTTAGCTTTTGCAACCAACCATGTAACCCATACTGGTAATTGTCGGGTCTGATGTCTCGTGTGTCAGATATATGATAACCAGAGTGAGTAATGATGCATTAAGCCAAGACAAGGTTTTGTCCCATTGTTTCCTCTTTCTAATATATGTCAGATCTCAGGCATCATTAAAATGTGTGAGCACTGCTGGAGGCACATTTTGAAATTGTGCAGGCACATTCTATAATTCCAACATTTTAACAATATTTAGCTTTCAAAAGTCTAAAGTAGGATGCATTCTTGCAGGCACAATTTAAAGTTATGAATGTTGCTCACAGGCACTACCAAGAATATTAATGAGTTTTGTAAGATCTTACTCACCAAATGGGATACCCTCAGAGCAATATGCTTCAGCGAAGGGCCTTTGATGAAGGGCGTTCGTTCAAAACGTTGAAGTTCTTGTTAAAATGTTCAGGTAGATTAATCCTAATGACCCCGAGGCTTATTGTATAGACACTAGCTACACTGCCACCTCACATTCGAGATATTACCTCAGAGTTACAGTATTGCTCTTGTGTCTTTCAGTTGTTCTGTTTTACAAATTTGCCATTGCAATATATGCATATGAATTTATCACAGATGGCTGGAATTGCCACACAGAGATCGATGACTCCCAAATAACTAAACTAAACACCAAGTAGAAGTAGCGATTTAAGTATTTAACATACAGTATCAGCAATATCAACTGAATTTTCAGCTGTCAAGGAAGTTTGTCCATGTAATTTAGAAGGAATTTTCGAGTACTGACCAGAACCTTTTACGATATGACTTAAGTAAAGATTGCAGTTAATGATTTTGCTGTTCTTGGAAGTTCGTGGAACTTTTCCCAAAGTCTAGGACACGACGTACTCGCATAAGATTGTGAGACCTTCTGACCCAGGTTTGCAGTTAGCTCAAGTCACTTGCAGGTTTTCTGGTTACCGCGGATCCCAACATCTGACACCCATGTTATGCTAAGGGAATGAAATATCAAATATATAAGATTGTCATGGTTGAAAAAAACCGTTTTAGTTATTTAACTAATTGGCTAGCATCTTTAAAAGGCATTTTAAAAATGTTGTGAGCCACGGGGCGGGTTCCCTCTTGCTCTCTATGTATTACCTAATCCAGTATACTGTATCAAGCTCATCGTATTGACTGGTAGTAAATTTGATGTATGTAATATGTGGTAAACGATATTCTTTCAGTATTAATACTACGCCATGTAAACATAATCACTTCTGTTATTTTCAGAAAGAAATGGCTGATCATACAGATCCAACCGAGGAAAGCTCACCTCCTAAACGTAAGAATATCATTTAATTCCTTGACAATACACAATCAATGTGTGTTTTAACTCTGGATTTTCGTAATTAATAACATATGTTGTTGTTCTTACTTACTGTAGAAGACAGCATTGTTGCAAACATGATGCAAATTCCACAGGTTTTGGCTGTCCTTCAGGTAAACATTTCGTTATATCCACAAAGCCAGATTGAATTATCTTATTATACCATTAAAATTTGAAAAATTGTCGGGCCCAACAGGTACGTAGCACTCACTTGATCCTGTGCAGAACCCTGTGAAGGAGATTGATTTTCAGCACACTTTGGTTGGGTTTGCACTCAGTAAACGAATTGATTTACAATAATTATCTTTAATTGATCAATTACTGGGGATGTTTGGTATCAGAAATTTCCAGTATCAGAGTATACTGGAAAATTAATACATTGGTACACCAGAAGATGATTCTGAAATTTTTGAGAATTCTGGTTTTTAATTGGCCCTTCCTTGATGTCTGTGATATATTTCATATTCACCTTTTGACACATCAATTTTGGCAATTTTTTATGCTTTAATTTAATGCTTTAATGATGTACAGTACAAAAACTCGTCTTGTTTTGTTCATATTTTGAATTTTAAGATGACATTATTCTTCGGAATTTGTTTCTTCCTATGTTTTTACGACAACACAGGTATTTCTACTTCTTTGAATTATAAAACTGTACAACAAAATCGATGATTTTGACATATCGAAAATTTCGGTAAACCCAAAAATTCCAGTACAGTGTATATCGGAAATTTCGGTATATCCCACTCTGTTGTATTGAAAAACTCGTACCGATCTATACTGATATTGGATACAATACCGGGTATTTTCATTATGTCGGTTGACCGAACAGCCATATCAATTACATGACAACATCTTATGATAAAGTTAAAGGGAACTGCTGTCACTTACTTTTACCCCTCTTTTGCCTGTCTCTTCATTCTTTGCTCAGAAGGCACTAATTGCCTGTCTCTTCATTCTTTGCACATTGTAACAACAAGCATATTGTATTCAAATGTGCTATACTTAATTGTCTTGCTTTGTTAAAGCACAACCTGACACAAGTCTTATCAAATGTGATCGAGTTTGTGTGAATTTCTGTTGATTGTTCTTTTACCTTAAAACAGGAACAATTGGGAAGGGTCATTGGAACATCATCAGGATATATTGAAAGGTAATTAATTAAGAAACAAGACGCTTACTGAGGCGGTCACTTCGGCTAGGTAGTATTTACCATCTGTTTTGCCCGACAGGTTGTCGTGTTTTTGCAGTGACGCAGAGCATTCTGGGCGTAAAGTCAATTACACGATGACAAAAAAATAAAATACTAACACAGAATTTCAAATGAGTTGCTGTATGTGACTGCTTCATAGCTATTGAAAGCTGGCCACTTTAAAATTGTCCGATACAGAGCTGAAAAACCACATTGACGCAAAATTTGAACAACATTGAGCACTGTTAATGCGCTTTGCTTATTTTTACTGTATGTATTAAATTTAATTTATATACACCTTAACTAACGTGCACGGGGACATGCTACCAGGGGTCAAGCCGGCGGAAACATACAATATTAACATAATTGTATAATTACATAATTGCTTATATTAAATATATCACATGCACTTCCTGATGTATGCTCGACAATCTATATTGTCAGTATGCAAATCAGAAAGGGTTGGAAACCGTTGCGAAGCTGGTAAACATGCACGATGAATCTAATTTAGTAACCAACAGGGGCGTTGTCCCAAATAGACTTACGCCATTCCGGCCTGATTGACACGTCATCGACGGAATAAACATAGAAGTAAAATAATAACAGGTTGGAAAACTAATAATTAACTAGACTAGTCCGAGTTCCGCCATAGAAGGGTGGGGCACAAGAATTGGGTGGGACGAACTAACGCAATGATAGCTCAATGATATTGCTAAGCCTATAGCCTAGAGGCTAATTATATGGTATAAGCATTTAACCACCTCCAATAATAAATGCTGACTGCCATTTATTAAATTGTGTCGAAGCTAATTGGACCATAACTAATTACCTACTGAGTGGGCGTAACCAGCCCATTCAGATGAAACCAATGGTGCAAAGAAACACATTACTCCCACAAGTAATCAAGTAGGCGGAACGACACCGCTACCCACGTTAACTTCCTCTATTATTCTATTATAATAGAATAGATTAATGAAATATATTGTTTTAGCTTACCAAAGGCAGTTCAAAGAAGAATAAAAGCATTAAAGAATATCCAGGTGCAGTAACATATACTGTAGCTAGCTTATTTCCACCTTGGATGTTGTTATGTGCATTGCATTGGAGTATGCAGAATCTGAATGTGTAAATGACGGTACATTATTATGCGGTGGACCTCAATTTCTTATCAGACTAACCAATACATGTATACTATGTTCTACCTAATAGCTCAAGCTACTGTATGGGGATATGTATGTATATCCTGTCCTGTGATTTTTAGGTTTCCCGTATGAAGCTCGAAGCAGAATTCTACAGAGATGTTCATGCTTTGGAATGTAAATATGCAGAGAAATCTAAACCACTTTATGAAAAGGTATACTTACAAATCTTTACAATAGCAATATTTAACAATTATTGAATGAGATTTGGCACGATATCGAGATTATCAACGCCGAAGTTTGCGTTATCTGCCGAAGCTGAAAGCTGGGCTGGAGAATGCAAACTGAGACCTTGATAATTCTCTTGATAATTTAACATTTATAGTACGCGTGCGTTATAAAAACGTGTTTCTATAATTGTATAGAAGCACGGAAAATTTCGCGTCTCGCGCCTTTGAATTTCGAAACGTAACAAAACAATTTTAATACGCGCTATAAAGGAAGAAATGTTTAATAATACTGTCTCGACAACCAAAAAACGACTTTTCAATTTAAATAGTGTAGAACTAGTGTTCTCTGTAGTTATGTGTAAAAATTCCTTTAGGTCTGTTGACAATACGTTGTGGTGTCTGCAGGAACTTCCAGTCAAAACAGAGAATTGATTATAAATGCATTATTAATTACGCTTATACTACGGCGGGGGGATGGGGAGTAGGCCGTAGGGGAAGATCTTTGAGCGATTATGCCGCAGAATGTCAAGTTTGGCAATAGGAAACATAACTCAGGGAATGATACAGTGTTTGACAAATATATTTTGGCTTCAGATCTGAAAAATAGTCAAAATACACAAAGACAGAAAAGTCAATGTAAAAATTGCAAATCGACACTGGAAAAATCTTTAAATACACTGTTTACTATTATATGAACGCGGCCGAAACTGCGAGACCTCCTGGCGTAGGTTTCCTGTTGTAGCTCAAGTCATTTGCAGGTAACCGGGTTACTGCGGATCCCAACGTCTGACATCCATGTTATAGAATCGAGAACCGAACTTTGAAATTTGGACACAATTCAACAACCACTTTCCCTTTCTTTGCTCATGCAAAGCGTCCGTTTTGAAGTTAATTTTTGAAAAATATCGCTTTCTTGTTTGAGCCTTGTTAATGTTTTGATAGCGAGAGTCCGTAATCAATGGTGAATATGAACCAACAAAAGAAGAATGTGACTGGGAAAGTGATGAGGAAGATGGTGATGGTGATGATAATGAACAGAAATTGTCGGTAAGAATACATGAAATATTCTCAATGAAGGCCAAGAAAGAGTACAAAACTATCTTCGACAAGATTCTTTAAATGTTAAATTTCCCATTAGCCGCCGGGTGGTATACGGTACATCAGTGAGAGTCATGAACTTGATATAGTTTTTGATGTAAAGCCCGACACCCCCATGCACACCTGAAGCGCGGTTCGTCAATAGCAGATTATAGCGAGGAATGTTAAGATGATGCTCGCTAACAGAGTCGTTGATCAGATACAGTTTATGTAGATTAGAACAATCCATAGTTTTCTGTTACATGTCATGATTGGTTTTGTAATGACTGTGACAGTAAAATGCAATAAATACTGTAGTAATAAACGTACATAAATCCCTGTTTTCAAATTGAATTTTTCGATCGTTTTAAGCAGAACGAGCTCAAAGACAAAGCATCATTAGATGAAAATAAAGTCGATACGGAAAATCTTCCAGGTGAAATATTATTACCTATACTTACAGTGTATGCGATTTTTTTGTTTTTAGTTTTTTTACCCATATTATATATAATATTGTAAAATTACCGACTATTAGTACACATTTGTTTGATTAATCAGTATTGGAAATCCATAGCATAGTTGGAGAAGTACAGGTACAGTATGATTAATGAAAAATTGTGTGAGATTTTGTAAGTTCTTTGGCATGTTCTAAAGTGTGTGTCTGTATGCTTCACCTCTTCCTTGACAACTGTTGGACCGCCTGATTTTCTAATGTTTTGAACATTCTACATCTGAAAATTCCCAAATGTGTGCTGCTATAAAATGCCATCATGTGTTCGCTAATCGCTAGTAGTTTGATAGATATTAGTTCGGTGGTTCAATCCTTTCCAGATAAAAGCCGTGAAAACTTTGTGCTAGTTCAAAGCCTTGTTCAAACTCCATATATTTGGTTTTTTACCATCTGGGTTTTTAAACATGCTAGAGGGGTTCGGGGGCATGCTCCTCCGGATAAATTTTGAATTTCTAGGGTCTCTAGAACAGCATTTGACGCGTTCTGAGACGAGTTCTGAAGAAAAATCATAGCCACCATAGAATAATTCCAGACAATGCACCCTCCCCTCACTTTCTGCCCGGATTTCAAATTTTCACAAGAACAGTTCTGGATATCGACCCCCCCCTTAGGAGGCTACAGACTTTACTAACCACACCGCTCTATTCACTATGAGATAAGTTATATATAGATTTATATATACAATGTAGCTTAATATGATTTTAGATGATATTCGAGGTATTCCGGAATTTTGGTTAACTGCAATGAAAAATATTGATCATATTGCGGATATGATTCAGGTAAAAATACTGGGTGGTTGGGGACAGTGTGAGGCTACACAGAGGCAACTTCAGAGTTGGAAAAAAAGCTGCGGGTATGCGGGTACCACCCGTGAGGGAGGTTACTAACATTGAGAAAGGTTAAAAGTGAAACACTGAATAAAACATTGGAAAGCAGTAAGTACTTGCTAGACTAGTCAGGCTATTATTACTAGCAACAGTAAGCATGCATTCAGTCCGGACTAGCAGCACTGCAATGAATGGTCAACTGGCAAACCTACTCAGAAAAAAGCCTGCATAACAGAAAAGGAAGGTTGAAAAGGTTTTGCAACTCTGGGCTACTTCATGGTTGGCGAGCGCGTACGATTTTCATGCACAAGTTGTGTAAGATTGCAAACGAATGAGTGCGCGTAGCGAACGAGTAAGTTTAGCATTATTTCACAACGATGGCTAGGCGATATTTAATAATGCATCGCTCTTTTATCTAGGAACATGATGAAGGCATTTTAAAGAACTTAACAAGTATCGACCTGAAATTTATCGACGAAGAGAAGGCCTCAGAAGACAGCAGTGAAGAACAGAAAGGAGGGACTATGGTATGTAATGCTAGGTCTAGCGTATTTGCATATAATGTAATGTCATTCAATATAATAATAAGTTGTTTTCACGTGATGTCATCGCCATTTCGAAACCACAGACGTTGGAACTCATCATTGATGGTCGAACACATCCTCTAACTCGTTTCCAGATTACAAGGCACGCGGTCTGGTCGAATATAACGGTGGCTCGCATTATTCGCGAACGATTGTATAACATGTGCGAAATGGACGAGCTTACATATTAATAAAGCAATATTTGATTTTCAAAACGGATTTTCTGGTCCAGAGCACACTCGGCAGCTTATATCACGATTTTATAAGTTTGGATATAGGTGGTGGGAACCATAATGTCGTCATGATTTAGTGTGAAATCGTAAAAATAGATTTTGAAATTTGAATATTTGATCATGCGGTGCCCACATGTGGCTAATTGCTCACAAAATAAATTTAGTTATCGTATGTAAAAAGTATAAAAGCAAAATTATTGTGTAAATGTGAATCTGAACTATTATATTAAAAAGTGTAGGGTATGAAACTAAAAGTTGAAATTACAGTATTTGTGTAAATTATATGCATTTGTGATGTGGTGTATTAAATAGATCAGAGATTCGCCACGCTTCACTAAAATGCATGTATAGAGGCGTATAAAATTCATGGAAGAGAAGGAAATATTCATGCGTGTATAATTCAGATATCTCCGTAACCAGCGTTTCGTTCCTCCTTGAACTCGTCAGCGAGAAATTGGAGTTGGCACATGTGTACGAGAGACAGAAGAAAGAGGCAATCAAAGGATAAACTAACATAATAATTATATAACACGAATAATTTTGTACTATATCATTTTAACAGTGGCTCTGAATGTGGTCAAATTTAGTTTAGCGACTGATAATTTGGTTGAATGACTACTATAAGTAAGTATACAATTATGGCATTAATGGATACTGATTTTTTAGGGTTTCATTTTAGAATTCCATTTCGCCCCAAATGCGTATTTTAATAATTCTGTAAGTATACTACGCTAATGTTGCATAAATGAGTTTGTGAAAAAATGAGGTAATCCATTTGGTACGTACGCAATGTGGAGATGGGGGGAGGGGCGTCAAAATTTTTGTAGTTGCTTATGCCCATTGTTTAGGTGATGTCATTTCTATTGTTGTTTGTGGCCAGTGGGGAGGGAGGGGGAACAGTTTTCGAAACATTTTGCGTACGTACTAAATGGATGATCGCTATATGAAAATATTTTGCCCTGCATCCAAGATGATGTCTGGTACTCATTCTGCATTTTCGTGTCTGTTATTTTTTATTAGGTATTAACGAAGACATATAAATTATCTTGTGAAGTTGACAAAGATGCGCCGTTTGCGTTCGAAGGACCGGAAATAGCCAGCACATCAGGGTAGGCTTTAGTTTAACCTACTACGATATACTCGTGTCTGCAAGAGATACAATATTAGGGGTACACTACATTTATAAAACGAAATAAGTAGGATAAAATAGGAACAATAGATAATCCACTATACGAATTAAATCTCGGAAGATGTATAGTTAAGGAATGACTCCTACGTTGACACTGACATTGAAATCATTGAACGGCGTTTAATGTACCAGTGAAACTGTCTGCAATCCGAATAAGAAAATGGTTGATAGCTTCACATACAATACACTGGATTTATTATGATATATCAACAACTTCAAAAAATGGGAAATCTGAACTTTCCAGATCTCAAACTGGTCGATATCTCAAAAACATTTTCCTTATCCTACGTACTTAAGGGGTTACTGAAAACTGAAGAACACTTAAAGAGTTTGGAAGCACTCACCGTGCGCTCTGTGTGAACGATCCTTTCTGGACGTTTCTTATTAATGATATTTTTGTGTTTTAGAAGTACGATAGACTGGAAGAAAGGCAAAAATGTCACTGTGAAAGTGATTAAGAAAAAGCAAAAACATAAAGGTACAACTTGTATGCGTCATCTTCGAATCATTATGCCCTGTTTATTAGTTTTATTGGCTACTATGTTCTCGTAATATACTGAAATTCACGGCCAGTTGTGACCTGCCCTCAATCTCAGTACTAAGTCAAATAAATAGCAAGTGATTTTGAACAGCTGTATAGATAGATAGATAGATCAACTTTATTTAGGCACACTAATCTCATTCAACATTATGCTGATTTCCGTGTGCTGATTAAATATTACAAATTTAAGACTAATTTACTAATACATACAAACTATTATTATATAAATGCTATTAAATATTCACTTAACTAAACTACTCAACTTAATAATTTGGAGGCAGAGGAGACGAGTATTATAAGATATCGAATTTCGAATATTTTCTGGTATTCTATTCCATAATTTAGCCCCACTGTAACTGAAACTTTTTTTAAAAAATTCTGTCCTAGGCCTTGGAATAAAAAGCCCAGTTGAAGAACCTCTTAGATTATAACTATTTACAGTGTTAGAAAATTGAAAAATGCTACACAGTCTTGGTGGAGCTAACTGATTTACTGTTCTGTACATGAGTTTGGCCTTCATTAATGCTCTACGTTCTTCAAGAGATGTCCAACCGAGAGCAGTACGAGCTAAGATAGACTGTCCATGTTCATTTTTAAAATTCATAATTAATCTAGCCGCTCGATTCTAGAATTTTTGAAGACGTGAAAATCCAAAAGTGAAAATCCAAACACAAAACGGTGGAATGAGTTGTTGAATAATTTTTCTGCTCTTTGAAAAACGCACACTATTTTTTAAGTTTATGAAGCAACACTTTAATGTTACTTTACAGTCCTTACTGTATAACGGTATACCGGTATTATACATGTACTTTTGCAATCTTCATGTTATACTAGAAATACATGCATGCAGAATCCCCTCGCCCATTCGAACCACACAATTTACTCCCCCAAAAGTTATTGTAACATGAAGTACTGAGTCGATCGCTGTAACCATGGTAACACGCAACACTGTATATTTCTTGGTAAAATATTGATAATATTTGTTAATTTTAACTATAAAATTATCAATTGCCCAACTATATAAAGTAGGTATGTTATTACGTACTCTTTTAGCTTTGATTTACTGTAAAATTCAACCTTAGAAGTCTCACAATTTCGAAATTTTCATAAAACGTCAACTGCTTTTTTAACAGTATTTTTATACTTCTTTTCGCACTTGTTTTTGAGATTTAATATGTTGTTTCTTATTCTATAACGTATTTGAATTAATACTAAAATACCTTTTAAGATTAATCAATGTTGTATTGACCACACAGGATGACCTACGCATTTTCAAATCCACAAACTATAATATACCGCATTTAGCATACGGCAAAAGCAAGTAAACAAAATAGACACTTACGCGTTTAAAACGCTTTAAAACTCAACAATCTTGTCTTTCTTCGGTCTTTTGACTGTTTTCTCCCTCCAGTTCCTCTAAATAATTTTCATTTATCTCGTTTTAGAGACTTTGTTTATCTCTTTATGTCCCGAACACTGTCCCGACTCCCGAGTAGAAAACAGTTTTCTCTAGGCCTGAACTCGCGCATGCGCATAACGTAGAAAACCGTCCATTGCATAATGGCGGACAACTTTGCATAATGGCGGACAACTTTGCATTCCGCTATGTGGTCACATACCCGGGTGTAAATATCCGAGCGGAATTAGTACCCTCGCACGGCGCTTCGCGCCAGCTCGGGGATTAGTGTGTGTGGTAATGTGCTTCAAACAACAATTGAATGAAAGTTTCAAATTGGCCTTTATGCCCCGTATACTTGCCTTGATTCCCTGAATACTTGTCTTTATGCCCTGAGAAAATGGGTCTTTTCCTAAATTCGAGGCCTGGCGCGATAGATAATTTTGCAGTACATTTCGCGGTCATGTATCGTGGATTGCGGATAAGTAGCGCGGATTGCGTATATAGTCAGTGGCGGAAGCTACAGTGGATCGCAGGAAACAAGCAGGATATACGTTCCTTTCATACGTTCCTTTCATGGCGCTTGAAAAGAAAATAATTTTTCTTTCTTGCACCTGTTAAATAAGCTACGTGCAGGTGAACGTTAGGTGACTTTGGCACCTATCTCTGGTATACTCGCGCTTCGCCCTCGGGAAATATGATCACTTTGGGTAATATTTCGCCGAATCCTCCGAGTGGATTTCGCCCCAACTAGATATTGATTTGATTTGATTGATTAAGGAAAAGGCCAAGCGAAGTATGTAAACAAGACAGTCAAGACTGATTCATTCTTTAACTTTTTCGCTCCTCCTGAAGGTAAGGAAAAACTTATTAAAAGGCAATTTTTCGCCATGTCGCGTAATTACAATGAAAAGCGTTCAAAACCTAAAATTAATTTGGCGTACACTGTACCTCCCAAAATTACTTTGTCTTAGCATTATTTTATTGTTTGGTAATTCTGATAAAGAACCACAATCCGCTAGTGGAAATTTGAAATGCAGTCACAAACCAAGTGGCATACTCATTAGTTTTGAGCGCTTGTCACGTAATATTAAAATCATCTTAACAATTTCAATCCTAACCCTAGTCCTTATATGACTTCATTTCGGGAAAGAAATTTGGAAATGTATTGTGTGAAGAAGTATAGAAAATGTAATTTTAGTTAATACTGTTAATGCAATTAGATTGCATAAATTTTGCAATTTCGCTATCATCAGACAGTGTACACCATCATCCTAATCCAAGCATCTCTACACACAGGGGTAAACATGTACATTTTTGGCCAGGGGCGACCTACTCACTGATCTCAAAACTAGGACTGAATAGTGCATCGGCCAGGAATAAATGAAGCCACTGGCGGCCATATTGGTGTGACCACCACAAATCAACTGTGGTATTGCTGACATGTTACAAGAATTTCTTACATTTCCTAGTTATTGGTGAGAAAATACGCGTGCTGTCTACATAGAAATTAATATAATATAATATAATAATAATATATAAAGATTTATACAGCGCTTAAATTATATAAAATATTCCAAAGCGCTTTACAACAATGAAGTTCTACTATATACAAGCAGCTAAAATATTAAGAATTAAGGTATAAGTGTCTATAAATCTAAAAGTTAGAATCGAAAGCTTTCTTAAAAAGGAAAGTCTTTAATTGAGATTTAAAACAGTCAATTGTTTTACTATTTCTAATACCATAAGGTAGCATGTTCCAAATTGACGGAGCTGCATGCACAAATGCTCGATCACCAAGAGTCTTGGCTCTAGTTTTTGGGATAAAAAGTAGTCCCTGATCATCAGATCTCAGTTGGTAACAGCAGTTCGGTTTTTCTAACAACAGTTCCATAATGTAGCCTGGCGCCATCCCATGGAGAGCTTTATATACCAGGAGTGCAATTTTAAAATCAACACGAAACTTAACAGGCAGCCAGTGAAGGTGCATCAGGACAGGGGTAATATGAGCGCATCTTGGTATAAGACACGTCACTCTAGCAGCGGCATTGAGAACTCGTTGAAGACGCTGAAGTTGGTATTGGGGAATGCCGACCAGAGAGAATTGCAGTAGTCCAAGTGTGACGTCACAAAGGCATGTACGAGCGTTTTAGTTGATTCGATGGAGAGGAACTTCCTTATTTGTCGAATGTTGTACAAGCCCCTAAATGCTTTGCTGCAAACCTTGCCCACATGGACATTCATAGACATATGTTCGTCAAACCACGAACCTAAATTTCGGACTTCTTGTACAGGTTTTATATCAGCATCACCAACTTCAATCGAGTCGATTGTAACCTTAGACAGCTGCTGGCGAGTTCCAATTATCAAGAATTCCGTTTTAGTGTCGTTAAACATTAATTTATGTGAAACTAACCAAGCACGAACTTCGACGATGCAATTATTAATAGTTTGAATAGCTTGATCTTGGACAACGGGTGACTCAGGACGGAAAGATAAATAAAGTTGAGTGTCATCTGCATACCCATGGGAAGAAGGTAGATGCCTGTTAATAATCTGGAACAGTTGAGACACGTATAATAGGAAAAGGACTGGTCCAAGACAGCTTCCTTGTGGAACTCCACAGTTCAGCGGAAAATTGGCGGAAAACTTTTGCTTAATATTAATACGCTGCTTTCTACAGGAGAGAAACGACTTAATCCACTTTAAGGCATTTCCGATCACACCAAATTCTAACTTCAATGTATCCGTCAGAATTTCATGATCAATGGTGTCAAAGGCGGCACTCAAATCCAAGAGCACTAAAAGAGTTACTTTCTGTTGGTCCATGTTCATAAGGATATCATTGTGGACTCTTAGGAGAGCCGTTTCGGTAGAGTGGAATTGACGATATGACGATTGGTTGTTAGGAAGAGGAGCATTATCAGCACAATGCTCAAATAACTGGCTAACAACTGCTTTTTCCGTAGCTTTAGAAACGAATGACAGGTTACTGACGGGCCTGAAGTTCTCAAAGACTAGATCAAGACCGTATTTTTAGAATTGGAATAAGAATGGCAACTTTCCATGCTTCTGGGACGTGACCTTCACTTAACGACAAGTTGATCATTTTCATAATGACAGGTGTTAACTCACTGGCACATAATTTCAGCAACCATGTTGGAATAGGATCAAGGTTACATGTTGCATTCGACGACTTCATGATTATGTTATGGACTTCTTCTTCTGACAGGAGCTTAAATGAATCTAATTTGATATCAGGTAAACGATAATCTACTAATGGTGGGTCTACTACAACGTTTTCAATGTCATTTCTAATTAGCTCAATCTTTCGACAGAAATATTTTCCGAACTCATCAGCCAGTTTACGTGAATCATCATGTGGAGGCAAGGAGTTTTCTTGAGGTGTGTTGCAAAGTGAAGACACAACCTTAAAAAGTTTTCTTGAGTCTCCCGAACATTGATCGATAAGATCAGAATAGTATTTGTGTCTAGCATTTTTCAAACTGGCAGCATACTTGTTACGCGCTTGGCGATAAGCGTCTTTATCATTTTGGCAATTTGATCGTAGCATTACTTTCTCCAGTTTTCTGCGTTTGGCCTTAATACGTTTAAGTTCTTCACTGAACCATGGCACTCTTGGTCTGACAACCACTACCTTTCTTTGTAAAGGGGCATGTTTCTCCAAAATATGTGATAGCGTATTATCATAATGTTTCACCAGATCATCTAGATTGGAGCATGGGTCATTGCACAGTTTGGAATCAGTGATGTCAGCTTTGAAGGCCTGAAGATTCAAATGATTTGTCTTACGAAACTGAATTTCCTTTGTCACAAAATTCGGGCGAGGAAAAGAGAGGTTGCATTCAACAAAACAATGATCTGACAAAAAGAAAGTAGTCTTGACTAGGTGGATATTAATGTCATTGGACGATCTCGAAATTAGAAGATCCAGGGTATGCCCAGACGAGTGAGTTGGTACAGTAACATGTTGTAATAAGCCAAAAGTTTCCAATAAATCAGTAAATGTTTTCGCGTCAGTATCAGACGGATCATCGAGATGAAAATTAAAGTCACCGGAGATTACTAATACTTCTGTACACATAACAATGCTCTCAAGTAAGTTGGAGAATTCTTCGAAGAAAACGCCTGAAGAAACAGGGTGAGTTTGTGAATAAGGTGGACGATAGACTGCTAATGTTTTAATCGTACGGTTGAGTAAAGTCAAGTTCCATTCAGAGTATTCAAAAGATCGTTTTTCACCTCCGTCAATTAAAGTAACTTTAAAATTGGTATTAAACATAATACCAGTGCCTCAAATTGGTCATCAGTGACCCATCTCTTCTTTCTTTGTCAGTGAATAGCTGATTACACCAATATATGGCCGCCTCAAGTCTCATTATCAAGTGTTTAAGTGTTCTAAAACTTGCTAGAAGGGATGTGGAAAGCTATTTCTTTCACATTACATAGGAAAATACATTATTTTGCTTGAAATTAAAGCTAAAAATACACCAAATAGCTAGTGATTCCATTTACAGAGAATTTGACAGATTTCAAAATATCTTCTCATTATAAATCTATCTAGTCCTAGGTTTTAGGTTTGTGGACCTACTGTATGGCCAGGAAAAAGTCAGTAAAAGGCAGCCCATTTCCCATTGACCATGATCAGTAGCGAAGCCAGCCCAATCTGAGTGGTCATGCAACGAGCGCCGAAGGCGCGAGACCTGCTAGGGGGTTCAGGAGGCATGCTGCCCCGGAAAATTTTTGAAATATTGACTCCCAGAATTGCCATATGCAGCAATCTGGGCATCAACTTTTAGGAATAGCTTGACCTAATAAAGGAAATTTTTTTGAGAATTTTGCATATTTCAGAGAACAATAATGAAGGTTGACAAAAAAATAGGAAAACCCATTCAGAATAATATCTAAATTTTGATAGCTGTTTCAAGCCGAGAATTGCCATAAAAGGGCGAGATTATGTCGTATTGTAATAATTGCAAGCCCTACTTAGTTGCCAAGGCAACAAAGCCGAAATCAATAACATACGAGAATATTGAGCGAAAATATCGCGTAAAGACCATTGATTTATGTCACAAAATATAGCATAAAGCAGCTGAACGTAGAAAGGCAAAGATAAAGCGTAATTCTATTTTAGACAATTTTACTGAACTGATTTTTAAACATTTTTGGGGAAAGTTTTAGTCATGCACTGCATGACCGCTGGCTTCGCCACTGACCATGATCAGAGTTTAAAATTTCGCAAGCTACAGCTGAACTCGATCAGCCTCAGATATTTCGCTGTGAACCTGTAGAAATTCCCGCGAAGTATATATCAGAGTGTATTTAAATCGTACATTACAATGAATGTTTCTTACTAATTTCTTTTGTATTTATATTGTAGCACCAGACGACGGTGACATGGTACGTATTGAAGTTTTTTGAACTAGGCTGTTGCGGTCACTGATGATCTCGTAGGTTGCGGTATATCGAGAATTGTCGATGTTTTTTAAATATCGGTTGTTCGATCTTGCATTTTTCAGGGTTCGTGCTACTCCTTGAAGTCCTTAAATACTCCTTGAATGAAATTCTGACTTTCAAGGGCGCTTGAAATGCCCTTGAATCTTGCAGTTTTCTGAAAACTCCTTAAATACTCCTTGAATTTTTTGTCCTTAATTAATAAATTAATCTTTTCTCTAAATAAAGGTAAAATCCATAGTATAAGATTTTGTAAGTTGGCAAAATCGTGATGCTACAGACACGAGAAACGGCAAAAGCAACGTTAAAATGATATAACTTGCAGATTGTTAGATCCAGTAACTAATAAATTTTTACCTTTCCCCTCTTTCTTTCTATCTACATACAAAGGCCCCTTTTTTGGGAAATCCCCTCACGGTAAAATCCTTAAAAAGGCCCTGGTAAGTTTTATTAACTCTGCTCAGGGCTTTAGCCAGGATGTCATAACTAGCCGTTCAAAAAGCGTGGGTGTCGTACCTATTTTCCTGATCGAGGTCAAAGATCATGTGCTTGAAATCAGTTGCCATAAACTCATAATTCAGCGTGTTTTCAACAAAAAGTGTCGAAACATATACAAGAGCTAAAGTAAACAGCAGCTGACAACTGTTGAGGTATTCGAGAAATAACACAAATTTTGTACGTTGCTCTTTGGAGAACATATTTGCATAGTCCGTCCATGACTGTCTATTCAAATACTGGCGGTCTTAATTTCTATATTTCAAAAAATTAAGATGGATAAATGCCTGAACTGGCTAAAATACGGTTGAAAATATTTACGGCGAGCATACTTTTGTTTAGGATGAAGAGGCGGAACAGTTATTAGAAACAGACTTTGAAATCGGGCATTTCTTCAGAGAAAGGCTGATCCCCAAGGTACAGCAAGATAATAGTTAAATATGTGAAGTCTAAATTGCTCTCTTTTTATTTTCTGTTTGTTAATACTCCAAATAAGGGTATCGCATACATTAATCTAAATTTTATAACAACTGGTAATTAAACACTACTTTCTGCTGCGCGTGCATTTTTAATTTTAGGCGGTGTTATTTTTCACTGGTGAAGCTATGGATGACGAGGTATTTTAAAAGTTTTTTTCAAATATTTTGGTATCTATATGATTGTGTTCTTGTATAACTATTGGAATCCTTTCCATCTACTACAGTGGGGGCATTTTCACATGCGATCGCATACAGAGTACCACGATAATTAAAACAATTTATTATATAAAGTATAGTGCTTTATAGAGATTTCGAGCACTGATAAAACTGATAATCTCACACGTGAGATTATTTATGATAATCTCACGTGTGAAAATTATCGCTTTTGAAGTTTATGAAAATGGATATTTTATTTTATTTTGTTTGAAAAGACTGTCCTTTATATAATAAACAGCTAACCAAAGTAGTAGTAATGTTTAGCCGTCCAAAAATTTCTAAATTAAGAACCTGCGTGTTTAAAAGTATATTGCATTTGATGTCGCGACAGTTTGTTCGCTCTACCAGACACGAGACAAAGAACAGTCCAGCCCTTTAGAAATCCGGTTGAATATAATGTTTTTCAAAAAAAAATTATTTTGTTTTAGTTTGACGAGGAAGAAGAAGAGGAGGTTGGTATTTAGATTAATCTCTATATAGTAAGACATGTAAAATGCTAAATCGAGACGTAGAGGGAGAAGGAATTTGACTCAATGATTTGGCTAATATATATCTATTTGAAACGAAATAGTTTTAATTTTCAATATAATCATACATTTCTTATTTTGATCATTTGATGGTGTACTTTAAATGAAATGTCTCATTCATATTTCGATTCATATTTTCATTCATATTTGAATAATTTTCCAATCATGCCAGGATACTATCATTATATGGGGGCATTTTCACATGCGATCGCATACAGAGTACCACGATAATTAGGACTGCATAGGGTTTTAACATTTTTATCATAGATTTCTATTATATTCTAGTCTACATTTTAAATTTTATTACGCTTTAGTATATCTCGAGCTACTACTATGTAAAGCGCTTTGAGTATCTTATATAACATATGCGCTCTATCTAAATGAATAAATTATTATTATTATGATAATGTAAGCATGGAACGACACCGTATAGTATATATACGATTATATCGGTCTGCCCAATTAGGAGGACGATGATGAAGATGATGAGGAACAACTTGGAGAAGATGATGAAGATGATGATCCAAATTTTTATGTTTTATTCGATGGGCGTGTTTGTATGAGCCGTACTTACTAAGTGGTTCTGTGATCGAAATCCAGCAAAAATTTTAAGGTAGAAACATCCAAAGTCATACGTTATTATAATTTATGCGTTTGACACGCCTCCTTTATAGGACGGCTGTTTGAATCAACATGTACTTCAACTGTATATATAGCGTGTGAACCAGGCGAACTTAATAGTTTAGCCGTGCTTATAATAAGAAGTGTTGTACTTGATTGATTCAGACGCCGTGCTTCACATATACTTAATTCATTGTATTACGTTCGGATCACGAAAAGTACGTCGTCTAAACTGGGCCTTACTGTATATATAACAACTAGAAATTTGTCATTAAAAAATTAGCTCCAAATCATGTATATTAACTATATTTATGAAAATAGACACAAATGTAGAAACCTAGATGGGTTTGAATTTGTATATCGTAGGAATAACAACAGAAGAACGCGAGTAAAATAGTGCTGAAAGGGTAAAATGATATTTCTTGTCTTCTGATTGAATAATTGCTTATAGCTCAATATGCATGGCACAACTGAGAGATAACTGAGTTATCTGCTGCCAACCCATTGTTCACTGGTGCTGAAAATAGAGCCAGGTCAAAATTGTCATAAAATAGAAGTCCGCCATAAAAAAGGGAGGAACCGTACAAAGAAACTCAGAAAATAGGTTTCAACTTGTTTCGTCAACATGGAACAGTTTGAAATACGTCTGTGTCAGATTCCGTATTGGTGTCTGTTGACGTTTATGCGGTCGTTTCAGGCTCTGTTGTTCTGTAGGTTCGCCTCCGTCTGTATCTATCTTAGTTTGTTTCTCACTTTGAGGGATATCTTCCGTGACTGTTCCGTTTTCCGTTGCTAAGGTTTGTTTGTCTTCGGTTTGTTCTTCGTCGTTGGGATCTTGCTCCGAGTGTGGTTCAGTGTAATAGTCAACTGCAATATGACCTCTCGCTTTGCACTTGTGGCATTGCGTTCGCTTTCAATTTTCGTCGGTTATAGTCGAATTCTTTGCACGTTGAACAATAAGATTGTTGCCCAGAGTGAACCACACGGCACCATTCGCCATCAATTTTGGTTGGTTTAAGACCATTTTTACAAGCCGATTGCCGTTTTCTAGGCCGGCTAATTCGTGTCTCGATTTATATTTCAGCCTAACGATAGGTCCTTTGTTTCGCCATACTAAAAACTAAAACCAATGTAATTTCTTCGTCTTCGATATATGCGCGCAATCCCATTAAGGGCACATTTGTGTAGTATCCCTTCGGTGGATGGCAGACGACGTGAGTTGTTGTCAAATCAAATCCTACATCAATCACGCTCTCTGCTTGCGTCTTTTCTTTAAATTCCGCCAGATATTCTCCAAGCCTGAGTTCTTGTAAAACTACAAAAGATTCTTGTGCGGTTTCCTTCTCAATTTCTCTTTCAATACAGCCTACATTGGTGTTTTCAACTGTTTTGAAAACAATCGAACGAGCCTTCCGGTCAACCGCCATAATGTCCTTCCGTCTTGCCGTGACGTTGTTAACGTTTATCTGCTTTTTCTCTCTTTTACGGATAACATAACCGCCCTATTAGCCCTTTCTCAAAACCGCCCTATTATGTTAAGTAACCGCATTAACAGAGAACGGAAGTCGTGTAAAGCCAAATACTATCAAGCAAGAGTAAAAGCACGAAGAAATAATGATTCCAAGAATTGGTGGTCGGAATGCAAAAGGTGGTCGGAATGTTGTGTGGAATGTCCAAACCAACAAAGGATATCGTGTCTTTGCTACTTCCAAATGATTCACCACCATATGAAGCTAAATGCAATCTAGGTAACGAGATTAACGCCACCTTTCTTGAGCCACAACAAGAGTATTTACATCTTTTATTTTTTTAGCCTTCGACATGATAGACCATCATATTCTGTCGGCTAAACTGTTAAAATACGATATTCCAAAACCTGTATTGCACTGGATTTTAACTTTCCTTACAGACACTGGATTTTAACTTTCCTAACTTTCCTTACAGTCAAAGAGTCCAATTGAGCGACGAATGTTTTTCTGAATGGAAAACCGTACCGGCAGGTGTTCCGCAGGGGACAAAGCTAGGACCTTGGCTCTTCCTTGTTATGATGAATGACCTCGACATTGCTGGTGACGTGGGCCTTTGGAAATACGTTGACGACTCAACCATGTCCGAAGTCGTAAACAAAGATCAACCTAGTACAATGCAGGTTCATGTTGATGAGTTTGCCTCGAAATCTACGCTTGACCGTATGCAACTAAAGGAATCTAAGTGCAAAGAACTGCGAATTGGCTTTTCAAGCAGATTTCGACCCTGTCGTTATCAACAATAAAGATATTGATGTGGTTCCGTGTGCAAAACTTCTAGGCCTATCCATTTCAGACAATCTTAAATGGAACACACATGTCGAGAATGTATGCAAAAAGGCTTCATCTCGTTTATACTTTTTGAGACAATTGAAACGAGCTAAATTACCACCAACAGATCTTCTTCTGTTCTACGTTACTTGTATTCGGCCAGTTATTGAATATGCGTGCGAAGTGTTTCACGACTCCCTTCCAAAATATCTGTCAGAGGACCTCGAAAAAACTTCAAAAACGAGCTTGCAGAATAATTCTTCCTGAACATCGGTATGAAGATGCACTTAGTGAACTGGGCCTTGTGTCGCTGGCCGACCGAAGACAGAACCAGACAACTAAACTTTTCGAAAAAATAGTCAATGACTCAAATAACAGGTTGCATCACCTTCTACCGCCCTTAACTTCCTCTGAGGTGTCCCTAAGAGATAGAAGAACATTTCAAGTTCCTAACTACAAGACAAATCGATTTAGAAACGATTTTATAAATAGTAATTCTTGTAAATACAAATCTTATAGTCTCATACACTAAATTACTCATCGTAGTATAGTTAGAATATTTTAGATTATTTTAGAGTTGCCTGGGATAAAGTATCTTACACTTTTACATTTCTATTTTAAATTTTTAACCTGTAAATATAAGCGTAATTCAGCCTATTCATGGCTGCAATGTTTATATGAATAAAACCATCTATCTATCTATCTATCTACCTACGAAGTGCCTTCGATTTCTTTAGGCGTGGTCGAAAGACAACTCACCTTATTCAATGCATCTAAGGCTTGCGATCGAGATAACATATTCAGCGCATATTCGCGCTTGTTATACTTAAGTAAGTAAGTAAGTGAACTTTATTTAGCAACGGTAGACTCATCAGGATTTACCACTGACCTATACTAAATGGACTGAGCGCGCAATCTATTTGATCAGGAGCTCGGTGTCCTCACCACTGCTCACGTCATATAGGTCTTTGCTCTTATGCGTAAATTCGCTGACTTACAAATGCGTTGATAAACGGCTCGGTTCTATATTTTTATATGTTTCAAACTCAAAAAAATTTTGTGTTTTTGAGGCGAGAAATTGCTGCGAAATCATTGTAGAAAGGAAGTCAGTTTATACTAAATGTGATCTTTATGAAATTGGCGGGCTGTCAAGTATGTTTTCAACTCTCAATTAAAGCCGCATACATGTTTAGAAAAAAATCTCAAATATCCGTAGAAAACTCCGCAAAAACAGTGTTACTCAGTATATAGACGGCCGGCCAAAGTTATAAAAGTTAGACTCTGATGGCATTTTTTGTTACAAGTTGCCAACAGGCATTTTCTTAAAGCTTATGCATTGGCGAACAAGACTATATATGTTGCCACCTCTGATTTTGAATTTACCGCCACAAATTTGAGAATTTTAGAGTTTTGCCTATTGAATTACTATAATAGCAAAAAATGCAGAATTTCAAATTCACTTTTAACAAAAATAAACTATGCCAATAGAACGTTCACCAAAAAGTATACATAAGACAATTAAATGGCTAATGCGATTTTTCAAGCCCCTTTTGAGTTAAAGAAGGTTAAAGAAGGTTAAAGAAGGTTAAAGTTGGCAAATAGTAACTGAATAGCATTAATTAGTGCATTTTCTGCATTTTTGAGCATCAACAGCTCAAAATACGGTATGAAAAACGTACAACTCGTTTAAATGTCTTAGATATATTTTTTTTGAACTTTCTGATGATATAGTTTATTTTTGTAAAACATCAATATGAAATTTTGAATTTTTTGCTGTTATAGTAATTCAATAGGAAAATTTTTTAAATTCTCAAATTTTTGGCTGTAAATTCAAAATCAGAGATGGCAACATATATAGTCTTGAGTAGATAATACCCCCCATCCAGGGTAAATTTTCCCGCCATATGACGTCAGCATTTTGAGGATCTCGCCATATGACGTCATTTGCGTAGATACGCGTAGATACATGTATATACATGTGGATATGCGTAGATACGCGTAGATACATGTAGATGCATACGGATATGCGTAGATACGCGTAGATACGCGTAGATACGCGTAGATACGCGTAGATACGCGTAGATACATGTAGATGCATGCGGATATGCGTAGATACGCGTAGATACATGTATATACATGCGGATATGCGTAGATACGCGTAGATACATGTAGATATGCGTGTTCAAAAGGAGGAAAAAGGGGGTTTAACGAATACGAAAATGTATACATTTTTAGCGCAAAATAATGTTGCTAGGACACCGCTTTGCTTGGATACGCGCATAAATTAACACACGGATTAACGTTTTCAACAATTTATTCCTTTAGGTATAACAATTATTTACACAAATATACAGTTATTAAACATATTGTTCAGCTTTTACACTGTTTTCTATGCGAGGGTCGATGTGAGGTCGATGTGAGGTCAATGTGGGGCACCGGCTCGAGTCCGGTTCGGTAGATGTTATAAACATTTCGGGGTTCTGCAGGGGTTCTGCAGGGGTTCTCTCGGGGTTCTGTAGGGGTTCTGCAGGGGTTCTGCAGGGGTTCCATGGAACAGTCAACGGGACCCAGGGACGCCCCAAAATATGTCCCGCAAGACGTCCCCAACGCGTCCCTTCGAGCGGGACTTGCTAAATATGTCCCGCAAAAGCCCGCATATCGAAATAAATATTGTCCGAGTGGCCCGATTGGCCTTTGGAAAAAAATAAATTATAATAAAAACCGAACCCCGAGGGAACCCCGAGAGAACCCCTACAGAACCCCGAAGGGCAGAAAAGGCCAAAAAGGCTGTAGCTGTACGGAATTTTTGTAGAATGTAATAAAGAACAGAGTTAGTTTTGTGTTTGATTTTATTTCACTCCAAGTATTAGATCTAGTTATAGATAACTTTATTAAACACATAATGCGATACTAAGGTTCTTATTGTGGAACAATTTAATCATCGCTTTCTTCGTCATTGAAACTGTAGTCTTTTAAAAGTTTTCTAATGAGAAACTTTCTCTTATCAACAGCTGCTTCTATAGCTTCTTCTGGATCAAAGTTATCCTCATTCACAAAAGCATCCTTTGTTTGCATGATTTTCTCATGGACTGGATCTTTCTTCAGTTGTTTCATTCACAGGAGACGTTGTATATAAATATTTTCAAGTTCCTTCTGGAGTTCAAGCAGAATATTGGTGTAAGCTTTGTCGGTAGCAGATTGCTCATCAAGACCGCTGTTTATAAGGCTCTCTTTCATTTCCTCGAAAGCTGTATTACTTCTTTGCTTTGCTTCTTCTACCAAAGGCATCCAAGGATACTCAGTTTCTGACTCATTTTCTCCTTCTTCAGACTCGTCGACTGTTTCCATTGAGCTCTCAGAATCATAATTTGTATTTGTTGAATCATTGTCTTCGGATTCCATTGATTGACTTTCTATTTCTGACATCTCCTGATCCCGTAGTGGACAATACTCCTTTTCGTGTCTACGCAAATTGAAACCACGGTTAAACTGCTTTCCGCAAAATTTGCAACTCATTCCTCTAGCACTGATTATGCTAAAATGACTTGCTATTGAGCAGCACGGTACTTTTGTGAGCACATGCTTCCTTGCGCTCAATGAGCACTCGGTTACTGCGCATGCGCAATGCTCATCTGCTCATCGCACCATTTTGGACCACCCCCTCCTATACACCCTTGGAAGTATGACATATATGCAATCGGGCCACCGAGCATGTGTTTTTACTACTACTACTACTGCTCGGTTACTGCGCATGCGCCGTTTCATTTCTAAAATGAACCGTAACAATCATACATATACCGCGCGCACGTACGCACGCAGTACGTACAACGCGTACGTACAAGGCTTCAATTTGCGTAGACACGAAAAGGAGTATTGTCCACTACGGGATCAGGAGATGTCAGAAATAGAAAGTCAATCAATGGAATCCGAAGACAATGATTCAACAAATACAAATTATGATTCTGAGAGCTCAATGGAAACAGTCGACGAGTCTGAAGAAGGAGAAAATGAGTCAGAAACTGAGGATCCTTGGATGCCTTAGGTAGAAGAAGCAAAGCAAAGAAGTAATACAGCTTTTGAGGAAATGAAAGAGAGCCTTATAAACAGCGGTCTTGATGAGCAATCTGCTACCGACAAAGCTTACACCAATATTCTGCCTGAACTCCAGAAGGAACTTGAAAATATTTATATACAACGTCTCCTGTGGATGAAACAACTGAAGAAAGATCCAGTCCATGAGAAAATCATGCAAACAAAGGATGCTTTTGTGAATGAGGATAACTTTGATCCAGAAGAAGCTATAGAAGCAGCTGTTGATAAGAGAAAGTTTCTCATTAGAAAACTTTTAAAAGACTACAGTTTCAATGACGAAGAAAGCGATGATTAAATTGTTCCACAATAAGAACCTTAGTATCGCATTATGTGTTTAATAAAGTTATCTATAACTAGATCTAATACTTGGAGTGAAATAAAATCAAACACAAAACTAACTCTGTTCTTTATTACATTCTACAAAAATTCCGTACAGTTACAGCCTTTTTGGCCTTTTCTGCCCTTCGGGGTTCTGTAGGGGTTCTCTCGGGGTTCCCTCGGGGTTCGGTTTTTATTATAATTTATTTTTTTCCAAAGGCCAATCGGGCCACTCGGACGATATTTATTTCGATATGCGGGCTTTTGCGGGACATATTTAGCAAGTCCCGCTCGAAGGGACGCGTTGGGGACGTCTTGCGGGAAATATTTTGGGGCGTCCCTGGGTCCCGTTGACTGTTCCATGGAACCCCGAGAGAACCCCTGCAGAACCCCTACAGAACCCCGAGAGAACCCCTGCAGAACCCCTGCAGAACCCCGAAATGTTTATAACATCTACCGAACCGGACTCGAGCCGGTGCCCCACATTGACCTCACATCGACCTCACATCGACCCTCGCATAGAAAACAGTGTAAAAGCTGAACAATATGTTTAATAACTGTATGTTTGTGTAAATAATTGTTATACCTAAAGGAATAAATTGTTGAAAACGTTAATCCGTGTGTTAATTTATGCGCGTATCCAAGCAAAGCGGTGTCCTAGCAACATTATTTTGCGCTAAAAATGTATACATTTTCGTATTCGTTAAACCCCCTTTTTCCTCCTTTTGAACACGCATATCTACATGTATCTACGCGTATCTACGCATATCCGCATGCATCTACATGTATCTACGCGTATCTACGCGTATCGACGCATATCCGTATGCATCTACATGTATCTACGCGTATCTACGCATATCCACATGTATATACATGTATCTACGCGCATCTACGCAAATGACGTCATATGGCGAGATCCTCAAAATGCTGACGTCATATGGCGGGAAAATTTACCCTGGATGGGGGGTATTATCTACTGTCTTGTTCGTCAATGCCTGAGCTTTAAGAAAATGCCTGTTGGCAGCTTGTTACAAACAATGCCATCAAACACTTTTTCTGGGCACATTTTTAAGAGTTGGCCGGCCGTCTAATAATACCAGGAAAGATTGTCGGCAAAAAATTTTCATGCCAACAGAAGGTTAATACTTACACAACACGACAAATTTTATGGAAAAACTATAGCATAAATACCAGCAATCATCGATGGCCCGAAGCTCTTGTTGTGGTCGTGTATAAAAACATGCCGAAGCCATCATTTTATTTAAAATTAAAATGTTTGTTTTCAAACTTGCAACAGGAAAATATACTCCTATTTTGGAAAAGGTTGTTCTCAACTCGAAGGTAGTAAATATTTACCAAAAACAGCAAAGTTTGCAAGAAAAACAACACAGAATTGAAAAAAAATTCAAAACAAACTTCGTTAAATTTCAAAACCACAAATTCGCCCGCATGCACAAATAACATTAGGAAAATATCCGTATGCGGTAATTTTCATCGATGCGAGGACCTATATGACGTCAGCAACGGTGAGGACACTTTTTGACCTCGAGCACTCAGTCCATTTAGTATAGGTCAGTGGGATTTACACGCTTATGATTAATAAAATAAACAAAGGAAAGTTACATATTACAAATGATACATATATATATTTACATATTTACATAGCTACCTGTTTTCCATGAGTGCCGTGCAATTAATAATATTGGATAAAATATTTAAAATTATCGAATGAGGTTGCTGCAGTCAAACTTTAATTGATGTAAAGTACTCGCCTGTCGTAACTCGGCAGGAAGGGAGTTTCACAGTACCGCACCACTATAACCAAAACTATTTTTCAAGTAGTTTGTATGCGGTTGTGGGCAAAGCCACTTCGCAATGTTATGCTGTATTTGCACTAATATTCTATGTGAGAATACTCGTGGAATATGTGTTTTCTTCCAACCCGTATAGGCAGGTGAATACCTTAGAATACGTCACTTTTCATGCAGTGAAATGATCTAGAAGAGTGCCGGCAGTGAATTTACTTAAAACCAGCCTTATAAGTTATTTAACATTTACAAAAAATCACAACCAATAAGATTCTTCAAACGACCGGCTGTTTCATCGCCTGTTTCTAAATTCGTAACAATTTTTTTGAAGGTAGAGAAACAATCTCTGCCTGACAACGTTGCTGTTGTTCTTCTTCTTCGAAGACCACAGTTAGATTCTTGTTGACGTTATTCAACACAGAGATTCTCACCACCATTCAACTCAAATCAACTCGCGCATGCGCAATCGGTTCTACACCATTACCTCATATTAGCTAATATGTCACACATTTGACCTATCCGAGCACCCCCATCCGTGGAGCCCTATTTTTCGCTAAATCAGCGAAAACTCACATGCGAGCGCTCGTTTCCCCCATATAATAATAGTAATTTCAAAAAACCATCCCCCGCTAAAAAAAAAAGAAAAAAGACATTACTACTTCCAGTCTTGCTTTATCCATCTGAAAAACTATATATATATATTGACTTGCAGATCTTGAATCTTAGTAGATTGAGTGATTACTTAACGAGTTTATTCATGTTTCGATATCATATCATTTAAATAACTTACCAAATTTTTATACACATTTTTTTATTACCAACAACCATATTCACCAATACAACACTCGAAACTCATCCAAACTTTATGAGCCTTATCAAAGGAATAACTATGTCAAGCACTCACTTTCAGTTTGGAATAACCTTGATAGTAGTTTAACGACAATAACGTCACATGCCATTTTTAATTAAAAATACACTTCCTATATTATACTAACTTTATAAATAGTTATATAGTTTTTTGTTTTATAATACACCAATATAACTTCTCTTCATGTAAATAAATATTTAGCTCAAGCCCTATATTTTTCTTATGCACTTTATATATATACTTTTATTGTAAATAATAGTTCATCTTCACATTTTTTAAATTATCAGAACCGATGACACTATGATGCAAAGACGCAAACTAGGGGTCTAAATCTGAAAGCCTGTTCAAGGTTTCAATATATAGACTGCTAGCCCAAAATTTCTATTTTTGTTCTTTTTATGTAAATAATGTTCGTTGACATGGGCGAAATAATTAAAAAAAGCAGATATTGGAGCAAAATATCATAGATAGGGGAGGCACATTGTTTATACACAGCAAATTACGTGAGGAGTGTTTTTATATAGTAATAATAATAATAATAATATTTATTTAAATATAGCGCTTAATTATATATATATTCAAAGCGCTGTACAATCTCATCATACTATGATTCTTCAACTAAAATTTAAAATACTATAGTTCTACTAGAGATTAAAAGCGTTCTTAAAAAGAAATGTCTTTAATTGTTTTTAAAAAATACTAATGTTTTCACTTTGTCTGATTTCTAATGGCAAAGTGTTCCATATTCGAGGAGCAGCAGATGTAAAAGCTCTGTCTCCTACGGTCTTTAGTTTAGTGACCGGAACTTGGAGGAGATCTTGCCATCTTGGTCATCTGATCTTAAATCATATTTGCTGACCGGTTTTAATGTCCGTAACGCCGAGATATAACTAGGAGCGCTACCATTAAGAGCTTTATAAACCAATAGGGCAATTTTAAAATCGACTCGAAACTTGACAGGCAGCCAGTGGAGACTGATTAAAATTGGTGTTATACGGGAAATCTTGGACTTTGGTATACGAGCCAAGCAGTAGCATTTAAAACTCTTTGGAGTCTTTGAAGTTGGTACTGAGAGATTCCAGCTAAAAGGGAATTACAATAGTCTAAGTGAGACGTCAAAAAAACATGTATTTGGGTTTTCGTCGAGTTCATCGATAGGAACTTTCTTATTTGACGTATGTTGTACAGTCCTCTGAATGCTTTACTGCAGACTTTCCCAACATGAATATTCATAGACATGTGGTTATCGAACCATGAACCTAGATTTCGGACCTTTTCCGCAGGTTTGATATCAACGCCTCCGACTTTAACAGAGTCGATTTGAATTTTTTAAAGTTGTTGTCATGTACTAATAATTAAAAATTCCGTTTTAGAATCCTTAAACATCAGTTTATGAGTAAGCAACCAGGAACGTGTGTCAGCAATACATTCTTCTATAAATGCCAATATTGCTTGACTTTGTGCCATAGAAGATTCAGGGCGGAAAGACACGTAGAGCTGGGTGTGATCAGCATAACCATGGGCGGAAGGTAGGTGCCTGCTAACAACGTCAAATAACTGGGATATATACAGTTAAAAGAGGACAGGTCCAAGGCAACTTCCCTGAGGCACTCCATGGTTGACATCATAGTCCTTAGAAAACTCCTTCTTGATATAAACTCGTTGCTTCCTGTCCGAAAGAAAAGATTTAATCCACAAAAGTGCTTTACCCGTTACCCCAAAATCAAACTCCAAGGTATCAAGCATAAGTTGGTGGTCAATTGTGTCGAAGGCCGAACTTAAATCTAATAACACGAGCAAGATTACTTCTTGTTTGTCCATTCTCATTAAAATGTCGTTTTGAACTTTCAGGAGAGCAGTCTTCCGATATGCTGATTGACTGCTTGGTAGAGGTGCATTTTCGTCGCAGTGCTCAAACAACTGCTCAATAACAGCCTTTTCAGTGGATTTAGATATAAAAGATAGGTTACAAACAGGTCTAAAGTTCTCAAAAACCACTTCCAGGCCAGGTTTTTTTAAAAATGGCTTTAATAGAGCAATTTTCCAAGCGTCCGGGACATGTCCTTCTTGCAAGGATAAGTTGATGATTTTCGTAACAATAGGTGTTAATTCATTAGAGCACAGCTTTACTAACCATGATGGAATTGGGTCCAATTCACAAGATGCGTTGGACGACTGCATGATTATGTCATGAACCTTTTGGTTCGAAAGAGGAGTAAACGATTCTAGCTTAACTTCTGGTCTACGATATTCAACCGGCTGTGGATCAATGGTAGTATTGTCGATATCCTTCCTAATGAGTTCAACTTTGCGGTAAAAATATTCACCGGACATATTAGTAAGTTGACATAAATCATCATGCGGTGGCAGCTGTGGTTAATCCCTCGGCGTCTTACCAAGCGACGTCACAACCTTAAGCAATTTCTTCGAATCATTTGAGCATTCATCAATAAGGTCAGTATAGTATTTCTTTCGAGCCTCATTAAGTAGTGCGGAATATTTATGGCATATCTTACGATATGCAGCTCGATCAACATTTTGTTTAGATTTCCTCATTTTTCTTTCTAGCTTCCTTCGTTCCGTTTTTAGATGTTTAACATTTGCATTGAACCATGGCAGTCTACGTTTAGCGACAATAATCTTCTTTCGAATAGGAGCATGTTTATCAAAAATGGAAACTAGTGTGTCATTGTAACATCCATCAGATCATCTACATTGGACCATGAATCATTCATACACAAATTTGACTGCAAGATGTCGGTCTTAAAGTTGTCAAGGTTAATCTTTTTCGTCTCGCAGAAACATCTCTTTAGTGGAGAGATCTGGATGAGATATAGACAAGTAACATTCTACAAAGCATTGATCTGACAAGAAGAAAGGAGATGTTAATATCATTTGAGGATCTAGTAATCAATAAGTCCAATGTATGATTTGAAGAATGTGTTGGAACTATGACATGTTGCTTCAACCCAAATGTTTCCAGCATATGAATAAATCTTTTAGTATCAATGTCAGACTGGTCATTAAAATGAAAGTTAAAGTCTCCAGTAATTAAGATTTCTGGACACATAACAATGCTTTCAAGATAATTAGAGAATTCTTGGAAGAATATACAAGAAGTAACAGGGTGTGCCTGAGAATAAGGTGGGAGATAGACCGCGACAACTTTCATATCATGACCAGATATTACAAAGTTCCACTCAGAAAATTCAAACGACCTTTTTTCTCCGCCATCCAGTAGTAAGACTTTAAAGTTAGTTTTAAACATAACACCAGTACCACCCCCCGGTCGGTCAGTTTGTCGCGGAAAGGATTTAAAAAAGTAGTGTAACCAAGTTTCTGTAACAATACATAAATCAATTTTATTATCCAGAATATGATTCACAAAAGCAGCAGTTTTATTCTTTAGAGTTCTTGCATTAATGTTTGCGAAGCGTAGGGAATTTTGGCGATGAGGTGTAGAAGAGTCGGTGACCGTCATGGCAACAGGAATACAGTTTAAGGGATTATGCCCTCTGAGAAGGGAAGGTTCATCTAAGGCTGGGAATAAAGAATCGTCTAGTAATAGTAACTGAACCATTTCAGTTTGTCCTTCCGCCTGGATTCTAAGCGAAAACCCTCTTCACTAGTTATATTATGTGCAATATTTGATTTCTTCCGACTCTGACTTGATCTTTACCATTATAATAGCCACGGACATGGCTATTAACTTTCATGTTTGCCGCATTTGCAGACACTGTATTATAGGGACTATGGCTTTACATAAGAATTTGCATCAGAGACACAATGGAGATTAGGAATAGACTTAATACTAGAGTTTGAGCTGGTGGCGCTTTCAACAATATTTATAATAACTGCATCGTCCGATTCATTATGGCTCAGGACCAAATCATGATCTATTTCTTCGTCGCCAATCTCTATGACTGTGGGAACATCTCCCCCATTCTGTGTGGATTCAATACAAATCAGACCATCCATGCTCAACGATTCGCTTGAATGAGTCTTACGTCTGTATTCTAAAAGCTCACTCACACTCACACTCAAAGAGTGGAGGTTCAATCTGAGCTTAACTTGAGTGTCAGTGCTGTTTTTGAAAAGCTGGAGGGTTAGTTCCGTACCATACTATGTGAGTACTCACCCTCCAGCTATTCAAAAATAGCACTGACACTCGAGGGAAGCTTAGATTGAACCTCCACTCTTTGAGTGTGAGTGTGAGTGAGCTTTTAGAATACAGGCGTTAGACTTAGAAATAAGACTGGCCATTTCGTTTTGTAATTTTTCAAGCGCGTTCGATTGATTATTAAATTTAGCTTGCAAAATCACGATATCTAACTTTACACCTTCCATTTCTACCTCACAGCACTTGCATTTATTAGGCAAAACTTCAATGTTATCCGAGCGCTGTATTGCGAACGAACTATCAATGAAAATTAGGAGAGAACGAATAACTTTACCTGCCTCTCGACCATCAATAGGCAAATTTTTTTTGTTTTTCCACCATTGTATGCTAACATCGTTGCCTAAGAATAACTTTTTCTCTCCGCCAGGCGAAGGCCATGTCCCGTCAATATTTAACGACTCCTTGACAAACCATTTGAGTGATTCAAAGTCTCCAGACCACGAAAGCTTTAACTCAGCGATCGAACTTCGTTGCATAGTTGAACCGTTTGATAAATCAAGAAACACCTTTGTCTTAATAACAGCAGTTGGTACAATAAACTCAGTAAATACTAAATTTGGAGCACGTTTATTTCTCTTTCCAATTTAACTGGGCGGTTCAGTATTATAAGGTAAAGAAACTCCCAATATTTAATTTAAAAAATGTATTAATAGTTGTGCAAATATATATACAGATTTTCTCTGCCTATGGTTTTAAGAAAGAATTATGTGCTAATTGAGAGTATTTAGACTACAAACACAGAAGCACTTGTGTTTTTGTGACCATTTGACCAATATTTGAAACACTTGTCAATTTTGGTCAGCTATATTTCAACACTAGTTCACAATTTCTTCAGTAGCTGTACACTATAGATATTAATATCATTATTAACAATTTTCCTCGTTTCCACATGTGGTATTTTCTCCCAAACACCCCGAGTAAAAATTGAGTAACGTCAATTTGAAAATTGAGCAAATTGAGTAAAAATTGAGCAATTTAAAATTGTTAATAATAATATTAAAAGGAAATAGCACTTGTTCTCGAAGTATTAATGAAAAATTGCACTTGTGTTTGGCGAAATATTCGTAATACCGCTCGTGCTTCGCATTCGCGGTATTACGAATATTTCGCCAAACACGCGTGCAATTTTTTATTAATACTTCTCGATATACTAATACCCAGAGTTTATTTTAAGCTTGCCTTTCCTAATAAGACGTAGCAGTTGATAGAAATCTTCTTTGTTATTATTGCCAACTATTTCTGATAAACTGTGTGGCCCTTGCCCATAAGAATTAAAGAACAAATATATTTTGGCAACTGCACTATATTTTTTATATTTACTCTTGTATTGCAAACTTTTACTGTATATCTGTATATTGTTATTCAATTTTGTCCATTTTTACCCATAATCACCCAAGGTCAGCTAGTGTGTTGTGGCTTTTGTTCGAAAATTAAATGTCGCCAATCGTCGCGGCGACGATAGGCAACATTGGTCCCCAAAGTAGGCCTCGTTTGGTTAGCTGTTGTAAGAAATACTTTATGTTGATATAGTGTTTGAGAACATAACTTTCTTTCAGTTCAGTTAGAAAGGGCGAGGGTTTGCTCCATGCATATGTTTCTAGCATGTTAACAAATCCACCTCATTGACAATGCTATTAATGTTAAGAGATAAAATTATTGATATCCTAGTAGTAATATACAGGCCGACCGACCCGGATTTTTTAGGTTGAGCAAGGGTGAGAATGAGGGTGAGCATGAGGGTGAGCATAATTAAATATTCAAACATCATTAGTATATGAGTGGCGCATCATTAAATATTCAAACATAATTAACATGTGAGGGCGAGCATCATTAACTATTTTTATATTCCTTATCTTTATCTTCTTTATCTTCTTTATCTTTTTCTTCGTTATCTTTATCTTCCTTATCTTCTTTATCTTCCTTATCTTTATTTTTCTTATCTTTAACTTCCTTATCTTCCTCATCTTTATCTTCCTTATCTTCCTTATCTTCTTTATCTTTATATTTCTTATCTTCATTATCTTTATCATCCTTATTTTCCTCATCTTTATCTTCCTTACCTTAACCTTCCTTATATTCCTTATCTTTATCTTTCTTACCTTCCTTGAATCCTAATTTTGAATAATTGAATCCTAAGAGCGAATCATTGAATCCTAAGGTTAAATCATTGAATTCTCAGAGTGAATCATTGACTGCAGTGAACCATAGTCCTGGACTATAGTCATAAACTATAGTCATAGTCATGGACTATAGTCATATACTATAGTCATAGACTATAATCATAGTCATGGACTATAGCCATGGGCTATAGTCATAGGCTATAGTCAGGCTATAGTCATAGTCATGGACTATAGTCATAGTCAAGTTAGAGTTAGACGTAGTGTCAGTGTCAGTGTCACTGTCAGTGTCAGTGTCAGTGTCAGTGTCAGTGTCAGTGTCAGTGTCAGTGTCAGTGTCAGTGTCAGTGTCAGTGTCAGTGTCAGTGTCAGTGTCAGTGTCAGTGTCAGTGTCAGTGTCAGTGTCAGTGTCAGTGTCAGTGTCAGTGTCAGTGTCAGTGTCAGTGTTCCTACAACTTGAGTTACGTCTGATCCAAACGTGCACAACTTTGAAGCCCATAACAGATGAAAGTCGCGTACAACTTCTGATTTTGGCTGGTTGGGAAACAGTTTTAAAAGTTAGTTTACGAGTCAGTATAAATACCTGTTTTGTCGAGCTCGTGTACCATGTTCTCGAGTACAGCCAATCTCCTGTCTTTTTTGAAATAGTCCCTGTGTTTACAATAAAAGAGGACGGGCTCTTGACTCCACAGGGTAATCAACTTCTCCGTTTCTTCGTCAGTAAACGTTTTTACTGGATCTTTGGGTTTTCTCTTGGTTGCAGCAGCTTTGTGTACATCCGCCATTTTGAAGTAAATTAACACCCCGTGGTACCCCCACAAAGGAATATTTTTGTACCACACGCCACTTTTTTACCTTATATGGTTGCGACAGTCGTAGGATTTTAAAACATTTTTCAAAATCCTACAACGTTTTTCGTGTTGCACACATTTGTCGTAGGTGAGTTGTGTGCCTGATTTACACAGTACAACTCAAGTTGTAGGAGGGTGCATGCGACAGGTTTAGGCAAAGTTGTATAGTCTAAATCGGCCTTTAGGATTCAATTATTTAGTCTTAGGATTCAATGATTCAGTCTTAGAATTAAATGATTTAGTCTTAGGATTCACTGATTCAATCTTAGGATTCAAGGAAGATAAGGAAGATAAAGATAAGGAAGACAAAGAAAAGGAAGATAAAGATGAGAAAGAAAAGGAAGATAAAGATGAGAAAGAAAAGGAAGATAAAGATAAGGAAGATAAAAATAAGATATCAACATGGTGGTAGTATTGAAGAATTTCATGGAGCAAAGAAAGAGGGTTCGAGTCCTGCTCTTGGTGAAAAACTGTTTTACACAAGGAACTAGACCGTAAGTACAAAATATAAAGCAATGTTTGTCGGACGCAGGAATCGAACCCACGCATGCAATAGCGTGATCGCATAATCAAAATGAGTAATGCGATGTTGATACCTCGCAGGGGACTGGATTATAACAAGTACAAAATGTACTGTGTAAATTAAAGCCGTTTTCCACTTCAAACTTATCTTAACGTAACATAGCATTTACTTTTGTATCGAAGTCATTAGTTCTACCCGAGTGGTCAGGAAACAAAGAAATACGCTACGTTTCGGTACGATACGGTTGAAGTGGAAAACAGCCTTTAGACCAAATTGCTTTCACCTAACAACGCACAGCAACGCTAGAATTGCGTTAGCTTTCTGTTTTAAATTTGTCTTTTTATCTCTATTACATAGTCAGATAGTCCAATGTTAAATATATTATTGTTGGCAATGCCAATAGTTAAGCGTTGCATTCGCTACATTGGTAACAGAATGAAAACTTTTACTTTTATACCTTTAAAGTTATATCTATACATACGCTTGGCAATCATATATTTGTATTGGTCTATAAGATCTTAGCAACGCTTGCATATACTATGCCGATAAACTTTAAGATCTTTTCGTTTTGGATAGCTACATTTCCAGTTTACTAGATAGTAGATACGAGAATATATTTATTACTAACAAGGTCAAGGAGTTTATAATTATAAGTCTACAAATCGAACATTTTACCTTACTCATCACTTAGCTATTGCGATGAAAATCAGTGCGAAGTAAGCATAAAACGGTTGTTTCGACCAAACAAGTCCTTTGGCTTAATCTCCTAATGAATTAAGCTTTTGTGTCTTGCACGAATTAAAGTTAACCTTAGCAACATATGCATCAATATATTTATGTATCTAACGCCAAAAACTACAATGTCTGTCTATGCTTGTAAATCTCACTTGTATAGACTTTACTAAATAAACACTTGATAAATAAAGACTTGTCTAAGAAAAAAACAATTCACTACATACGAATTTATTACTAATTAGGAGTTTATAAATCGAAATGTTTGCAACGACAAAGCTATGTTGATAAACCCATTTCATGCTAATGATAATACTCATTCCTCTATTATGCTAATGATAATACTCACACTCATATGCTAATGTATTTGAAAATTAATGATGCTCATCCTCACATGCTAATGATGTTTGAATATTTAATGATGCTCACCATCATGCTCACCCTTGCCCATTCTCAATACTCCGGCTCGACCGGCCTATATATATATATTAAACAATTATTGGTTGAGGCTGAGCATGATATCAAGAATGATTCAGTCCGAGGTAAATGTTTAATGTTTAAATATATGTACATTGTCCCAATACGGTTTTTCAGAAAGTACTTACAACTAGTTATTTCATTAACTAATCACAGTTATGTTACAATATCACAAAGTTAGATATAAAAAATATATATACCCTAATCGTACTAAAATAGAATCTTCTATCAGACTCAGACCTAAGTTTAAGATTCCTATTGGTTTAGTAAGTATCTTCTAAAAAGTTCTGACTTGAATTTTTTTAAATTCCCTATTGACTTCATATCATCGTCCAAATTGTTCCATAATTTAACTGCGCGGAAATGGAAAGTCTTCTGACCGGCACTTGTTTGAAATTTTGGAATGTCTAACTCATTATTGAGTCTAGTTGGATGTTCGTGAATGCTTGCTCGGTGATAAAACTTTTGGCGGAGACAGCCCCTTCATACATTTATAAGTCTGGAGAGTATCTTTATATGTCAAGAACTTGTCAACTGTTATCCACTTCAACTCTTGGTGCACGGGGGTAATACGGTCAAACTTGTGGGTGTTTGTTACATATGATTCTTCCAGCAAAGTTTTAGATTTACTGAGTTCCAGAGACTGAATGATAGAGGATAGAGTATCCTGGTCCAGAAGATGTCGGATTCTGTTGATTTGGCAACGTTTTGACAAGCATGACGAAATTAGCTCGCTAATGTGCGTGTCGAATTTCAGATACGAGTCTAGGATCATTCCTATATCTTTCGCTGAAAAGATTGGATGTAAAGTTTCGCCCAAAAAATCTAGCGTGAGTTCTTCAGAGACGTTGCTCGGTAATTGAGGTGAGGCAAATAGCATAAATTTTGTCTTCTTTGGATTTAGGAGGAGATAATTTGTGCAGCACCAACTAGTAACATTTTTAAGGTCTTCTTCGAGCGCTGCTTTTGCTTCCGATACATCTTTGATCGAAAAGGATAGGGATACTTTGCTGTCGTCGACATATGAGTCTAATGAACATTTGTTAGTTGCAGAGGGCAGATCATTTGCATAAATGCTGAACAGCAATGGAGAAAGGATAGAGCGTTGTGGGACCCCATGTGTGATATTTAGGGGGGCAGATTTGCTGGAGCCCATTTTTTACGTACTGCATTCTACCGGACAGGAAACTCTGAAACCAGTTTAAAGCTGACGAAAATAAGCCGATAGCTTCCAGTTTCCGTAGCAAAATTTTATGGCTGATGCTATCGAACGCTTTAGACAAATCAATCAGGATCAGAGCAGTGACCTTCTTCTGATCCATGGATTTAAGGATGGTATCGGTGATGTAAATGTTAAGAGTTTCGGTTGAATGATGTCTCTTATTGCCGCTTTGTCGAGGTGAGAGTATAATATATTTGTCTAGGTAATGCGAGAACTGGTTTAATACAGTTTTTCACATACTTTAGAGAATATGGGGAGAAGTGAAATTGGACGGTTATTGGACGCTTGCTCATGATCTCCTTCTTTCAGGATCGGAATGACTTCTGCTAGCTTCCATGCTCCAGGATATACACTTGTCTGTAAAGAACTGTTTATAATATTCTTGAGTTGAGTCAAGATATAGGGCAACGAGTCTCTTATCGTACGCATGTTAATTTTGTCTGTTAATATCGATAATTTGATCACATCGCCTTACTCGTATTAAATTAGTCGAGCATTGTTTATTAACACGTATCAGATTCGTGGATCGATTTGTAATTCGGACAGGTATGGGTAACTCTAATGTTTTCTCAATTTCGGTTCTTGGGGATGTGGTTGTCCTATGGTAACTCACTTGGAGACATTGTAGTGTTTTGGAAGGTAACAGAGGGTCTCCATTAAAGGTCTTGGGCAACGGGGAGTTTGGCCATGGTTGGGACGAGAAGCTAGGTGGGGATGAGTTGCAGCATAAGGAAGATTTGGACGAAACTGAATTCTTTCCATTTTCTGCGATCTCATATCGAGCTGGTTCATTAAAAAAGTTATTTGATTTATTGATGGCAAAAAAGTGTTGTTATTATTTTCGATCGTGTATTTCCGAGGGGGAGGCGGATGAGCATGAGAAAAGTCATATCTAGGCCCTTTTTTACAAAATCCCTTAAGCAGGTAAGTGCAGAAGGTGTTTCTCTTAACTTCACGGGGCAGTTATCTGGACCTATCGTTATTAACTAAGTTTAGATGAGAAAAATCGCATCTGTCGCCTTTTACACATCGACCGCGCTGCACTATAAACGCGCGTGGAATATTTTCCTTTCTTGACAAATTGTTGTTAAAATGATCTGTGATTTCCCATATATATTTGATTGTTTTGAGAATGTTTTTCGTTATCATTATGAGGTGCCTGTTTGGTTGCACTTGTTTGTGGATTAATTATGCTTGAAGAGTTTGAATTATGTAAAGCGGTGTTATTGCCATGAGTATTTATGTCATGGATGATTGAAGCTACAGAGTCATCTGCAATGTAAACAGCTTGGGGAGTTGTTCAAATTTCCTTATTGTGCAAATTTGATATGTTTGTGCTTGCATTTAAATGTTATCCGCCGAAGCGAAGCGAAGCTGTTTTATTATACATTAAAAAAAGAAAAAAGCAGACAAGTAAGGCAAGACTTGCCGCCAGTGAGAAAGATGCAAAAACACATAATTTAACATTTAATAAAACAGTAAATACTTGCTGAAGATGGTTTTGTATTGTTTCATGTCCTTTTTGGTGCAATCGATGTCTTTCTGACAATAATTTTGACGCAAAGGCAAATTTACTAGAAGCCATTTTGCTTTGGCTTTCAAAATTTTGCGAGCTGTTTATACACGCTGCCGAGCGCGCTGCGGGCTTGGGTTCGACAGCATCCAATAATAGTTTTCTTGGATCGAAGTTCGATCCAAAAAAACCTATTATTCCACGCTCATGACGTCACCAGTGGAAGTAACGTGAGAACTACCGGATATTTAACAGTTATTCTACTAAATTTAACAGTTATTCTACAAAGTTTTATTCATCTAAAGTTGAAGATTTGAAAGGTAAAAACCCTAAACAGTGGTGGAAGGAGGTCAATAGGCTGAGTGGAGTGACAAAGACAGACTCAGGTGACCTACTAAATAAACTACAGGCAATTCCAGAGCTACAAGATATGCCATACAGGGACATTGCAAATAAATTAATTGCCGCATTTTTAGAACCTCTTCAAGCTTTCCACCTACTTGACCCTACTACAGTACGCGTACCTTTAGAAAATGATTCATCCTGTTTATCGAGTTTACAAGTCTACAACTTCCTGTTTATCGAGTTTACAATTGCTTAACACGCCTAAACATACATAAATCTTGCGTACCTGACGGGATTTCAAACTGGTTGCTAAAGGAATACGCTGAGATCTTAGCAGAGCCTGTTACTCATATTTTGAACGCTTCATTCAAAGAGCAGAAAATTCCAGGTAACTGGAAACTCGCAGACGTAACTCCTATCCCTAAAGTTAAGAAGGTCAGGGACCTCAAAAAAGAACTCCGACCGATTTCCCTTACTTCGTCATTATCCAAGATTGCTGAAGACTTTGTTGTGACTGATTACATTAAACCATGTATAATTAGACTCCTGGACCCAAAACAATTTGGAACTGTACCTGGCTCGTCCACAACTATGGCCCTAATTAGTATGCTCCACAAATGGCTGGGCGACACCGATGGTACTGGCGCCAGTGTTCGAGTGATGCTTTACGATTTCGGAAAGCCTTTGATTTCATCGATCACTCCCTGCTTATAACCAAATTAAATCAACTAAATATTCCGGACAGCATTTTTAATGGGATAGTAAGTTTCATCACCTGCAGATCACAGAGAGTAAAGATAGGATGTGACTGCTTTTCAGACTGGGGTGCAGTAAGGTCAGGGGTGCCTCAAGGGACAAAATTGAGCCCCTGGCTGTTTTTAATTATGATAAATGACCTTTCTATTTCCCATCCTTTTGATCTATGGAAGTACGTTGACGACTCAACTGTTTCGGAAACTATACAGAAAGGAGAACAGAGTTGCGCTCAGTCGGCTGCAAATGAAGTGAACGAATGGTCTAAAGTGAATCTTTTCCAGTTGAACTGTGACAAAACAAAATAACTTGTCATCAACAACTACAGCAGACAAAATAAAGAAGAAATTCATCCACCGGTACTGATTGATGGTCAGCCGATCAGAAAAGTAACAAGTGTGAAACTTTTGGGACTAATGCTCAACTCGTACCTTACGTGGAATAATCATGTTGAATATTTAGTGAAGGGTGCCTTTCAAAAACTTTACTTTTTGATTCAGCTTAAACGGTCCGGGGTAGATACCGCTGAAATAGTGCAATACTATTGTGCATGCATACGCTCAACATTGGATTACGCCTATCCTGTTTTTCATTATGCTCTTCCAACATATCTAAGAGAAGACTTAGAGCGCATCCAGAAAAGAGCGTTGAGGTGTATCTTTCCAGGTTTTCCGTACTCTACCGCCCTGGAGTTAGCTAACATACAATCCATTGACGATCATCACGAAGCCCTCACTAACAAATTATTCCAGAACATGAAGGAAAGTCCCGATAGCGAGCTGAAACACCTGCTACGGGAAAGACACGAATCTAAAACTTATGGCCTGCGGGTAAAATACCCCTTAGTAATGCCAAGAACTAAAACTAAACGTTTTTCTAACTCATTTATAATTGCTGGTAGCAAGGCATATAATCAATTAAATAAGAAATGTACATTTTAGGTTGACGAAACTTTTAAACGTTTATAATAAGGAAATTTTGTAAATATAATAATTTACGGGTATTTTAAGATTAGTAGAACCTTTTAGATCTTAGAGTAAATTACCTATGTAAAAAGTCACGCAATTCAGTTCCTACTGCCATGTGATCTTAATTTTAATAAATCAATCAATCAAAATAACTCGAGTCGTATATGAGCTGATAGCCGACGAGGCGCGATAGCGCCGAGTCGGCTATCAGTCATATACGACGAGAGTGAGTAGAATAACTGTTTTATTATATACACAAGCTCTGGATATGAACAGAACATTTTGGCGTACTTTTTTCAAGTAAAACTTGAATTTCTTCTTCATTTAACTGCTAATATCTAATATCCTGCTGATATCGGAGCTAATATCCTGCTGGTAGAGAACCAATCAGATTGCAGAATACCTCTTATCCAGAGCTTGTGTATATAATAATGAGAATTATTCGGGGTTTTTCGACCAATCAGAAACGAGAATAGAATTTGAATGTTTGCTATTATTGCCTTTTGACAAATATTATTTACATTCTGATAAGTAGTGTTGTAACATTTTGGATCCCATACAAATTAGATAATTTGAAAGTTGCACCAATTTGCAGGTGCTAATGTGACAGGTTTGTTAATATTTGTTTTCTTCAAATGAATTTTTAATCATTTAATTTACAACGTATATTTCACTCGTACCTTGTTTACAGGAACTAAGAAGAAGGTTTATACAAATTATTGCTTCAATAGACATATATTTCCATTATTTGGATCAATACCATGTTAAATTGAGACTGCTCGGATCTTGGCTAAAAGCAGTCATGTTAATCCTCAACGTAGGCGGTAATGGTACGTATTTTGTTTATACTTGAATGTCGCTGAAATTAGATGTCTAACAGTGAAGATTCATCACCACGTCTATAATATAGTAATTGTAACGACGTCGACATTGACATTTTGACCTGGGAAGCCTTCATCCTGTGTTGGTGGACATCGGTAAAGTAAGTTTATGTACCGTTTCTTTGAATTTATTAATCAGCTGTTACTTGTCGCACTATGAAACTTATATATTTAAATAAAACGTAGGTTCATGTAATATTCTAGATTAAGCAGTTGTGGTTCAGTACAACAGGTCATGCTAAAATTGCCAAAGATGCACCCCAGGGCAAAAGCACTTTTCTAGTGAATATAATTCATTTGCATTGAATTTATGGAACAACCACAACCTTCAGTTCTATCTGTATTTAAGCATCTGTTTACATGCATACGCTCATGCATATAGGTGAATACAATTTATTGGTCGAAAAAGTCTAAAATCGAATTGAAATATGTCACACACTCGTCTCTTATAGTCTTGCTTTAATCCATGCGGATTTCTAAATGTTTCTTTTTTGTCTAATATATTTTTAAACTGTAAGCTAGCTGGTACTGGTTTTTGAATATAATTTGTGGCAGTATTTTATCATTTACATATATAGTCACAGAAATATGTTTTTAAATGTATTTCTCTTACGGCGGTCAAAGAACGTGAACTTCAAAAACTCACGAGCAAGTAGAAGCAGGTGGAAGTGCATCTTATATTAAGGTGTCTTGATACAATTTTCAAAATTTCAAGTGTCAATTTTCAAAATTCAACTCCCGATTTTTAGGTTTTATTCACCAGGTATCGGGGTTTTCCTATCTTGATGTTTGTACTTTCCAATAATGTTACTCTTAGTAATACATGCTTCGTTGCTATGGCAAAATACGCGTACGAAATGCACTCCAAAATAGCCTATCGCCTCGTGTAGTAGAAAAAGAAGCACGTTGACCCCCAATTTTTTTTCGTGCATTATTTTGTTCGCAAGACAGACTAACAGAAAGCAAAATATACAAAAATTCTCTAATGACATTTTTTGAAAAAGGCAAAAATGTCGTTTTCGTCGATAAAATATTTTTGGCATTACAGAATTGTTTTATTTTTCGGTATAATGAAAGATTTTTCCGGTGCAATACTGCATGCAAAATTTGATCATAGGTCACCGGTGTGATATAGCGCAGTGAGATATAGCGCATTGTTTCTCAAAAATGGAATTTTGTAATGACGTCAGCAATTGACATGGAAACGCGAACGGTATATAACACCGCGAGCAACTGCTCAAGTCAGGTCAATTTGGAAGTTCTTACGTTAATATTCGCGCACGCATAAGTGGTCACGCTTTGTTTTCGCGATTCTTGAATAAGGTTTTTGTGATTATTATATCGAGCCACCTTAATATTCATGACGTCAACACAATCATATACAGCTTTTGCTGTGTCATCCATTACACAATACTCAACGATCCGCAAACAAGTATTATATAAGTACCGCGTGTCATGCCACAAGAATGATAATCCAAATTTTAAACAATTTATTTTGTAAAAATTGTAAATTTTAGGTAATTTAACCTATTACTATGGGAAGCGCTCGATACACAGTGGGCAATAGGGACACCTGCCTCTCTTCCCTTCATTCACTGAGACTGGTGTGGCTGCAAAATGCGTCTTCAAAGAGATAGCCTCATAATATTTGTTGTAGACAGGATACCTTTCAAACACGAGGCTAAATGGAACAATATGTTTAAGCGATATAATCTTGCTTGAGAAGAATATATATAGAAAAAATTCAGCGATATCTGCAATCTCTCGATCAAGACATTATTCCAGTATAGATGTTATTATGCGAACAAAGATAATTATTTGCGTATTTATAAAAGAAAATCATAGAATGAGCAGTAAATTCACATATATTCCAACTATTTTGAGGCTCAGAAGCGCAGATTAAAAAATGAAGTTCACAGAATATCGTGCAACTATCATCGTTGTGGTCCTGTTTGGGTTGATGAAAGAAATTGAAACAAGCAATTGTTCGAGCTGTAAGTAAAATTTTAAACCTTACTCCTTAAATGTCAAGCGTTAATAACTTGCAACAGTAGTTAAAACATTGGAGGATTTGGTATAATAACCAGTCATTGCAATAATAAGTTTGCTCGAATTACGAAATTAAACCTTCGTTTCATTCTCTTCTCCCTTTCGCTTGTTTAAACCGGAGTTTTTATTGATCGTCGTTGTTTTCATTTCGTATAAAATGGGAAAATTTCAAAATGGGAAAATTTCTCTTTTTCCTGTTACTTTTCCAATTGGTAAACTCATTTTCCTACTCGTATATATAAACCCATAACCTTACCAACACGTGCTTATTTGTTGAAAATAAATATAAACACCATCGATATTGTTATATATAAAATAGAGTATTCTATTAATTTTTCCCTAACTAATAAAATGCATGAGCGATTATTTTCAGTGACAATCACTTATATACAAGCATTTTTGTCCAATTCCTACTGTATATAAAACCCATAACACTACAACACGCACTGTTACGTATTTGTTGAAAATATATAACACCATCGATATTGTTAATATATAAAATAGAGTATTCTATTAATTTTTCCTACACTAATAAATGCGATGAGCGATTATTTCGGTGACAATTATCACTTATACCAAGCATTTTTGTCTGACAATATTTTGCAAAATAATAGAACAATTTTTATATATAATATAAAGAGAACAAATACATGGATGCTTTGAAATATCAAATCTATTTCTCGTGTTGAACAGCATATCAGCATGTCCGTTTCAATCACTCACGAGATATCCTGTTTAACATTCGAAATGTATTCCATATTTCCGCACATGCATTTATTATTTTCTATTTATTTGCACACGCGTACCGATCTAATCCTAGCTGATCTCTTTCAAGTTGACAGGTAATTCTCGTGCCCCCATTCTCGCTATCCATTTTAGTTAAGGTGTATGACATACGTATTTGGGCTATTTTAATATATGATAATTTTTCCTGCTTTCAATACAGCTGTGTCGTGGATTGAGAATAACGCAAATCCTAATCGCGCACGCTTAGCTGGAGAATGGATGCTGTTCAATTGCACTGTTAATACATCTATTAATGTGACTTTATGGTTTGCAAGAACAAAGATCGGACGTCACAATCAACTCACTGTTGGCAACAGAAAGATAATATTGGTTTCCAAGAATGTCTTCAATATAACCAGTTTAACAGAGGAAGATAAAGGAGTGTACATATGTAAAGTAACTTTTTGTGATAGGCTCAAAAAGGAAACTCTCCTTGCAATTTCAAAAGGTGAAACTTCTTTTTCAATTATCGTTTCTGTGCTTGTATTCATGGTCTGACGAAAACTAATTGAGAATCTTGCGAAATTTACGAAAAATGTAAACGAATGAATATTTATAAGAACAGATGTATTGCAATTGAAAAAATCCAAATTATATTCAATACTCTAATTTTATTTCTCATCAAACAACAAACTATCTCTGCCCTCATCTCTTATGATTATATATTTTAATTTTGAATTTGAAACACCAAGTGGCTTCAGAACATATTTTTAATATTGACAATGTTCGCAGCATACTTAAAGATCAAGCTATACAAAGGTCTAAAGATTCTACAGTAATATGCAAGCTGTTTAGAGCATGCCTCTCAGTGTCACCTTTATTACTAGAAAATACTATTTCCTTATTATTTCGGATTTCAGTGATATAGTAATGAGGGTGGTACAAGGGTATCGCCCATCCCAGAGAAATTTGAACTCGTGGTAGCAAACGAGGTATAATACTAATATAATACGAGGTATAATCCGCCATAATACTAATAAGAGGCTTAAACATTTTCGTACATTTCGTAAAGACTTGACGTTCTTCTGTCAGAAAATAGAACTGTACTTTAAATATCTGAAACTGAAAAGGATTTCTCCTTTCAGGAAAAGCGTATGCAAGAGCAATCATTAAGAAGAAGCCACACAAACCGTCTTACGATATTGGAGGCAATGTTAAATTAATATGCGAAGCAGGAAACAGTACCAACTCGTATAGATTCACATGGTATAAAGTCAGTTCAAATGGAAATCAGCAAAAACTTGGATCAAAGTTCAAATATGAAGGCGGCATTGGAACAGAAATTCTCTCGTTGAATTCATTGTCCAAACATGATGTGGGGACCTACAAGTGTGAAGCATATCGTTATCCAGTTGATTATAGAACCTTCCAGTTCGTAAATATATCTGTTAAAGGTAATAGTTTAATATATGTTTTAAAGTGAATTCATTCTATGTGACTTTTTTATATTTTGCAACTTATGTAATATATACACAAATATTATCTCACGAGACATTGACAATCATGTAGATCGGCGCATTACAGCCGTGCTGGGCGTATATAAGCACGAGAGTACTCATTCCGCTATTGGAAATAATATACTACCTTTCCTATTTCATGGACGTTGAATAATTTTGTTCGTTATGCGCACGCACGAGTGTTGCCGAAAGTGGACTGGGCTGGTAAGTGTAGTAAAAATATATACATTAGTCAGCAATGTCTCAACCATGAAATATTTCCCCTCAATAATACAAACCAAATATTTTCAAGAAAAAAGTGGCTTCAGGTCCTCGTCCAGCTGCTAGCCATATTCTGACTTCAAACTGGAATCCAAATTCTGACTTCACCAGAGAACAATAGTGAGGCCTAGGAATGCTATAATGCACCTTTTTGTCCAACATGGCCAACCTGGAATTGAATTATTTATATGTTACACAGGCTAGCATTATTCTTGTTAGTCATATATATATTTAAATACACACGTAATTAAACTACATAGACATCAGCAGCACTTTCTTACTAGTGACGGTGCTCTGATATCAAGCATAGTTAATATTTTTTCTATATATCAAGTCACTAACACACATATTTTAAGCACATATTATTGACATATAAAGATAAATTGTTGTGCCTCTGAAGACTGAAAAAATCCCTGAAAATCCTCGTGAAAATCACATACAAGATGTAAATGTTTCATTAATGTCATACCAAGGCAGGTTTGAAATTTATATGTGTGATTATAAATTCACCACTCTATTAAATATAGACAAATATTTGTGTAAACTAATAAACATAAACGAGGGCCAAGGGGTGACTTTATACGTTATACAAATATTAAACATGATCTACGCAATACAAGGCGTCTTTCCCCCGAAATATTTCCACGGTGTATTACCAGTGCACTATGCATGTTTTATCACAGTTTATATAGCAAAAAACAATGCCTACCTTTGACAAAAAAATACAAATCGTATTGATATTCGTATATATCTTGACCATTCGTGAACGTTCACCCCTGGCATCAAAATACCTAATTATTATAATTATTCCAAAATTTAATAAATTGGAATAATAATGTTCTTTCCCATTAACCAATAAGATTGCAGAACGGACCGCGCGGAGCCAGGGCTATTTCCCCCCATCCAATAACAAAAAAGGGAAATGCACTGGGAACGAGGTTGAAAGTATTACTGCCCAACAAATAATCTTGAATATGCCTTTTTAAACTATTGGTTGGGCAATGATAACGTACTTCTTGTATTATTATACATAGTATTCAATGCATGCGTTTTGATTGGCGAATGGGTTACAGCTAAATGTAAGAGTCACGCAACTTGCAGATAATACTGTTATCTGTAGGTTGAGCCTGCGGTATTTACGAGTAAATACAGGAAAAACAGCATAAACGAACGATGCTTTTTGATATTTTTATCGGAATTATAGTATGTAAATGAGCATTATAATATTTTTATGTTTTTATTGTTATGTTTTAAATTGGTTTAACTGCTTTATTTTGAGAAATAAACGTTGTTTTGTACGGATAGAATTTAAACTATGTTTTGTCGAACGAGTTTAATGAAAAGGCAGCGTATATCACAAAAACTTCATCCAATAACTGTTTATTGACATTGTTCTTACCATAAGTAGTAACATATGTAGGTTTCAACCCTTTTTTGTGAAAGGCCGGAATGGGCCGCAAGAGGCTGCATGATCATTAGCATATCAGGTCCGCAATACATTACCATACGAGGGGCCGAATGATGATTAGCATATATGAGTATGAGCAAGGGAAGGGCACATCATTAGCGTTAAACGTGAAACAAGGGAATTATCTTAGTACACTAGCGCTAGCTAATTATAAACTTAATAGACTTAATAGATTATGAAAAATCTACTATTAGACTTTACTTGGGCAAATTTAATGCTTATATTAGTTATATGTAAATGCACGACCACAGCAACAACGCTGCCAATTTCGTCCTGCTTAAATAAATGCTATTGATTGATTGTTATTAATTATGCAATTCGGTCCTACTCCTTTGAGATCTCATTAATTTTCAGTTACGTCACAGAACAAGACCAGGCAAGATTGGGTAAAACAGTCATTATGCTGAGTTCAGCATATTTTGTGTGCAGAAATATGCCTTTGTTGTCGCGAGATTTATAAATTCCTTATTAGTAATAAATTCGAATGTAGTGAAGTGTTTCATTGACAACCAATATAACGACCATTAACATTGTAGACTATTCTTGCCTAATACGATACATAACAAGCAGAAATACAGATTTCCAAAACGAGAAAATCTTAAAGTTTATCGGCATAGTAAGCGTCGCCAAGGTCTTATAGAGCAATACAAATATATGTTTGCCAAGTAATGTATAAACATAGTTCTTACAAGAATTTAAACCTTACAAAGTTTCACGCGTTTTGGATGTAACAGAGTGTGAAAAGCAGTGATTTTTAAGCGAGATTTACAAGCATATACAGATTGTATATAAACATGTAGCGGCTGCTGTGCGTTGCATGAAGTAATTTATAAATCTTTAACGGTGATTTGAATAAATTTAGAATATGTAATTATAGGACGGAAAAATATTGTACAATGTACATACAACCACAAACAGAATAATTTTTTAAACGCATTTATTGCTTAAAATTTCTTTTACAACGTTAATAAGGACTACTTCTAAGAGCATATCGTTTAGGTGTCTTGTTTTCTAAAATTTTTAAAGAGCTCTCATATTCTTGTCTGTCTGCGGTTGATAATATTGCAATATCCTCAGCTTTCCTAGGAATATATATTGACTTTGTTCGTAACCTTCTCGTTGCTCTGGCGTCATCATTGCTAAATCCTTAAGTCTCTTATCTGAAGAGTCTACCCAATTAAATACATTTTTAACAAAATAAATTATTATTAATCTCCATCACTCGCTTGTGAGTATTTATTGTCCGAGCCAACCTCGAGCGAGGCTACCTCCATATATTTATATCGATCTTAGCTTCGAGCTGAGCTCTAAGATGTAAGGATAGCTCCGACCTGAGCTCTAAGATGTAAGGATAGGCCGAGCCGAGCTCTAAGATGTAAGGATAGGCCGAGCCGAGCTCTAAGATGTATGGATAGCTCCGAGCCGAGCTCTAAGATATAAAGATAGCCGAGCCGAGCTCTAAGATGTATGGATAGCTCCGAGCAGAGCTCTAAGATGTAAGGTTAGGCCCGAGCCGAGCTCTAAGATGTAGGGATAGCTCCGACCCGAGCTCTAAGATATAAGGATAGGCCCGAGCCGAGCTCTAAGATGTGTATGGATAGCTCCGAGCCGAGCTCTAAGATGTAAGGATAGCTCAGAGCCGAGCTCTAAGATTTAAGGATAGCTCCGAGCCGAGCTTAGTATATACTCCGAGCGGAGCCTACTATATAACTCCGAACTTAGTATAAGGAAGACAAAGTTAGGGAAGATAAAGATAAGGAAGATAAATACAAGAAATATAAAAATAAGGAAGATAAGAAAGATAAATTCCATTCATCCCTCTAACTCTAACCCTCTCTCTAACTCTAACCCTCTCTCTAACTCTAACCCTCTCTCTAACTCTAACCCTCACTCTAACTCCATCCTTCTCTCTGATCCCTTCTCTAATACTTCGCTAAGTCTACCTCTAACAACAAGGTTAAGCTGAGGGTTGTGACCATTGACTAGCCCAAATATTGGAACTGGGATTAGAGAGAGGGATAGGTTTACAGTTTGAAAGAGGGATAGAGTTAGAGACAGGGTTAGGGTAAGAGTTAGAACGAAGGTCAGAGTTAGTGACAGGGTTAGGGTTAAAGAGAGGGTTAGGATTAGAGGAAGGAATGGGATTTATCTTTCTTATCTTCTTTATTTTTATCTCTCTTATGTTTATCTTCCTTATCTTTATCTTCCCTCATCTTTATCTTTCTTATACTAAGCTCCGAGTTATACACTAAGCTCCTCTCGGAAATATATACTAAGCTCGGCTCGGGCCTATCCTTACATCTCGGAGCTCGCCTCGAAGCTATCCATTCATATTAGGGCTCGGCTCGGCCTATCCTTACATCTTGGCGCGTGGAGATATTCATACATCTTAGAGCACGGCTCTTGCCTAACCTTACATCCTAGAGCACGGCTTGAAGCTATCCATACATCTTAGAGCTCGGCTCGGTCTATCCTTATATCTTAGAGTTTCGGCTCGGAGCTATCCTTACATTCTAGAGCTCGGCTCGAAGATAAGCTCGCTCGATATGAAAGTAGGCTCGCTCGATTTTTAGTTAAGCTCGCTGGATATGGAGTTAAGCTTGCTCGATATAAAGCTAAGCTCGCTCGAAATTAAGATAAGTTCGCTCGATATTAATTTATTCACTCTTGGGATTCAATCTTAAGATTCAACGATTCAATATTAGGATTCACTGATTCACTCTTAGGATTCAATGATTCACCCTTAGTTATAGTCATAATCATAGAATTTGGGTTAGTTAACAAGAATATCCGAGGAAAGCTTGGCCGATAAGGGTTAAAGAAATGTAAAGTCATGTTGGCTCGGACATTAAATACTTCCAAGCGAGTGATAGAGTTTAAAAATAATACGCTCTTCGAAGCAGATCCGAAGCAGACCTTATTTACTTTGTTAAAAATACATTTATTTGGGTAGGCTCTTCAGATTGGAGACCTAAGGATTTAGCAATGATGACGCCAGAGCAACGAGAAGGTTACGAACAAAGTCAAAATATATTCCTAAGAAAGCTGAGAATATTGCAATATTATCACCCGAAGACATGCACGCAAGAATATGAGAGCTGTTTAAAAATACAAAAGACACCTAAACGATATGCTCTTAGAAGTAGACCTTATTAACGTTGTAAAATAAATTTTAAGCAATAAATGTGTTTAAAAATTTATTCTGTGTGTGCTGTATGTACATTGTACAATATTTTCTCGTCCTATAATTACATAATTATTCTAAATTTATTCAAATCACCGTTAATGATTTACAAAATAATGACTTAAAACAACGCACAGGAACCGCTATTTAGCGGTTGATTGCATATGCTTGTAAATCTCGCGTAAAAATCACTGCTTTTCACACTCACATCTGAAACGCTTGAAATTTTGTAACGTATAAATCCCTGTAAGAACTATGTTTATACATTCGCTTGGCAAACATATATTTGTATTTCTCTATAAGACTTTGGCAACGTTTACTATGTCGATAAACTTTAAGATCTTCTCGTTTTGGAAAGCTGTATTTCTGCTTGTTATAACTTCGTATTAGGGAATAATCGTTTACTAGGTTAAGCGTCGTTATATTGGTTGTCTATGAAACACTTCACTAGATACGAATATATTACTAATAAGGAGTTTATAAATGTCGCGACAACAAAGCCATATTTCTGCAATATGCTTCGTTACAACGTTTTACTCGATCGACGGCAAAAGCAGGTAAAATCTAATCCAAATATTTAATTTAAAACAGTTCCACGGAAACCTGAAGTTCGTATACCGAATAAACAGAATATTTTCCGTCGGAATGAAGGAAAAATTTTCTCACTATCGTACAGCGTGTCATCCTATCCACCCTCCGATATTTATTGGTGGAAAGCTGAAGGTGGAATAAAATATGAACGCATAACTGGATGTTTGGCGTCAGCGAGGTGTGCTCAACACAGCGGAAAAGAAAATATTACGAAGACAAGTTTTGAAATAAATAATCTTGACTTTCCCAAAGATAATCTCTTCTACAAATGTAATGCAAGCAACAATTATGGAAATGATTCGAAAACATTTCAACTACAAGTCTACGGTAATGTAAAATACGTTATGTCGAAATCCTTTTTTCTTTCGACTAAAATATGACTAATACAGAATAATATAATCATATAATACTGACTTGAAAATACACTAGTCGCGAGTATCAAAGACAAAGCTGCTAATACTCCCCTGTATTTTGTTTGGATGCAGATTAATAACCTTTTAACAAAATGTTACTTTGAAATCTATGCTCTCGTTGCAACAGTGCAGATTTAGTATCAAATGTTTTTGATTCCTTATTCTAGTTATGCAATCGTCGAACAAATTGCATTCACCAGCTAGCGCTTCGACACCAGTATAATGTCGTCATCATTAATGATTTCATAGATGATTTAAAGTCGCAACGTGGCTATTAAATTATAATTTATTTACAGTGACACCTGAGATAGATATGGAGAAGACGTATACCTTTAAGAAAGGAATGATAATTAACTGTACATTGAAGAGAGCAGACGTCAATCCACCAGAAGTAAACTATACGTGGTATTCATGTGACACTCTCACATGTGATGAAGAAAGTTCGAAACTGAAACGTAAATCATACTCCTTACGACTTGATAATCAGCCAAAAGCTCAGGTGAAGTATCGCTGCACAGCCAAAAATGCCGCTGGGAATGATTCTAAAGACATCCACGTGATTAACTTTGAAAGTAAGTTTAAATATTTTCCCCACTGAAATTTTTTGCTATTCTAATTATCTATTTCGCCCAAAAAATATCACATTAACAAATAATATAAAATATATCTACACTAAATGAGCGAGAGGCATACTAGAAATTAAACTACTGGACTTTTGTTTTTTAAAGCCCCTAGGTAAACCATACCGTATTTAAGAAATAGAAAACATTTTCCGTGTTTCTATACACTTTTAGTAGAAATTGCGAGGTGTCTATTGCTTTTCCTGCATTCTGATTGGTCCAAATTGAGCCTCTAAAAAGTGATAGTCACTGCCCAGTGACTATCACTTTTTTTCAAAATGGCTTCTCCGCAAGCTGCCGATTTGAGCCTGATTCAAAGTTTTAAATGAAAAAAACTGCCGCTAAATTCAAGGAGGATATATTTTTGACATTTTAAAGGTAAGCGATAACAAATACACAATTTTTCTTCCATGAAAGGCATCGTTTTCTCGCTGTTGAAATGTACATGTATAAAACTTTTTCCGTACGGCTCAACCACTCAAGTGTTTATTTTGAAAATTATTTGTTTTATCCTCATTTATATCGTTATATTCAGCAAAAACCTAGCTGTGATATATTTTTAAAACCATTCTACTTTGCATTTGAGCCCTTCCAAAGTATTTTTCTCACGAAATTGTTTGTTTTTGTTTCGCTTCGATATGTTTTTGACACTCGTCTTTTGCCGGCATGTTTTTAATAACCGACCGCTGAGAAAAAAAGAAAATTTTTTCCGAGAGCCTTTTCAACTGACCTCATAACTTTCTGTGTTTGTTTTTCTCTTTGAAATTTCTACTAAAACAATTAGTCGCCTCAGGCTCGGTGATTACAAGCCTATAAGTCACTTCGCCTTCGGCTCAGTGACTATAGGCTTGTAATCACCTCGCTTTCGGCGACTAATTGTTAAATAGAAACACGCGTGGGAGTTTGGGAGAACGAAAAATAATCAGTGGGAAAACGAGCCGGTAGGGCGAGTTTCTTCACGTTATTTCGAGTTCTCCCAAACCCCCACAAGTGTTTCTATTTAACAATTAGTCGCCGAAGGCGAGGTGATTACAAGCCTATAGTCACTGAGCCGAAGGCGAAGTGACTATAGGCTTGTAATCACCGAGCCTGAGGCGACTAATTGTTTTAGTAGAAATTTCAAAGAGAAAAACAAACACAGAAAGTTATGAGGTCAGTTGAAAAGGCTATAGGACAAAATTCAGCGCTTTTCTCAGCGGCCGGTTATTAAAAACATGCCGGCAAAAGACGAGTGTCAAAAATATATCGAAAAAACAAACAATTTCGTGAGAAAAATACTTTGGAAGGGCTCAAATACAAAGTAGAATGGTTTTAAAAATATATCACAGCTAGGTGTTTGCTGAATATTACGATATAAATGAGGATAAAATGAATAATTTTCAAAATAAACACTTGAGTGGTTGAGCCGTACGGAAAAAGTTTTATACATTTCAACAGCGAGAAAACGCTGCCTTTCGTGGAAGAAAAATAGTGTATTTGTTATTGCTTACCTTTAAAAATGTCAAAAATATATCCTCCTTTAATTTAGCGGCAGTTTTTTTTCATTTAAAACTTCGAATCAGGCTCAAAAAACGATTTTTGTTTTAAATTCGGCAGCTTGCGAAGAAGCCATTTTGAAAAATAGTGATAGTCACTGACCAGTGACTATAACTTTTTAGGGGCTCAATTTGGACCAATCAGAATGCAGGAAAATCGATAGTCACCTGGAAATTTCTACTAATTAACAATTAGTCGCCGAAGGCGAGGTGATTACAAGCCTATAGTCACTGAGCCGAAGGCGAAGTGACTATAGGCTTGTAATCACCGAGCTTGAGGCGACTAATTGTTTTAGTAGAAATTTCAAAGAGAAAAACAAACACAGAAAGTTATGAGGTCAGTTGAAAAGGCTATAGGACAAAATTCAGCGCTTTTCTCAGAGGCCGGTTATTAAAAACATGCCGGCAAAAGCCGAGTGTCAAAAACATATCGAAGCGAAACAAAAACAAACAATTTCATGAGAAAAATACTTTGGAAGGGCTCAAATACAAAGTAAATTGGTTTTAAAATTATATCACAGCTAGGTTTTTCCTGAATATAACGATATAAATGAGGATAAAACGAATAATTTTCAAAATAAACACTTGTGGTTGAGCCGTACGGAAAAAGTTTTATACATGTTCATTTCAACAGCGAGAAAACGTTGCCTTTCATGGAAGAAAAATAGTGTATTTGTTATCGCTTACCTTTAAAAATGTCAAAAATATATCCTCCTTTAATTTAGCGGCAGTTTTTTTCATTTAAAACTTGGAATCAGGCTCAAAACACCATTTTTGTTTTAAATTCGGCAGCTTGCGAAGAAGCCATTTTGAAAAATAGTGATATTTGGACCAATCAGAATGCAGGAAAATCGATAGTCACCTGGAAATTTCTACTAATTAACAATTAGTCGCCGAAGGCGAGGTGATTACAAGCCTATAGTCACTGAGCCGAAGGCGAAGTGACTATAGGCTTGTAATCACCGAGCTTGAGGCGACTAATTGTTTTAGTAGAAATTTCAAAGAGAAAAACAAACACAGAAAGTTATGAGGTCAGTTGAAAAGGCTATAGGACAAAATTCAGCGCTTTTCTCAGAGGCCGGTTATTAAAAACATGCCGGCAAAAGCCGAGTGTCAAAAACATATCGAAGCGAAACAAAAACAAACAATTTCATGAGAAAAATACTTTGGAAAGGCTCAAATACAAAGTAGAATGGTTTTAAAAATATATCACAGCTAGGTTTTTGCTGAATATAACGATATAAATGAGGATAAAACGAATAATTTTCAAAATAAACACTTGTGGTTGAGCCGTACGGAAAAAGTTTTATACATGTTCATTTCAACAGCGAGAAAACGTTGCCTTTCATGGAAGAAAAATAGTGTATTTGTTATCGCTTACCTTTAAAAATGTCAAAAATATATCCTCTTTAATTTAGCGGCAGTTTTTCATTTAAAACTTTGAATCAGGCTCAAAAAACGATTTTGTTTTAAATTCGGCAGCTTGCGAAGAAGCCATTTTGAAAAATAGTGAGAGCTCAATTTGGACCAATCAGAATGCAGGAAAATCGATAGTCACCTGGAAATTTCTACTAATTAACAATTAGTCGCCGAAGGCGAGGTGATTACAAGCCTATAGTCACTGAGCCGAAGGCGAAGTGACTATAGGCTTGTAATCACCGAGCCTGAGGCGACTAATTGTTTTAGTAGAAATTTCAAAGAAAAAAACAAACACAGAAAGTTATGAGGTCAGTTGAAAAGGCTATAGGACAAAATTCAGCGCTTTTCTCAGAGGCCGGTTATTAAAAACATGCCGGCAAAAGCCGAGTGTCAAAAACATATCGAAGCGAAACAAAAACAAACAATTTCATGAGAAAAATACTTTGGAAAGGCTCAAATACAAAGTAGAATGGTTTTAAAAATATATCACAGCTAGGTTTTTGCTGAATATAACGATATAAATGAGGATAAAACGAATAATTTTCAAAATAAACACTTGTGGTTGAGCCGTACGGAAAAAGTTTTATACATGTTCATTTCAACAGCGAGAAAACGTTGCCTTTCATGGAAGAAAAATAGTGTATTTGTTATCGCTTACCTTTAAAAATGTCAAAAATATATCCTCCTTTAATTTAGCGGCAGTTTTTTTTCATTTAAAACTTCGAATCAGGCTCAAAAAACGATTTTTGTTTTAAATTCGGCAGCTTGCGAAGAAGCCATTTTGAAAAATAGTGATAGTCACTGACCAGTGACTATAACTTTTTAGGGGCTCAATTTGGACCAATCAGAATGCAGGAAAATCGATAGTCACCTGGAAATTTCTACTAATTAACAATTAGTCGCCGAAGGCGAGGTGATTACAAGCCTATAGTCACTGAGCCGAAGGCGAAGTGACTATAGGCTTGTAATCACCGAGCTTGAGGCGACTAATTGTTTTAGTAGAAATTTCAAAGAGAAAAACAAACACAGAAAGTTATGAGGTCAGTTGAAAAGGCTATAGGACAAAATTCAGCGCTTTTCTCAGAGGCCGGTTATTAAAAACATGCCGGCAAAAGCCGAGTGTCAAAAACATATCGAAGCGAAACAAAAACAAACAATTTCATGAGAAAAATACTTTGGAAAGGCTCAAATACAAAGTAGAATGGTTTTAAAAATATATCACAGCTAGGTTTTTGCTGAATATAACGATATAAATGAGGATAAAACGAATAATTTTCAAAATAAACACTTGTGGTTGAGCCGTACGGAAAAAGTTTTATACATGTTCATTTCAACAGCGAGAAAACGTTGCCTTTCATGGAAGAAAAATAGTGTATTTGTTATCGCTTACCTTTAAAAATGTCAAAAATATATCCTTCTTTAATTTAGCGGCAGTTTTTTTCATTTAAAACTTTGAATCAGGCTCAAAAAAACGATTTTTGTTTTAAATTCGGCAGCTTGCGAAGAAGCCATTTTGAAAAAAAAAGGCTCAATTTGGACCAATCAGCATGCAGGAAAATCGATAGTCACCTGGAAATTTCTACTAAAAGTGTTTAGTAGAAATTTCCAGGTGACTATCGATTTTCCTGCATGCTAATTGGTCCAAATTGAGCCTCTAAATAACAATTAGTCGCCGAAGGCGAGGTGATTACAAGCCTATAGTCACTGAGCCGAAGGCGAAGTGACTATAGGCTTGTAATCACCGAGCCTGAGGCGACTAATTGTTTTAGTAGAAATTTCAAAGAAAAAAACAAACACAGAAAGTTATGAGGTCAGTTGAAAAGGCTATAGGACAAAATTCAGCGCTTTTCTCAGCGGCCGGTTATTAAAAACATGCCGGCAAAAGACGAGTGTCAAAAATATATCGAAGCGAAACAAAAACAAACAATTTCGTGAGAAAAATACTTTGGAAGGACTCAAATACAAAGTAGAATGGTTTTAAAAATATATCACAGCTAGGTTTTTGCTGAATATAACGATATAAATCAGGATAAAACGAATAATTTTCAAAATAAACACTTGAGTGGTTGAGCCGTACGGAAAAAGTTTTATACATTTCAACAGCGAGAAAACGCTGCCTTTCATGGAAGAAAAATAGTGTATTTGTTATCGCTTACCTTTAAAAATGTCAAAAATATATCCTCCTTGAACTTAGCGGCAGTTTTTTTTCATTTAAAACTTTGAATCAGGCTCAAAAAACGATTTTTGTTTTAAATTCGGCAGCTTGCGAAGAAGCCATTTTGAAAAAAAGTGATAGTCACTGGGCAGTGACTATCACTTTTTAGAGGCTCAATTTGGACCAATCAGAATGCAGGAAAAGCAATAGTCACCTCACAATTTCTACTAAAAAGTGATAGTCACTGGTCAGTGACTATCACTTTTTTTTTAAAAATGGCTTCTTCGCAAGCTGCCGAATTTAAAACAAAAATCGTTTTTTTGAGCCTGATTCAAAGTTTTAAATGAAAAAAACTGCCGCTAAATTAAAGGAGGATATATTTTTGACATTTTTAAAGGTAAGCGATAACAAATACACTATTTTTCTTCCATGAAAGGCAGCGTTTTCTCGCTGTTGAAATGAACATGTATAAAACTTTTTCCGTACGGCTCAACCACAAGTGTTTATTTTGAAAATTATTCGTTTTATCCTCATTCATATCGTTATATTCAGCAAAAACCTAGCTGTGATATATTTTTAAAACCATTCTACTTTGTATTTGAACCTTTCCAAAGTATTTTTCTCATGAAATTGTTTGTTTTTGTTTCGCTTCGATATGTTTTTGACACTCGTCTTTTGCCGAATGAGAAAAGCGCTGAATTTTGTCCTATAGCCTTTTCAACTGACCTCATAACTTTCTGTGTTTGTTTTTCTCTTTGAAATTTCTACTAAAACAATTAGTCGCCTCAGGCTCGGTGATTACAAGCCTATAGTCACTTCGCCTTCGGCTCAGTGACTATAGGCTTGTAATCACCGAGCCTGAGGCGACTAATTGTTAAATAGAAACACAGGAAAAATGTTTTCTATTTATTTTATAATATAACTCAAGAGACATTTTTAAACTCGATTCATTTACATATTCTCATTACGTACGCATGTTGACTTTGGCTCGTCAATTTTACTTCAAAAAACAAATTTTGTTTGAAAATTTACAGTCATTAAATTGTTTTCAAATAGTATTTAAATTTGATTTTAAAATGATTTTAAATTTTGGCGGGAAAATTTCGGTGTTCTATACAGTTATAGAAACACGCTTCTCGACCAATCAGCACGCGCGTACTATAAATGTTATATTATAAAATTATATAGTTCATAATTATATAAACTGCAATATCAATTATTATTATTTTGCAAATATTATAAAAATATATTTGATGTTCGCGGGCATAAATATGTTTTTGGCCCCAGTCAGACTCATTTTAGCCGAGCCAAAACATATTTATGCCCAAGAACATCAACTGTATTACTATTATTATAATTTTACAGAGCATGGACTTACACCCGGATAAGAAAATGAAAAATAGACGGCAAGCAGTATATAAAATGAACAGTGCCGCCATCACGCCGTCGCCGGCATTGTATTTACAAAAATCACGAAATACATTTTAATATTTAGCAGAAAAACGTTTTTAAAATACAAAAAAAAGATTATGAAGTATATATTTTAGTGCAATTGCCTGAATAATGCCAGTTTCATTGTCCATTGACATTGCCCATTGACATCGTCTTTTTGGAATGGATTCTTGCTAATTTAGCTTCGAAGATAAATAACTTTTTCTTCGTTTAGTTTTCAGCCATGCATTTTGTCGTTAAATGTGAAAAGGACACTTGCCGGGAGCCGGCTCTGAGACGTAAAACAATAGTTTTCTGTCGCTAATTGAAATACAGCGTGCTAAAATGTATTTTAGCACGCTATCTTGTTCATTTTAGCCCGGAAAATACGCCATAATGCCCGCTGAAATTATAAAAATACTATATATTAGTACTGATTTGATAATTGCATTATTGTCTATATCTTACATAGCATGTTTGCTTTGCTAATGAAGTGCTTAAGAATTAAGTAAATGAATGCAATCTCCTAACAAACTTCATGAACGCCCACATTTTCGACTCTCCACTCTAGTGCCTTTCATTTCTTATCAACGTTATCACGAAAATAATAATATAATGTGCATGCAGTACAAGGAATAATTAACTTAATTCAATTTCCTTTCAAATAGATCCTTCAGAGGGGTCGACTTCTGACCAGAAACGCACCTTGATTGTTTTCGTCGTCCCAATTGGCTTAATATCCATAATCATCTTGGCCTTGTCATGTTTCGTATTATACAGAAGAAAGAAACTTTATGGCGGCTTTTACCTCTTCTCATATCCTCCCTTACCTGACTACATGGAGATCTTGGATAGAAATGGAAATGTTCAAGAGCAACTTCAGAAACTGCCGTTTATTCCTGAATGGGAATTTCCAAGAGAAAGAATAAGGTTTGGTAGGTAACCATGGATATCAAATAGATAAGAAATCTTGAGAGTTCCGTTTATGAGTTAACTAGACATACATTAAGGCAAGCCCCTCTCCCAATAATAACTGACCAAATTATTATATCTTAGGACATTGAGCTTTTAGCTACATTACTATTAAATGATGACTCAGTGCCAAAGGCAGCAACACCGTGCACGTTATATGTACCAGTATTAGGGCGTTCAAGGTTGGAGTTGCCTGCAAAAATCCCGTGGGTACCCAAACTTGTTAAGATGCGCCAGATGTATAGGAGGGCCGGCGGGGACACAATTATGAAGTTTGCTTCTCTGATCTACAGCCATCTCTAATGTTGGGGTCGGTTTTCTTGCCCCTTCCTTTTCTTTCTCTATTTTCACCCCTCCCCTTTTTCTTCATCTCCATTTTGCGCCACTACAAGAGCAAGGCTTTCAAAGAGGGAATTACGGTTAGTGCTATATAATATATGTTGCGGCAAAAACGATGAATTTCAAATGCACTATAGTCGGTATGGACGCAAGAAATGATGCAAGAAATGATCATTGTAGAATAGACATTACGATAAATGAAACTCACAGTACCAATGGAGTGGATCATAAAATACTGCACTTACAGTGTCAGTCACAATGTTACTACGTACGGTCGCACACCCAATAGTTGCCGGCCCCTAAGTAGTAGGTAGTGATGCAGCCATGCTATGAAGCAGCGATGAGATGTAAAAAGGAATGTTTCATACTTTCATGCATCCCTTGCGCCCTCCCACAATTTCACTATATTCTTACTCTATCAGAATTGAACGTCTGTGAAGGAGGTGTATGCATGTAGTCCATGAATCTATGCAAGACCTAAGACTATATATTGCATTACATCCTATGAACAGTACGCTCCAAAGCTATATGTATATCCAACTACTTTATTCGATACGTCATCTTGTTTTAAGTTTCTGGTGTACATTTGTATACGGTATACCTGCGAACTCTACATAAACCTACGTGCTAACTCCAAAATAAATTCCTATGATTGGTTGATGGCAATTTAATTAAAGCTCAGCACGGCAGACTGCGCGGTAAAATTCACTTTCCAAAGAACGAAATATTGAGCGAAAATGAGCAGAAATTTCCGAAGATTGAGCTAAAATGAGCAGGAAAAATATTTTTTTAATCTAATGGCTTCAATTTAAAATAACCGATCATGGTTTTCTGGATAGTTCTAAATATTCAACATCTAATTGCTGCGAAAGCTTTGTTTTCTTAAAAACGGCAAATATTTACAGCAGCCGGAAAAAAATTTGTTCTTCTTTTGCTCTGATGTCCATTCCTTTAATTGCTGCAAAATATTAATAGATCAATGTTTTCAAAGTGACGGCATGTACATGGCGGTTATCATATAGGGTTGCAACTGGTGGCGGCCAAGTTATCGTTCCCGTCCATTTAGAGTTAATTGAATTGAGACCACTAAAATATCGCGTTTGGGCACTTTTATATCGGATTGGTGATTATCACCCTCGCCAACTAAGCAATACCTTTTCTTATTGATAAGGATCAAACACAGTCCCAAGGCTTTCTCGGAGGTCATGGTTTTTTGGGTTATCCCGTACCATACTCCCACATACAATCATATTCGTGATCAAATTTTTTACCTTGATAAGCTCTACAAACCGCCTACAATTTGTTGAACGTGTATCTGTCTTAAATTTGTTAGCACTCGGAATAGAAAAGGTCTTGGTTTCCACGATGGGCCTTGAAGAAAATATAGTTTTTAAAAACGGTTTAATACAAAACAATGTTATTTTCAGTCAGCGAACTTGGTTCTGGACAGTTTGGAATTGTTTGGTTAGCAGAAGCAATTGGTATATCCGCATTCCATCCAAGAGATATGTTGAGAGAAAAAGAGGGCGGACGAAGGTTTTCCTTCTTTCTTCGCACGACGAGAAGAAACAGCTACGTCTATTGCAAACAAGTAACCAAAGTTGCAGTTAAAATGATTAAAGGTTTGATTTTTCATTAGAACATTACTTAGTCCTTCGTGTATTTGATGATATTATAATACAGTACCGATATAATAAGATAGCAAATAATTTGTTTCAAGGTTATGCATGCATTGGGCGTTGTGTTGTTGTTTACTCTTTTCTTTAATAGAAGCACGAGCTGTCATTCTTACGTCAAATTCTACAGATTCTATTGCCATTCGATTGATTATGGCAATGAAACATTATCTCCCACGCCACGTTGAAGGCCTACAAATTTCGAGTTTATCTATTTCCTGAGTGACTCAACAGTAACAATAACGATAACAATTTTCCATTGAAATACATTTCCACTGTAAACAAACTAAAATTAGCAATTTTATTAAACGAATGGTTAAAATATATCACGGATTACAAAAAGCTTAGTCCAAATAGCCGATAAAACGCCTGTCAACATGAATTTGAAAACGCAATGCATGGGTTTGACACTAATCCCTTTGAAGAATCTTCCGAAAGATAGAGTTTTCTTAAGTAAATGCAAAGGTGGTCTATAAAAGAAATTGCCATGGTCAAACTAAACAACAACGTGATCGGCGATATAGATACATGCAGCTACAGTAGATAAACTGTACAGCCAGCATTGTTTGACAATGGATACTGAACTACTATTTATTGTTTGCGAGAATAGGATTTCCAGAGCATAGTGACACAGTGTAGTGCGTTCCTGTTTATGGAAACTGCCTACATAAGTCTGTGACATTTTTAACAATTCACCTTCCATAAGCAAGTCCGGAGACTACTGGTACCTCCCATGGAACATTTTACGGATGACACCCTTTCTACTGAAACTACTGTATAACCGAATCAGCTTCTTTTTAGAAAGAAATAGAAAATAGTCTACAAGTACATAAAAATACAAAATAGTTTAAAACTGGTATGGAAAAGTTTAATATCAAAGATTCAACAATCTAGATTGAAACGTACAGTATATTGAAACTTCTCAAATATTATCACTGCACATTTTTACCGTTTATCACTGCACACATTGGTTATCAGTGCACACATTGGTTACCACTGCACACATTGGCTATCACTGCACAGATTGATTATGACTGCACAGATTGGTTATCACTGCACACTAGCTATGGAGAATTGAGGTGATTGCTATTAGCCCTTACTTCTTGTTGCAGAAAATTATGATCGAAGCAATCTCGTTGATTTGCAGTCTGAGCTGAAGATTTTGATTCATGTTGGTGAACACGAGAATATAGTAAACATACTAGGTGCTTGTACAAAAGGTAAGCAACTACTTCTTCCTTTTCTAATCCCCGAGATAGCCCGGGGGCGTAGGTACTAGGTCGCTCACTAGGGAACGCGGAGTGAACAGTCTATTTATTTTGGCGGGCGCTTTGCGACATTTGATAGGTCAACCTAGAGTGAAATAAGGGAAAATTTACGTCGTTCATGAGCCGTGAAACGCATTTTTTCAATTTTACGTACTTAGTTATAATATGATAAGAAGATAAATATTAATAGGTTATTGACCGAGCGTGAGGTCTGTACAGTGAAATATCGGGCCGAAGTTTTTCAGTACGGACCAAGCGAGCGCAGCGAGCGCGATCCGTACTAAAAAACAGAGGTCCGATATTTCACTGTACAGACCGAACAAGCGAGGTCAATAAACTGTTTATTATATGGCTCTTGAGATTTATTCTTAAATTAATTAAGGCATAAACAAGAATTTTTGCCACCTTTCATGTTGAGACATGAAATGGCTTCCTCATTAGCTATTCTGTTACTTTTTTCGAACAACGACGGTTGTTTGTCAGTTTGGCACTTTGGCTTCCATAACGATGGGCATTTAAATTTAAATCTTTAATTTTTAATTTTTTAATTCGATCCGGATACGGCTTTTATCGGACCGCTCGCTAGCCAATCAGAACCGCGGATTTCATAAAGCCATATAATAAAATGGGATATTGTGAAATGTTGTTTTGAATTGTTGATGTATTTGTTTCTTTAAATAGTTGTTGCTTAAACCTTAGTTATGCCAGATTTCTCAGTTATTTTCAGTCTAGGAGTAAGTTGCTCAAATTACACTATTTAATTTTATGTTATCAAACAACTTTATTAAATTAACAGGAAAGCAATAGATTTCACCAGAGATTCGCAAAAAGCAGGAATTGCAAATTAATTCGAAGCATATAGAATGCATTGTAACATAACTACACAGTATATTTTGGAAATAAATAATTGTATAAATAGAATGCAAACTTTTTTCCGTTTCCTACTTTCCAAAAAAAAGATATTTCCAAAAAGAGATATACCATGACTTGTTGAAGCGAACCAGGGCTCACTTCGTTCAACGCAGCAGTTTGCCAAGTGGAATTACTTCATGATGAAACAATGTATGGGGCATGCATGTATTTAAAGTATATAAATTGTACTATACACAATCATATACTGCTCTCTATTGCATTATCTGCAGTGAAACCTATATGCCTGTTTGTCATATAATATTATTAATATGGACCGGCTTTAGTTATTACCAAATGCCCATTTAGAAAGCTACTAATCATACGAATGTCACAATTTATCTTTTATTTGCGTTTAACTTTTTCAGGACATATGTAGTAAATCAATAATGCATGTCGTTAGGAATGGTTTCGAATGATACTTATTATACTTAAGATGAGAGTAAAAAGCTATCAGTTTTCAATCGAACATTATAGATAAAGCAATCATAAACGCTATCCTAATTTTTTATGGGGAAAGAGCAATTGAGTCGAGATATTGCATTGCCTACCCAAATCACTCATAAATTTCAATAGGTAATGGTTCGAACCTGTGGATTATTATGGAATACTCTCCAAATGGAAATCTTCGAGAATTCTTAAAAGGCAGTCGGAATCTGTACAGCTTGGAGGAAGAGTCTTTAATGACAGATCTTTCGCAAGTTTTTGGTCCAAAAAATTTGATGTATTTGGCTTGGCAAATTGCAAAGGGAATGACATTTTTGATTTCTCGAAAGGTAAGTTTCTTCCCCAAGTAGTTAAAAATTGCACATGTCAAAATAAATGCGAGATCTTTTTCCCGTGTCGCCATTACAGAGATGCAGCCCCAAATTTGGGTTTATCTGCAGGAAGCGTAGGGTGGTTTAGGGAGCTCCTCTGGAAAGGAAAAGTCATCGTTTCGTCCAAACCTATGAAAAAGTTTCTCTTCAGAAAATTTTATCTTAATAGGATATTATTTATGGAATTTCTTGCGATATCAAAATCGTCCAGAATTTGTAAATCATTTTTGTTCATTACAAAGAAACTGTTGATAATATGCTTATTATCATGGCATTAGTTATAGTCTGTATGTTCTATTTTAGTATATGTATAATCGTAGAGAGGTAGTGATATATATTTGAGTTGAAAAACGCAGATTAAAATTGGTAAAATTAAGATGTGACATAGTAAGGATTCTGTTCTCTATTGCCTTTACCGTGAATCCTACTGTGGAAAAGCGAACAAATAAACAATGAAACATATTTCTGCTCGTCTCATTAATCTTCCTATTTATCTCGTAGATAATTCATCGAGATCTGGCTGCACGAAACATCCTCATTGGACATGACTATAAAGCAAAAGTTGCAGACTTTGGACTGGCAAGAGATGTTTATAAATATCAAGAATATTTAAAAAAGTCGACAGTAAGTTTTTATCTCAGTTTATTTTTGTTCCCTCTGGCTACCTGTTAACAAGTGGCTCAACAGTTCTAACCGTACAAACCAAATACATATAAACTATGCATGTTAAAAGCCAGTGGTTAACGATTCTTGTACGTATTCAGCCCTTGCAGTTGACGACACAATACATAATGTGATGTTTGTTTGTCTTCCGCCATTTGGATGGCAAATATTTAAACTATAATAATGAACAAACTATGCATCACATGCCGTCAATTATCACTCAAAGCAAGGCTGAGGTTATTGCCTTTGCTCGAGAATTTAGAAAGGCCATTTACTGCCAAATTTACTCAGGTATTAAAGCTGCTGTCTGGAGTGTCGTGATGATTTCGCCCACACAAAAGGGCGGATTATTTATCGTGACGTAATATTCTCTCCAGTCTGCTAGACCCGAATACAGTATAGTGACTCAACAAAATATATGTGCCATTAACATACTTGATTTAGGCAGTGAGTGTCGCTTACGCCATCCAATAGTTCACTACGACATGCGATGCTTTTGCGCCATATTACCAGTGTTTAAGTCCAAACGTAACAACGACGCGTCATTTTTAGTAAAAAACATGTTTTTGGCACGATGGTTAAGAAAAGTATCAACTTGATCGTTGGTGTCGGGACCAAGGCATTGTCAATGACCTGGTAATAACAAGGATTTTATCTAGACGTGTTTCGTGTGATCTAGGCAGATAATTCTTTATGCTTTATGCTTTAATGAATTACTCCTAAAACAGTATTAAACTATACTAGGAGGATTTAACTAATTAACATATATAATTATGTATATATTAAAATGTAGAATAGATTTACTGCTATATAAAAATAACGTAAATATTATCTAATTGAACAAAGAAAGAAAAACAAAAAAAACAAAAAAAACCCCAGAAAAAACACAAAACAAAACAAAACACAACAACAACAATATGACAACAACAACAGCAAGAATAACAAAATACAAACACAAAACATTAGTAAATTAAACTGTGAAAGACTTGATTGAAGACATAGCGATTGTCTTGAAACTTGGGATACTTGATTTAGAGGAGGGATTAAATTGGATATGATGCTGATATAGACGAACACTCAGTTACGCCCAAATTGGGACCGTGCCTTCGTCCTACATATGTTCATATGCGTCCATCAGAAATGGATCTACTATGCTAATCACCGTTGAAGTCCCCGATTTTCCCATTTTGTAATAGGATAGTTTGGAATGAGCTAATGCAAAAAATCCAATTTAAGATTTTCATGGTTGGTTTGGTTTATGATAGTTGTAACGTAATCATACTGTTCGCAGAAAATATTGAAGTGATTTTAAATATATCTTCAGATTACAGCACATGCTTGGTATTATAAGACCTAGTGAATACTCCTGGTCATGAATAAGACCTAGTGAATACCTAGTGAATACTCCTGGTCATGGATAGTGCTTTCTTGCACCTACCTTTTTTCGACAGACAAAAACAGTTCGTGATTTGTAGCATTGTTCATTTCTAGGGGTTGGCTCCTATAAAATGGATGGCTATCGAGTCTATTAGAGATTCAATATTTACTGAGAAGTCTGACGTGTAAGTACAATTCTTTCTGAGGTTGGTTATTAACACCATTTCTGATCGAAAAGAACCAGAAACATGTTAAATAGAAACATGTTCATATTTTTTGTCAGCGCCAATGTAATTTAGTAAAGGACATTCAAAATTGACGATTTGAATTGATGAAAAACCTTTACTTTCTTCGTGTGTCTAGTTCAAGGGAACTATTTTATAGGCGGACTGGCTTTTCTTACAATCGACATTTCAACTGCAGATTTTTTGTATATTACAATTAAAGTTCTGGCGGAAGAATTGGGTTGAATTTATTTTTCCGGTTTCTCCGCTACAAGGCAATTTACATTGTGAATAAATAATTGAAAGCGTTTTGTGGCTATAAAATTTTCTTCCTATCTAAATTTAGGTGGTCATTTGGTGTTCTACTTTGGGAAATCTTCACATTGGGTAAGTATATTTCGCTGTTTTCAGTTCATTTCACCAATTCTAGGCAGAGCCAATTATCGCCGAGATGTCATTATATAATGTCTATATAGCTTTGTTTCAAAAGTGTTATGTCGGTTTTACCATCATTCAGTAAAACACACTGCGTTAAAGGTCGAACTATATTCGCAATAATTGCACAAGATAATAATCAGTGTAATATGTTCCTCTAGGTGGAACACCTTACCCAGGAATACCTGTTAATGAAGTATATCAATCCTTGTTGAGTGGAAGACGAATGGAACCACCCATTCATTGTCCTAACGAAATGTAAGTAAGAAACTGATGTGACTAAACATTTTTAATAAAAAACACCTAATTAAAATGTAAAAAATATTCCAATATTCAACTCATTGCGCATGTCCGAAGAAAACTGTGAGGCAGAAAATAAGTTAAGAACGAAAGTCCAGTTCAATATGGGGAAGTCTATAGCACTGCAATGATTCTGCATGCAAATGTTTATCTTAAATAATTCGTAATTTCGCATTTTTAATTATTTATTGTACGTCATGCATACGAAACCGACTGTTTAAATGCAAAACCTTATACTAAAGTAAATAAATGAATTAATACTGATACTGTGTTTACAGCTTCAATGTTATGTCTATTTGTTGGAATGAAAATCCCAAAGATCGTCCGAATTTTCGCAATTTAAAAGAAATAATACTGTACGAAATACCTTGTTGTAAAGAAATGCTACAGGTTTGTACGGAATATTTAGCAATTAGTTTGGTTTCAAGGCATTGTTAAAATCGGGCTATTTAGCCTTTTTAGATACATCATTCGTTCCCCATGCTGAAGTGATTGTCAAAATATTGTTTCTTAACTATAGACATCTACCCACAACGACGAAATCGTGAATAGTTGTCTGAATACACCTACGAAATCAGATTTGATTGAATCAGAAGAAGACAACGCAAACGAACCACAAAATATAAACGTGGTTTCAAGTAGTAATTGGTTACAACTTATAACTAGTATATAAACTATTGAACTACTTATAAAAGCTAAACATTTTAATAAACCATTAAAATCCTGACTAGGAGAACTATTCCAAAATAATAACCCATATACCTAAATGCCTAACCCAGGTTGTTAATCACCCGCGGGCGAAACTTAAATGTAGAACTAGAAATCCTTGTGATGTGTGATAGATGAACACGTCAGCCAGTCAATCTAGAAGAGAAAAAATAGTCATTTTTCGAGTATGAGCAAAGTCTCTTGGTTAGGAGAGTTGTATGTCGAGAAATGTGTCTTTTTTCTTCTCTATATTACCTGATTGAAGACCTTCATGCAAGAACTATTTATAACAAAAATTTCTCCCATTGGCACCCAATTCGCATTTTGGATAAATCACATCTTGACCATGCAAATCTTGACCTACTCAGCACTACGAAAACAGCTTTTTAACTCACCGTTGCAGCTTGACTATGGTTACTTCAAAGCAGTCATTTGACTTTACCGAATTCTGCAGCCTGCTCCCATCCGTAGTCTGTTGTCCGTTGTCGGCTGTTTTGTCCCTACTCTAAGTAAAGATAGCTTGCTTCTAGTCGAAGTGGCTTGCTTCCTCTTTGACTGTGGCCAGAGCAGCCTGAATGTTTATGTCATGCCTTTTCTTTGATTTGACCTTTCTTTCGTATCTTTTCGAGCCTTTTCTGCTTTTTTACGGAATATTTTCATTCTTCCTTTCTTGGTCTTTGGGTAGGGGCCATGAATATGCCTCCTTTATTCAATATGTTGGGACAGAAACGAAGCAATATACACCCACAACGCTTCTTGAACATGTAGGTATAAAATGCGCGCAATTTAGCGCCAAAGGAAGTTAATAACAAAGGTTGCCATTTGTGGTCATCGTGCCCATGTATGGGAGACAATAATTATTCAGAGTTGATTATACAGTCCAATTCTATTTCACTTTATAGACGCAAAATAGAAATACCTTAAATTTTCCCCTGACTTATGCGGCAGTCTGCAGTAGTGTAGCGGTACAGTTTATCTTTACGACGCATTGCTTCCGAGTTCGATTCCTTTCGTTGCGTTTTCCTTTAACGATTCATTTTTCTTGTTATACAAAGTTTTGAAACTTTCAAGAATTTATTAATAACTAAAAATACATTTATTATTGACAGTAAACACCAATTTTATAAAACAGATTAGGATTTAGGTATTAAGAGATAAAGTTAGGATTATAGTCAGAGCTGTCAGGCTTTGCGGGCGAATAATACACGATTTTAGCCCATAGTCTCTTGCTAATAAAAAGCGACTGATTGCAGTTAACTGATTGCAGTTTCTTAATATAAAGCGAACATTTTGTTCTCATTCACCGGTTCCTTATTTCGTCGGGTGTTTAGTTGAAAGAAATGCTGCTTTGGTATCTTCAACGGATATGAAGAATTTGGATGGATAAACGTCAAGGGGAAGCGGAGTCCAGTCAAGAGGTGGAAGGGTCGACCCAACTGCAACAAATTTGTCGTTAAACAGGTCGGCTAATTCTTCACCTTGGTAGGGGCGATTATTACACATCAACGTTTTAGTACCTTTAGGCGAAGAAAGACCAGCAATATTTTTTACCGCTGACCACCACTTTTTCGGGCTGGATTGCTGGACGTCAGCAATGTTCTTATTGTAGTAGGAGTAACTGGCTTTTTTACACTTAATATTCACCATATTCCTATAGTGCTTAAAGGTGATGTTATTTCCTCTGGACCATGCACGTTGTCGCTTTGTAATCAGAGTTTTAATCTCTGACGTAATCCACGGGATGTCACTAGAGTCAACCTTCACTCGACTGAGGGGGAGGTCCTTCTCAATAATCTCGTTAACAGTTTCGGTAGAGAAGTGAAACAGCTCGTCGCAGGATTGCAAGTTGAACAATGGAGTCCAGTTAACTTGGCATAACTTTTCTCTCACTACTCTCCGATTAGAAGATCGTGCGTCTCTCACGAGACGGGAGGATCTCGTAGAAGGCCGGCCAAGCTTGAAAAACACTGTCGATGTCATTTTTGTTACAAGCATGAAACTACGCAAAATGTCTTAGGATAGTGTTTACTTTGGGAGTGAGAATGGTTGCCAAACGTAATTTTTTATTTATGTGCCAAAATTTGAAGGTTTTTTCTAAAACATTTCGAAGGATGGGATTTTTGTCGAATTCGTGTTTTATGTTAGTGTTTTATTTTAATTGGCTGACTATCTAATTAACATTTGTAAAGCTCGGGTAATCTTCTTTCGTATAATTCAAAATGATATGCTAATCAGAAACATGGCGCAAATACATCAAAACACGACTTTTCAAAAAGAAGTCACGTGCACAACAATATGTTTTTGTTGTGTTACAGCCAGGCAACAATCACATATGTTTAGATTACATACGAATCAGTATTACACGCCCGGTTGCCACCCGCGTAACACAATATATTTCTGTTGAGCCAGTCGAGTTTTGACATGTAAATGGTTGGAACACAGCATGTCGGCGCAAACACGCTGTTTTACTACAACACATAGACCTTCAAAATCGGTAAATATTCGAAATTAAACGCAATAATTTACGAATTTAAGCCTTGGGGTAACCACTCGTCCTAATAAATCCATCCTTATTTTGAAACTCGCATCCATACAGGTATTTTAACAAGTGTAATAGTAATACCATTTTCTATTCACTCAAATGTCATTTGAGTTATGACATTTAAGAAAAGGAGAAATTTGAACATGTTAATTAGGTAGTGAACCAATTACAATAAATTCATGATATCGAAAATTGCTTTTAAATGGATTCCCATCTATCGAAATGTCGCTATAAAAACCTTCCAATTTTGGTACATAAATAGAAAAATTACGGAAGACAACCACTTTCATCGTCAAAGTAAACACACTCCGATGACCTTTAGTGTGGTTTCCTGCTTGTAACAAAAATTGCCATCGACAGTCACTTTTTTCGAGGCTGGCCGGTCGAGTTGGAGTTCGCGTAGGACGTGAATTGATTCAGAACTATGGAATTGTGATCTGAGGAACCAGGAAGAGCAACAACGTTGGGAGAGTCATAATATTTTGAGATGTTGGTAAATACTTTGTCTAAAATATTGTTACCTCTTGTGGCTCGGTTGACGATCTGCTTGAGGCCTAAGGAGGTGCATAACCGTTGATGTTTAAACTGATTGAAATAATACCAGAATTTGGGTGGGAGGAAAGAATGGAGTCAAGATTTTCTGTAATGTGGGTTTGTAAATCAATATCATCGCTTCTGGGTGGATGGTAAATTACACCAAAAATGATGGAATTCAGGCCACAGGGTAGGCGATACGGTTTCAAGAGCAGCCACAGTGATTCAATATCAGAATTTGAAAGATCGTCTAGGAGGATTAGGGGTAGGAGGTCTTTAACATAAGCGCACACGCAGGCCACAAGTTCATCAGTCTTGCTTTGCGGCGATCGTGAGTTGAAATAAATAAGGTCGGTAGGGACGAGTACTTATCTTTAGAATTAGTATTAGTGGTAACGACTTTTCTTGCATTGTAGAGTAGTTGATATCGATAATTTGATCATATCGCCTTACTGGTATCAAATTAGTCGCGCATTGTTTATTAACATGTATCAGATTCGTGGATCGGTTTGTGATTCGGCCGGGTATGCGTAAAACTAGTTTGCTTAATGGTGTAAAACAAAGAAAAATGTCTTGTACAAATGCCCCATCGACAATTTTGTACATAAATATACAACTTAGAGGCACAACAAGACAAAAGAAAACACAATTAAGAACAGAATATAAGGAAATGCAGTAAGATAAGGAAGATAAAGATAAGGAAGATAAAAATTAGAAATCAACATGGTACGTTGTAGTATTGAAGGATTTCATGGAGCAAAGAAAGTACAAAATATATAAAGTAAGGTTTGCCGGAAGCAGGAATCGAACCCACGCATGCAATAGCATAATAAATCTTAAGTTCATCGCCTTTAAGCCCGGCCAACTTGCATGGCCACATGTCATCCTAGTGTCCGGGGACCATATGCGGTGTTTTGGTCATTCGTTTCGTGAAAACCAAATATCAAATATGTTTGATTTTTTCTGTCACGCGTGACAAAATTTCCTAGTGTGCGGAGAGCAAACGTGAGCAGCTCTTCAAAACAAATAAAATGCGCATGCGTGTCATCACACAAACAACATGGCGGATCACAATGAACTGGTTACGGAAGGAATTTTAGAGGACAAAATCGTAGATTGTCTTTGTATCGTCCATCGCTTGTAATCGCTTGCATTCGTATAATCCATCGCCTTGTCCACAATTTACGGTTAGCTGCCTTTAAACGTCTCCGTCGTCGTCTACTAATAGTTATTCGTCTTCTGACGCTGAATGGTTGTATTCGTCTTCAAAAGCATCCGCCCTGTTGTTTGGGTGATGACACGCATGCGCATTTTGTTTGTTTTGAGGCTGCTTACGTTTGTTCTCCGCACACTAGGATATTTTGTCACGCGTGACAGAAAATATCAAACATGTTTGATATTTGGTTTTCACGACACGAATGACAAAAACACCGCATATGTTCCCCGCACACTAGGATTTTGTCCCTGCGCAACTAGTCACGAATGACATGTGGCCATGCAAGTTGCGCTAGTGTGCGCTGGGCTTAACCACTCGGCCATTCCGACTATTCATTTCTCGTACGAATATTATAGATATAAATCGGTCAAATTCAATCATAAAAGCGACGCATAATCAATGTGAGAAATACGATGTTGATACTTGTACCAAATATGCTGTGTAAATTAAGGCCTTTTTCCACTTCAAACGTATCCTAACGTAAAGTAGCATTAACTTTTGTATCGAAGTCATTAGTTCTACCCGAGTTGTCAGGAAACAAAGAAATACGTTTCGTTTCGGTACGATACGGTTGAAGTGGAAAACAGCCTTTAGACCAAATTGCTTTCACCTAACAACGCAGAGCAACGCTAGAATTGTGTTAGCTTTCTGTCTTAAATTGTCCTTTTTATGTCTATTGTCATAGTCCGATAGTCTAATGTTAAATATATTATTGTGGCCAATCCAATGGTTAAGCGTTACATTCGTTATATTCATAATAGAATGAAAACTTTTACTTTTATACCTTTAAGAGTTATGTCTATACATATTCTTGGCAAACATATGTTTGTATTGGTCTATAAGATCTTAGCAACGCTTGCATATACTATGCAGATAAACTTTAAGATATTTTCGTTTTGGATAGCTATATTTCCAGTTTAATACTAGCTAGATACGAGAGTATATTTATTACTAGCAAGATCAAGGAGTTTATAATTCTATACAAAGCGAAAATTTTACCTTACTTATCACTTAACTACAGGGTGAGTCAGAAAAAAGTGATGCCTTTGAAATTTAATACAATAGTGAACCTTTTGAAATTGAACTTCATATTTGCATTTTCTTTCAAAGAATCTATTGTACCCTATTGTATTTAATTTCAAAGGCATCACTTTTTTCTGACTCACCCTGTATTGCGATGAAAATGGAAGTAAGCATATAACGGTTGTTTCGGCCAAACAACTCCTTTGACTTAATCCCCGAATGAATTAAGCTTTTGTGTCTTGCACGTGTTATACAGGGTGTCCCAAAAAAAAGTGACACTATAGAAATTATCTCATTGTTCTTAAACCGCTCTTAAACGTCACGCGCGTTTAATGAAATTGTATTTACATTTAAGCATTTTAAAACGTTTTCGCTTCGTCCAAAACGTTTTCGCTAAATGCATTTTGCACTGCCGTTACATTCGGTATTATGGTAAATTATGTTACAACAAATACTCGTTGCTCTGTAGTCAAATTTGAACCATTATTGTTACTCCAACTGATCGTATGATTTACATGTAATTTGATTTTTATGGTAATAGGAGTTATTTTAAATTCCAGAAGCAGAAGTTTATGCACTTGTGGGTTTAGCATAGTGCTCAGGCATTCAAATTATAACAATAGGATAATTTCTATACAGGGTGTATCAAAAAAACTGCAAATACCATAATTTGTATGCACGAGATCATATATTAGAATTTCAATGGCTGTGCAAATAATTACGCTTCTGGGATTTGAAAATACGTTTCCCAGGGGTCATACAAATTATCAAAACAAGCACACAAAGTGAATTAAACTTATGAGTTCGATTACGAATGGCTCAGTTTACGAATGACTGCTGTCGAGTTTTGAGTTTGGGCGTACTTTAAAACAAGAAATACTCTTTGCTCTGTTGTTAGCTGAGCCATTCGTAATCGAACTAATTTTAATTCACTTTGTGTGCTTATTTTGATAGTACTGCACGTGGAAATGTATTTTCAAATCCCAGAAGCGTAATTATTTGCACAGCCATTGAAATTCTAATCTCGTGCATACAAATTATGGTATTTGCAGTTTTTTTGATACACCCTGTAGTGTCACTTTTTTGGGGACACCCTGTACAGGGTTTCCCCCAAAAATCCCCCCTATTGAAATCGCTCTTTTGTTGTTAAACGTGTGTTGTTATACCTCTGGGAATTTAAAATAGCTTCTAAAACGAACAGCAACACAAAAATGTCAAATTACAAATTCGTCTTACCGTGAGTTCGAGTAAGAATGGTTCAACTGACTACAGAGCAACGAGTATTTGTCGTAACAACTTATACGTCGCGTTAAATTATTTGGACGAAGGGAAGTTATAAATATTTCCGCCGTTCACGTACAATTCAATTAAATTCCCAAAGGTATAATAACGCACAAGAGTGATTTCTAAAGGGGGACTTTTTTTTGGGACACCCTGTACAGAGTGTATAAAAAAAAGGAGACCTTTAGAAATCGGTCCTATTGTTATAATTTGTATGCCTAAGTTGATGTTAAAACCATGTGTTTTTCACAGGCGGGTTCTGATCGGGAAACCTTTCTCTGAAAGCGTTCTGTACTGCGGCTATGCTTTGAGTTTGTGTGTCCAAAATAAAGACTCGTTGTTCTGTGGTCAGTTGAACCATTTTATTTGACTGATCAAAAAAATAATTCCTGCATGGTAAGTTAACATTTTGTGTAGTTATTAAAATTTTAAATACCCATGGACGCATATGATATGAAATAATATTTTAATTTCAAAAAGTCTGCTTTTAATATACGCACCCTGCCAATATTCAACGCGTCAGTGGGCTCGGTAGCGCTCAACCATTCAAACTATAACAATGGGACCGATTTCTAAAGGTCTCATTTTTTTATACACCCCGTAGTTAACCTTAGCAACACATGCATAAAAGTATCTAACGCCAAAGCGACAATGTTTGCATATGCTTGTAAATCTCACTTGTATAGATTTTACTAAATAAACGCTTGAAACTTTGTAAGTTTTAAATCCCTGTAAGAACTATGTCTATCTTTGTTATCTTATTTGGTCTTATATTGGTCGACTCAGAAAGCCGTTTGTTTCGCATAAGGCGATGCTAGGTTAAGCGTTGCTATTTTGGTTGTCTAAGAAGGTGTAGTATAGTTATGTAAATTGTATGTAATGTAGGTAAGTTAATATATATAAGTAGCACATAATTTGTTGTAGAAGAGAATTTATCAAAATTGATATATAACTAGAATCTTACATGGTGGCAGCGGTGGGATTATTAAACGGCGAGACAGAGGTGTGATAGCAGAAATGGCTGAAGGATTCGCCAAACCAAGCCCGCTTATATATGAAGGGAACGTCGCCGAGAATTGGCGACGTTTTAAACAGAATTTTGAGATTTATAACACGTTTACATATGCCGAAGGGGAAAGCGAAGAAGATGTCGATGTTGTTATGAAAAAGTTCGAAGAAGTTGAAGAACATAGTAACCCGAAGAGAAATGTTACGTACGAACGACACGTATTTAATACTCGAAGTCAAGGTCCAGTGGAGACGATTGATGCTAGGCTTTTGTAACAGAATTTCGCTTGCAAGCAAATAACTGCGAATTCGGAGCTTTAAGAGAAGAGCTTATACGAGACAGAATTCGAAGCGATTCGGCAAGAAATAGACTTTTAAGAGAAGTCGATTTACGCTGCACAAAGCTGTAGATATTTGTCGGGCTGCCAAAGTTACTGATTCGAGAATGGCATGCATAAATAGAGACAATAGATATTCAAAGAAACATCAGCGGGATTACAAAACAAAGAGAATTAACGAAGGAAGTCCGCAGACATCGAAAGTGTTATAATAAACACATACCAGACAAAAACAAATGCCCAGCGTGTTGAAAGTCGTGTAAGGAATATGGTAAAAGGAATCACTTAATTCGCTAAAGTGTGTGCGCATAAAAATAAAGCTGTTCACAATACGGAATGCAATCGAGATTGCCCGGCGCAAAAGTTTTTTCTACCTTGGATTCGGCTAGTAGTTTCTGGTAGATCCAATTAGACGAAGAATCTGCCAACCTTACATGCTTCAACACACCGTTTGGTCGTTACAAGTTTAACAGGCTACCATTTGGGATATAGCCCCAGAGGTTTTCCAACAGATTATGGAAGCAACATTTGGAGATATTGAGGGTTGCGAAGTCATAGTTGATGATATTTTGGTCTGGGGAAAAGATGACGACGAGCATGATAGAAGATTGATACAAGTGCTTGAAAGAGCCCGGGTAGTTAACCTTAAACTGCGTCAAGAGAAATGCAAGATCAAAAAGAAAATCTCGTGTACATTGGTCATCAACTTACAGAAGAAGGCTGGCAACCAGATGCTGAGAAAGTCACCGCCATCACTGGAATGCCCGAGCCTACTTGCAAGAAAAATGTACGACGTTTCATGGGAATGATTCAGTATTTGGCCAATTTATACCAAATTTATCAGAGAAATCCTTACATACTGTAAGGTACATCCTTAAAAAAGGTACATCCTGGCAGTGGAACCACGAGCAACAAACAACATTTCGAGAGTTACAAAAAGCATATTGTGAGCCACCTGTCCTCAAATTTTACGATGTGAACAAGCCAGTAACAATTTCAGCCGACAGCAGCTAGTCTGGATTGGGAGCAGTTTGCATGCAGGAAGGACAACCTGTAGCATACGCGTCGAGAGCGTTGACGACAAACCAACAAGCCTATGCACAAATAGAAAAAGAAATTCTGGGAATTGTGTTTGCGTGTGACAAGTTCCACAACTATATACACGGAAAGGAAGTAGAAGTGGAGACGGATCACAAGCCTTTAATTTACATATTTAAGAGACCACTCCACGAGTGCCCAGCACGTCTTCAGCGCATGCTCCTGAGACTACAGCAGTATAAACTGAACGTTTGTTACAGGAGAGGAACCTCTGCCGAGCATATTTATCCTTACCAGCTGATGATTCCTTGGATGAGGAATTAGTTCATTCTATTCTGTCAATGTCAACAGAAAGATTGGAGCAGCTGCGTTACGAGATACAGAAATATCCTACGTTACGAGAGATGACAATGACGATCCAAGAAGGTTGGCCCAAAAGTAAATCCCAGGGGATATCGAGTCTTCAACAATACTGAGATTTCAAAGAAGTTTTAGCGGTTCATGATGGTGCTATATTTAAGAATGACAAGATGGTGATTTCTACATCACTTCGTGCATTCATGATAAAAGCAGTTCATCAACCACACTTAGGAATCGAAGCAAGCAAAGGTAGAGCGCGAGAGTTGATGTACTGGCCTGGTGTCAATAATGACATTGAAAGAATGGTTAAGACATGTAATTTGTAACAGCAACAAGAAGCAACAACATAAATTTAATAATGCTCACCCTCATATGTTAGTCATGTTTGAATATTTAATGATGCTCACCCTCATGCTCACCCTCAAAAATCCGGCTCGAATATTGTCTACTGGTACTGCACCAATTTGCATGTGCTATTGTGAGAGGTCTGTTAATATTTGGTTTCTTCAAATGAATTTTTAATCTTTTCATGTACAACATAAATTTCACTTGTACTTTGTTAACAGGATCTAAGAAGAAGGTTTAAACAAATTATTGCTTCAATAGGCACATATGTCCATTATTTGCCCAAATACCATGTTAAATTGAGACTGCTCGGGTCATGGCTAAAAGCTATCATGTTAATCCTAACGTATGCGCTAACTCAGACAAGTGCAGTTCAAGTCAAGTCAAGGGGATTGTCAATACGTATTTTGTTTATACGTGACTGGCGCTGAAATTAGATGTCTAACAGTGAAGATTCATCACAACGTCTATAATATAGTAATTGTAACGACATTGACATTTTGATCTGGGAAGCCTTCATCCTGTGTTTGTGGATATTGGAAAAGTAAGTTTATGTACCGTTTCTTTGAATTTATTAATCAGTTATTAAACTCTCTATTACACGTATTGCTTTTTACCTGACACATTCAAAACCCCAATACTAAAATAGTTATATAGGTTTCTGTTAAAATTAATAATGTCTATTTCGTTCACTATTAAAGAATAATTAAACTGTCGCACTATGATACTTATATATTTAAATAAAACGAAGGTTTCTGTAATATTCTAGATTATAGCAGTTGTAGTTCATATGTGAATGCACGCCAGGGCAAAAGCACTTTCTAGTTGTTTACTAGTTAATTTCCATTGAACTTATGGAACAACCACAGCCTTCAGTTCTATAGTGTCTATATTTAAGCGTCTGTTTATATACATACACGCATGCATAGGTGAATACATTTTATAGGGCGAAAAAAGTCTGAAATCGAATTGAAATATAGCACAAACTCGTCTCTTATAGTTTTGTTTTAATCCATGTCGCGGATTTCTCAGTGTTTCTTTTTCGTCTAATATTTGTTTTAAACTGTAAGCTAGCTGGTACTGGTTTTGAATAGAATTTGTGGCAGTATTTCATTAATTTACATATTCACAGAAACATGTTTTAAAATGTATTTCTCATGCGGCGGTTAAAGAATGTGAACTTCCAATTCAAAAGCTCACGAGCAGGTAGAAGCAGGTGAAAATGCATTTTATATTAAGGTGTCTTGATACAATTTTTAAAAATTCAGGTGTTCAACATTTTGAAATTTTTAGACTTTATTTAGAAATTTTATTTTGGAAGTTCTTTCGTTAATATTCCCGCACGCACAAATGGTCACGCTGGCTTGTTCATATATAGTATGAAGCTTTGTTTTCGCGATTCTTGAATAAGGTTTTTGTGATTACTATATCGAGCCGCCTTAATATTCATGACGCCAACACAATCATATACAGCTTTTGTTGCGTCATTCATTACACAATACTCAAAGATCCGCAAACAAGAATTATATAAGTGCCGTGTGTCGTTCCACAAGAATGATAATGCAAATTTTAAATAAATTTTTTTTAAATTGGAAATTTTTGGAATTTTCACCTATTACAATGGGAAACGCTCGATACACAATGGGCAATGGGGACAGCTGGCTCTCTTCCCACTTCATTCACTGAGACTGACGCGGCTACAAAATGGGTCTTCAAATAGATAACCTCATAATATTTGTTGTAGACAGGATGCCTTTCAAACACGAGCCTAAATGGAAACATATGTTTAAGCGATATAATCCTTGCTTGAGAAAATATATATACAAAAAATTCAGCGATATCTGCAATATCCCGATCAAGTCATTATTCCAGTATAGATGTTATTATGCGAACAAGTTATAATTATTTGCGTATTTATAAAGAAAATTATGGAATGAGCAGTAAATTCACATAATTATATTCCTAACTATTTTGAGGTTCAGAAGCGCATTTTAAAAACATGAAGTTCAGAGAATATCGTGCAACTATCACCGCTCTGGTCCTGTTTGGCTTGATGAAAGAAACGACTGCAACAAGCAATTGTTCGAGCTGTAAGTAAAATTTTAAACCTTACTCCTTAAATGTCAAACGTTAACAACTGGCAACAATAGTTAGTTTTATTGGAGGATTTGGTCTAATAACCAGTCATTTCAATAATAAGTTTGCTCGAATTACGGTTAACAAAAAATTGAACTTTTCCTTGAATAGTAATAGATATATAAACGTTTCATTCTCTTATCCCTTTCCCTTGTTTACATTGGAGATTTTATTGATTATCGTTGTTTTAATTTCCTATAGAAAGGGAAAATTTCTATGTTTGCCTCATCTTCTGCAATGGGTAAACCTCCAATTTTTTCCCGTTCGTATATAAACCCATAAATTAATTAACACGCACTGTTACGTATTTGTCCAAAATATATAACAACGTCGACATATAATTTATAACTCTTATCCGTATTATGGTCTATATATATACATAATTAATATGAACTAGGAAGAAATAACGAAATTTGGATGTAAACTATGCCGTTTCTGAGCCTTTCAAAACGTGCATTATAAATTGAGTATAAACACAGATCTAATAATTCACCACTTGCACGGTGGTCGCAACGTGTACTTGGCACGTGGTCAAAAATGTAAACAAACGGAAAAGTTCGGACTATGGTCACGCACGCAATATAGTATTATATAGTAAAGCAATAATAAAAAAGCTATTTTACATAACATGCGTCGGTTTTTGATCGTTTTATTGTCTGTGCGGTTTAAGTAAAGATGTCGGGTAAAAATGCAAGTGATAAGTCCAAAGCAATGAGCGTTAGAGAGCTTCAAAACTATTTATCGGATTACGGAGTTACAGTGAGCGGCCATTTAAAACCTGCATTGATCGATATTGCATCTTCTGTCGAAAGAATGGGGTTGCCAGTTGATCCAAATTTCACAAAGGATGGCCATGAGAAAAGTCTGGAACGTCGATTAAATATTCATGATATTCAAATCAGCGACCCGTTTACCATGAAAACGGAGAAGAACTTCGTGCAGTCACCGCCGTTCGGTTTATACGACACATTCAATCATTTGATATATCACTCCGCCGAATACGATAAACAAGGGCTTGCTTCATACAAGTCGTATGATGATTACAGATTGTTTGTGAATGGTTACGTCGACACTTTGAAAACAGTTAAACTGGAAGATTGTGGAGTACATGTGTACGTTGGTAAAGTACAGCCAAGCATGAAATCAACAACTGATGTGTTATAGAGGCGTTTTGTAAATGTAAAGGGGGAAGAGATGGCGGGTGTAAACACATAGCTGCTGCGATGTATTCCCTGGAGGATTTGCTGAACACTCGTGGGGAGGATAGCGTGACAAGCGGTTCTTGTAAAGGCCATGTTACACGAGGCAATTTTTGCTGCAACTTGTAGTAGTAGTAGTAAAACTTTATTTAAAAGTCACACGCTAGCCTCGTCAACTTTAAAGCTGGTTTCCACGAGGGGCGTGTGAATAACATATTTAAGAACATAATATTATACAATTATATACATTACATACATATTATATAGTACAATGAACCACATCTACGATACGCTATACTGAACACAAGTATCACAAATAAGGCATGCATAAATTTAAAAATTGAATTACAGAAGAATAGAATTTAATTTAGAAAAAAAATTTAGGAGGTATGAGCACGAATTCCGTTTTTGAATATTGTCAATGTATCCGAATTACGCACATCTGCAGGTAGAGAATTCCAAACTCTAGCTCCGTCATATGAGAAACTTTTCTTTAACTTTTCAGTTTTTGGTTGAGGCAACTGCAGCGAGGTAGAAGAGTCCCTGAGGTCGTATTGAGTAATATTTCTCTTTTGTTCAAACAGTTCCGCAAGCGAGCTCGGAGCCAGGTTATTTAAAACCTTGTACATTGTTTTTGCTTTGGACTTAGCTCGTCGAGTCTCAAGAGTTTCCCATCCTAACGCTTTTATTGCTTCTGGTCCAGAAATATCATTTCCAAAGTTCATTATGACTCTAGCAGCTCTATTTTGGAGTTTTTGAAGCCTGTTTGAAAGTCCGACACCCAAGGTATCCCATACCTCACTGCAATAATCAAAATGAGGATTAATTAAGGCATTGTAGTAGTAATATAGGGGCCGATCGACCCTTATTTTTGAGAGTGTGCGAGAGTGTGTGTGAGTGTGCGAGATTTTTGAGAGTGTGCAACATCATTAACATAATTATGTATTGACGTCATAATGATATACAAGGTGAGTTTGGGCAAAACAGTCATTATGTTGAGTTTTGAGAGTGTGCAACATCATTAACATAATTATGTATTGACGTCATAATGATATACAAGGCGCGTTTGGGCGCGTTTGGGCAAAACAGTCATTAAGCTGAGCTCAGCATTTTCGTCACAAAAGAGTTAATCCTAACTCTTTTTATCACAATAGCTATAGCGTCCCTATATATTTTACCCAGCTTTGTTTGAGCATCATTTACAAGCGATACGATGGAGTGTCTACATGGAAAACCTGCGTCCTATTCGACTACAAACCATGGTACATTTTGGTTCTGTGGACAAAAACCTAGCTGTGAGTTCTTTTGCCGAGATGAAGATTGTTATATGTTCACGAAAGCCGTAGAAGATTTTAGAAAGAGTGGTCCTCAACATCCTGTGTGCCCTACACATAAAAAACTAGCAAAGTTACGTATGATATCTTAAGATACTGTATGATATCCTAAGATACTGTATGATATCCTAAAATGATATCCTAAGATACTGTATGATATCCTAAAATGATATCCTAAGATACTGTATGATATCCTAAGATACTGTATGATATCCTAAGATACTGTATGATATCCTAAGATACTGTATGATATCGTAAGATACTGTATGATATCCTAAGATATTGTATGATATCCTAAAATGATATCCTAAGATACTGTATGATATCCTAAAATGATATCTTAAGATACTGTATGATATCTTAAGATACTGTATGATATCCTAAGATACTGTATGATATCGTAAAATGATATCCTAAGATACTGTATGATATCCTAAAATGATATCCTAAGATACTGTATGATATCGTAAGATACTGTATGATATCGTAAGATACAAGTTAGGATTTGGAAAAATTTTTAAATACTGAAAGTCTGAAAAACGGCTCGAGACCGGTCGTCGAGGCTGAGGGGCGAGACTGAGGGAAATAATTTTTTTAGACTTCCAGGACGTAAATAAACGGTAAATAACGTTTTTATTTTTTTATTTCTTTTTTGTTTTTTTTTTGTTTTGGCGGCGCGAGGTCCGAGGTCCGTACTGGTACGGACCGTACTCTCAGCCAATCAAAAAAAACTATTTTTTTAGTTACGGACCTGAGTTACGGACCTCAAAAAAAATAATGTATGATATCCTAAGATATTGTATGATATCTTAAGATACTGTATGATATCCTAAGATACTGTATGATATCGTAAGATACTGTATGATATCCTAAGATACTGTATGATATCCTAAAATGATATCCTAAGATACTGTATGATATCCTAAAATGATATCTTAAGATACTGTATGATATCATTGAATCCTAAGATTGAATCATTGAATCCTAAAGAGTGAATCATTGAATCCTAACATATCGAGCGAGCTTAGCTCCATATCGAACAGCTTAGCTCCAAATCGAGCGAGCTTAGCTCCAAATGACTTATGACTTATGACTTATGACTTATGACTATGACTATGACTATGACTTATGACTTATGACTTATGACTATGACTTATGACTATGACTTATGACTTATGACTTATGACTTATGACTTATGACTTATGACTTATGACTTATGACTTATGACTTATGACTTATGACCTATGACTATGACTTATGACTTATGACTTATGACTTATGACTTATGACTATGACTATGACTATGACTATGACTATGACTTATGACTTATGACTTATGACTTATGACTATGACTATGACTATGACTATGACTATGACTTATGACTATGACTATGACTATGACTATGACTATGACTTATGACTTATGACTATGACTATGACTATGACTAATGACTTATGACTTATGGACTATAGTCATAGACTATAGTCCATGACTATGGACTATAGCCATATATAACTATAGTCATTAGTCATAAGTCATAGTCATAGGTCATAGGTCATAAGTCATAGTCATAGTCATAGTCATAAGTCATAAGTCATAGTCATAGTCATAGTCATAGTCACAGTCATAAGTCATAAGTCATAAGTCATAGTCATAGGTCATAAGTCATAAGTCATAAGTCATAAGTCATAAGTCATAGTCATAAGTCATAGTCATAAGTCATAAGTCATAAGTCATAAGTCATAAGTCATAAGTCATAAGTCATAAGTCATTTGGAGCTAAGCTCGCTCGATTTGGAGCTAAGCTGTTCGATATGGAGCTAAGCTCGCTCGATATGTTAGGATTCAATGATTCACTCTTTAGGATTCAATGATTCAATCTTAGGATTCAATGATATCATACAGTATCTTAAGATATCATTTTAGGATATCATACAGTATCTTAGGATATCATTTTAGGATATCATACAGTATCTTAGGATATCATACAGTATCTTACGATATCATACAGTATCTTAGGATATCATACAGTATCTTAAGATATCATACAATATCTTAGGATATCATACAGTATCTTACGATATCATACAGTATCTTACGATATCATACAGTATCTTAGGATATCATTTTAGGATATCATACAGTATCTTAGGATATCATTTTACGATATCATACAGTATCTTAGGATATCATACAGTATCTTAAGATATCATACAGTATCTTAAGATATCATTTTAGGATATCATACAGTATCTTAGGATATCATTTTAGGATATCATACAATATCTTAGGATATCATACAGTATCTTACGATATCATACAGTATCTTAGGATATCATACAGTATCTTAGGATATCATACAGTATCTTAGGATATCATACAGTATCTTAGGATATCATTTTAGGATATCATACAGTATCTTAGGATATCATTTTAGGATATCATACAGTATCTTAGGATATCATACAGTATCTTAAGATATCATACGTAACTTTGCTAGTTTTTTATGTGTAGGGCACACAGGATGTTGAGGACCACTCTTTCTAAAATCTTCTACGGCTTTCGTGAACATATAACAATCTTCATCTCGGCAAAAGAACTCACAGCTAGGTTTTTGTCCACAGAACCAAAAGTACCATGGTTTGTAGTCGAATAGGACGCAGGTTTTCCATGTAGACACTCCATCGTATCGCTTGTAAATGATGCTCAAACAAAGCTGGGTAAAATATATAGGGACGCTATAGCTATTGTGATAAAAAGAGTTAGGATTAACTCTTTTGTGACGAAAATGCTGAGCTCAGCTTAATGACTGTTTTGCCCAAACGCGCCCAAACGCGCCTTGTATATCATTATGACGTCAATACATAATTATGTTAATGATGTTGCACACTCTCAAAACTCAACATAATGACTGTTTTGCCCAAACTCACCTTGTATATCATTATGACGTCAATACATAATTATGTTAATGATGTTGCACACTCTCAAAAATCTCGCACACTCACACACACTCTCGCACACTCTCAAAAATAAGGGTCGATCGGCCCCTATATTACTACTCATTGTAGATAGAAATCAAAGTGTCTCGATCAACGAAATCACGAATTTTCCTGATAGCTCCTATTCCCGAGGTAACTTTTTTAGCAACTTTATCAATGTGTCTATTCCAAGATAATTTATCATCAAGTTCTACTCCAAGTACGGTAGCGTTACAGACTTGTTTAATTTTTTTATGATTAATTTTGAGATCTGGCTGTGTAACAAGGTTGTTTAGTTTATGAGCTGAACCTATGAGTATAAATTCTGTTTTTGTAATATTAAGGCTCAGTTTATTGGCCAAAAGCCACTCATTTATGCATGCAAGATCACTATTCATGTTCAACTCAATTTCCTGAATACTTTCACCAGCTACTGTAAGATTAGTATCGTCGGCAAACAGCCGGGGAGTAGCCTGATTTAAACATTCTGGAAGATCATTTATGTATACAAGGAAAAAGAGAGGGCCAAGAATAGACCCTTGAGGAATACCACATGTAACACGCCTTTCAGTTGACATAAGGTCACCCAACTGACATTTTTGATTACGATCAGATACTGTAAGTATGAACGTATCATCGACAGAGCACTTCCCGTTATGCCATAAAGTTCTAATTTGCTCAACCAGAATACCATGGTCGATTGTATCAAATGCCTTCTTAAGATCTAACAAAACAACCAAATTAAACTTTTTCCGGTCCATATTAACATACCAACTGTTCGTACTATCTAGTAGTGCCGAAGCAGTGGAGTGAAATTTGCGAAAGCCAAATTGGTGTTCAGAAAGTAAAGAGTTGTCACTAAGATATGGGTATATCTGGTCATACATTATTCTTTCCATTATTTTGCTAATTGAAGGCAAGATTGAAATTGGCCTATAATTCTCTGTTAAATTCGGCGGGCCTTTTTTGTGAATTGGTACAAGTCTTGCCATTTTCCATTCATATGGAAAGCAATTTGAAATCAAGCCATGATTAAAAATATGCGTAAGTGATGGGGCAATAGTATTAGCAGCAACTTTTAAAATTTTACCAGATATTTTATCAAGACCAGCTGCTTTACAATTTGATAAGCCTTTCAAAAGCTTAACTGCTTTACCCACTGACACCAGCCTAAAACGATACATTTTAGATTCAGCAGATTTCACAAATGTTTTAAACGAGGTATTGGATTCGTCCATAGAATTAGCCAGGCTAGGGCCAATATTGGTGAAATATTCATTAAAGGCATTAACTATTTCTTCATTAGAAGTAATTTTAGAATCATTAATCTTCAATTCATTTACAATGGTCTCATTAGAAGATCGGCCTAATAAATCATTGATTGTTTTCCATGCCTCTTTAGGATTATTATTTTGTTTAGCTATTTTGTTACGATAATATTCAGCCTTAGCATGTCGTAAAGCAATATTGACCAGATTCCTGGTTGTTTTGTACACATCTCATTCGGTACTTTGTTTAGTAATCATTGCTTTACGTTTCTTTTTATCTCTTTCAAATATAAGTTTTTTAATATCTGCGGTAACCCACGGGACACTAGATGACCATCTTTTCTAATATGTTGAATTGGGGCATGTTTATCAAGAACTTCCAGAAATAGTTCCTTCCAACAGGCCCACATAGAATCTGTATCTGACTTTAGTACAATTTGTTCCCAAGATTGGGTAAGAAGATCCTCATTAAAACGCTCTTCATTAAATCTTTTCATGTTTCTAACTTTTTAGCTTTTTTTCGGGTACTTAAAACAGGATTTATTTTCCTAATACCATAGATTAAGCTATGGTCACTAATTCTTGTGTGTATTACTCCAGACATATTACAATTTAGGTCTCCTAGGATGTGAAGTTCTTTATTTTCGTCATCAATCATTTTAATCATTTTTTCAAATGTTAAGAAAAACTGAGATGTAGAGCTCGGTGGACGATAAACGGATGCATCGATAAAGTTTCGAGAATTTGGTTTAGAAATTTCCAAACAAATTGCTTCAATATCATCAGGGACCAGATCATTTCGGATTTTATAACTGATAGTACTACGGAGGTAGATACAAACACCTCCCCCTCTACGTGATCTGTCGTTTCTGACGATATCGTAGCCACGAATTTTGACTAGACCATCCGAATTTTGACTAGACCAGATGAATCCAGTCTAGTTTCATTCAGAGCAAGCAGATCAAAATGGAGAAAGAGTCTAGATATGCGCAATTCATCAACATGTTTCGGAAGACTGACTATATTAAGTAATGCCATTTTAAACCCCCTAGTATTAAGACAACTCGGAATTAAATTCGGATTTAAATTTGAGATAAATTCTCCAGAATCAGTACTCACACTCTCAAACTGTCAAACTGTCAATTTGCAATAGCAACTTGTCTCGCAATGTTTGCTGGAAAAAAACATTGCAGATTGCAGTGACATGTCAGACGTACGCAACTTGTTTTGCGACCTGCAATGTTCCTGCAATGCGTATGCACAATGTTACAGCGGACTTCATCAATTCGCGGGTAACTCTGTTTTGTGATTGTTTCTTTTCCCAAACATTGCGAGACAAGTTGCAGTGGGGGTCACACGCTGCAACTTGTCTCGTAGTGTTGCGAAAAGTAGAAGCTGCTTCAACTTTCTCTGCAACTTGCAACGCAATTTTTCGTTGCGACACAAGTTGCAAAATAGGGGTGTTACACGAGGAAATTTCCCTTGCAACCTGCAATGCAGCGCCGTTGCGAGACAAGTTGCAGCGAAAATTGCCTCGTGTAACATGGCCTTAAGTGGTTGAGAAAACCTCGTGTGGACACAGAGCCTTGTGAAGTGAAAAAATAATTATTACAAAGGACAAGATTGCACCAGCAGTTAAAGCGAAGAAAAGACCATACCAATGGTTACAAAGTAAAGAATTTGATGTGAGGCAAAACCAGAAACCCGCGACAAACGAGGAAATTGCTCTCTTTACTTCTAGAATGAAAGATTTGCTCCTGAATCACCAATTTTTCCACTGTTAACTAAATTGTATTTAACAAAAGATGAACCCAGTACACCTGCACCTTCTAGTACAAACACACCATCGTCTAACCAAGATAAACAATCTTTACCCAGTACACATGCACCTAATGGTACCACCACACCATCGTCTAAACAAGATAATCAATCTTTGGGTATTATGGCACAGAAAATTACATTTACTGAGTTATTCCATTTACACAAGACCCTTAATCCAAATGAATTACTTGCATACCTTAAGTTCACTGATGAGGAAATCAACATTGTCAATCAAGCAACCATTGATCAATCGAAGTGCAAGGAGTGGTACATGCATAAACAAGGGTTCTTGTCGGCATCCAAGTGCAAAAGCTATTGCACCAGACAGAACACTCTTGAGAAAGAAAAGTTGGATGGTTTTTGTAAACTGGCTAAAGAGACTGTGACCATTAAAGCTAACGTACCTGCATCAACCATGCTCAATGGTAGCAGTTGCAATCCAAGAGGATGGGGTTTAAGCAACGAAGAGAATGCAAGAGAAGCATACAAAAATGTACAAAACCATTTGCACCATAATGTCAAACTCCAAAACTGTGGCTTTATGATATCAGCTGAAAAACCGTACATGGGAGCAAGTCTTGATGATGTTCGAAGTTGTGCGTGTGTAACTGGTTGCCAGAAAGTAGCTGTGGAATATAAGTGCCCATGGGTGCACAAGGATTATGATCCCAAATCTGATTTTCTCTCGAAAGAAATTGGAGGTGTAATGCTAAATGGTAAACTATGTCTGCAAACAACTTGCAAGTATTACAATCAAGTCCAGATGCAAATGCAAATGTATGTAAGTCAATTATCATCCTGTGATTTTGTTGTGTGGACAACCAAAGGGATACAGTGTGCTACAGTGCCCTATGATGCCAAATTTTTGAATGGTGTAATTTTGCAACTGGAGAAGTTTTGGTTAGGACAAGTTGCATCTTTGTTGACTAGTAGTAACTAGTCTGCTACAGGTGGATTCAGAGATTCCAAAGTTGTTTGCGAGCATAAGTCTTGTTGGGCTACGTTTCAGTCTCACCAATGTCATTACAAACTGTTCTTTAATGGTGAGGGTTGTTAGATCAACTTTTTTCTACATAAACAAAATAGAGAACCAATTACGCTTTGGGATTCGATGACCATTCATGTACCCTTCTACCTGAATCTAAATAGTGATCACCATAGTCTATCTAACATATACAAGTACATAAATATCTTTATTTTTTTTATTGTATTTAAAATAAAGATTGGATTGGTTGAGTACGAGAGTATGACACCCAAGCGGACCTTCTATTCTACCTCTTCTTTTCGCGCCAAAAAAAAAAAACAAAGAAAAATAAACGAAAAAAAACAAAAAAAATTTTCCGTTTTGTTTTCTGTATTTGAAAAATATTTTTCCTCGTCAGGCCCTCGACCTTCGGTCTCGGGCCGCTTCTGAGACTTCGGGAAAATATTTTTCCAGTACGGACCTCCCAGCCGGTAAATAACATATATATACCTTGATGTGCCTTTTACCCATCTTGGATTTTTTCGAGCGACAGTAATTTTCCCTTTCCACAACTTTAACTTCTTGTCTTTGGCTTCAAGTGGCCGTACAGCAATTGTATTGCATTTTTCGTTAAACCTTAAATAAAATAGTTTTTAAAATAGTCTTATGGAAAAGCTATCTATACACTATTAGTACATGATATATATCATATATGTTGACGGCTAAATGCAAAATGTTACATACCTGTGTAGTGGAAGGTATTTTTTGGGTCATCTACTAAAGCCATGAACAACTGTCTTCGTAACCGCTTCATATTTTTCAATTCGGAGTCCTTATACAGCGAAATGTCTGCCAATTCAAGATCAGTCTACAAAAATATGTGCGAGACTGTAATCATGTAAATCAAAACCCTGCTGAGGAGATGCGGTTTTCCTCACGACAACACGAAACCGTAGTACAACATATTGTACTTTAAAAAATTTTTTGTACTTCACTTGGTTGAACTAGAATACTGAGTTGGGTGGATAATCCAACTGAGTAGATATATACACAATTTAAGACCTGACCAGGAACGGTTGCGAAAAATGCAACACTAGGTCCTCTGGCAGGAATTGAACCTACGGCCCTGCGATTACACACCTGTATACTGTGATGTTTCTCTGTAGTGTTCGGCGAAGAACATCCAACTGGAGAAGCGAGTGGAGAAGGGCCTATATTCAGTTCATTGATGTTCGAATCGTCACCAGTACAGCAATCCATATTACCGATAGCAGTGCTTTCATTTACATCAATCGCGTCGATTTTTTCCTCGCCCATACTTAGCAAACTCTCGGCCAGAGATAATTCTTCCAATGACCGTGCTGTTTGACGACATATCAAGAAGGGCCTCAGCAACTTCCTTCCCAAAGCACGTTTTTTTCTTTTGGTAGGGCTACGCCGCTTCTTTTCAAATCGTTTAGCCTCAAAACAAAAGTACAAATCACAAACTGTTTTAAATATAAAGTTTGAACACGCGCGCGGTCGACGTTGAAGTTTTGTATTCGCTTTTAAATTACAACAAAATATTTTATTTATATTACCTTTTCATTGCTCGTGACGGCGGACACTGGATCTGGGTTTTCCTTCGTTGGACCATTACTGCCAATAAAATGTAAACTACAAACATAGCTGTCTTTCGAACAAACGAATTCGTCACCTCGATGGCACGCTATTATCCATTTGTTTCTCCTTTCTCTCGACCGTTTTGGACTAGGAAAATGATCAAATTTTGACTGGATCATTATTTGTATTCTCTTATAAAGAAGCGGATATCTTGTATCAGTTCCCCAAGCACATCTTTTAGTCGCGACCATATTGCTTTACTATATAATACTATATTGCGTGCTTGACCCATAGTCCCGACTTTTCCGTTTGTTTACATTTTTGACCACATGCCAAGTACACGTGGCGACCACCGTGAAGTGGTGAATTAGTATATTGATTATGGAATCTGTACGTCTTCACTCATGCAATTAAATGGTATATAAAATAGAGTGTTCTATTGATTTTCCTATACTACTAGAAATACATGCATGCAGTAACCCCTCGCCACAGCTAAACAACGACAGTTCCTAAACATTTCTAAGCTTTTCGTTGCAAAATCTGCATGCAAAGGATGATTTGTTCAAAACCAGAAGAGACTTAGTCAGAATGCGATCGTGAATGGGTAAAAAGAGGCTACGAGAGCTAGGGTTTTTTAATTGCTTAACTGGAAAATATGGCAGTTGCACCAGAATTTTTACTACTGGAAATGGCATTCGGTAAATTAGTGGCCTACTGACCGAGTCTGTTTATATTCAGACAAAATTTTGGCGGGGAAAACGATATTGAATCCCCACCCCCTCCTCCTCCAAAGGATATTACCATTTAAATGGAGTACTTGACGTAAATACTAAGTGATTCCGTATTTCCGTTCAGTTCCGTGCCATGACAATTTTAATCATATTACGGTAATAGTTTTGAAGGAAAACAAAGGAAAACTGGAAGAAAATTTAAATATTAAGGAATTATATAAAGGAATTTTAAGGATTTTTGCAAGGATAAATGGAAATTTGTTTCAAACTGTGGAAGCACTGTAGTCATGGCAACACGTCAGTAAGAAATACTTTTTTACAGTTTTTAGCGTACAAATTACATTACAAAACCGGCAATGTAGTTAAAATATTAATGGTTTTAACAATAGAATACTGAAATATATCATGTAGGTATGTTATTATGCATTCTAATATTTTATTTTAATGTAAAATTGAAAAATTCAATCGTCCGTTCAATATAAAACGTTTCGTAAAGTTCATAAACTGCATTTACCTATATAAATTCCTTTTTGAAATGAAATCTTGCGGTTGAAAGTATACAATTCTCTCGTAAAAATGGTTCCGCTTTCCTTTTAATTTATAGCTTTTTGTAACATAAAATATAGGATACTTAAACTGGAATTAAACGAGACTGACTATTTATATAAAGCAACAGTTTTAAAAACAACAATGATAATATGCCATGAACAAATACATCAACAATTATAACAAACTCGCCTTATATTTTACTTTTTTCGCTCATATATCTCTTCTTATCCTTTTATATAAAGCAAAAGCGATAAAATTCGCCTCACAGCTCCTATTTATAAAGTCCTTAAAAGCGATTTTGAAATAATCAGAATTTCTCATGTTTAAAATCTTCGCTCATTCCGCTCCTGACAATAACAGCCCACGCGATGTCCACGAAAAGTTCACGAAATTCGCGAAAACGTTCACCCATGACACCCATGAAACATAGCCACACGCCAGGAACTTTGGTTTCGCATAGCTTTCCTTTTTCCCGGGTGTAATAAATAGCCGAGCGGAATTAGTACCCTCGCACGGCGCTTCGCGCCGGCTCGGGGATAATAAATGCGATACTCTCACATTCATGTGCGATTATTTGTGTGACAATTATCACTTATACTAAGCATTTTTGTCTGACAATATTTTGCAAATTATGGGACAACTTTTATATATAATATAAAGAGAACAATACGGATGATTCGAAATATCAAATCTATTTCTCGTGTTTAACAGCATATCCCACTGTCACTGGTCCGTTTCCATCACTCTCGAGATGTCCTGTTTAACATTCGAAATATATTCCATATTTCCGCACACCATTTATTATTTTCTATTTATTTGCACATGCGTACCGATCTTATCCTAACTGATCTCTTTCAAAGTTGATGGGTAATTCTCGTGCCCCATTCTCGATATCTATTTTAGTTCATGTGTATGACATACCTATTTGGGCTATTTTAATATATGATAAATAATTCCTGCTTTCAATACAGCTGTGTCGTGGATTGAGGATAGTTTAAAGCGTAGTATCGCACGCTTAGCTGGAGAATGGATGCTGTTCAATTGCAATATTAATACATCTAATAATGTGACTCTATGGTTTGCAAAAAAAAAGGACGCACGGCAAAATCCACTAACTGTTGGCAACAGAAAGATAATATTGGTTTCCAAGAATATCTTCAATATAACCAGTTTAACAGAGGAAGATAAAGGACTGTACATATGTAAAGTAACTCTTTGTGATGGGCTCAAAAAGGAAACTTTCCTTTCAATCTCAAAAGGTGAAACATTTTTTTCAATTATCGTTTCTGTGCTTGTATTCATGGTCTGACCAAAACTAACTGAAAATCTTGCAAAATTTACCAAAAAATGTAAATGAATGAATATTTAAGAACAGATGTACATGTATTGTAATTGTAAAAAAACAAATTATATTCAATACTCTAATTTTATTTCTCATCAAACAACAATCTGCCTTTGCCCTCATCTCTTATGATTATATTTTAATATTGACAATGTTTCGCAGCACACTAAAAGATCAAGTTATACAAAGGTCTAAAGATGCAACAGTAATATGCAAGCTGTTTAGAGCATGCCATTTAGTGGCACGCTTATTACTAGAACATATACTCTTTCTTTATTATTTCGGTTTTTCATATATGAAAACTAACTATATATAGTTATCAGGGTGGTAGAAGCACTGCAAATTTTTCAAAACTTGTTTTAAGAAAAACAATCTTGTTTTAAGAAAAATTATCTCTTCCCTTCTACAAGATAATTATCTTGTTGAATATCTTGACAAGAAAATTTTCTTAAAACAAGAAAACTTTTCTAGGCTAGAAAAACTAATTTTAAGAAAACATATCTTGTTTTAAGAAAAAATATCTTGTTTTAAGAAAAATTATCTCGTCCCTTCTACAAGATAATTATCTTGTTGAAATATCTTGACAAGAAAATTTTCTTAAAACAAGAAAACTTTTCTAGGCTAGAAAAACTAATTTTAAGAAAAAATATGTTGTTTTAAGAAAAAATATCTTGTTTTAAGATAAACATCTCGTCCCTTCTGCAAGATAATTATCTTGATAAAATATCTTGACAAGAAAATATTCTTAAAACAAGAAAAAGTTTCCAGGCTAGAAAAACAAATTATAAGAAAAGTAATCTTGCATGAAGATTTCTGTTAATCAAATGAAATTTTTCACAAAAGTGGAAGTTAAAAGTGTGGAAGTTGGTAAGGTAGATATCATGCTAAAATATCAAATTGGAGATTATTCCTTTGATTTCCTGAGTAATGCCAAGTACTAACCTGTGAACAGGCAAACTCTGGGTACAAGATCAAGCACATTCAAATTTAAACTATGATTCACATTCAGTAACTGCATCCTGGACGTATTTAATTAGATAAATGAATTTGCTGCATGAATCTAATGAGCTTCATGCCCATGCATATAATACTCTCCTCTGTCCTCCACAGAGGCTTTTTTTATAAATATTTGATAATGAGGTTTCTCGTGAGGTTTCTACCACACACTTCCTCACTGCTCTGGTGACCCTTCATTTAAGAATTATAGTCAACATGCTCATGCTAATTAAAATGCTTGATACTCTCACTATGAAATATTTAAAAAATCCTAGAGCTGCAGAGCAGACTGCATATTTGCCAGATTACCAATGTTAAACCCTTGAAACAAGATATTTTACTTCTGAAAGCAATTAAAACAAGAAAATCTGGAAAGTCTTAAAACAAGATAATTTAGTTCAGAAGGCAAGATAAGTTTTGTTGCTAAGAATAATTACTTTATATTTATGAGGAAAAAATCTTAAAACAAGATATTGCAGTTTTGAAGGTAAGATAATTTTTCTTGGTAAGATTAATCATTTGCATGAGAGAAAAAAAAATTGAGAAAATATATATCTCAGTTCCGCGACCAAGATATTTTTTTCTTGCCAAGAATAATTATCTTATGTTTTGAAAAAATAATCTTGAAACAAGTTATTTCACTTTCGCAAGCAAGATATTTTTTTTCTTGCTAAGAATAATTATCTTATACACAAGAAAAAAATCTTGAAACAAGATATTTCAGTTGTATGTGCAAGATATTTTTTCTTTTTAAGAATAATTATTTTATGTATAACAAATGTTTATCTTAAAACAAGATAATGTTTCTTAAAACAAGATAATTTTTCTTGAGCTAAGAAAAAATTATCTGGACAAGTTTTGAAGAATTTGCAGTGAGGGTAACGCCAATCCCAGTTAAATTTGAACTCATTGTAGAAAGAGGCGTAAAATTTTTCCTTCATTTCCTAAAGATTTGGATTTCTTCTGGTAGAAAATAGAACTGTACTTTAAATATCTGACACTGAAAAGGATTTCTCCTTTCAGGAAAAGCTTATGCAAGAGCAATCATTAAGAAGAATCCAAACAAACCGTCGTATGATATTGGAGGCAATGTTCAATTAGTATGCGAAGCAGGAAAAAGTACCAACTCGTATGGATTCAAATGGTACAAACTCAGTTCAAATGGAAATCAGCAAAAACTTAAATCAAATTTCGAATATGAAGGAAGCATTGGAACAGAAATTCTCTCGTTGAATTTATTGTCCAAACATGATGTGGGGACATACAAGTGTGAAGCATATCGTTATCCAGTTGGTTATAGAACCTCCCAGTTCGTAAATATATCTGTTAAAGGTAATGTTTTAATACATGTTATAAAGTTAATTCATTATATGTGACTTTTTTATATTTTGCAACTTATGTAATATATATAGAGAATATTACATGGTTGCGCGGAAATATGGAATTTATTTCGAGTGTTGAAGAGAATATTGCTCTATAATTCTGTTTATTTCATAAACAAATTATAAACAAACGACCATTCATATAGAAACTCATGAAAACAAATATGTATTAAAATAGTACACATTTGAAATAACAATGTTCAGTTAAAAACGCCGTCAATGTCTCTTTAAAAGCATATCAAAGTGCAGAAATGTATGTATATAAAACTAGTAAATCAAAAACGAACGGAAACTGTGAACTACAAAGAATCATTACAAATTCATAAAGTCGTAGCAAACATACTTAGATTACGTAGCTAATTGTTCTGACTGTCACCTTGACTGCTGTTGCTACTTTCCAAAGGAAGAAGACGACGAAACCTTTTGCTTTTTGGACTCTGCGAGACCGTTGTGTGGGACTCCGCAGAAGAATTGGACGCAACATGCACATTGAATGTTCCTCCAGTTATGTAATTGCCGTGAAACAGCGCTGTGGATGAGATAGACGACAGACTTTCGTGGCTACGTTTAATAGCTTCCATTTCAAGTGCCACAACTTGTTTCAAGTTTGCCGACGAATGTTCTGCAAAATTTGCCGTGTGTGAAGAGCTTGAGGACAAAATGGTAGAAATATCTTCTTGCTGTTTTTCTCTTAGGGTGCTATAGTTATTTAGACTGTAAGTTCTTGTGGCCTGTAACCTGAATTATTTGAGTTGTGGAACGTTTTTGTCTTGGAGTGTTTGCATGCACCAGGGTCTTTCGAGCACTGTGATTAGTATTGCGTTTGTCAAGACCAATTTCTGCCATTTCTGCACAATCCTTCATCAACGAATTGAGTTTGTTTACTCCCATCGGTTGAGGTTTAAACCATTTAGTTTCCGGCAACGCTAATTTGCTGGCGCTGGTGTGGTTAACTGATAGGTAGAATGGAGAATCAATGCTTAATGTCTTTTCGGGCCGTTTCGCCTTGAAAAACTTGTACAAGTAAACAGGGTTTCTCTCGGGAGAAACCTCAAGGTTTTCGTACATACGTGGTTTCACTGACCTCGTATTCGCAGGATTGTCTCCAGGTCTTGTCTTTGTTTGTCTTTCAATGCTGTATTCAAGATATTCTTTACCGCTAGAGTCTGTCTTGAGAGTAATGTCTCCCCACTTTAACTCGCGCTGTTCTTTGCCGCCGCAAAGCCCGAAATGCATACAATTGTTGAACCAGATGCTATTAACAAGTGTCTGAGGACTATTCAAGCCCATTGCGTTAAGAGTGTCAATCTCTTGTTGGGTTAGAGATGATGCTTCATGTGGTTTATTTCCCTTTCCTTTGCGTTTAAGTTCTTTCTGTTTCGACTTGAGAGTGTCTGTTGTTGTGGCGAAATGTTGTCCTAGGCCTGTTATAACAGATTCACAATACCGATGTTTCTTGAGATACCGTTCAAGTGAAGACAAAAAAAACACGAAGAGTAGTCGGCTCACGAATCTTCTAGCCATGTTGGTAAAAAATGTGTAGAACAAAAAACTTTTTGTTCGCCGAAAATGCAAGATTGCAAGAAACCAAAAAGGCAAAATTGAAAAACATCCGTAGCAATGCGTGTTACGTTTTAAAACATGTTCTCTGATTGGTCAAACATATTTCCTACGCGTTTTTTGATTGGCTTGCAAAAATGATATTTTCACACGTAAAAATATCGTATTTTTTACGTGTGTTTAAATACGATTTTTCTCAGTGGCATAAATCTCTATACAACACTTATGTTTATATAATAAACACAAATATTATCTCACGACACATTGACATGTAGATCATATCGGCGCATTACAGCCGTTCTGGGCGTATATAGAAGCACGGGAGTACTCTATCCGCTATTGGAAATAATATACTACCCTCCTATTTTATGGACGTTGAACAAATTTGTTCGTTATGCGCACGCGCGAGTGTTGCTGAGAGTGCACTGGGCTGGCAAGTGTAATAAAAATATATACACTAGTCAGTAGTGTCTCAACCATGAAACATTTCCGGTCAATAAGCCAAGTGTTTTCAAGAAAAAAGTGGCTTAAAAAGTAAAGAGAAAGAAAACCTCGTCCAGCAGCTAGCCATATTCTGACTTCAAACTGGAATTATTCCTTTCGGGAGAGAATATATGGCAAGAACTATAAGTTTCTTTTAAATACAATTAAATTTAAGAATAGGAGAGCAGGATGAAACTAAAGTTAAAAAGTATAGCTAAAGAGGGAGGCTTCGAAACTAAGTTCCTGCGGAAAAAGCGAATGAAAACGCTTGGATTTGGTGCTTGGTATTTAATTAAATCAACTTTTATAATTATCTGTGATAATGGGTTTGTGGTTTAATATAATGTACTTCTATCAGCAATTGAAACACCAGGCGGAAACCGATTTCTATAGTCAGTAAAAGTATTACTGCCCAGCAAATAATCTTAAATCCCTTGTTGGGCAATAATAACGTATTTCTAGTATTATTATACAAGTCAATGCATGCGTTTTGATTGGCGAATAGGTTAAAGCTAAATGTAGCACTCACGCAACTTGCAGATAAATCTGTTATCTGCTGGCAGATGACCAGTGGCGCCGTGACGGGGGGGGGACAAATTTTTTTTAGATCTGTTTCCTGTCCCCCCCCCCGTCGACAAGAAAAGCAGAAATAATGCTTCGAAATATTGTCGGAAAATAGTGAGCTTGGCCCCCCCTAAAACAAGAGACCCACGGCGCCCCTGCAGATGACACTGTTATCTGTAGGTTGAGCATGCGCAATGTGATTTCATAGCAAGCGGAAGCTTTTAATACACGAATAAATACAAGAAAAAACAGCATAAACGAACGATGCTTTTTTATATTTTTATCGGTATAGTAGGTAAATGAGGTTTCTAATATTTTTATGTTGTTATTGTTCTGTTAATGAAGTTTAATATGTTGAAATATATCATAAAATACTTTGGGCAACAGGCAACTTTAGCAAGACAACAAACACAACAGACGCATTTTGTGGCATATATTTTGGGCAAGGAAGTGCTCGAACAGTCTAGAGGCTCTAACTAACCTAAGTTTTACCTAGAGGAACAGGAGGACCTCCAGGTTGCAGAGGGGGTGAGCCAGCTCTGTGCATGTTGTTCAGTGGGTTGAGCCCTGATGGTCTAGAGACCACCATTGGTTATACTGAGACAGTAAGGGCTCTCAAGACCTGACAGAGCATGCAAAAACTGTAGGTTTTTCTAGAGGAACAGGTGAACCTCTAGATAACAGGGGAACAGGCGGACCCACGTTCAGGTCAGTCAGCTCGTTGAAATTGAGTCCTAGTTGGACTGGTGACCAACCATTGGTGCAGGGTACTCAACTATGTATGACTGACCCATCGAGTCTCTAGGTCAGGTAGTTAGGTCGCATTTTCGACCTGAATGACCTGTAAAATGCACTTCACGTGGCGAAGTGTTGTCCCAAAGGACAGCACTTCCCTGCCATTATTTATTTAACTCAATTATTTGAACAATTTGGTTACAAATTTACAAGTTACATATAGGTGACTAGGAATATATTTGAGCATGTAGATTCGATCGATATATCAGTACTCGGCTCTGCCTGTGGGGAGGTGGGTGGGTTTTTTTTTTAGTTACAAGGTTTGATACCTTGAAACAAACTTTGAAAAATTTCACTAGCATTGTTTACACACTGACTGAACTCTTGCGAATGCGCGGCAGACACATAAACTGTACCCAAATGTTTTTAATACAAAGAGGACCATTGTATGCATGATGGTGACAGCTATCTTTAGGAGAGCTTTTGATTGGTTACGCCCAAGTTTGCATTAGTTGTTCACATGCTAAGTTGCCAAAGTTCAATTTCTTATCATATTTTATATTTATTAACAGGACACGGGAATAAACGCCTTGTTCTATCAAGGTATTGTTTGAGCTTTCCCTGAGCTACATTTGGAGCTTTCCCTGAGCTACATTTGGTGTGTTGACAGACTGGCAAGGTCTTAGGGCAAATGGAATCTTCTTGAACATGTTACTTCATTAACCGCAATTTATTGCTTTGCATAAATTGAATATTTTTAAATTGGTTTCACTGCTTTTTTTGAGAATTAAACGTTGTTTTGTACGGACAATATTTAAACCATTTTTTGTCTAAGGAGAGTTGAATGAAAATGCAGTGTATATCACAAGGACGTCATCCAATAACTGTTTATTGACTTTATTATTACCATACAATTCTAAAGTATCTAAAAATCGCTCTCCATGGTCGTAACATTATACACATGCATGCACAATGGCCAATGGGAGTGATTAATCATTTAAAGCACAGAATGCATATTTTCTGATTTGTGTTATTCTCCGTTTGATTTTGCATTGTTCTTGCGTTTTCTCTATTGTTCTTGGCATCCGATGTATCGGACACTGAGGGTTTAAGGGTTAACACCTTATTGTTTCATCGTTTCGTTACAAAAGCATGTAAAATCTAATCCAAATATTTAATTTAAAACAGTCCCGCAGAAACCTGAAGTTCGTATACGGAATAAACAGGATATTTTCCGTGATGATGAAGGAGAAATTTTCTCACTATTGTACAACGTGTCATCCTATCCAGCCTCCGATATTTCTTGGTGGAAATCTAAAGATGGTGTAAAATATGACTCCATAACTCGGTGTTTGGCGTCAGCAAGGTGTGAACAACACAGCGGAAAAGAAAATATTACGAAGACAAGTTTTGAAATAAATAATCTTGCCTTTCCCAAAGATAATCTCTTCTACAAATGTAATGCAAGCAACGATTATGGAAATGATTCGAAAACCTTTCAACTACAAGTCTACGGTAATGTAAAATATGTTATGTCGAAATACCTTTTTCTTTCGAACGAAGCTGCTAATACTCAACAGTATTTTATTAGAATGCAGATTAATAACCTTTTAACAAAATGTTACTTTGAAATTTATGCTCTCGTTGCAACAGTGCAGATTTATTATCAAATGTTTTTGATTCCTTATTCTAGTTATGCAATCATCGAACAAATTGCATTCACCAGCTAGCGCTTCGACACCAGTATAATGTCGTCATCATGAGTGATTTAATGTCGCAACACTATTCAATTATAATTTCTTTACAGTGACACCTGAGATAGATATGGAGAACACGTATGCCTTTAAAAAAGGAATGATAATTAACTGTACATTGAAGAGAGCGGACGTCAATCCACCAGAAGTAAACTATACGTGGTATTCATGTGACACTCTCACATGTGATGAAGAAAGTTCGAAACTTAAACTTAAATCATACTCCTTACGACTTGATAATCAGCCAAAAGCTCAGATGAAGTATCGCTGCACAGCCAAAAATGCCGCTGGGAATAATTCTAAAGACATTCACGTGATTAACTTTGAAAGTAAGCTTAAATATTTACCCCACTGAAATATTTTTGCTATTCTAATTATCTATTTCGCCCAAAAAATATCACATTAACAAATAATGTAAACTATATCTACACTAAATGAGCGAGAGGCATACTAGAAACCGCTGGACTTTTGTTTAAAGTCCCTAGGTAAACCATGCCGTATGTAAGAAATAGAAAACATTTTCCGTGTTTCTATACACTTATAGAAACACGCGTGGGAGTTTGGGAGAACGGGAAATAATTAGTGGGAAAACGAGCCCGTAAGGCGAGTTTTTCCACGTTATTTCGAGTTCTCCCAAACTCCCACAAGTGTTTCTATAAGTGAATAGAAACACAGGAAAAAATGTTTTCTATTTCTTTTATAATATAACTCAAAAGACTCGATTAATTTACAAGTTCTCATTACGTACGCATGCTGACCTTTGCTCGTCAATTTCGCTGCATTATAATTGTTTTAAATAGTATTCAAAATTTTATAATTCGCATTAAATTTGTTTTTTTATGATTTTGAATTTTGGCGGGAAAATTTCAGTGTTTCTATACAGTTTTAGTAGAACTATGCAAATGCTGTAATTTGATTGGCTACGCTACTCAAATTAATTGTAGCAAGTAGCGAAACAGCCATCTCCTCGGCGCGATTTTTAACGAATTTATTTCAATATATTATGGAAAACGTTTTGAAATACTGTTTTCTTGCTGGTTTCTACTAAAACAATTAAATTATTCGCTCTCGATTTCTATGAGATGATAGTTAATTCGGGCTTCGCCCTCATCAACTATCACCGCATAGAAATCTTGAGCTCATAATCTAATTGTTAAATAGAAACATGCTTCTCGACCAATCAGCACGCGCGTACTATAAATGTTATATTATAAAATTATATAGTTCATAATTATATAAACTGCAATATTAATTATTATTATTTTGCAAATATTATAACAATATACTTTATGTTCGCGGGCATAAATATGTTTTTGGCCCAAGAACATCAATTGTATTACTATTATTATAATTTTACAGGGCATGGACCTACACTCGGAAAAGAAAATGAAAAATAGAGGCAAGCAGTATATAAAATGAACAGTGCCGCCATCACGCCGTCGCCGGCATTGTATTTACAAAAATTACGAAATACATTTAAATATTTATAGCAGAAAAACGTTTTTAAAAATAATACAAAAAAAATTATAAGACTAGTATTATTTGAACAATATATGAAGTGACATAGTTTAGTGCAATTGCCTGAATAATGCTAGTTTCATTGCCCGATAAAGACAAACGTACATTGACCCATTGACATGGTGTATATTTATATTAATAGTTTTTGGCACTACAGACATTGTCTTCTCGTCTTTTTGGAATGGATTCTTGCTAATTTAGCTTCGAAGATCAATAACTTCTTCTTCGTTTAGTTTTCAGCCATGCATTTTGTCGTTAAATGTGAAAAGGACACTTGCGGTAGCCGTCTCAGTGAGACGTAAAACAATGGTTTTCTGTAGCTCATTGAAATACAGCGTGCTAAAATGTATTTTAGCACGCTATCTTGTTCATTTTAGCCCGGAAAATAGGCCACAATGCCCGGTAAAATTATAATAATACTATATATATATATATATATATATATATATATATATATTAGGCCTAGTACTGATTTTGATAATTGTGTTATATTATTGTCTATCTATATCTTACATAGCATGTTTGCTTTGCTAATGAAGTGCTTAAGAATTAAGTCAATGAAATGCAATCTCCTAACAAACTTCATGAACGCCCACATTTTCGACTCTCCACTCTAGTGCCTTTCATTTCTTATCAACGTTATCACGAAAATAATAACATAATGTGCATGCAGTACAAGGAATAATTAACGTAATTCAATTTCCTTTCGAATAGATCCTTCTGAGGAGTCCACTTCTGACCAGAAACGCACCTTGATTGTTTTCGTCGTCCCAATTGGCTTAATATCCATGATCATTTTGGCCTTATCTTGTTTTGTATTATACAGAAGAAAGAAACTTTATGGCGGCTTTTACCTCTTCTCATATCCTCCCCTACCTGACTACATGGAGATCTTGGATAGAAATGGAAATGTTCACGAGCAACTTCAGAAATTGCCGTTTATTCCTGAATGGGAATTTCCAAGAGAAAGAATAAGGTTTGGTAGGTAACCATGGATATCAAATAGATAAGAAATCTCGAGATTTCCGTTTATGAGTTAACTAGACATACATTAAGACAAGCCCCTCTCCCAATAATAACTGACCAAATTATTATAGCTCAGGACATTGAGCTTTTAGCTACATTACTATTAAATGATGACTCAGTGCCAAAGGCAGCAACACCCTGCACGTTATATGTACCAGTGTTAAAGCGTTCATGGTTAGAGTTGTCTGCCAAAATCCCGTGGGTACCCAAACTTGTTAAGATGCGCCAGTTGTATATGAGAGCCGGGGGTGAGGCACAATTATGAAGTTTGCTTCTCTGATATACAGCCATCTCTAATGTTGGGGTCGATTTTCATGCCCCTTTTCCTTTTCTTTCTCTATTTTTACCCCTCCCCCTTTTTCTTTCTCTCCTTTTTGCGCCGCTATCTATGAGAGTAAGGCTTTCAAAGAAGGAATTACGGTTAGTGCTATATATGTTGCGGCAAAAACGATGAATATCAAATGCACTATAGTCGGTATGGACGCAAGAAATGAGGCAAGAAATTATCATTGTAGAATAGACATTACGATAAATGAAACTCACAGTACCAATGGAGTGGATCATAATATACTGCACCAACAGTGTCACTCACAATGTTACTACGGTCGCACACCCAATAGTTGCCGGTCCCTAAGTAGTAGGTGGTGATGCAGTCATGCTATGAAGCAGCGATGAGATGTAAAAAGGAATGTTTCATACTTTCATGCATCCCTTGCGCCCTCCCACAATTTCACTATATTCTTACTCTATCAGAATTGAACGTCTGTAAAGGAGGTGTATGTATGTAGTCCATGAATCTATGCAAGGCCTATGACTATATATCGCATTTACATCTTATGAACGGTACAGCTACAAAGCTATATGTACATCCTATTACTGTATTCGATACGCCATCTTGTTTTGAGTTCCTGGTGTACATTTGTATACCAGTGAACTCTACATAAACCAAGTGCTAACTCCAAAATAAATCTATATGATTGCTTGATGCCAATTTAATTGAAGATCAGCGCGGCAGACTGCGCGAAAAAAAAATTGTTCTTCTTTTGCTCTGAGGTCCATTCCTTTAATTGCTGCAAATTATTAATAGATCAATGTTTCGAAAGTGACGGCAAGTACATGGCGGTTATCATATAGGGTTGCAACTTGTGGCCGCCAAGTTATCGTTCCAGTCCATTTAGAGTTAATTGAATTGAGACCACTAAAATATCGCGTTGGCCACTTTTATATCGCATTATTTGGTGATTCTCAGCCTCACCAACTAACCAATACCTTTTCTTATTGATAAGGGATCAAACACAGTCCCAAGACTTTCTCGGAGGTGATGGTTTTTTTGGTTTTCCCATACCGTACTCCCACATACAATCATTTTTGTCAAATTGTTTTACCTTGATAAGCTCTACAAACCGCCTACAATTTGTTGTGTATCTGTCTTTTAAATTTGTTAGCACTCGGAATAGAATAGGTCTTGGTTTCCACGATGGCCCTTGAACAAAATATAGTTTTAAAAAACAGTTTAAATACAAAACAATATTATTTTTCAGTCCGCGAACTTGGTTCTGGACAGTTTGGAATTGTTTTGTTAGCAGAAGCAATTGGTATATCCGCATTCCATCCAAGAGATATGTTGAGAGAAAAAGAGGGTGGACGAAGGTTTTCCTTCTTTCTTCGCACGACGAGAAGAAACAGCTACGTCTATTGCAAAGAAGTAACTAAAGTTGCAGTTAAAAGGATAAAAGGTTTGATTTTTCATTAGAACATTACTTAGTCCTTCGTGTATTTGATGATAAAATCGTAGAGTACCGGTATAATAAGATAGCAAAATAATTTATTTCAAGGTTATGCATGCGTTGGGCGTTGTGTTGTTGTTTACTTTTTTCTTTAATAGAAGCACGAGCTGTCATTCCTACGTCAAATTCTACAGATTCTATTGCCATTCGAATGATTACAGCAACATATGATCTCCCACCCCACGTTGAAGGCCTACAAATTTCGAGTTTATCTATTTCGAGTTTATCTATTTCATGCAATGCATGGGTTTGGCACTAATACCTTTGAAGAATCTTCCCAAAGAGAGAGTTTTCTTAAATAAATGCAAAGGTGGTCTATAAAGGAAATTTACATGCTTAATTATATAATATTTTACTCCCTTGAAGCTAATCAAACAACAACGTGATCCGGCGAGATTGATACATGCAGCTACAGTGGAATAAAAAGTTGGCCTTACTGTACAGCCCGCATTGCTTGACAATAGCTACTGAACTTCTATGTATTGTAAATATTTATATTACATTTTTTCGTTTACGAGAATAACGTTGCCAGAGCATAGTGGCACAGTGTAGTGCGTTCCTGTTTATGGAAACTGCCTACATAAGTCTTTGAAATTTTTAACAATTCACCTTCCATAAGCAAGTCCGGTGACTATACTGGTACCTCCCATGGAAAATTTTACGGATGACACCCTTTCTACTGAAACTATAACCGAATCAGCTTCTTTTTAGAAAGAAATAGAAAATAGTCTACAACTACATAAAAATACAAAATAGTTTAAAACTGGTATGGAAAAGTTTCAAATCAAAGATTCAACAATCTAGATTGAAACGTACAGTATATTGAAACTTCTCAAATATTATCACTGCACATTTTTACAGTTATCACTGCACACATTGGTTATCAATGCACACATTGCATGGTTACCACTGCACACATTGGCTATCACTGCACAGATTGATTATCACTGCACAGATTGGTTATCACTACACATTAGCTATGGAGAACTGAGGTGATTGCCATTAGCCCTTACTTCTTGTTGCAGAAAATTATGATCGAAGCAATCTCGTTGATTTGCAGTCTGAGCTGAAGATTTTGATTCATGTTGGTGAACACGAGAATATAGTAAACATACTAGGTGCTTGTACAAAAGGTAAGCAACTACTTCTTCCTTTTCTAATCCCCGAGATAGCCCGGGGGCATAGGTACTAGTTCGCTCACTAGGGAACGCGGAGTGAACAGTCTATTTATTTTGGCGGGCGCTTTGCGACATTTGATAGGTCAACCTGGAGTGAAATAAGGGAAAATTTACTCTGAAAGTCGTTCATGAGCCGTGAAACGAATTTTTTCAATTTTACGTACTTAGTTATAATATGATAAGAAGAGAAATATTAATAGGTTATTGACCGAGCGTGAGGTCTGTACAGTGAAATATCGGGCCGAAGTTTTTTAGTACGAACCAAGCGAGCGCGGTCCGTACTAAAAAACAGAGGTCCGATATTTCACTGTACAGACCGAACAAGCCGAGGTGAAGCGAACCAGGGCTCACTTCGGTCAGCGCAGCAGTTTTCCAAGTGGAATTACTTCATGATGAAACAATGTAGGGGGCATGCATGTATTTAAAGTATATAAATTGTACCTATACACAATCATATACTGCTCTCTATTGCATTATCTGCAGTTAAACCTATATGTCTGTTTGTCATATAATATTATTAATATGGACCAGCTTTAGTTATTACCAAATGCCAATTAGGAAACCTACTAATCATACGAATGTCACAATTTCTCTTTTATTTGCGTTTAACTTTTTGAGGACATATGTATTTAGTAAATCAATAATGCATGCCGTTAGGAATGGTTTCGAATGATACTTATTATACTTAAGATGAGAGTAAAAAGAGTTTTGAATCGAACGAAAAATAATAATAGATAAAGCCATCATAAACGCTATCCTAATTTTTTTATGGGGAAAGAGCAATGGAGTCGAGATCGATATTGCATTGCCTACCATACTTTGCCCAAAATCACTCATAAATTTCAATAGGTAATGGTTCGAACCTGTGGATTATTATGGAATACTGTCCAAATGGAAATCTTCGAGAATTCTTAAAAGGCAGTCGGAATCTGTACAGCTTGGAGGAAGAGTCTTTAATGACAGATCTTTCGCAAGTTTTTTGGTCCAAAAAATTTGATGTATTTGGCTTGGCAAATTGCAAAGGGAATGACATTTTTGAGTTCTCGAAAGGTAAGTTTCTTCCCCAAGTAGTTAAAAATTGCATATGTCAAAATAAATCCGAGATATTTTTCCCGTATCGCCATTACAGAGATGCAGCCCCAAATTTGGGTTTGTCTGCAGGAAGCGTAGGGAGCTCCTCTGGAAAGGACAAGTCATCGTTTCGTCCAAACCTATGAAAAAGTTTCTTTTCAGAAAATTTTATCTTAATAGGATGTTATTTATGGAATTTCTTGCGATGTCAAAATCGTCCAGAATTTGTAAAACACTGACAGTGTCGTTCATTATGCTTATTATCATCCCATTAGTTATAGTCTGTATGTTCTATTTTAATACATGTATAATCGTAGAGAGGTAGTGATATATATTTGAGTTGAAAACGCAGATTAAAATTGTAAAATTAAGATGTGACATAGTAAGGATTCTGTTCTCTGTTGTCTTTACCGTGAATCCTACTGTCGAAAAGCGAATAAATAAATAATGAAATATATTTCTGCATTAATCTTCCTATTTATCTCGTAGATAATTCATCGAGATCTGGCTGCACGAAACATCCTCATTGGACATGAATATAAAGCAAAAGTTGCAGACTTTGGACTGGCAAGAGATGTTTATAAATATCAAGAATATTTGAAAAAGTCGACAGTAAGTTCTTATCTCAGTTTATTTTTGTTCTCTCTGGCTACCTGTTAACAAGTGGCTCAACAGTTCTAACCGTACAAATCAAATACATATAAACTATCCATGTTAAAAGCCAGTGGTTAACGATTCTTGTATTCAGCCCTTGCAGTTGACGACACAATACATGTGATTTTTTGTTTGTCTTCCGCCATTTGGATGGCAAATATTTAAAACTATAATTATGAACAAACTATGCGTCAGATGCCGTCAATTAGCACTCAAAGCAAGGCTGAGGTTATTGCCTTTGCTCGAGAATTTAGAAAGGCCATTTACTGCCAAATTTACTCAGGTATTAAAGCTGCTGTCTGGAGTTTCGTGATGATTTCGCCCACACAAAAGGGCGGATTATTTATCGTGACGTAATAGTCTCTCCAGCCTGCAAGACCCGAATAGAGTACGGTGACAAAATATATGTGCCATTAACATACTTGATTTAGGCAGTGAGAGTCGCTTACGCCATGCAATAGTGAACTACGACATGCGATGCTTTAGCGCCATATTACCAGTGTTTAAGTCCAAACGTAACAACGACGCGTCATTTTTAGTCAAAAGCATGTTTTTGGCACGATGGTTAAGAAAAGCATCAACTTGATCGTTAGTGTCGGGACCAAGGCATTGTCAATGACCTGGTAATAACAAGGATTTTATCTAGACGTGTTTCGTGTGATCTAGGCAAATCATTCTTTATTGATGCTGATATAGACGAACAGTCCGTTGCGCCCAAATTGGACCATGCTTTCGTCCTACATATGTTCACATGCATCCATCAGAAATGGTTCTACCATGCTAATCACCGTTGAAGTCCCCGATTTTCCCATTTTGTAATAGGATAGTTTGGAATGAGCTAATGCAAAAAATCCAATTTAAGATTTCCATGGTTGGTTTGGTTTATGATAATTGTAACATAATCATACTGTTCCAAGAAAATATTGAAGCGATTTTAAATACATCTTCAGAATACAGTACATGCTTGGTATTATTAGACCAGATACCTACAGAATACTCCTGGTCAACGATAGTACTTTCTTGCACCTACCTCTTTTCGACAAACAAAAACAGTTCGTTATTTGTAGCATTGTTCATTTCTAGGGGTTGGCTCCTATAAAATGGATGGCTATGGAGTCTATTAGAGATTCAATATTTACTGAGAAGTCTGACGTGTAAGTACAATTCTTTCTGAGATTGGTTATTAACACCATTTCTGATCGAAACGACCCCAAAACATGTTAAATAGAGACATGTTCATATTTTTGGTCAGCGCCAATGCAATTTAGTAAAGAACATTCAAAATTGACGATTTGAATTGATGAAAAACCTTTACTTTCTTCGTGTGTCGGCGGACTTGCTTTTCTTACAATCGACATTTCAACTGCAGATTTTTTGTATATTACAATTAAAGTTCTGGCAGAAGAATTGGGTTGAATTTACATTGTGAATAAATAACTGAAGGCGTTTTGTGGCTATAAAATGTTCTTCGTATCTAAATTTAGGTGGTCATTTGGTGTTCTACTTTGGGAAATCTTCACATTGGGTAAGTATATTTCGCTGTTTTCAGTTCATTTCACAAATTCTAAACAGAGCCAATTATCGCCGACATTACATTATATAATGTCTATATAGCTTTGTTTCAAAAGTGTTATGTCGGTTTTACCATCATTCAGTAAAACACTGCGTTAAAGGCCGAAGTATATTCGCAATAATTGCACAAGATAATAATTAGTATAATATGTTCCTCTAGGTGGGACACCTTACCCAGGAATGCCTGTTAATGAAGTATATCAATCCTTGTTGAGTGGAAAACGAATGGAACCACCTATTTATTGTCCCAACGAAATGTAAGTAAGAAACTGATGTGACTAAAACTTTTTATTAAAAACACCCAATTAAAATGTAAAAAATATTACAATATTCAACTCATGACGCGATAGATCTCCAGGAATTGTCGATTCTAGCTAAACTGTAAGAATTACATAAACCATTAACAAAATTCTCCACATTTTTCATTTTTTAAAAACAAACTCGTAAAAGAAATCATTGCGCATGTCCGAAGAAAACTGTAAGGGAGAAAATAAGTTAAGAACGAAAGTCCAGTTCAAGATGGGGAAGGATATAGCACTGCAATGATCTGCATGTACGTCATGCATACGAAACCCACTGTTTAAATGCAAAACCATATACTAAAGTAAACAAATGAATTAATACTGATACTGTGTTTACAGCTTCAATGTTATGTCTATTTGTTGGAATGAAAATCCCAAAGATCGCCCGAATTTTCGCAGTTTAAAAGAAATAATACTCTGCGAAATACCTTGTTGTAAAGAAATGCTTCAGGTTTGTACGGAATATTTAGCAATTAGTTTGGTTTCATGGCATTGTTAAAATTTAGACTTTTTAGATGCATCATTCGTTCCCCATGCTGAAGCGATTGTCAAAATATTGTTTCTTAACTGTAGACATCTACCCACAACGACGAAATCGTGAATAGTTGTCCAAACACACCTACGAAATCTGATTTGATTGAATCAGAAGAAGCCAACGCAAACGAATCACAAAATATAAACGTAGTTTCAAGTAGTAATTGGTTACAACTTATAACTAGTGTATAAACTATTGAACTACTTATAAAAGCTAAACATTTGAATAAACCATTAACATCCCGACTAGAAGAACTATTCCAAAACAATAACCCATACACCTAAATGCCTAACCCAGGTTGTTAATCACCCGCGGGCGAAACTGCAATGTAGAACTTGAAATCCTTGTGATGTATGATAGATGAACACGTCAGCCAGTCAATCTAGAAGAGAAAAAATACTCGTTTTCCGAGTATGAGCCGCAAAGTGTCTTCATTAGGAGAGTTGTATGTCGAGAAATGTGTCTTTTTTCTTCTCTATATTACCTGATTGAAGTTTTCATGCAAGAACTATTTATAACAAAAAATTCTCCCATTGCCATGGCTAGAAATCCAATACAGTATGCGGTTTGACCTGCAGGCTCAAATTACATAAATTGTAGATTTAACTCATTTAAGCAAGTTCACAAATGTTAGTTCACTTAGGTACTAGGCACCATAGGATATTCAAACGTTAGATGTAGAGGTTTCTTAGTACTACAATGCACGTACAAAGCTTTCAGCATTGGATAAGGAATATCTAAAGCCAAAACTATATCCTGTGTACGTTGAGCTTTATTAACATATGCTATTAATGAAGGGCTTGCAATTGCTAATTTCCTTTGCAAATAGCAATCCAATGGCGGAATATGAGACATTTTTAATACAACAACTAAGCGTAAAGATTATAAAATATATAAGAAACAATTTATATGTAAATTGCCTCTGTATTGATGAATTTCGCAAAGCGCAAAAGTTGATTCCCACAGAAAGTGGTATTTACCAAGCCAAATCTCAAATTTAACGGGTATTTGGCTATTTTGACTGAGTATTTGCGCCTTAATTTCTGCATCCAAGATCAAATAAACATTACAGCGGTAATCAATATTGTTTCATCTAACATGACTTATTTGTGTAAATAGTTATTAATATTTTATAGTATTATATCAAACGATCCCTTGAAAAGCAGCAATAGCTGAAGGGCTATCGTTTTTAAATAACTTTTATAAATAAATAAATAAATAAATAAATAAACACTATGGAAACCATAACAACAGTTCTAAAATGGCGACATGAACGAAGACAAGAAGCAACGTATTGCTTCGATTTTCATGTCGTGTTCAGTGTTTATGTCGGCGCTTGGACTATCGAATTACAACTACTCGGCAGCACTTAAATCGTACTTTTTTATGGCGTTTGGGAACCTACTTAAAGACGTAGATACGTTCTAAAAAGCTTCGCAAAACAAATAATGAATATTGTCGAGTGTATTCAGACGTGCACATCACAGCTAAACCAACTGATTATTGCCAAAATAAAGGCTTACTTTGGCCAATTATTGGGATTTAACACTAATTAACAGCTAGCCAATGAGCGACAGCTATCTTAAAATGACGTAACGTTCTCTTTGATCTCTACGTATAACTGGGTTGATATTAAAAATTTCAAGATGGCGGACTACCCCAGAGCGGGAATTGCCAGAGGAGGAATCGTAATACCGTGATGCGTTGCGATTTAGTGCATATTAATTCATATTATCAGTTCGCCGGAGCCAGCCGTTCATTCTTCGGTTGGTTGTCGCAGTGACAACATCAACACAGAAGTGAATTATGTCCCAATAATGATGATACAGAAATCTGAAACTCTGGCCCAAGGAAAATTTGATTTCATGATATATTAATTAATTTGTTGTTCAAGTCCACTTTGAAAAAACGTTTGGTGTTAATTTTCAACCTGCATCATGCGTAGAATTAATACGGCTTTATAAACGATTATACTTAAACGTACAGGCATTTTTGCTTTTTATGTAAAGCCCAGACTGAATATGTGATATCGAATACATTTCCAGTATTATTCTCAAGGTAAGGTAGCTAAAATTTTACCAGTAATAATGGATTTTATATTCAATACCAATTAAATTAATTGATACAAAAAATTAAACATGATAGACAAGAAGGTTCCCCATCTGACATTTCAGCATTCATATTAATATTAAAACTGTCTTTGTCAATGTTGTGTGAATGTTGTGTGAATGTTGTTTGAATATAGGGGCCGTTTTGCTTAATTATGTATAAAAAATAACAATTGTAGTAAAAAGTGCATGCATTCTCTGAAAATCACCGACGTCTTGAAAACCCGGGCCTGTAGGCTTCAGCCTACTCTTCCCATTGGGTTATCCGGCATTGTCTGAGATTGGTTTACGATCATTACTATTATGCAGATGAATGAACATCTTCAGTTAGTTACTGAAATTGAAAAACTCACGCTTGTGCTAAATGTTAATGTGGTGATAAATTTTAAATGTATTCACACGTATGAGAGCAAGGAACTGATGTCTAACATCAATGCATCTGAGTTAGCAAATTGTAGCTCATGTAAAAAGGAATGTTATTGGAAAGTTTCATTGCATTTGAAGAAGTAGAACTATTTGTTTTTATTTTTTGAAAGTCGCATACAAAATGCCGAGATCGTTGAAATTTGATTCCCGCCACTGATCTGAAAATATAGTACCAGGATCGAGCTTCTATACCTATGAAAATTGAAGCCAGTTTTGGATTTGGCGGCCATATTGGAGTGACCACCAATGGCCGTCGTAAGTCCAAGCAATTTGAAGGAAGTATTTTCAATTTGCGCTGTGTTGGGCGATGGAATTATTGAAATTTAATTGGAAATATGTAAAGGAGTTTGTATATTGTTAAAAGTCACCGATTTGGTTTGATTTCGGGCGTTTCTCGGCGAAAAAACTGTTCGCGTGTATATGTTGTTGTCAGCCATGAGTGAGCATATTCACGTGAAAATTTTGGAATAAATCGCCGTACTGTGCCTCTCGGCGTAGTAATCAAAGAAATTACAAGAAAGGAGACAGTTCCACATGTGAAAGTAATACTGGGCAAATAAGTAATACGGCCTTAAAACGGGTTTTTGTGACGATTAAAGCCGACGAACTTTGCGTGTTGTAGCTACAATTAATAGTTGATTGTTGTTGCCCGGCGAACAGACGTTGTTCATACTTGTATCAAATACGACAGTATATTTAACAGGTCCAAGAAAAAGTACTTATGCTGTTATGCATTTTTCATTGTATTTACTAAATTATACTGGTCAGATTGATAGAATTTGTCAGAATGTACCACTACAAATTTGTCTACTGTGTCTCAAGAGATTGGTTACAGGCCATCTATATAAACCATCATGCTGTGGCATTTAGTTTCCTTATGAATTAAGTGAACAATTTATTTACAACATGTATTTGAATCTTGAATCTGTGCAGAGGAAGCAGGGGTGGTAGTGCTAGTGGGGAATACATGCTCTGTTGGAAACCCCATGCTCCATTGGGGAAATATATCAGGGATTGTCATATTCAGTTGCTATGTTTGAGCTACAAACCATGTAATATGCATTAAGTCTTGGTTCAAAAATTAATCGACTCCCTTTCCAGAATCTGAAATTTAAATTGTTTTTCAGTATCCATTCCAACTGGATTACCCATTCCTGACCCACCTCACTGTTACAAGTAACAATAACAACATAAGACACAACAGTCAACAACTAGACACTAAATAAGTTGGTATTGTGATATACTAAGATGCATATAAACCTTAAGCAAACTTCTGTACATCTGTCTTGAATGTTGATCAATTAAGGCATTTAATGTTATACCAATGTTTGAAGCTTTGTAGTATCCAGTCAGGATACAAGTCATTCACAGTTTAGTATCCAACACCAAATTTTAGTATCTTGTGGATATTGGGATACTGCAAATTTCAGACCTTGCCTTAAAAGGATGGCCTGATATATTTAGCCCCTGTTCTTTGCTGTGCCAAGGAATTGATGACACCATAGTTGACAAGTAGATTAGGAACCTAATGGCTAATGGCCTAGTTTAAAGACATATTAAAAAGAAATTTAATAAAAACATTTGTCAATGAGAAATTTTACAATAGCATTGGCCAGTTATGGTATGCTGATTTATTGCAAAATTCTTCACAAGATACAGAATGTTTCAGACAGGTAAAATCTTTCACAGAAATTTAAAACGTACTTTTACAAGAAATCTACAGTATAAAAATTAAAATAGTTTATGACTTCACTACAAACATAATACTAAATTTGAAGCAACTCAGCACAGAAAGTATTAAGTATACTATTATAATATTTACAAGCACTATAAATTCTATATGTCCTATATGGCGACAGTGCATCACTCCATCACGGCCACTTCGGTGATAGGCCTGAATCGGTGATTCCTCATTATTTATACACGCAATATTACTCCCACAAGATGTCCTGTCTCGTTTCTTGATTTACTATTACTGCGGAAGGCAACATTGTCATTATTGTAGCTACAACACGCAAAGTTCGTCGACTTTAATCGTCACAAAAACCCGTTTTAAGGCCGATCTTTCACCATCACTATTTGCCCAGTATTACTTTCCCATGTGAAACTGTCTCCTTTTTTGTAATTTCTTTGAATACTACGCCGAGAGGCACAGTACGGCAATTTATTCCAAAATTTTCACGTGAATATGCTCACTCATGGCTGACAACAACATACACACGCGAACAGTTTTTTCGCCAAGAAACGCCCGAAATCAAACCAAACCGTTAACTTTTAACAGTATACAAACTCCTTCACATGTTTCCAATTAAACTTCAATAATTCCATCGCCCAACACAGCGCAAATTGAAAATACTTCCTTCAAATTGCTTCAACTTACGACGGCCATTGGTGGTCACTCCAATATGGCCGCCAAATCCAAAACTGGCTTCAATGGACCTTTAACCTCATAGCTTGTGGGGCCGCAATGCAACTGGGAGTTGGGTATCTCGTTCATTCTTTTTGAAATCGCCGCCATGTTGGGACGATTTTATTGAGTTTAAGAATTCAACGATTTTCACTTGTTTACGTATGGCAAATAACCGCCTTATGGACGTAGTTTTGTCGCGTTTACGTTCGACGATATTTATGGCAAAAATGAGCGAAATCGCCGCAGTGATGGCCGAGAAAATGCATTTCGTATCGATCGAAGGAGTGGGCAAGTTTCGAGAAAAACATTCTCTTCGCAACGTCTCTTGTCCTGTTTTGAGGTGAGTGTCCTTCTGCATTATATTTTAGCAAATTCTTTTAGTCTGTGGCTATTTCGGCGAGCTTTTTCTACCCCGATTTCGTATTAGCTGTACTCTTAAGCATCTGATCTTGTAGTTCTGAGTGGTTTAATTTGATACATATTTGGTCGATTGTTTGCGAAATTAACATGGCCGACTGGCTCTTAAACTTGAGCAGTTTTGGCGCGAAAATGGCCGCTTGAATTCTGGTTTCGTTAAAATACACTAAAGTCATACTTGCTCGATATATTGCTGCTGTTTTCGGTTCTGTTTATCCTTCGTGGCTGCTCTGGTTTTTGTCTTCCTAAAGCTAGTTGGTAGCACTTGAAATAATTTAAATACTGAGTATTTTTTAGCCTGTGCTAACCATAAATTTCCTATCTAAAAATTATATTTTGTATTGTTAAATTGTTTAAGCATTAAATAGGACTATAGGTAATATAATTTGGGTTTAACAAATTGTTTTTAATAAATATAATTTAGAAATAAATTTTTAAATATCATATTTGTATATATTGTATATAAAATTGTAAATAGTTTTAGTGCTAGTTAAATTTTCTTAAATATAAAAATGGAAGACAATCCTTGCACCTCGATGGATGCAGATCAATGCACATAGTTAGTGGAAGAAAAACTGTTGTGTTCCACAGTGTCTAAATAACAGTCTACGAAATCCTGAGCTTTCGTTTTACTCAATACCTAAGGATGAGAAACTAAAAAGGAAATGGCATAAAGTGTTAAAAACAAAGGGGTTGTTGGAAATAAAGCAATATTACAGGGTGTGCTCAGCACATTTTCTTGATGGAAAAAAGTCATGCATTAACAATGTTCCAACCATATTAACGAACTGTGGTAATCAACCAAGAGAGAGAGTGTTGCAAAAGCCTGATAGCCCCTTACCAAATGAGCCTCATGGTTCTTTCGAAGACATTTCTTCTGAACCCAGCAATACAACACCTAAATATAACATGGCAACTGAAAACACAAGCAGTAGTTCTTTGACAGATGAGCTAGTTACTTCTAACATTAGTCAACCTGCAAATACAACATCAGAGCATGACATAGTAACCGAGAATGCTAAATTAAAAGAGCAAGTTAAACAACTCGAATCCAAATGTACATCCCTTGAAAACAGTCACGAGGCTTATATAACATCATCTCAGCAATGCTTCGACTTATTTCGACTGGAAAGATTTCTTTTAGTGATATTGACTTTTTTTTTTTTTTTGGTTTTCCAGATCATGCAACCAAATTTTTTTTTTTTTGATTACTTGTCATGCAGTAGTTTGATTTACTATGGGTCAAATAAGTGTGAAATAACTAAGCTCAAACAAAAAAAAAAGTTGGCTATGTGCGTTGTTTTTTTTTCAACAAGACCTAGCACACAGATTTGGCATATCGTGTATGTATGTATCCAGAATTTGGATTACTTGGCTAATATTTCTTAATCAGCGACTGTGTGCACTCCCTATTTGGCCCACAAGAGAATGCATTAATCAAAACATGCCATTGTGTTTCAAGCAAAACTTTCCACAAACTAGAGTCATTATAGATTGCACAGAAATAATGATCGAAATGCCGTCATCATGCAGGAGCCAATCTGCCACTTTTTCATCTTACAAAAACCATAATACTGCGAAAGGTTTGCTTGGTGTGTCCCCAAATGGGTACCCTAGTTTTGTCTCCAGTTTGTATGCTGGTCGAACCAGTGACAAAAAACTAACAAAGGATTGTGGGATCCTTAATTAGCTTGAGCCGGGTGATCAAGTTATGGGATACCTTTTCAAATGTCATATCCTTGTATAAAACAGGCTCATCAACCTCGTCACCTCTGGGCACATGCCACTGCTGTAAGACTTGTGTGCACGTCAAATCATCTGGCACCTCTGTTAGTTCCAACTCAATGTAATCAAGGATTTGAAAGAGAACAGCGGCAACATGCTTACAACAGCCTCCCTTGCCAGCCTTACAAGAACAATTACCATGTGTAACTTCACCAGTGTTTTGATTTAAATGGGCATAAACAATATATATTTGTTTCTTCATTGATGCACTGACACAAGCTTTTAACAAGAAGTGAGCTTCGCTACCTTTCATTACATCATATTTAACTTCGACTTTGTTTACATATCTATCCTTAATTAAACAAGCGGTATCCCAGTTTCTTGTGTCTGCTAGCATCATTTTCGCCTTCAACTCCTAAGTGCTGTAGTAGCAAGGCATGGCTAAATTTTGGCAGTGACTGTAGATCTTTGGTCCATCTTATCGTTTCTATTTGCTCTGTGCATTGGTCTGCATCCATCGAGGTGCAAGGAGTGTCTTCCATTTGTATATTTAAGAAAATTTAACTAGCACTAAAACTATTTACAATTTTATAATTTTATATACAATATTTACAAATATGATATTTAAAAATTTATTTCTAAATTATATTTATTAAAAACAATTTGTTAAACCCGAATTATATTACCTATAGTCCTATTTAATGCTTAAACAATTTAACAATACAAAATTTAATTTTTAGATAGGAAATTTATTGTTAGCACAGGCTAAAAAATACTCAGTATTTAAATTATTTCAAGTGATACCAACTAGCTTTAGGAAGACAAAAACCAGAGCAGCCACGAAGGATAATATATCGAGCAAGTATGACTTTAGTGTATTTTAACGAAACCAGAATTCAAGCGGCCATTTTCGCGCCAAAACTGCTCAAGTTTAAGAGCCAGTCGGCCATGTTAATTTCGCAAACAATCGACCAAATATGTATCAAATTAAACCACTCAGAACTACAAGATCAGATGTTTAAGAGTACAGCTAATACGAAATCGGGATAGAAAAAGCTCGCCGAAATAGCCACAGACTAAAAGAATTTGCTAAAATATCATGCAGCAGGACACTCACCTCAAAACAGGACAAGAGACGTTGCGAAGAGAATGTTTTTCTCGAAACTTGCCCACTCCTTCGATCGATACGAAATGCATTTTCTCGGCCATCACTGCGGCGATTTCGCTCATTTTTGCCATAAATATCGTCGAACGTAACCGCGACAAAACTACGTCCTTAAGGCGGTTATTTGCCATACGTAAACAAGTGAAAATCGTTGAATTCTTACACTCAATAAAATCGTCCCAACATGGCGGCGATTTCAAAAAGAATGAACGAGATACCCAACTCCCAGTTGCATTGCGGCCCCACAAGCTATAAGGTTAAAGGTCCATTTTCATAGGTATAGAAGCTCGATCCAGGTACTATATTTTCAGATCAGTGATTCCCGCACGCGAAATCAATACGAAATGCCATATAAGGTCAGTGTTGATTTCTATAAACCAATGAAACTCCGCCATCTCGGCAATGACATCACGAGGAATCGATTGCCGGTACTTTCAATACGCTAGGGAGCAAAGTCGCGGAGGTTTTAGGTTCCGAAATTGTCCGAGCGTGCGCCGACAAAACCGGATTTCGGAACAAATAATACATTTTGACGAGAATTGCCGTAAAAGGGCTAGATTATGTCCTATGATTACAAAAATGGTATCAAACTAAAGGGATTGGAAATCCCCATCGAATGGTGGTATTTACCATTCGATGGAAGGAAACCAAAGGTAGGAAAGCGAAATGAATATTTAATTAGTTTGTATTATTGTTAATTTGTAAACAAATACAACTACAGAGGTGTTTGAAGGGGCTAAATCGGCCGCGTAGCGTTGTAAACAAACACAATTTACTTCTCTAAAGAGATCGTAACACGCTCAATCGAACGGTGATATTGTCATCTACATAGCATGCACTGAACCGAAGATATGAACGTTGCAGAATCGTAGGCTACCAGTGGCCTACGGCAATCGCAGCCACCTTGGGGTGACTTGACACAACAATAATCTGTAAATCACAGATCAGTGCAAGTAACAGGTATATAGATATAAAATATAGATGAGATCTTACACAATAACAGGTCGGCATGCATTTGTGATATTAATCTCATGGTATTGGGCAACCCTTTTTGAACCCTTTATCGTTATGGTTAATCAATTTCTCCACTTGATCTGCGACTCTGAGTCAATGACTTGACTTGTTACAACACTGAGGATTGTCCATTATATATACTTTTGGCGATAAAGCAAGCACGTTTGAGAACCTGGGCTAACGGTATCTCCATACAACATTCCTATATTTTTTCCCATTCAGTGTGCAAGCATTGAATTGGCTTATTACTGGAAGGTTTAGTATCTTTGAGATGGACGAATAACGTCAAGGGGTATTGGATATTAATCTAAGGAATTGTAGATATAATGCTATATATAAGGAATTGTGGATATGTTGCTAGAGGGCCAACGTTTCAGATTTCATACTCAAAGTTACATAATGCCTGGTTTCGATTTAGTCTTAAATGTGAACATATCAAGGTGACCAGTGTAACAGAGTGTGGATATATCTCTACTGTAGCCAGTTAAAATGATTTACAAGGAGAACACAAAAGACAAGATAGATCCAGACTCTTTCTCATCGTCGAACATGACTTAGTCATGACAGTCACGACCAAATGGAAAGCAGACCTAAAATGCAGACTGTCTATGTCACTGTAAATGATATAGATAGATGGATAGATAGATAGAAACTTTATTTAAAGAGGGTGACACTTAATAGTATGAAGTACTATGAACTTGTGGCCCTCTATTTACAACATTTATATATCTATGGGTATATCAAAATTTAAACTTTCAGTATACTTGAAAAGGCTATGTTATATACATGAGGTATATATAGGACATTACGTTACGTTACATTGCATTATAAATATTTTATATCTTATCATTATATTACAATATATTAATTAAATTTGATAACAAAGCTTGAAACTTTATATAGTGTTCAAGCTTAGGTAAATTAGGTAAAGATGAGGTAAAAGTTAGTACAATAATTTTCAGACAAGGAATGTTGTTTCCCCATGAACTTTCACCACTTCAGTAGTGCTTTGTCTACAGTATAAAGGTTATGATAAATGGGCCGTATGACTATTAAAAGTAGTCGGTCTCAACATGTTTTGAATACTGAAATATGAGTATATGAACTCTTAACTTCTCTGATGCGGTGACAGAAAAAATAGCACTTATCCCTAGTTCATAGTTTTCCATGCCTCTTTCCATCCCCACAAGATTTTTAACGTTTGACTGGTTTTGTGTGCGAATTAAAATACTCAGCTTCGATTCTCTTTGACAGTTCCATTTGATATTAAATTTCACGATATTTTTCAGTTCCTATCATCTTTTCGATATGTAAAACGTATTAGACCAAACGAATTTCCAGATTTTCGACTGAAGAGAATCAATCAGCGCCCGAGCAGGTGGGTAAATTTTTGCCACATGCCAAATTGTAGAAGCAACCAGATTATTAAGGAACGTTGATTTTCCACGCAAGGTTAGTAATCTTTACTCCCATTTCTTTATCACGCCTATAAACTTCGCCGAAACTTCGTCCCATGTTTCAACACTGGCACTTTTCATACCAAAATACAGACCAACAATTTTTAAACTTGAATTGACCCAAGTTAAACCGCACGGCGAATGAGCACGAGAACGCCACCTGCCCAACGAAATTATTTTTGATTTGAATGCGTTGAGACTCGAACATATTCATTACAGACATCAATAACTTTAAAAATGCCATAGGTATTTGTCACTATTCATGTGTTATCATCTGCAAAATGAGATATCTTGGCGTCTTTCCCACCAGGAAGATGTAACCCTTTTATCTCCCAGCACTTTCGAATAGCTTGACCAAACACCTCCGAGACCATCACAAATAACAACGGAGACAATCGATACCCCTGACGAACGCCACGTTCCATGTTGAAAAACTCTGAAACATAACCATTTGATATGATAGCACTTTGGATTTTGTTATAAAGACAATGAATCAAAGAACGAAACGTTGGGCCAAAGTTCATAGTTGACCAAATTCGATCAAGAAATTCCTAATCAACATAATCAAACTCCTTTTCTTGATCAATAGAAATAAAATCAACACACTGTTTGCTCATCAACCTAAAGATAGTCACAATGTGACGAAGAAGGGTCGCATTATCTTCATTCGAACGACCCAGGACAGCACAGCGCTGATTAGGGTGGATAATGGTAGACATTAATGGTTTAAGACGATTCACCAGAACCTTCATTAAACTTTTATAATGCACATTCAAAAGCGATATCGGACGCAAGTTTTTCAACAATTCAGGATCGTCCTTTTTGAAGAGGAGCGAAATGAAAGCTTGTCGTAGTGACTCAGGCATTATGCCGTCCGTAATGCAATTATTTGCCATCTCTACAAAGTCATCCTTTAAAATATCTCAAAAAGCCATGTAAAATTATTTTGGAAAACCATCCGAACCGAGAGTTTTACCATTGGACATTAATTTCAATGCTGCCAAACATTCACTCCTTTTGTCAGAAAAAAACCTTGACGGCTGCACGTTTGTTTCTCTCCATTTCGCTTTACTCCGAATTTCATTTCCTTTAATAAGTTTGAAATCAATATTTTCCAATTCCGATTTGACAACATCGAGTTATTTTACTTCCACGTCCGATAACTGCGTTTTTGCCACAAGACGGAAGATAAGAGTTCAAGAATCCCGTTCTCTCGTACTTGGATTTGAGAGACGCTTTTTTGCTGCATTTTATCCTGGATCTGCCGCTATTCTATCATTCGCCAACATTGCTGAAATACTGTTTCGTTTGTTTCCAATTTGTCCAAAATTTGATGATCTTATCATGGACAGATTTGTCGTCAAGCATTGAAACATTCAGCTTCCAAACTCCTGGACCAACATTATTACTGGAGTGTTCAACTTGAAACGAAACACGATCAAATCTGAAACAAATCATGATCAGAGTATGGATACGTTAAAATCTCGGTGTCAATATCATAGTCTTTCAGAAGAGAGGAGGAAATATAAAATTTGTCCAAACCACATTTGATGGACCCAAGCTTGTTCTGCCTCAATTAGCTGTCTTCCATCCGTAGGTACGTAAGTACTAAGAAAACGAAAATCCTGATTGCAGAACGTACAATCCAACATAGTAATTCTCCCCACACTATCGCATCAAAAACTGAAGTTTTTAAATCTCGACGAATCACGGAATAGTATGCCAACGTCGCAACTATTAGCCTGTATCGCAGACGCTTACCTTCACATATTTCCGGTAGGAAAGGTTAGCGTCTGCTAATTGGAGGAATAATTCTTGTTCTGGCACGTGATTTTTCCCAAGAACTTGGGAAAAAATCAAGGTCGTTTATTTCAGTAAGGGGCGAGATTTCACCTTTACCTTTCACTAGATTTCGATCGTTTCCTTTTGACAAAACAGTGCAACAAAGAATACACTCTTCGGACGCCATGAATAATTCATAATTAATTATTTAAAAGCGGGAAATAATTATTTTCTGATGACGTAAGCCAGAACAAGAATTATTCCTCCAATAGACCACTTGCCTTGTAGCGATGCCCGCTGTGCATGACGGTAGGAGTCGTGTCCTTGCATTCGAACGAAATGGCGGGCGAGGAGCGAGCGATTTTGTTTTGAAGATGAAATGGCGGATTTTTAATAACTTTTTACATCCATCAATACATTTTATCTGCGGGGAAACAACAAGGGGGCTATTGACTATAAGTAGGTGTAATTTCATGACGTTCTGTGTAATAATGGTGAAGAAAATGCGTTGGAAAAGATGGGCCATGTAAACACGTTTCGCAAAAACGTTTTGCAAAAAACTAACCTCACGAACAAAAACAAGACAATTCACGTTTTACAGTAAGATCGGATAATCTTTTTTACATACTACCTTTAACTGATAATTGTTTGTACTGGAGATCTAGGTTATTTAGAATCCATAAGCTTATGAATACCATTTTAAGCTTTGTGAAATTGACAACTTTTTGTGATGATTTTGTTCGAATTTGTCATGCAGAGACCTTTCATCTCTTTGACCACAAGTTTTAGCTTAAATTTCTCCCATCTGAATAAAATCACTATAGCTATATCAATAATATTTAAGAGTGAGAATGTTCTCGTGATTTCGTTGCTATTTTATTAAAAAAACCCATATTATTTCACAAGGAAGTGGGGTCGTGGAGAACTGCTTGATCAGTTACAATATAATTGCACATGTACTGCAACATGAAATTTAGGTAGTATGCTAACCTTATTCTTGTTCAATTACAAGAAAATATGTTACTCAACATGCTGTAATTGTCTGTAAAGATAAATTTCTATTTGAAAGGGTTGACATTTTTGTGTGTGTGTGTGTGTGTGTGTGTGGTCACACATAAATGTTTTTGGTTGTTGGTGTGGTCACACATGCAGCCAGTGGTGATAAATAGTCTGGGGTGCAAATATTGCATGGTTGTCAACAAATATCTGCTTTTGGTTGCTGAAAATTTAAGTCCTCAATTAAGGCCTTTGACTCATACATAATCCAACTGCTTCTGTGATTTGTATAGTCCAAGTTATAACACTTTGGCAGTTGATGATAGTGCCCCCCTTCACCTGCCCATGTTGATAACACAGCAAGATGAGAACTAACATCAATACTATGTGAGAACACTCTAAAACAATATAATATAATAGTTTTCACAATTTGTCATTTGTATATATATTGTACATTCAATATTTTATATGATAGCCTTTATCTTTATATAGTTTTCACAATTTGTCATTTGTATATATATTGTACATTCAATATTTTATATGATAGCCTTTATCTTTATAACCCCATAGCATTCACTGGCAAAGTTTTAGGAACTTAGATACCCTGTTATAGCTAATAGCTGCTTAATAAGCCTGAGAGCAAGACAAATTTGTTGGGAGAGCAAGATTAACTTGTTGGAACTATGAAAGAGACAGCTTGCACTTAATAGTCTTGCAAAAACAATTCCAAAACACTTACAGATAACTTTCAGACTTACAAATAACAAATTTTCACTATCAGACTTAAGATATCTCAACTTTCCATCAAGCACTTTGTTTTTATAGTTGTTAATATGCAGATTAGTTGTTAATTGGGCTCTTGTAGAGATACTATTATTGCATGGCAAGACCTTTATTACCTATTCATGCATGGAGTGAGTATATGTTATACCATCAACCCAGTCTGGTAAACTGATAAATTTTGGTACAGATCACATGCATGCATACTGGATACTGAAAAGTATCAGACCAAGTGAACCTTCCTATTAAAATCTACAGTACAGTCTGTGGTTTTGGTAGACTACATATGTAAATAATTAGGAGAATAAACCCATTTTCTATTTCCTGCAAATATATGTGTACATATGTGGATATACAAGTACAGAATGCACATCTTACCAGACTAACCCATTCCATTAAATTGTAGTACCAACTCCAGCCAACAAAAATACTATATAATTTACTAATAGGGATTTTAAACATTTCATGTAATCATGTTAAGATTAAGTCGGAGACTAGGCAAAGGTAAGAAAGTGTGTAACACTGTAACTTGAAGTAAGCTGTTATTTGATTATTTCTAAGAAAGTAAACAACAAGAGACTGCCAGTTCTTATTAAAATGGCATTTTGCCCCTATGGGAGTATTAACTCCATACATTGTTCAAAACATTTTCCATCAGAAAGTCCATGTATTATACTACAAATCTTTCATAGTCAAAGAGTACGTGTTAAAAACATAGCCAAATGCTTAAACGTTGTATACGATTATATACTTGAGAAGCAATTTTCAAAATACAAAATTGTGTACAGTATATAAAACATCTATACTATCAATGCGGAATACAAATCAAAATATGCGTTATTAAACTAGATCCAAAAATATATAATACAGCAATGAAATCACGAGAACATTCTCACTTATGATTTTGTTCGGATGGGAGAAATTTAAGCTAAAACTTGTGGTCAAAGAGATGAAAGGTCTCTGCATGACAAATTCGAACAAAATCATCACAAAAAGTTGTCAATTTCACAAAGCTTAAAATGGTATTCATAAGCTTATGGATTCTAAATAACCTAGATCTCCAGTACAAACAATTATCAGTTAAAGGTAGTATGTAAAAAAGATTATCCGATCTTACTGTAAAACGTGAATTGTCTTGTTTTTGTTCGTGAGGTTAGTTTTTTGCAAAACGTTTTTGCGAAACGTGTTTACATGGCCCATCTTTTTCCCAACGCATTTTTTTTTTTCATTATTATTACAGAACGTCATGAAATTACTTATAGTCAATAGCAATAGCCCCCCTTTCCCCCCAGAGCAGAAATGTGATGTATGATGTAAAAAAAAAAAAAAAAATCCATTTTCATCTTCAAACAAAAATCTCTCGCCCGCGCGCGCGCCATTTCGTTCGAATGCAAGGACACGACTCCTACCGTCATGCATAGCGGGCATCGCTATAAGGCAAGTGGTCTATTAGCAGACGCTAACATTTCCTACCGGAAATATGTGACGGTAAGCGTCTGCGATGCAGGCTACGCAACTATTAGTTGATCCAAGACCCCAATATCATTTTAATCCAGATTCTCTATTCCATATGATACAATCATCCACAGATGAAACATGTGTTTCTTGAAGGAATATCACATCAAATTTTTCAGATTTTAAATAGTCAAACAGCAAAGAACGTTTATTTTAGTCCCGGATCCCATTAACATTGACAGTTACGACAGAAAAGTAAGCCATTTGTGTTTCTTTTTCGGTTTCTTCTTCTTGTTCCGTCGAGCTGCAATGACAGCAGCCACACGCGAAGGCTCACTCGACTCGACGTCGTGTTGAACGTGCGGAATGGACAAATCTCCTTCCGCCTTCCGCTTGTTATGTGCCGCTACTTCACCCACGCTCGTTTCTTTAACAGGCTCGTCATGCATAGACTCATCACCAATACTGAGCGATGCATCATCCATTTTGCCGCCGCCATCCCGAGACACGTCACTACTAAATTCATCATCTCCATCGCCACCATCCTGAGTTTTCTGACTTATATTTTGAGCTTAAGCATTCTCGCTTTGCTGTGTCTGATTTTGATGCTCAACTTCATTTTCATCCATCTGCCGATTTAATGGGTTATCAAGGCAGTCCGACCTCACCTGGCCAAAATCACCACATAAGAACCAGTTAATACATTGACGCTGGATGCCTGGCCATTTTTCTCACATCTAAAACACTTGACATCGTTGACACAAGTGGCAATACGATGCCCATAAGCACCACACCGTCCAAATAAAGGTACTTACCATCAACCACTACTTCAACATACCATTCCACAACACCTCGATCCACGCGTCGAACCATTCCATCACCACCACCACGAGTCACGCCATTTCCACCACAAGCCACATCTTCGACACCACGAGCCACGCCCTCGCCATCACAAGGCACGCCATCACAATCATGGGCCACGCCATCATCACAACGAACGACACCACCAGCATATATGGCTTACATTTGAAAAATAGGGTTTCTGCATCCCTGGCTAACAACATCAAGAACTATTTGAATAATAATTCACTAATTATCTTAAATCATAGTTTCATAGAGAACCTCATAGACCCAAATAATCCAGTATTAAATCAAAATGAAGGGGTATACCCGAAACCTAAAGGCTTTAAAATTGGACATTTAAATATTGCCAGCTTAGTTAAACATATATAAAGAGGAATTGTTGGTTTTTCTTGCTAAACAAACGTTCGATATAATGCATGTGTGCATCAATGAAACAAGACTTGACCGCTCTATAAACAATGTACCCTTAAGTTAAAGTACAGGGTTATGACTTAATAAGACGAAATGGGAATCGAAACGGAGGAGGAGTAGCTATTTATTTAAGGAATGTCATTCCTTAATATATAAATCGAGCTGATTAATTCCAGACAATGGGGACGCGATTTGCCGCGAAATTAAAAAGCCAAAAACTAAATCAGTATTAATCTCTACTTGGTACCGTCCTGCAGGTTCAAATTCATTAAAAAAATGACTTCGAGAATTTCTTAAAAAAGATCGATAATGAAGACAAAGAAATATTAATAACGGGTGATTTCAACTGTGACTTCTTAAAAAGCGATTATATTAATAACGGGTGATTTCAACTGTGACTTCTTAAAAAGCGATTGTAATTAAAAATAGTATGGTAATTTCCTTGGTTAATAATTGCATGACATCCTTTAGGTTTAGAAATTAAATTGAAGTAATATCAACTGGCTGAATGTTTCGAGTAATAATCTTATACATTATAAGTTATAATAATCTTAATACAATATTCCAAAACAGCACTGAAGAAATATAAGATCTGGTTTTTATGATGGATAAAAAGAGATGTTCAATGGATAATGAACAGCATTCATATTATATATGACCTGCAATTAATAGGCCTTTTCACGGTTTTGGATGCCATTTTGGAGGGTAGGCAAGAATTTGCAGGCGCGGTTACCAAGTCTAATATAAATCACTATAATTTGACTGCATATGGATTGTATTGCCTTGCGATATTATAAAAGATTATATTTTAAAGTTATTTTGATGCGGTAAAAGTATGAGGTGAAAGGTAAGTTTTTTTTCTACATTTTTGGCGATTTTTATCGACGTTGCTCGTATATTTTGCGAAATATATACAATTTTGTTGTTGTGATGCGTTGCGCCATGTTGATATAAATATGCCCTGATATAAACACAAAGGTCATGTTTTGTTGAATTATTGTGAAATTACTGTTGCGTATGGAACTTATTACAGTATCGTGTACTGTTCTCGTATATAAATAGTTTAAACTTTCAATATTTTCATGATGTTTGCAACGTTTATATCAAAACAATGAAAGGTATTCAATACTATATACATATACATGGTTTCAAAACCAAATTCTTATATAGAAAATATCTTGAGTCGATCTATTATATAACTAAGGCTTAACTGTCGGTAACATTGCTTCTTTCTTTTTTGTAGCTAAATAGTGCAAGCCTTGAGGATTATCATTAACATTTGTTGATTTCTCTGTATAGTACACAAACTGATTTAAAATACTTGGAATATTTTATATTATAATCATTGTATTTGATTGAAAGGGAAACGCCTATATGCAAGTATAATAGTATGCCATGGAGGCCATGTTGGTCATTATTTTTATATTGAATTTGGCATGACATATTCTTAGCACCATAACATAGTCATCATTCTATTATTTTTTAATTCCTAAGAAATTGGTTGCAACTCACCTATATAATGTTATTTCTCTTTTCTGTTGTACCCTACACGCACGGTGTTGTGCTGGAGGATGTGATAATGATGAAAGATATCCGTGTAAGTTCAAAATTAGGTCAAATGCTGGCACAATGGAGTTCTTTAAATTTACGAAGCATGCTAAAAAGAGGCCCATATGGATTAAAAACATTAAGAAAGGGCGTGAGAACTTAAGTCCAGGAAGTGGAACATTTGTCTGTGCAAATCACTTTATTGATGGTGAGCCAACTCCTCAAAATCCAAATCCTACACTTTTCCTTACTCCCACGGAAAACAAGTATGGACACACCCCTACCAAGGGAAAGCGATCTGAGAGGATATTTGTATCGCAAGGTATCAACACGGAACAAAGCAAAGAGAATCCACCTGACAATGTACATCTGCAGCAAGATATGGATAAGGAACAAAGTGAAGAATTAGAGAATACAACTGAAACTGAAAAATCATTGACAGGGGAAACTTTAAAGCCAGACTATCTGTTTGAGGAAGTGATTAGGAAGGGTATGGTACACTTCTACACCGGTTTTCCAAACACAGAAGCTTTTAAGTTTCTGTTTCTTCAACTTCGTCAAAAGGCTACTAACATGAACTATTGGAAGGAAGAAGTACAGGTGCAAAAAGAAAAGCAATCATCGTACAGTTTTTTAATGAAGTTGAACCACCGCGATGCAAGTCAGGCCCTGAAAGGAAGCTTAGCCTTGAGGATGAGTTGCTGCTGACACTAATGAAACTGAGACTGGGTCTTCATGTGGATGATTTAGCATTTAGATTTAAAATATCTCGAGCACTCGTTTCAGAGATATTTGCGACATGGATTCGCTTTATGCCTAAAGAATTGAGCTGGTTGATAATGTGGCCAACAAAATTAAAGGGCAAATTTGGCGGCAATTGCCAGAATGTTTCAGGAGAGTGTACCCTAACGTTAGAGGCATTATTGATTGCACTGAAGTTTTCACTGAAACCCCTAGTGCATTGGATGTGCAAGCTGCGTTATGGTCGGAATACAAGCATCACACAACGATCAAGTTCCTGATTGCTGTTACTCCAAATGGTGCTCCCTCTTATGTTTCACCTTGTTATGGCGGACGAGCAACTGACAAATTTATTTTCCAAGATTGGGGATTTCTAAAATTGCTTCAACCATTTGATCAAGTTATGGCTGATCGTGGCTTTAAGATTCGGGAAGAACTCATCATGTACCAGGCTGATTTGTGTATCCCACCCAGTTCAAGAGTTGCATGCAAATGGCATCGGAACAGGTGAAGGAAACATCACGGATTGGGAACATTCGTATTTACGTAGAACAAGCTATTGGTCGACTAAAAAACTACAATGTTATCAAGCATGAACTGCCAATGAACTGTCTTCCACTTTGTAATGATATTGTTTGTGTGGTGTCTGCACTTACCTGCCTACAGGACCCTCTTTGTAAATGACTATGTTAGGTATGCATTTAACTGCTAAATGAAAATGGAACATATTTGCATAAATCAAAAATGATTGTGTGAATAATGACATAAACTCTTAATCACTATCATGTGGGTTAATTTTGGTCATTCTTATAAATGCACCCACTAAAACCCAGGTTTGGCTTTGTTTTGTTTTTTATTACCTACAATTTGTTTTGTATTTTTGTTGAAAGAAATCATTCACATTAACATGGTAAGTTTTATTTTATGTTTTAAATGTCCTTCATGGTAAACAACACTGACATATCCACTCTTCAGTATCACCAATGTTTTGTACATTACAACATTTGAAATGAAACCGTGCTCCACATATGTCACAACAGACACTGTTTTCATCCGATTCTGGTGTGAGCTCTTCGCTTTCAAAAATAACTTTATCACATAATGAGCAGAAGAAAATTGATTTGATATGTAGCAATACCTTGACCATATACGACTTAAAAAATATATCTAAATTCTGTAGTAATCGAGTCCAAAACTTTAAGTCATAGTTAATTAGTTCAACAAAAATCCCCTGGGTTGTCCAAACAACAAAAAAGGTCCTCAACATTCCAGTAACAGCCATTTGTCCTGTGATTTGATAATAGTATTTGTGGCTTCTTTTCAGTTGAATGTTATTATTGACACATTCTAAGAAATCAGTTTCATGCCATTTGTCTTCAACTGCATACTCTCGAATACTAAATGGGCATTTAATTTCCAAACATGCAGACTGACAACAGTCACAAGTCCATCTGGGCTCGCACCAATGTATGGCTTATCTTTTAAAACCCAAAGCCCAGACTTGACCACCTTGCAGTTTTCGTGTTTAGAAAGAGCCAATGCATGAAACTCTCTAAATGCTTTGCTCTCATTATCTGTTCTCCACTTGATTGCTGGGAGATTAGCAATAGATGCGGAACCAAACACAAGTTCTGCCACCATATGTTTGGTTTTGGGCCTTTTTCTCGCCCTGCTTTTTGAGATTGTTTCCATCTTTGTGTGAACATCCTTAAACTTTGATGATGTTATCCTCCCTTTTCTTTGGTCAATCCAAGATGATGATTTTGGTTGTTTTCTGGTAGAACTTTCAATAGTTTTGACCTGTTCATCTTCAAGGGGAAGTATTTTCATGAAGCCACTTATCACATCTTGTTCTGACACATTTCCCCCTAAGGTATTGAGGTAATTGTCAGTTCTTTTTGTAATTTGAAGAGCAGGGACGTCGCGAAGGCATGAACATTGGGCGGTTGTCTTGAAATTTTGACCACGTTTTGGGGAACATTTTGACCAACTTTCAAGTTTTAAGTTTTGACACCGTCACTTACGTGAAGGAGAAACTGAATGCTCGTTCGGGGGGGGGGGGGGTGCTAGGTAATTTAACTTTCTCGTAAAATTGTAAACAGCATTTTTAAGAAAATAATATTTCAAAGACTTTAACATCTTTACTCCAAACTAAATTACTGCACAGTTGTTACAAATTATTTGAACTCAGCTTAGAAAAGCAACTTAGCTTATATTGACTGATAAGCACTTCATCTTGCAAGGATATAGTGGATCAAGAATAATCAAGGTGAGGTTTACTCATTTAGCTAGATATTTTCGTATTTATGCGCAAAACAAAACAGAAAATGTTGATTGTTAAACCGGATGTCAATTTGCTGCTAATTCGCTCCCTGTTGGTCAACTGAGTATTTTGGTGTTTGACTATATACTTTCGCACTTTCAGCTTATAAGTGACCAATTATTTTGACCAAAATTTTTCCAGTTTGACCAACTTTTCCCGCTTAAAATTATTGGGGGGGTGTAACACCCCCCCCACAACCCCCGTTAGCGACGTCCCTGTTGAAGAGGCATTGCATCCTTGGGCAAAATTCCAACATCTGAAGAGTAAAATAATTGAGCAGTTGGTTGTATCTTCCTATACCCTTCCAAGAACGACTCTTTTTGTTGCTCGGTTACTACCCGTTGACCATCTCTGCGAGGATCAAATTCCTTCCAAAAATCAGAAATAATACCGGGGGGGTCAGTTCTCTTCTTTGTTTTCTTATCTTTCCGAATTGTCATGTCCATAATTTTTCCAGGTTGAACGTCCTTCCTTATTTACACATTCCACCCACAAGGCATTGAAGTACAGGAATGATCATTGTAACCTGCTTTGGATGCATATTCCAACTTGTACAGTACAGCAATCATGTGGTAACAAGTAGAACTTGTACCAGCGATACATGTGCACCAACCACATAAAATGCTACCATCCTTGTCTAGTGCTACCCACACTTGTTTAGGCTCATCTTGGACATGCTGTGATGGTATCACATTACACTTTATCACACATTTACCATTATTTTCAGAAAAGAAGATAGTTCCAACAAAGTTACTCATCCAATACGAGTAAGCTTTCTGATCCTTGTATTGCCCAATATACTCTGAGTGGAACTCCTTTTTTGCCAGAATATAAGAAAATATTTTCCCAAGATCTACTGTAGGCCATTTGGTGATGTCGTCAGTCCAGGATTGGGTGCTCTTAGGATCAACCAAAGCATGCTGTTGAGGTCGTGCTAAATACTCTTTCTGGATGTTGGTATTAAGCTCTTCTGCAGAAAGCTTAACTGGCAATTTTAGCTCAAAAGCAGAAAATGCCCTAGCTACAAGCTCAATCTTCCTGCCAGTAGTTGACAACCCTCTTAAGCTTAAGAAATCTTTGAGAGTGCCAACAGTCAAGGTACTAAAATCATCATATCCCTCCACAATGAACAACAAACCTGGAATATAGAAAATCCACATGAAACAAATATGTATACAGTTGAGGGAAGAACTTAGCATCGAACATGCTGTTTAACGGAACTATTTACAAACAAGAAAGAAGCAATGTTACCGACAGTTAAGCCTTAGTTATATAATAGATCGACTCAAGATATTTTCTATATTAAAATTTGGTGTTGAAACCATGTATATGTATATAGTATTGAATACCTTTCATTGTTTTGATATAAACGTTGCAAACATCATGAAAATATTGAAAGTCTAAACTATTTATATACGAGAACAGTACACGATACTGTAATAAGTTCCATACGTAACAGTAATTTCACAATAATTCAACAAAACATGACCTTTGTGTTTATATCAGGGCATATTTATATCAACATGGCGCAACGCATCACAATAACAAAATTGTATATATTTCGCAAAATATACGAGCAACGTCGATAAAAATCGCCAAAAATGTAGAAAACAAACTTACCTTTCACCTCATTGTACTTTTACCGCATCAAAATAACTTTAAAATGTAATCTCTTATAATATCGCAAGGCAATACAATCCATATGCAGTCAAATTATAGTGATTTATATTAGACTTGGTAACCGCGCCTGCAAATTCTTGCCTACCCGCCAAAATGGCATCCAAAACCGTGAAAAGGCCTATTACCTTCAATCCAGTTCGAACGAATATATGTCACCAACTCGATTAATAATGGTGTGGTGGCTTTTGTCGCTAGGTTCTCGAACATGGTTTGGATATGCTCTTTCGGCAAATAGGGAAGTGCCAGGAACTGCCTACATAACTTGTGAGTAGCATTGTCATTCTTGTAAGCTTGGGCTAGACCAATATTTTGTATTTTTCTCCAAATGCATTGTGCCCAATGGAATGAGCACCCATGGATCAATACATCCGGGAAAACATGTGGTATAGCCCTCCAAAGCGCATTCTCGAAATCAAGGACAATCTTCTCGAGTTTTCTATTCCTTGTGATGTCTTTGATGACTCAGTCTTCGGTAGTCCCGTTTATGCTTTCCAGACATCAATATAAATGCAAGTGGAATTTGTTTGGTGCATTCACCATTTCGGACGAACGAGTGAATGGTAAACAGTTGGGTGAAGGGAGCTTTAACCACTTTGAATGTTCCGTCTACATACCACGTCTTGGATCTTTCAAGCAAATTCACCATGTTCTCGGTCACAAATACGAGGTGTCTCCTTCCATCTACTTTGACATCTGCCTTCAGAAAGCCTTCTGGTATATGATCTTCGCTCAGATTAAAATCCAGGTTTGTAGGCTCTGCTGGTCGCTTCTTTTCTCTGTGGCGGTTTGCAGCTCTTGCGAGGTAGTCTGGGTTTCTCAACGCAGGCAATGGCTCTGTTGAGGTTGCCACGCCCTCTTCCAACATTACTTGAAAATCATTTCCCTTAAAATTATTATTTACTCAACCCATAGTCAAAGGGGACTCCCTACAGATGTGCTTTCATCTTGCACAATCGAGTTGAAAATGCTGTTTTTCTATTTTGACGTTTATTCAATATATTTGAGACTCATAGACAGCCAAGAAATTCATAAGCAAATTTATCTGAAGAGTACCACTTTAAATATGGTACGAAACTATATCGTAATCAACATGCCTCTAAAGCTTGCTATATACGGTATATAATATACGTACCTTGTTAACAATTTCGGCCGCTGATGTAAAAATTTCAGTAGCTGCTTTCTTCTTCACGGCAGACGTAATTCGTGTTGCTTTTGCTGCTCCAAGTTGGGCTGGATGTTTATGAGGTTGTGATCCGCGTGTGAACACATCGGCATTCTGCAGCACTGTCGCCTTGCACCACACCGATTTATTTCTAACACTGCATCTCCAAACTCGATTCCCATTCGCTCTACGTGTCTTGACAATGTAGGTGTAACCTTCGCTGTCAGCCAGTTTCTCCTTTCCTTTCTGAGATCCGTCTCTAATTATCTCGTACGTTGTGATGGCTGGTACGTTTTCACCATCATACTGCCTTGGAATGTCGTCTTCGATGGATGATTCCGTTATTTGCCGTGGAACTTCAAAGGTTTTATCATTCAACTCAATAGATACCTCATTATTGCCTGGTTGATCAGTGTAGTTTGCAGTATCCGGGAACAAAAGTGGGGATTAATTATGAGACGGATGTTCTAAACACACATAGAGAATATGCAATCTGTAACATCATGTACTTCTGTAACTTCATGTGAATCATCTCAAAAAATATTAAAACGTAAAAAGCAAATTAATAAAAACAAGAAAAATAAGCAAAGGCAAAAATGGTATGATGAAAACTGTCATACACTGAAAAAGAATTGGGTAAATTATTAATAAAGTATCCTAATGATCCCTTTTTACGTCATACCTTTTTTGCAAAAAGAAAAGAATACATAAAATTGATTAAGACAATGAAGAGAAAGTTTCATAACTTATTACTAGATAAAATTCGAGATTTATCTGCTAAAAATCCTAATGAGTTTTGGAAGTTAGTTAATACAATTAAGACAAACAAATCCTCGGTGAAACAGGGCCTTTTTTAACTAATGTACTGGAGGGGCCAAAGTCCACCCAGCTCCCATGTTGGCCCTCCCAGTAAGCTATTTTGCCCCCCCCCCAGTGAAGGTCCCCTTTGTCCAAAATATAAGCAAAAAAGGGGGGGAAACTGAGTTTAGAGTAAAGTTAAGGTATTCTCGCAAAAAAACCTAACTCCATTTAGATGGAATATATCAAAAATTGTCTCTGAAAATGCAGGAAATCAAGTCACAGAGACTCAAGAATACAAAAATTTTCTCGGGGGCGGGGACCCCAGACCCCCCTTCAACTTCTCACACCTGTAATACACTACCTACTTGTTAAGTCCCCTTTCGACGATGGTCCCCCCATTTACGATTTCTTAAAAAAGGCCCTGCGGTGAAACCAAATGAAATATCACCGATATTAATGATCAGAATTGCAAGAATAGTCATGAAGTACAAATAGTAAATGATTATAATATTTGGGCAGTCACAAAAAATGAAACACTTGACAACCCAATTTCTCATGAAGAAATTTGTAATTCATCAAAAAGCTAAAAAATAAAAAAGTCTCATTAATGGACTTTTTATCTAATGAAATAATTAAGGTAGCAGTTAAAGCTTACCATCATATTTTGTCAAAATGTTTAATACAGTTTTATCACGGGGAGTTTTTCCGTCAGGATGGGCAAAAGGCTTTATTGTCCCAATATATAAATCAGGCAGTACTCTTGACTCTGGTAATTATAGAGGATCGGATCGGACTATGTATCAGTAGCTTATCACCTGCTTAGGGAAATATTTCACTATGATAATGAATACTCGTTTAAATATATTTTTGGAAGAAAATGATATAATTAATAAGTGTCAGATTGGTTTTCGAAAACATCATCGAACAGCTGATCATCTTTTAGTTTTAAAAACTTTAATTGATTATTACAAATTGGAAGACGGAATAACTCCTTATTTTGAATCTCGTATTCGCGTAAAGCAAGGGTGTAATCTTAGTCCTACATTATTTAATATATTTATAAATGACATACCAAATTTGTTTGGTCAATCGTGCCACCCTGTTAGACTTGGCAATGCAGATTTAAGTTGTTTACCGTATGCAGACGAAAAATGTATGTCAAAATTAGAAATATATGCAAAAAAATGGAAATTAAATGTTGACAAAAAGAAGTCTAAAATTTTATTATTTGGAACAACAGCCCAGAGACGTTCATATGTTTTAACAAAATGGTACTACGAAAACGAGGCCCTGGAGCAAGTACAGGTGTATGTACCACAGAATACCACGGTACCACAGAATACCAGTCTTATATATTTATTGATCTTATAAAATTTGGAGGAAACATACTGTATACTCTATTTTTGTGAATATACATTAGTTTTAGTTTTAATTGACATATAAAAAACAAAAAATGAATATTTCCATAAAAGTTTTAAAAATAATCAGGATTAACAAAAAATAACATTGTATGTTTTTGATACTGTTTTCCCGCATAATGCCTGTAAAATTCGATATGGAACATGTAATTTTTTGTGGTATTCTGTGGTACATACACCTGTAAATGAAAATTGTTATCTTGGAATTACCATTCTTTTTTCTGGAAACTTTAAGAAAGCTCAAAAAGTATTGTGCGATAAAGCTTTAAGAGCATACAGTAACCTTGGAAAATGTGCCAATAAAAATTATGTTAAAACTTTTTTCCACGATGATAATTCCCATTCTGTTATATGGCTCTGAAATATAGACTTTATAGACTTTCGGTAAACTGAAAGTCTATAAAAAACTTAAGATTAATATTGAAAATTACTTGCTAGAAATTAAAAAGTTTTAAGTACTGTCAAGCAGTAACAAGATTGCGAGTTTCAGCACACAGATTGCCAGTTGAAACTGGTAGATATAAAGAAGTTGCTTATAGTGAAAGGAGATGGAACAACTAGTGATTGATTGATTGGAACAACTTAGACAAGCACCTGAAAGACAGATTTTCTCTTAAAACCTTTAAAGCGGCACTGAAGAAACAGTTGCTTGCAAAAGAAAACATTTTAGTATAACCAACTAAATTATGTACATAGTTAAGATAATTGTTTATAAAACTTATATATGTAACCTCTACTGCATGCATGTAACTGTAAATAATTTCTGAAAGACCCTTTTAGAGAGAAATTTATTAAATATCTATCTATCTATTATCTATGCAAGCATTGTGATCAAAATGAAGTTGGAAATGAAGAACATTACATAATGTCATATGGTAACACACTGTTTGTGTCTCTACGTCAGAATTTCATCAATAGTTTATATAAAATTAATCAATCTTTTGATACGCAAAGTTTGTTTCAATATATATTAAGTATGAAAGACAGAAATATTTTCATACTATCTGCTAAGTATTGTTTTGACACACTGAGAACTTCTGATATACTTCAGTTGGTTTGAGAGATATACTTTTTATATTATATATTAATATTTATAAAGATTATTATAGTGTTTATTTGTTATATGTATTCAATGTACCAATTTTGGGACTTTGTTTGAATAAAGTTTATTAACACTAATATAACTTCATACACTGAAAAAACTTCTAAACTGAAAAATCTGACTATGTGATGTATATATAACAGGGTTGTGAATGATGGCCAAGAAATGATGTCTCCCCATTGTCTCCCGCATGACTAGACTCTTCTGCCAAATTCATTATAATATTGACAAGTTCCGCATCTACATCCATTTCGGCATCGTCCAGAACACAATCAAAAGTCTATTTAGATTCTTAAAAAATCGAGTTAAAAATATCCACTGCCCTTCTCAATACTTCCCAAATTGGGAAATAAGTGATGAAAACCATTCTCAAGTGGGTAAATACTATAAGCTTAGCAGTAGTATTAGCACTCTAGTCTCAGTTTAGCGCTCAGTAGAATTGTAAAGCTTTGCTACTATAGTGCACTCACCAGATACGTTGTCTTGCCTTCTGGTACTTTCCGCTTCTGGGATAAGGAATCCCGCACTCATATTTTCATAATCGTCACAGCGCCAATCTATTCCATGACCAGACCGGACAGCCGCACGGTAGTCCTTTCGTGTAATATTTGTCCCACATATTCTATGTTGCCATCTATCGCAACCGTCACACAGAATACTTTCTTGCCGCGAGCTGACCGACTTTTTACACCGAATGCAAAGATCTGACATTTTATCCCAAATGAAAGTGTTACTATGTAAAATTTTGTTGTTCTCACGAGCGCAGACGAATGAAAGTGAATATCTGTCCAACTCTGGCAAGCTATTTATGTTGTTTGTTTTAACCATTAAATCGCAAAAAGCAATTAAAAGCAATAAAGGTGAACAACAGGATTAACCAACAAAAGATGCGCTTGGACAATAGTTCCTATTTTCTATTTATGTTTTGGAGACTGTATAAACACATGCATGCGTTTTGACTAACAAAGTTGGCAGGGGCCGTTTTGACCTGGGGCCGTTTTGACCTGGGGCCGTTTTGACCGGATACCACCAACGCAGCTTATTGTAGAATACAAAATAAAATGAACTCCCATGCCAAGCGTATAAAATATATTTTTCAAATGGTTCAGATATAAACCGCAACAGTTGTAGAGTACTAGCCTACCTACACTGGACCTCCACGTTTGAGGTATGTTTTAAGATACGTAGTTCAGACACAAACCAACTATAGGCAGCTTATTGTAGAGTACTACGGCTAGAGTCTATATCCAAGATATATCTTTATATCTTACCAGCGTTGGTGACGAAATTCCAGACCCTGTAACCAAATACTTGTCCTTTGAATTCGCATGCCGCATTACTGCATTAGGAAAGCCACAATTAAAACCTCGAGGCCACAAGGCTGGAGCATTTTATTTCTTCTTAAGTATATATCGTTGGCAATTAATATATCTCATATCTCGAAAACGAACGCCAGTTGTTAACAAAACGTTGCTTTTGACAATAGCCGCATATCCGTTCTACAAAGCACATGCTTGCAAATAAACTACAGATTTCCACGCATAATAACTTTGCATAACACTGAACATAACACTAATACAGTAGTGTCATCCAGTCACGATCCAGTGATTGCAATGTTCCATTGTCTTTTCATTGTTTTTGAAAATCCCACTATTCTCCATGCCTTCCAGTGACTGATTGTTTTGGCATAGTTGTGCAATTATACTTTTCCAAAACAATGGAACAACCCACCCATCAGTGACTCGTGACTGGATGGCACTATTAATTGTTATGCTATTAAAATGTTATGCAAAGTGGCTATTGAAAAGACCATTGGCTGAATGAAATGCAATATGAAAGTATGGAAATTAATTAAAGTTTATAATAAAATATTTTGCTTCATTTTCTTTTAACAACCCAAAATTTATACTCAGGAACAATTTTACATCAAATATTAAACCAATTAGTAAGTATTTCCCTAGATTTTCCCTGCATCCGGATTCCGGACAAGTAAAATTGTCTGGCGTTTGGCAGAGTAAAATACTAAATTAAAAAGTTAAGAAGATAGTTTTTAACTACAAAATAGCTCTTTCACGTTCGAGGACTTTCCCATTGACAAGTAACACAGTCTCGCGTTTGACAGAATAAAGAACTAAAGTCAGTATCGTTCATATATCACTGATACGGGCAGGAAAGGGTTAAAGTAAAACTACACCTTCAAATTTGGCAAACATCAAATAAATATTGATTTTCATATTTTACAAGCATAATAATAATAATGTTACATTGTCTATACATGCGCCTATATTGCAGAGCTTTAAAAACTAATTACATGAAGTATCCTGCACGAAAGGAAAAGTTCGCTTCGTTCCCGTCTTCACAACAATTCTCTGCACGTTCATTCCCCTACTGTATATGGAAACTTGATGTAAGTTTCTACGAATGAGAGAAGGCATTAAATGTTCTGCAAACTACAATCGACCATTAAAATGCGGCGATGTTAAAAGCTATCTAAATTCAAATATTTAACAATATGCTCTGGCACGTAATTGCCATGAGAGCGTTCATTGCCGTCGCACTCGAAGTGCAAATATATACACACAAGAGATCGTAATAAGCGTTTTTACAGGACGACAACTCAACAGCAAATGCCAATTGCGACGGTGGACATGCTATTTACACCTAAGCGCTAAGCTTATATAAAGCTAGCGCCATACCGTCGAATTCAACTGTTCAATTAGATTGAATTATGTTCGACTGCCCGCTTTCAAGTAAAATATACAAATAGTCGGAAATTTTTACCTGAAAAAGCTTTTGAGTGTAAGTGGGGGGTTTGTTGGAACTTTAGAAGATTTTGTCGAAAGGTTGGAGGAAAAAGTGAATTCCCGTCACTGTTTAGTGGATAATATGGTACAACGATCTATGGAAGATAATTATGCAAAAAACTATCAGTATAATTATAATCAACTATTCTAAACCTAATCATAAGCTGTAATTTACTTATTTCTTTAACAACAATTTTACGAAGCTTTAAAAATGTTTTATAATGATATTGGCGTTTTAAATGTCATCAGCTAGGGCAGACTTTCATTTCGGCGACTTTATAAGAATAATACTTTCCTTTATAATCACTCCAGAGGATACCTTTCCCCATCTGATTGTGGGAACCTCCAAGGTATTTACCATTCAAGTGTGCTCTACTACAGCTGTAAAACCACCAGGCACCATGCTGGTCCTGAGCACAGTTACCCGACGTCCTGCTATCACGGTCTACATCTTGAGTGGTGAATTTCTTCCGATTGTTATTCCGTAAAGAATCTCCTGCTGTCCCTGTGAAGTAAATATTAAACAAAAAATTAACAAACTCATGAATTGTTAATGAATATTTTGCCAATCAAGTCAACGATAGTATATGTCACGTTCAGGATGGTCGGAATGGGTTTAATGCTTAGTGCATGTCATTTTTTCTAAATTCAGTTAGGCGTTTCCAAAGGAGCTAAAATTTTACTTGTAGCTGCTAAATAGGACTTTTTAATATTATAGTTCTCCAAATTAAGGTATTTCCACCCAGACCCTCGTGTAGCGTCTGATACGCACAATTATCCACAAATATGCATATCAGCCCTTATTTTAAGAATAAACTTTTTAACGTTGTTTCAGTATTGCATAACGTTGCTTTTGTGGCAAAAATACGACGCACTTCTCATTGATTTAAATCGAGTTTCTCTTTGTTCTATGCTTGACAACCTAACAGTGCTTTAATACTTGCTAATTTGGTTGTGTTTTCTTAAGCAATACTGAGGACACACCAGGAAATCTCCCAGCATTCCAGGGAGCCAAGCCACCCTCGGTATTAGCACCTGTCTGATTAACCATTTGGTCTATTCATCATAAGTGTTTTCTTTTTTGGAAACACCAAGTATATCTATTATTGACAAACTGTCGATCCGTAAGCCAGGATCTATCATTAGTGCAAATATAATTATGTTTCACCAGGCAAACATACCGGGAAGGTATAGGCGCCTATTATTACCATATGAACAATATTTCAAAATGTTAGCCTCGCTTTCATTTCCCAAAAGGATTCTTACCCGTGTATGAAGTAGTATTAAAGTTTAAACGATAACCATCGCTCTCGTTTGCAACAGTAACTGATTTATCAGAGATCAACTCTGAGTGCATTTTGTCCACTGGCTGACAAACGATGAATCTTGTCTACGCCCAACCAGCATTCACCACTGAAATTTCCAAATTCCAATTTATGCGTTATTATAAGTGTTTAGTTCTGCGAAAACACCCAGGTTTATCTATTATTGGCAAACCAGCTTTCGATCCGTAAGCCAAGATCTTCATCAGTGTACAAATAACATAATTATGTTTCACCTTGCGAACATATACAAAGATCCTATAAATATTTATTATTACCTCTGCAGTTGCCAAATTTCAGAATGTAAGCTTCGCTTTCACTTCCCACTGAAAACGGTTCATAAATTGCAAATGCTGTCTCGTTTTGAAAAGTTTCGAGATCAACCCGTAACACATTCTGGCCGCTCGCTGACAGACGATGGATCTTGTCCAGACCTAACCAGTAATCACCAGTCAAATTTCCAAACCCCATTTTGTAATCAGCCCACTTTCTGTAGAAGTCAACCGAACCATCTACCCGTCGGTGGAAAATGGTCCAGCCTCTCCCTGGAGTGGACCCCATATCACACCTGACTTGGAAGGCTCCCAGACCGTCCGGGTCGATTGCATAAACGCCGGTGGTTGTTTTGCCTGATTTGTATAAAGCATCGCAGCTTTTCGCTAGAGAAGAAGTAGATCAATAAATCTTAACAAACTTCAACCTAACCTCAACGTAACTTTGGCCTAACCTGAACTTAAACCCCAATCCTACTTCAACATAACCTGATCATAACCTTACCCTAACTTCGGCCTCAGCTTAAACTCAACCCATAACAAAACCCTGGTCAAAATACAGTAAGGTCTTATAAACGAAAATTTCCTTCGCGACAAAAATATGCGACGGCAAAAATACGCCGTGGGTTCAGAGCTCGTACAATTGTCCAAAGTAAGCCGCGGTTTATTAATGTTGCGAATTTATCGTTTTTAGAGAATATTACATGGTTGCGCGGAAATATGGAACTTATTTCGAATGTTGAAGAGAATATTGATAAACACTTATGTTTATATCATAAAAACCGTTTCGCGACAAAATTTCATATCACAAAATGGTGTCCAACACCGAATGCAGATTTGAAAACTAGAAAACAGAAAACATATATGTATTTCTTTTGTGCTGTCTATACGAGCGTTCGCAACATATCACTTATAATAGTTTTAACAATACCGTATAAAAGCTCCGTTGGCGACTTAAACAAGCTATTTCTTGGCCGCGGTTTATTTTCGCTTCAATAAATGGCCTTATTGTAGCTTGTTTAGTATACTTGTTTACAGAACTTATGCTGCTCATAATAACTCAGATCTATATGGGCCTTCAAACAAGATAATTAAGCATTAGAATTATATTCATTCTAATGCTTAAATGTGTTTGCTATGTTCTATTTTTGCACCGCAGAGAAGTGTCTGTACTAGAGAGTAGTCGTATTAGAGAGGTGTCCTTATTAGAGAGGTATCCGTATTAGAGAGGTATCCGTATTAGGGAGGTGTCCGTGTTAGAGAGGTGTCCGTGTTAGAGAGTTGTCCGTATTAGAGAGGTGCTCGTATTAGAGAGGTGTTCGTACTAGAGAGGCGTTCATATCAGAGAGGTGTTCGTATCAAAGAACTATCCGTATTAGAGAGGTGCCCGTATGAGAGAGGTGTTCGTATTATGAGAGGTGTTCGTATATGTATTAGTTTTTATCATGTAATTTAAATATCAACTCTGTACAATTCAGCTCTTAGCTGCCATTCAGATTTTGTAATAAAATTCAATTCAATTCAATTCAATTCAATTCAATTCAATTAGAGAGGTTTTTTTTATTTTCTAATATTTTACTACGATAAGAACCCGTCGGCAAAAATGCTGATATCAATGGGTGTCCTAGACAAAATACAAATGTAAGTTACAAATTTACATAAATTTTAACAGTAATAATTACACTATTTGAATTAAAATATATACCAAATAAAATATGTTCAGCAAACATGTCATTGAGGTCCTAAAAAATGACTTCTAAGTTCACGTTTAAAAGCAATAAGCGATTGTTCTAGCTTTAGTTCGGTAGGTAGTAAATTAAATTCTCGAGCACCATTGAAGAAAAAAGATTTCTTGGCTATTTCAGTTCTTACTTTGGGCAGAATCAAATTACACCTATTACCTCCAGTACTATATGTATGACTTACAACGTGAAAATAATTGTTGAGAAATATAGGCACATTACAATTCATGCATGTGAAGGTGAAAATGTGCAGTCAATTTCAAGATATTCATTGTTAAATTGGACGCATTATGCCACGTAATACCATGCGAGACTGGCTAAATAGTTTCAGAGACCGACTTCAATCGTTGTACTAATTAAAATATAAAGTTTGCCGAAAATCTTGTTTCAATCTTTGTTGTAAAGCGTTGTTCTAGAATGTCATATCACTCATGCTGTATGTGGCGTGCGTATGTTGAATATTTACAGAAGCACTCAGTCGTCCTATTCTGTTGGAGTTCAGTAAAAATATAAAACGTAACATACCGCAAGTTGAATTGTGCGGCTACTCGTGCGCATTCTATTGTATTATAAGAATAGGTAATAGATAATTAATCAAAACTAACAAAGCGCGGCCTGTTCATAAATATATGACTATGTTGATTAATTTTAATAATTCACTAATTCACACCAACGAACATATGAAAGATAAACTGTCTTGATCAGCTTCCACTCAAAATTCTCATTATGATACTAGCGACACCACTCAAGCCTGTGAATCCTGTCCCTAATAATTTTAGCATCTAAGAATTTTAGCACTGACAGCACTGTGTACGTAATTTCTAAAAACTAAAGGCAGTATAACATGAACTCTCATGCGCAGTACTCATTCCAATTAGTGATTATACAAGGTGGTCATTAGTATGTGTGTACACATTTTGTTTATTGAACTGTGTGGCCATGCAATTTTTGAATTGACTTTTCTATTTTGAGTTGGGTGGGGGAGGGGTGAGAGGTCAGTGTGAATTTATGAGTCAGTCTCACTTCGAAACTTCACCTTCCCTGCCAAAATCGATATGTACGCCCGTGATCATAATGGTCAACATTCTAAAATGTTGGACTTTGCTATTACTTCTCGATACTAGAAATACATGCATGCAGAACCCCCTCGCCCATTAGAACCCAAGCAATTATACTCCCCAAAAGTTATTGTAACATGAAATACTGAGCTGATCACTGTAACCATGGTAACAGGCAACCGGCCGTATATTTCTTTTATTTTTTGTACAAAATGGCAAAATAGTGATAAGGTTTGTACTTTTAACCGTAAAATTATCAATTGCCCAACTATATAAAGTAGCTATGTTATTAAGTACTCGTTTAGCTTTGGTTTACTCTAAAATTCAATCTTAAACGTCTCACAAAACGTTTCGAAATTGTCATAAAACTTCAACTGTTTTTCCAACATGTTTGTACTATGAAGTTTTTGAGATTAAATATGTTATTTCTTATTCTATATAACGTATTTGAATTAATACTAAAACAATTTTTAAGATTAGTCAATGTTGTTATTGACCACAGGATGAACTACGCATTTTCAAAACCACAAACTGTAGTGCATGCCAAATGCCAATTGACGGCAAAACTGCAAAAGCAAGTATATGCAAAAAATAAACACTTACCCGTTGAAACGCTTTAAAACTCGAAAATCCTCTCCTTTCTCAGCCTTTCGACTGATTTCTTTTGCTCTTGACTTTAGTAAGTGAAAGTCCTCTAGAAAAACTTCATTTATCTTGATTTGGAGATTTAATATTTGTCTGAATTAATATGTCCCGAGTCCCAAAAATAAAATTCAATGCCAAAATATAAAATGCGAAGATGGCAGTTATTTTTCTGACGAATACATATAAAAACAAAATCGTTGTCTTAGCCAATCATGATGTTGCTAGGTACCAGTTTTCTCTCGGTTAACTTGCGCCTGCGCATAACTTACAAAAAGGTCGAGTCCCGTCCATGACAAAAAAAATGGCGGACGACTTTGCATTCCACAATGTTTTCACATACCCGGGCGTAAATATCCGAACGGAATTAGTACCCTCGCACGGCGCTTCGCGCCGGCTCGGGGATAATATAATATTGGAAGGTTTTTGTAGACGGAAATTTCGCATGCAAGGGTGCTGGTTTCGTTCATGCTATAGTTTAAAGTGTTCCTGGTTAGGTCTAAAAATATTAATAGTTTTGGTTCTAAAAAAACTTTTAATATCAAATCAAATAATCGTACCATGTGTAGGAACCAGTGCTGTTGTCATGGTGATGGCTAATGCGGTTGTTGTGCTTGAAAATAGCACTGTTGTAGTTTCGTCTCCCTTGTTTGTCGTGGTTTCACCTGGAAGTTCTGTTATTGTTTTTGGATGTTGCTCATTCGTTGTTGCATATATCGCAGTTGTAGTTGGAACTAGTGCGGTTGTTATTTTTGTAACCATAGCGGTTGTGGTTTTATCTGGTTTCTTCGTCGTAGCTCGCTTAGGTGATGTTGTTGTGACTCGCATGGTTGGTTTGGATTCCACCGCCTTGCCTGTTTGGCTTCTCTGCAATTAAAAGACATATATAATGTTCGTTTCTTCAAGAGTATCACCTTAACTCGCCGCTTAACTTGCCTTAACTTGGGACTTCATCGGCCCAGTTTCTCTTATGTCGCATATATCGCTATGAAGCGAGAGTGATTATTTTAAGTTCTTTAAATAGTTTACACTATACTAGAAGAAAATTGTTTACAGTGAAGTGACTGTGTCGTATCTTCACAACTTATTGATGGAATTGTTCGATTAGTGTCCTGTGTAGCGACCTTCGTGTGGAAGGGATGCAACGAAAACACGCTCGAGGAGAGACACAGAGCTAGGAAAACACGCATGTTTAGTTTTTGGTGAGCTTGGAAAGAGGATAAAACCCTCAGAGCACAGAAGAGAACCAAATACAATTCTACTGACATGAGTTTTCAAGTACAGGGTAGTTACACAACCTAAGTCAATACCTGCCCTCGACTTACACTAACAGGCTTGACTCGGCGGTAAAGGGCAGCCCGCTAACCGCATGTGCCACCCGTACTTCCCAAAAGCACACTTAATAAAAATACCTTTTCTATTATTTCGTAGTAATCGAAGTATTGCGCAACGTTAAAATTCTTAGGATGTGTCGACTTCGTGGCGTTGTTCAGCTCACAATTCTTGGAAGAACCTGAATTTTTTACTTTGTTGAAATTAATTGATTTGCAAGTAGGATGCTCACCCAGGCATTTTAAGGCACAGTTCAAAGCTTTCGGTATACTATATTTGCGGATTACTTGACCAGTAAGTCGGTGACCTGCAGAAAAATGAAAAAAGAATTGATGGGCTTATACCACTTAAATCTATGGCTTATACACTGAGGGGCTCATACAAGGATAAATTTCTGTTTTGTAAATGTAAGGGGAGTTGGAGGCGGGAGGGGGTTGCAGTCGTTTAGCGAATTACTTAAACTGCGGATTGCGGACTGCGGACAGCCGACTTCGGATTGCAAATTTCGAAATGCGGAGTGTATAATGATATTAACTAATTAAGGGTTCTTGATGTGACCAGCGTTGATGTCCTCGTAAAAGACGTAAACGAATGCATGCGCCTGACAGAATTGGTTAATTGGTAATAATTAGTTTGAAAGCATATATTTAACTACCTGTCTTATAAATGATAAGTGTTTAATGTATTTGTCAACTATATAACAGGCTGTAAATATAATTATATTTTAAAATAATTTCAACTTAAAACCTTTCTAACGTAATTGGTTCTAATAAAGTTCAACCACACAAGCAAGAAAATTGGGAATGATCTCGCTGTTTCCGAAGCAAAACCGGCATTAGTCAACAAGCAAACCAATGTCTACAAATTTCAATGTGATCTGTGCGACGCAGATTATATCGTATACAGGAGCAGTCATTTACAACAACGCATTGGCGAACATAAAAACTCAGCGATAGGAAAATAGGTCAAGGAAAGTAATGATATAGATTATATTATTATTATTTTATTATTATTATTATTATTATTATTTTATTTTGCCCACAAAATATTTACAAGTAGTAAAAAAAAATTAGAATAGTATAATGGGCTAAGGACCTTTGGAAATCCTGTTGGACTTTTATTGTAAGGCCCCTAGTTTTAGTATTCCGAGTGATAAAAGATTTTATGAAAGAAGACATTATTTACAAGCAGATACAATTTACAACAAATTGAATGATATAAAATAGTACATTACTATCATTAGTGTTTCTAAGGCTAAGATCTTTATTTACATCAATTAAAAAATAAGTAATGAGATTTTGCTTTTTTCTTAAAAGAAAAATATATTTTAGTATTTTTAATTTTGTCATCAAGAAAATTCCATAAAGAAACTCCTTTGTTAAATTCGGTATATTTACGGTAGTTTGTTCTTTTATAGCTCACGTGTAACTTGCATTGGTAGAATTTCGCGTATTATATAGTTGTGTAGTTCGTTATTTTGTTTGAAGTAATCATTATAGAAGTTTGGCAAATTTTGACAATAATTGAGACGATACACGAATAAACTACATAGATAATCATTAATTTTGTAGATGTTCAAGATTTTCAAATCTAAAAATAATGGTTTGGTATGATCCATATGTAGGATTTAAAATTAATTAGTCGAGCAATTTTCTTTTTCACAGTCAGTAACTTGTGAAGCCTTGTTGGGTACGTATTTCCCCAAATTAGATTTCCGTACGTGAGATATGGACAGACTAATAATGCATAGTATACCAATTTCAAAGTGTTTGTGTTTGTAAATTGTCTTAATTTTGCAATCAGACCCGCAGATTTAATTATGTTTTTCAGAACTGAGCTAATGTGGTTCTTCCATGTCAAATCTTGATCAATTATTACACCCAAGAACTTTACATAAGGTGCTTGTTTGTTTAATTAATAATATTATTATTTATTTTTAAAGTGATTTCTTTATCCAAAGACTTATTTTTTTATTTAAAGATGACAAATTTTGTTTTGGATATGTTGATTGATAATCTATTGGCATTTAACCATTCCACTATCTCATTCATTTCATTTTGTATAGTACTAGATAACGTTTTCAAGCACGAATGTGAATAAAGAGCATTTGTATCATCGGCATATAAAGCAAAAGAAAGAATGTTACTACAATTTTCAATATCATTTATGTACATTAGAAATAATAGTGGTCCGAGAATTGAACGACTCCAGTCGTAACATTCATTTCAGTTTACCCATGTTGCTTATATTTGACAGTTTGAATTCTTTCCTGCAAATAATTTATAAACCACTGTAGACCAATTCCTCTGATTCCATGGTGTTCAACTTTTTTTATAAGAATGTCGTGATTCACTGTGTCAAAGGCTTTAGAAAGATCAAGGGAAATACCTATTGTCTATTGACCTTCATCTATTGCCTTCGATATCTTATCGGTTAGCTCAAGTTGATCTATTGTTCTAAAACCAAAGTGATGTTCTGAAAGTATTTGGTGTTTCTCAATATAGTTAATATGTAGTCGTTTGTAGATAAGTTTTTCAAATAATTGAGAAAAGCAAGTTAATACCGATATAGGTCTATAGTTTTCAAATGGATTAATTTCATTCGTAATTAAAGCTCTTTTCAGAAAGTTTGGTATTTTTCCAGTTTGAAACGATAAATTATAAATATATGTTACTCTCCGCAGTCTCCGCAGTAACAGGTGGGAATTTTGTTTGAGCATGCGTTGGATTTCGCGCGGTTGTTAGAAATGAGACCTGGGGCGAGTAAACTCGGCTATTGACTTTCCGAGCGATTCTTACAAATTTTGACCTAGTTTTTTCTACCAACTGAAATTATTTAATTGATTGATTGACTGAGAGTGCAACCAAATGAATAAAAAATTTTAAAAATTTTAAAATTGGGTAAAGAAACATCTTTATACGTATCGGGAAAGATCGGAGACTCTCGGAATTCGACGGAAAATCCTAGAAAATCACCAAAATTCGTACTAGCGCGAATTTTGATGTAAACAAATTCTTCCCCAATATAATGTATATGCAATTAGGGGTATTTTAAACCGTATTTGCTTTTGAGCCTCTCGACAAAATGTTGACATATTTTATTTCCTTATCATTTTACTGTGCTGATTTGCACACTTTGAATTACTATTTACTATATATCAGAGAAAAAAGGCAAAATATTCATATGATTTCAAAACTGCCAATTTTTCTGGAATTAATGGACTTTAATCGCTCAGCCGAATCGCTTTAACAAGCAAGAATAATATAAACATGGAATTTCTGGCAGCATTTTCAAAGGTACTTTTGTGAACAATTTCAGATCACATAAATAGTGTCGCTGTTTTTGGTATCTGCGCGAATTTTTATATCCAAATTACTTTGATTAAGGGATTAAGAAAGGGTCAAACTATCGTTTAAGGATAGTCTCGTTTTGAGGCTCTCGGCTAGATTTTTTGCAATCTTAAGTTGAAAATTTGGCATTTTCCTAATTTTTGAAAAATGTCGATTTTGGCCGTACGAAATCTCACAGGTTTTGATAATGAGAAAACTATTATAGCAATTTTTGTATAGAAACATGCGTTGAAAAATGAAATTCAAACCCACCGTAAGTTAAACTTTCTAATTTTATATGTTTACGAAGACAACTAGCATTTTCGAACAAAGTAAAATTTCGCTCATGTTCCGTCGTAGGAAAATATCCTTTATATTTCTTTGATTTCAGTTCAATTTCTTTCCTCCTGTTCATTTTGTCATAAATTTGTAGAAAATATTTTAGTACTGATAAAAATTCGGCCAAAAAATAAACAAAAAACTTGTTTTTGTTCATTTTAACAATTTTTAAAAAAATTTCGCGCGCGCCCGCAATTTGTTGACCAGCGCTGGCGAAATTGCCACCTGCTCTCCGCAGTCCATACTCCGGAGTCCGCTCTCCGTTGTCTGCTCTCCGGAGTCAGCACTCTGGAATCAGCACTCCGGAGTCCACACTTCGCAAGACGCCCGTTTTCCGGACTCCTCTCTATGCAGTAGACTCGTGAGTTATATGATATAAAACTTCTTAGGCTTCCATATTTATAAATCTTCTAATGAATTTCTGCAAATCGTCGGCCATAAACGCCACTGTTGACGAGTTTACAGCATGTTGCGTAGGCAAACTTCACGGTTCGCGCCAAGCGAAGCAAAAATGATAAATTGGCCAACTTGGTGAGCGAAAAAATTCGCCGCTCAAAAGTAGGAACCGATCAAAAGATAAAAAAAAGTAGGAACTTTTCGCTAGCCAAACTTATCACATTGCCGAATTTATCTTTTCGCTACGCTTCGCGGGAACAAATTCGTTTAGTGGAAAACGGGGCCAGGTGTTCAAAAGCTGATTAGTTTAATCCTATAGGTTAGCCAAAAAACTTCAAAGCAAACTTCCCAAGAGTTTCTTTATAGACTTCGAGATAATTTACCATAAACTTTGTCTGGATCAATAGATCCTATTTTTTGTGACGTTTTTAAACAATCAGATGTACAAAAACACACAAACGAAACAGAGGGTTAAATTTGACCTAAGCACAGTGATAATCGTTCATTGAACAACGTGCCCTTTCAACAAAAGAGAATGCGAGTTTACTTGTGAGGATTTTCGCATGCAACGGTCAAATGAGGACAAGAGTTGCATGGGAGTAGACTTGTCGCGCGTAGCTGTCAAACGTGCAAAAACTGTGATAAACTCTCATCCAAATTTGAACCAGCTCAAAGTTGATGAGAAGTGTACGAGAGTCGATGAGAGTTGGCGGTCAACACTCATCAACACTCATCCTCGTTTCACCAATAAAAACATCTAATACCTAACACCTACGCATTAAAAACACTTGGCTAAAAACAAAAACGATTTTAAATTGTTTTCTATGCATCAATTTGCAGGGGCGCCGGAGCCACGGGGGCAGCGGGGGCAGCTGCCCCCCTTTTTCTTAACAATAAAGTGCATTGTAATGAATAAATTATTATTATTGTGACCGGACTAGCCCTCATAGGTTTAATAAGGATTATGACCGTGCAGTTTAACTAGATTACGTTAATTGACTAGTTATCTTCTTGATAAGTTATCCAGATTTTTCTGGTTTCCTCAGACGCGCCTAGTTTCCGTGGTCGATTAGCGCAGTTAAGCTCCGCAATAACGCACTTCCCTTAGCTAATTCCTGTGTGTTATCGTTTTATAATATTCAGAATTATGTAAAATCTCCACTCATAATGCAGTGTAGAGTGTAGATTAAAAAATTTTCCGGGAGAGGATATTCCGGGCCCCCCTACAAATTTCTCGCGCCTTCGGCGCTCGTGCCCTTTTCATGGCGCTGCACCCTCCGATTTGGCTACGTTCCGGCGCCCCTGTCCTGTCAATTTGTGTACCTGAAGCGGCCAGCCTGAACGCAGTACTGGATGTCAGCGAACTGCAGGTCTGTGTGTACAGCAGCAGCAGATAGAAACGAAGAATTCCGTGTATATTCATGACGCAGAGCTGTTGAATGTCTTCAAATGTTTCAGCTACAAATGTAATAAGAATAGTTAGTTACAACTAAAGCTGAACGGTCAGGTTTTGGTGAAGCACGGAAGAGAACCAACCACAACTCTACTTACACGAGTTTTTAAAAACAGGGCAGTCACGCAAGTTTCTACCCTCGACTTACAGTAGCAAGCTAAAATTAACTCAGTGGTAAAAGAGCATCGTCCTAACCGCATCTGCCAACCGTGTGCTTCACAAAAAATATAAAAGATATCTTTTAGTTTGGATGTGAAGGAAAAAAAACATTGTTTGAAATAAAACAAAACTAGAATTCGAATTCAAGTGCCTTAAAAATTTCATTTAAAGAAAAAACCATACCTTTTTCTTGATCTTTTAGACAGTTGTTTCCTTTGCAAGATGCGCGAAATTAAAACGGCGCAAAAATAACGCATTTGTTACGGTGCGCGAAATTCAAATGCGCGAAAATTTAAGATTGAGCGAAAATAAATACCACGCGAATTTAGGTTTGTAACTATCAGCTCATGTACAGCACATATTTATTGAAGATTTACCTTAAATACTTTGAGAATTTTCCTTCCTTCCCAACGGTTCAAACCAAGTTGGATGCAATTTTTATGAAATGTTTACAGGTACATTAAACATTGAATAAATACTACTTATGCGATGACCTTTCGGGCTTTTCGATGCCTTAATTAACAGATAAGTAATAGACATACAAAATGAAAAATGTTAATAATTTCAGCAGTTCATTGATTGTCTATTAAGACGATGCGGGCAAACATTAACGCTGTTGACAAAAAGGTTAATAATTTTTAGTCAGAATATTTATGGCGAATTACATTATACAAAAAGGTAATGGTCTAAAATGGAATAGAGCATCCTTTTGAATTGAAAGGCAGAGTAAAATGTCTTTCCCTATGTGACATAAAAGATATAGTTTCCCGCACTTCTTTTAATGCGTTTTATAATCATAAAATTTTCTAACCACTATATGAGGCGTGCGTATATTGGGTGGTGTGAAATTTAATGACAGGCCACTAGTACTGATGCCCAAATCCTATCTAGAAAATACGTTTCCTTTCCCAACAATAACCAGAAACTGTAAGAACCTCTTCTATAATCTTAGCAACACCTCATTGACTTCATTGCCGTCATTGACTTCATATCATTATCGTCATTGTTGGTGCACAATATAGGGTTAGGGATGGTGTTGTGATTGGGGTCAGCATGTAGTTAGAAATATAACCTCCGGCTATAGGCCTAAGGCTGAGTATTCGTTCGTATGCAGTCTTAATGGGCTTTTACAGGAAGGGGCTTTTGCACGAAGGAGCTTATACACGGGTTTTATATATGGATGAAACTTTGTTTTTTTGTAATAATAACCATATATATATGTAATAATAACCATAATTATAACAATATACATTGAGCGGTGCATTAGTGATTGGAAGTATTCGTGACGTAATTTTCGAAAGGGTGCATTAAAGTCAGTTTCATGCAAAGAACAATATAATAATTAATAAATATATATAGTCAAAAAATCCCACTGTTCTCCATGCAGCCATCCATTCATTCATTGTTTTGACCTTTTCAGATTTATACGAAGAACAATTGGTATTGCGAAGATCAGACAAAAGTGATGTCCATTAGAACAGAAAGAACACAAACTATATATAACCATATAGGCAAGAATATATCATATTGGAAAATGTAGACCGTTTTGTATACAGCTATATTTCAATTAAGGTTGTCATGCATGCTAGTCAAATGCACAACCAAGCCTGAAGAGTATAATTGGAATGACATATTTAATCGGGTAAAATGTATTATAAATCGTCTCGTGGGATTAGTCAGTGGCGAGCATAGCCTTGATACACACACGACTTACGATGGAGAACAATTTTCTTTACAGAAATAATAGGACTGGAAGTGTAAGCAGCAGCTTCTTACTTGCAAACTTCATTTGTAAATTTCTTTACGCGCGTTGTTGCCGACAACTTAAATACAAACCCAGAAAAGTAGGCATGCAGTAATGCTCAAAGTTTTTTCACTCGCGAAGTTATAAATATCGTATACAAATTAATACACTTCACTGAGATGTCTATATTGACAAATGAAAGAAACGTTCTAAACTCTAAAGCCGTAAAGGGCCTATTTAGTTTAAATACTTGCATGATATGTTGAACGCAAGTAATTTTACTACCCTAGTATAAACATTTCCATTGCGTTCTTATGAAAAACCGAACAGGCCCGCTTTCCGAGTTCTCGGTAGATTTTTCCGAGACACGGACAGGGAATGAAATTGCGGCCATGCGAAGAACTGCACTTCAGCGAGCTGTTTAGGGCCTTTTCTAAGAAATCGTTAGTGGGGGGCCTTCATCAAAAGGCGACGTAACAATTAGGTGGTGTATTAGAGGTGTGGGAAATTGAAGGGGGTCTGGGGTTCTCCTCCAGAAAATTTTTGTATTTTTGAGTCTTTGGCTTGATTTCCTGCATTTTCAGAGACAATTTTTGATATATCCCATCTAAACAGAGCCAGGTTTTGTGGTGAGAATACCATAACTTTCCGCTAAACTCAGTTTTTTCCCCTTTTTTGGTTACATTTTGAACAAAAGGACCTTCACTGGGGGGCCAAAATAGGTTACTGGGGGGCCAACATGGGGCTTGGGGGGCTTTGACCCCTCCAGTACATTAGTTAAAAAAGGCCCTGGAGCTGTTTGTAGCGCTGGCTTTTAAACGCCGTAGTTTGTCATTTTAAAATAGTTTCTTATATACATGCAAACTAATATATAAGAAAACGAAATAATGCTGTAGAAACATCTCCCGCAATTCTTGATTGTGAAATATTTCCCTACTTGGCTAACCTCAAAAACGTTTGCGGAAACAAAATTTCGTTCCTGCATGCATTCATGCCATATGGCTAGTCAGTTACACTTGTTGAACTAGTTTAGTAGAGATTCTTCTGGTTAACACGCAGTAAAAAGGGCAAATAGCAAAGAGAGAAATTTTAATTAGCGTGCTCACTAAATACTTACCTATATTTTGGCTCTCTTTTCAAAGTTGTCACATTGCCATAACACTCAGCGAAGACTACTCTAAGACAGGCGAATGAGTGCTTTTTAATGGTCGCTTAAGGACTTTTTCTAGACGTAAAACAAAAATGTAATTATATATTAATGGACATCAGCTTAATGTAAATGGCAAAAATAGCTAACTATTTTCCTGTCGAAAAAACGACAGAACTAAAGTTTCGATAGAACTAAAGTTTCGATTTATTGCGGTCTCAATAACACTGTTTTAATACCTTCTATAGCAATGAACTATATACCTATATAGTAGTATGTCTGCACAATGTATCATGTCTGCATGCATGGACGTACGACAGCTACTGTTTAACATATTTATTCGGGAGTAATTTGGTCTAAGCTCAAGGTAAATGTTTGTGATTGGCAAATGCATGTTTCTATATGGTTTATAATTTATCAACGTTTGGGGAACACGGCTGGAAAACAATATTTCCGCATGCATAAATGCTTCCTGGTTTAGTCTGGTGACATGGCTATATACTCAACTTACATCTTGTCAACATTCAAGATCGGTGCTCGAAACAGACGTAGCAAACATCTCGTCACATCTTATCAACAACTTTGTAATAATGTTGTCATTTTATCTACAAGGTTGTCCTTTCACAATTAACTTGTTAACAAGTTGTTGAGTTATAGGACGATCTATAACAAGTTGTGGGAAGAACTTCGGTAACAAGTCTGTTGAGTCAACAACCTTGTAGCCTCGCTTGTAGCAAGTTGTCAATTATATAATTGAAGTAGCAAGGCCAGTTTGGCCTTGAAGGATACTACGTTTTATTTAGAGCGTCGAGGCCAGTACACAGAGCATTGAGGCAAACGTTTATTGAGTTGTTATTTGAGACATCTTACCACACACAGATCTAAACGAGTATACATTGTATAATATACTGTATTACTTTCCAGGAAACCATTTTTCACACCCAAACTTACCTATATGGTATGCAGAGTTTAACTCCTTTTCCAACGTTGTCACAGTGCAAAACTGTATACTACCAAAGTCAACGAAGCAATGACTGTTTGCATACAACTATGCTTTTTCCTTAATGATCACATATGTCATTAGATGGCGCCTTGAAGAGAAAAACATGATGACATTGTCCTTTATAATCATTACTAATAATGACCGCATTAATTATTGATCGCCGTTATAATCACTTGAGCAAAAATGCATAATTTTTCTATACATTTCTTGAAATTTTATCTCTTTCAAGACATATATTCAACAATATATTCAACTCGGACTGGATAAAATTGTAAAATGTACGCGGCAGGTAGTTAAAGACCATGTAAAGTCCATTCTGCGTATGTGCCATGGGGGGTCCCGCGATGTAAATAAAGCCCACATTTCGCGTTGTTTCGACTAAAATTCGACATCTTCTAAATCAGAAACTCGAATCTGTATTTATTTAAAGCATAGCGAACCTTTAGCGAACCAGAACACATCATAATTTTTTAAATATAACGTGTTTAAAATGCAAACAAACGGACGTTGCTGGTTTGTTTACATCCGGACTTTACATCACCTTTAATGGAATACTCCTTCGATCAAAGCAGAAGTTATTAGAATGCGTTTGGAATGCGTTTGGACTTATTTCTTTCATAATGAACTTATGGACACTTATTGCTATTATATACTACTGAGCCTTAATTCATATGTGATCGGAGGTTAAGAGTCTCTTCATGGATGAAAATTGAAATAATGACCCTTGCGATTTTGTATTGTCTAATGTCTCGCTGCCTTTGACCACAGTCCATTAATCTAATGGCATGTATTTATTTAAAGTTGCATGTATGTATACGCTGACCTTCATGCTTGACCACATTTTGAATTTTGAAAAATATATGGCTGTTGAGATTGAACTGTATAGTCGCTTCTTTAGATTACCTATGCTGCTTTCCAATACCCCCCAATATCAGAGGAAAAAACCTCTTCAATATCTGACATGAAGAGATCTTAAGAATATATATGCACACAACATATGGTTGTGTCCCTTTATTCGGAACGTCTGCTCTGTGTTACAAACTGCGAGACTGGAACCGAGGCATGAGATATAGTATTTTCAGCTGAATAAGCCACAAACCACGAGAGCTTATTGTAGAATAGAATACCACCTACACTGGTCACCCACGTTTCAGATATTATTTTCAGCCTAGGTAGTTCAGACGCAGTTAAAACCACGGCACGGCAACTTATTGTTGAATACTATCTATACACTGTACCAGGACGTTTGAGATAAACTTTCAGGCATAGTTGAAACACAATAGTTTATTGTAGAAAACAACCTATACATTGGACTGCCACGTTTGAGATATTTTAACTGCAGGTTGTTCTGGCACAAACCACGGCAGCTTATATTGTAGTATACGTACATCTGTACACTGGACCAGCACGTTTGAGAAATATTTGCAGGTATAGTTCAAACACAAACCATAACAGTTTATTTTGGAATATTCAGTTCCATTTCCCCCACGTTCAAAATATCATTTTCAGGTGGTTAACTGAGACACAAACCACGACATCTTGTTGTAGAATAATGATTTAATGATTATAAAATTTTACAAAGAAAATGAATTATTTACATTACCTGCCAATAGTTAAACTAATCGTGGCAAGCAATGAATTTGAACATATAAATTTGGGCAATATTTTTATAAATAAGGGGGGGAAATATATAAAATTAAGTGATATGCAATATATTGTGAATCGATATAAGAATACTACCTACATGAGGCCTGCTCTGGGACGGTAACTCGCCTTAACACGCAGTAAATTCAATACGGCACAGTATATCAATATAATGTATAATAAATTGTCGTTATTGAACTGGTTTGACAAAAAAAACCACTAACTCCTCTCCACTGAATATTGAAAATAAAACAACAAGTAAAGACTATCCCCTTACCTAAACATAACACTGTAGTCCCTTTCTACTTTTTGTGCAACTAGTCACGTTCTATTGTTGTGTACAAGGCAAAGGAACGCAATCCGAGCGAGTTGAAATTGTCAAAGTCACCAAAAATACGACGCCATTTTGCTTTCTTCCAACAAAAAATATGGAGTTAAAATTGACTAACTCTAGCAAAAGAGAGTTAATCGTGCATGCTAATTAGCTCGCCAATAAGCGTAACCCCAATAAAGGAGTTATTATAACTCGAAATATGGGGTTAAAATTTTAACTCCACCAAAAAGGAGTAATAGGGGAGTTAAAATAACTCCCTGAAAATAACAGTGTAGTTGTGACGTTGACGTTGTGGAATTGGACTATCCAAAACAATGAATGAGAATAGAACAACCCACCCATCAGTGACTCGTGACTGAATGGCAGTACAAGGTGTCCCCAAAAAAGGTAAACCCTTTGAAATTGAAATTAACATTGCTGTCAAACATCTATTTTATTCAATTCACACATGTGTATAATTAAGAAAAACTTGAACTCATGTGTGTTAAGAAAGGATTCACACGCTTTTTGTCTTCGTTTGAGGCCTGTTTCACATTTCGAATTGCAGTCCACAAAGATATTTTATATTAAACTTGACGAGTTAAATTCAACGGAAATTCGACATGTAAAACAGGCCTCAAATGAAGACAAAAAGCGTCTGAATCCTTTCTTAACACACTGTTCAAGTTGTTCTTAATTATACCCAGGTGTGAATTGAATACAATAGGTTGTTTGACAGCAATCCAACTTTGAATTTCAACTAAGGGTTTACTTTTTTGGATGACACCCTGTATTGCTATGCTATTAAAGTGTTATGCAAAATGGCAATTGAAAAGTACATTGGCTGAATGAAATGCACTTTGAAAGTAGGAAAATGAATTAAAGTTTATAATAAATTATTTTGCTTCATTTCCTCTTTACTCTTTCAGAACGGCAGCGTCGAATATCAACCGCCAAAAGGCTGATGACTTTGAGCGCTTGTATCTTTGGCGCCCCTCACCTAAAACGGACGAAAAACACCTGTTCTTAGCTAATGCCATACAAAACACATTGTTTTACAGATCTCCGTGAGTTTTAACATCTTTGTAATCTGATATTTTATTATATCGTAAACTAATTATACATTCCGTACTTTGGTCGATTATAACTTCTGTTTTAAGATTCCCCTGCATTCGGGCAAGTAAAATTATTCTCGCGCGTGCGACAACTTATCAACTTTTTGTCTACGTCGTAATCGATCGCACGAATTATGCGCGCGCATTCTCACCGCGTTCTCAAAACACAGGCGTTACATTTAAACAGCGCGGGAATGGTGGAGAAACGCCAATTACTCTGGCTTTCTTCCTGCACGTATAAATCTTTCGCTTAATATAAAGCATGAATACTGGAGAAGAAGGAAGAGATGGTGTCCCAGAAAGAAGAGATGTGGATCGAGGTCCTGGAGTTGTGGATCGTGGTGGTGTCGTTCGTGATGATGATGGAGTGATCCGTGGTGGTGCTGACGTGGCTCGTGGTGGTGATGGCTTGGCTCGTGGTGCTGATGACGTGGCTCGTGGTGGAGATGGCGTGGCTCGTGGTGCTCATGGCGTGGCTCGTGGTGCCGATGGCTTGGCTGTTGTTGGCGTTGCTGGTGATGGTGTTGCTCGTGATGGTGGTGGTGCTGTTGCTGTCGATGAAGCAGTTGGTGGTGTGCGTGGCAGAACATGGGCTCAAGTTGCTGCTGGTGGTGGTGAGGAGGGGGCTGGCTCTCAGCCGGGAAATAATCGTGCTGGGGCTGTGCCTTTGCCGGGTGTGCAGTGGGGTGGTCGTGTTGCCCGTCCAAACACGGTGGTGTTGCACACGGAGGCGTTTAAAGATATTACGGTACGAGAAGTGATGCAGGCTATTTTGAAGTGCGTGTCTCAGGATACCATCAAGTGTCTACAGCAAGTACCTGGCCCTCGTTATCGCGCGACGTTCCGCACGCTCGAGGCGAAAGAGTTATTTCTGGGTAAAGAATTTATACTACGTGGAGAACGTGTCATTGCCCAGGAACTGGACACTCCAGCTTTATTGGTTAAAGTTCTCTTTGTTCCGAATGAAATTAGTAATCAATCCGTCGGCGAGTCTCTGGAGAAATATGGCAAAGTCGTTACAGTAGACCGGGAAATGTATCGTGATTGGCCCAATATTGAATCTGGGTACGTGTTGTTAAGATGACAGATCTGACTAAGGTATTCCGCGTCGGGTAGTATTCAGGTGGAATCTCGTTATCGTGGCCAGGTACCTTTATGTGGTCGGTGGGATGTATACGGGCATCGTGTTGCCATTTGTGTCAACGATGTCAAGTATTTTAGATGTTAAGGTATCCTCTTTTCAAAAAAAAATTTTGTTTCAAAAAATATTTGTTTTTTTTTGGTATAAATATTGTAGATTTTTAATTTGTAATTACTTTGTAATTACAAAAGTATGGAGCTGAAGCTGTTCTTCTCTCTGGCCACAAACTACATTTACCAAACTGGAAACTTTGATGATTTTTTTCCGATTTGTGTAATGACAGGAGAGTCAGCAATTTTGTGACATTTTAATTTTCTAGGCTTTAATAGTTTGCATTTATAGCCTGCATTTATAGCCTGTGTACCATTGTGCTAGTGCCTGACACTCTTCAATTTCATTATTTTCATTGATGAATTATGCATCATAAATAATTGCATCATAAATATAAAAAATAAACAAAAAAAAAATTTTTCCATTAAATAAGTTTATTACATTTATTACAAAATTTTGAAAAATGAAGAGCTAAGATCAGTTCTATCAGTTTCAAAAATTTCAAAATCATTCATTCATTAGATTTGGTTCATGAGATATGATAGATATGATGTTTGCTTAGCTATTATAATTCAATTAGCGGCCATATTGGATAATTAGTGTAAATAGTGTAGTTTTGAAAAATTTGCGTGGGTCATTTTTACTTACTTTTTACTTTTCAGAAAATATTTTTTTTTTATTTTTATTTTTAAAAAAAAAAAAAAAGGTTAAAAGGGATACGACCACCTTAAAAAAATGGCCATATCCAACGTCAATGTGTTAAGTGTTTCTTATGTGGTGCTTTTGGCCATATGCGATCGGACTGCCCAGATAACCCATTAAATCGGCAGATTGATGAAAATGAAGTGGACCATCAGACACAGCGAAGCGAGACTGCTGAAATGCAAGATATCAGTCAGAACACTCACGAAGGTGGCGATGGCGATGATGAATTAAGCAGCGTCCCGGAGTGATGGCGACAAAATGAATGATGCAATGCTCAGTAGTGGTGATGAGACAATGCATGTCGAGCCTGCTAAAGAAACGAGCGTGGGTGAAGTAGCAGAACCTAACAAGCGAAAGGGGGAAGAAGAATTGTCAATTCCGGACGCTCAACACGAGGTGTCGCGTGTGGCTGCTGTCATTGCGGCTCGTCGGAACAAGAAAAAGAAACCGAAAAAGAAACATTAATGGCTAATCTTTCTGTCATAACTCTCAATGTTAACGGGATCTGGGAAAATAAAAAACGTTCTTTGTAGTTCGACTATTTACGAACTGAAAATTTTGATGCTATCTTCCTTCAAGAAACGCATGTTTCATCTGTGGATGATTGTATAATATGGAATAGAGAATCGGGATTCAAGGGATATTGGAGTCTTGGATCAACTAACAGTTGCGGCGTTGGCATATTGCTCCGTGATCCGTCGAGATTTAAAAACTGCAGTTTTCGTTGTGACAGTGTGGGGAGAATTACTATGTTGGATTGTATGTTCTGCAATCAGGATTTTCGTTTTCTAAGTATTTATGTACTTACGGATGGGAGTCAGCGTATTGAGTATTTTCAAAATCTTGATCGACATCTAGTCACACGTCGTCGTTTAATTATTGGCGGAGACTTCAATTGCATACTGGATTTGGACAAGGATAAACGTGGAGGAAATGCCTCTTTAGGAAGTACTGGGAGTCCTCATCTGAAGAAACTACTAACGCGTTTCGGCTTAGTTGACGTTTGGCATAAGCAACACGAACACGATCGCCAGTTTACGTGGCAGAACAAGCTTGGATCAATCAAATGTCGTTTGGACAAATTTTATATTTCCTCCCCTCCCCTAAAGGACTATGATACTGACACCGAGATTGTAACGTATCCATACTCTGATCACGATTTGGTGCGTGTTTCGTTTCAAGTTGAACACTCGTGTAATAATGTTTGTCCTGGAGTTTGGAAGCTGAATGTTTCAATGCTTAACGACAAATCAGTCCGGGATAAGATTATCAAATTTTGGACCAATTGGAAACGAAAGGAACAGTATTTTAGCAATGTTGGCGAATGGTGGGATACTGGAAAATCCAGGGTCAAAACAATTTTTTTGAAATGTAGCAAAAAAGCGTCCCTCACATCCAAGTACGAACGGGCAGGATTGTTGAACTCTTATCGTCGGCTTGTGTCCAAAACGAATTTATCGGACCTGGAAGTAAAAGAACTCGATTTCGTCAAGTCGCAATTGGAAAATCTTGACTTGCAACGTATCAAAGGAAATAAAATTCGTATTAAAGCAAAATGGATCGAAGCAAACGAGCAGCCGTCACGATTTTTCTTCCAAAGGAGAACAGGCGAGAGGTGAAGAAGACTTGTCAAGCCTTACGTACGGCTGATGGTCGAAGGGTGTCAGAACAGGAGGACATAATGAACGAAGAAGTTCGATTTTATCTACAGCTTTATTCGAAGGTTCCTAAGGACAGAACAGCACAAGATCGATTGTTAAATTTACTCGATCGGAAGCTTACCGATGAACAGCGCGATTTATGTGAAGGGTTGTTTTTCGAAGGTGATTGTTTGGCAGCATTGAAGTTAATGTCTAATGGTAAAACACCCGGATCGGATGGTTAGCCGAAAGAATTTTACTTGGCCTTTTGGGACCTTTTTAAAGAGAACTTTGTTGCGATGGCAAGTCACTGCATTACGGACGGCATCATGCCTTAGGCACTGCGACAAGCTATGAGTTCGCTCCTTTTCAAAAAAGACGATCCTGAATTATTGAAGAACTGGCGTCCAATATCGCTATTGAATGTAGATTACAAAATACTAACGGAAGTTCTGGTGAATCGAGTGAAGCCCCTAATGTCTACCATAATCTACCCGGATCAGTGTTGTGCTCTCCCAGGTCGTTCGAGCGAAGATAATGCGACCCTTCTTCGCGACATCTGTGACTATCTTTCCGTACATGAGCAAACAGCGTGCGCGTTTATCTCGATTGATCAGGAAAAGGCGTTCGATTATGTCGATTGGGAATTCCTCGATCGCATCTTGTCAACCATGAACTTTGGACCAATGTTTCGTTCGTTGATTCGTTGTCTCTATAACTATATTCAAAGTGCCATTATCTCGAATGGTTACGTTTCCGAGTTCTTCAACGTTGAACGTGGCGTTCGTCAGGGCTGTCCACTGTCTTCTTTGTTATTCATGATGGTCTGAGAGGTATTTGGTCAATCAATTCGGAAGTGTTCGGAGATCCAAGGGTTGCATCTTCCTGGTGGGCAAACCGCCAAAATCTCTCAGTATGCCGATGACAACACTTGTATAGTCACAAATACGTATGTAATTTTTAAAGTTATCGATGTTTTTAAATGAATATGGTCGAGCCTCTGGTGAGCGTTTAAACACATCTAAATCAAAAGGACTTTGGTTGGGCAGGTGGCGTTCTCGTACCGATTCGCCGTGTGGTTTAACTTGGATCAATTCAAGTCTAAAGATCGTCGGCCTGTATTTTGGTGAGGAAAATGCCAGTGTTCGAACATGGGACGAGGTTTCGGCCAAGTTTATCGGCGTGATCAAGAAATGGAAGTCGCGATTTATAACTTTGCGTGGAAAAGCAACGGTCCTCAATAGTCTGGTTTCTTCCACAATTTGGCATGTGGCGAAAATTTATCCACCTTCTCGATCGTTGATTGATTCGCTGCAGTCGAAAATTTGGAAATTCGTTTGGTCCAATAAACCGGAGTTGGTGCGCCGAGAAACATATTTGTCAGATTACCAACAGGGTTGCCTTCGGATTGTCCACCTTGAGCTCAAGAGTAAAGGGTTGCTGATGGGTCGACTCTTCAAGTTCCTCGAACCAGATCGCGAATTGTGTCCTTGGGAAGTGTTGATGCGCTATTACGTGGGGAGAGCGTTGGGGATCAATGACAACTCCAAGCCCAATTGTGCCATTCCAACTCCGTTCTACAGCCATCTTCTTCGTGTCCTACGCGAATTTTCTGTGAATTTGAGTCGGCCTCAACCAAGTAAATATTTCTATGTCCAGCGTCTGATTAACTCTATCTCTCCTGTTCAAGCTCGAAGGGAGGCTTACTGGAATCGAGAGTTTGGTCCGGGATTGGTGTGGAAGGATATTTGGCAGGAAGTATCTCGTAGTTTTAACGACCCATTGTTGCGGGATTTTGATTGGCGAACTATTCATCGCATATTACCAGTGAACTTACGGATGCATCAGTGGAATTCGCGAATACCTCAAAGTTGTGCCCGGTGTGGAATAAGAGTCGAATCGTTGGAACATACGTTGGTCAATTGTCCCAAGATCAAAGATACGTGGATGTTTATTTTAGAGTTGTGTAATCGAATCGACGCTACCGTTCTTGGACTTTCCCAAAATAATTTGTTGTTGGGTATTTTTCCTCGCAGAGTAACAAGAGATCTGTTGCGTTATTTGATCAGCGTTGGAAATTCTCTGCGTGGAAGGAACGAGTTTCATATCAGTTTAAAAAGGATGAGAATGACAGTCTATTTACTCTTATGTACTAAATTAAGACGGAATTGAAATTGAAAGTGACAGTCTTTAATGAATGGATGTGCATGAAATGGTGTTTAAAAATATTTTTTTAGCTTGTGTTTCGTGTGTCGAACGATAATAATAATATATTAATTAATATTTAGACAATTGAATAAATAATTAAATATCTGTAAATATGTAAATAATTGTTTTGTTATTTATATTGATATTAGTGATTATATACACTATCTTTTTAAAAAAAAAAAATTAAATTCCTTTTCCGTGGAGGAACAACAAAAAAATGAGTCTATAGATTTTTTTGTCCCTTTTTTGTGGCGGGGGCTAATTCATAATAATATAAAGAAGAAAAGACTAACTTGCTCCAAAACCTCGTAATGTATATAATTTTTGGCAGAGATGAGAGCTACATATATCACACGCTCAATTTTACCACGGGTATCCCATAATTATTTTCGGTCTCAGTGAATGATTGTGTTTCGCCAGGCAAGCATACCAAGAACCTATAGGTGCCCATTATTACCATATGAACAAAATGTTAGCGTCGCTTTCATTTCCAAAGACGATTCTTACCCGTGTATGAAGTAGTATTCAAGTTTAAAGGATAACCATGTCTCGTTTTCAAAAGTTTAGAGATCAACCATGAGTACATCCTGGCCACTTGATGACAGACGATTCGTATTCGAGAGGTGTCCGTATGAGTGAGGTGTTCGTATTAGAGAGGTGTCCGTATTAGAGAGTTGGCCGGATTAAAGAGGTGCTCGTATTAGGGAGGTGTTCGTACTAAAGTGGTGCTAGCGCTCGTATTAGAGAGGTGTTCGACAGTTCCAAAATTTAGCACCAATGTATTTAAAACTATTTTTGAGGAATTGTCGCTTCGGTTTAGGAGTCAGGTAGGAGTGACAATTTCTCGGATAGTCAGAACGTCATAATCGGCATCAGCTAATATTCTAGCTCCGCGGTTTTGGAACTTTTGTAATTTCATTTTCAGTGCCTTATCACAAACTCCCCAAAGCGGAGAACAATAGTCGAAGTATGGTGTATCAAAGGATTAGAAATTGACTGTAACATGTTAATAGGTAATTAAGGATTAATGCGTTTCAGAGTTCCAATACAGGCCTTAACTTTTTTACCAATCAACTTAATGTGTTCATGCCAACTTAGTGCTTCATCAAGAGTGACGCCTAGACATGGGTTTGATTGTACTCTAGGAATCAGTTGGTTATTTATCATTACAGGAAAATCGTCATTAATTTTACCTAAAATATGCCTCGATCCAACGTACAATAATTTTATTTTGGTTGGATGGTGCTGCAATTTGTTAGTAATCAACCAATGATTTTTTAAGTCATTGTTTAGATTAGCAGTAAGTTCCGAAAAATTCTTTCCTGACGAAGACACTTGTGTATCGTCAGCATATAAGCATGGGGTAGTTGCTTCGAGACATTCAGTTAACATATTATATAACATATTATATTGTAATATTGGTAAAGTAGTGCTCCATATATTTATATAAGCTCTATTGTCTATTTTGAGTGATGACAAAAAGGGAGGGTAAATAGTTCATGTATACAGTATTTGAAAACGATGACAGATTACACTATTTTTTACAATTCCAGCGGTAATAGACAATTGATTTTCAGGCCTGCTCAATTGTTGGGGCCTGCTCAATTGCCCATGCCCCAAATGGTCTAATTGTCAACTTGTTTGGCCCCATAGAGGGCGAAGGCATGATGCCTTTATGCTTAGTGTAAGTGGGCTTACTGAAAAATTGCAAAATATTCAAACGCCTGATGGTGAGCCGTATGTCTTTTGTGGAGACCCAGCCTATGGTGTGAATGACAACATCCTGGCTCCTTATCGAGGTGCACAATTGACACAGAATTAAAGCGAATTCAACAAGCAAATGAGTAAAGTTCGTGTTAGCGTGGAATGGGGATTTGGAAAGTTGTGTCAATATTTTGCATTTTTGGATTTCAAAAAGAACCTAAAATATTTGCTTCAACCTGTGGCAAAATACTACTTGGTTGGAAGTGTCCTAATTAATTGCCATATTTTCTGAACTTTTAAAGTTCAGCCCCCTTTGTTAGAAACATATTTATCAAATCAGTAACAGTTTTCATACAAAATATTTATTGAATAACAATATTTATAAATAATATATTAATTAAAATGATTTTAATAACACAATTTATGAATTAATTTTTACATCTGATTCATTTTTACATCATTAATTGAAACTGAAATGTACATGTGTTTGAAATAAAGCAAATTGAACTGTTAAACTTGAAATATTAAAATTGAAATGATTTCTACACTTTAAGAACTAAGAACGTTTCTGTAACAATTAAATCAATGCCTTTTTTTCTTCCATTTCCAGCTGAAACTTTAATTTTCTCTCTTCAGCCTCAGCAAGATATTTCTCTCGTTGAAAGTCCAGTTCCAATCTTCTTAAATTCAATTCTTTATCTTTTAACTGGGCTTTTTGTTCATATTTATCAGTAAGCATCTCAAGTGCAGTAAGCTTAGTTGCCCTTCTACATACTTTTCTTTTTCTACCTGTTACAAATTCAAAAATACAAGGTGTTGTGTGTTTCTATGCAAACAATGAAACAGATGTTTTAACTGCATAAAGTTCATTTACTTTTATCTAAATCATGAGTACTTTTCTTACCTTTCCTTGTGATGTTTTCTTCAATATCAACAATTTCATCTTCCCTTGCGGTATCACTACTTTCATTATCATTACATACAACACAGACACATTTAATTACAGACACATTTAATAGCCGATACATACTACTCAATCCAATGAGTGCAGCATCTCGCATTTCCAGGCCTTTTTTCTTTTTCAATTCTTCTTTTGTATATCTTTCAACAGCATGGTTAGCTCAGTATAGTCTTCTTCTGTGCCAGACCTTTATATATGGATGAGTTTTTATGGTGAAGATCTCAGTTCATGACACATCACAAATAAGTTGATAAAAATGTTTATATCTCAATGACATCCCACCAAACCAAGTGGTGTAAACTGTAGAAGAGGAGGGGCTATTGCGGCCAGAGCCCCTTGCTCAAACTATGGGGGGCTGAGCCCCACTTGCTCAAACTATTGGGGGATATGTCAAAATATATCATTTTAGCACGTTCCTGGCAGCCATGTTTGTTTTGCTTGATATGAAGTGCACATCGTTTAAGCCTTTGCAATTCGATACAAGTTTCCCTACTAACGATTTCTTAAAAAAGGCCTTGATTGTGAACTAATGATTTCGACAAAAAAGAAAATTGTACGATACGTTACATTACGTTTGAAGTGGAAACATGCATGCATTGCATCATGCATGCAATGTACTAGAAAATATCAGGTTTCACGCGCGCATGCATGCGTCGCGTGTGTCTCGAAACGTAAAATCGTGCAAATTTGAGCATACGGTTCCCAATTTACCCGCTTACCAGTAGTTTGACCAGACTTGCATGTAATATAGAGCCTGGATCACAGTAGCGATTTTGTCGGCGACTTTTCTCTTCCTGATTGATGTGATCGAGCGAATGACAAATCAACGTATGTCTCTGTAGAACCGATCCCATACTGGTGGCATACTTTGATTTGTGAGTCCACTCATTCGCATACGTCAGGACGAGAAAAATCGCCAATAAAATTGCCAGTGTGAACCAGGCTTCAGAAATTGTTCATTATAATTATACTCTATTGCTTGACATGTCCATTTATATCTGGCTGTGAAGATTTTTCGATTGTGTACAGACTATCTAGCCAATTCAGCAACCACGGAGCGATCTGATATCTGTTGAGCCATGCCATAAACAGCTCCAAAAAAAAACCATGAAATTTTACACATACTGTATTTACTCGTTTAAGCGACCCCCACCCACCCCCGGTGCGACACCCACCCACCCCTGTATTGCCATAATTTTAAGTGAGTATACTTGAATGGTCTCTCGTTTAACTACACTTGCTACAAGTCGACTCGCGGCAAAGCCCTTCTTAAAGCGCCGAGCGGAAATTTTCGGGAGCTCAAACTCGTCCGTATTAACCCACTCATCTATTTTACTCACTCACACATTGTAAGACAATTTTTAATGCGAGTTGACCTGACAAGCTCTCTCATTGAACTTTGAAAATGCGCATTTTCGTTGCGAAGGCAGACAACTTCTGACAAGCGGTGTATAGTTATATTCTTGTCATTTGCCCATTTAACATACTTAATCTAATCCAATCTTTGATATACATTAATCTATAATCGTTTAATCTTTAAGATACTTAATCTAATCCTATCTAATGTAATCTTTTGTTTATTACTATTTAATAATCTTGTTATCTTGTACACACACACGTATACCATGAAATTTCAAATTGAAAATGTAGTATAAAATCACTGTAATAACTTAACTGTAATGAATCTGATGATGTCACCTGTATAACATTAACTCATGCATAGATGATAACGTATTTCCTCAAGCATGGAAAACTGCTCGTATAAGTCCTGTTCCAAAATCAGACAATCCTACTGAAAGTAATGATTACCGGCCTGTGTCAATTTTACCTATACTATCAAAGGTTTACGAAAGACTGGTATTGCGACAGATTCAATATTTTATTGTCAAGTTTAGCCTTTACGAGGAAACACAATCTGGATTTAGGAAGGGACATTCGACCACAACTACTCTGCTAAAACTTAAGGATGATATTGTAAAAGCAATGAAAAAAGGCGAAATAACATTGGCTATATTCGCAGACTACTCTAAGGCATTTGATACGGTGGACTTTGAAATTCTTATTAACAAACTACATAAGCTAAACTTCTCTAAGACATTCCTGCATTGGCTGGTGAGTTATTTGTCAGATAGGCAGCAATATGTACAAGTTAATGATAAATCGTCCAGTAAAGAAACTATAACGTTTGGGGTCACACAGGGATCGATATTGGGTCCAGTATTGTTTAACCTGTATGTGGCTGATATGCAACGAAATGTCGGAAATGAAGAAAGATGTCTACAATATGCTGACGATTCAACCTTATACCAACACTGCAAGGTTGGTGACTTGGAGTTTCACAAGTCAAATCTAGAAGAATCGCTGTCAAATATTAGTAGTTGGTCGTCACGTATTAATCTCATTTTCAACCAATCCAAAACTAAGACAATGTTGTTCGCCACACAACAGATGGTATCACAATTTAGATCGAGAGAATGTGGTCGAAATGGTGGTAAACAACAACCCCATTGAAAGAGTTCTATCTTGGAAAGTACTGGGGATGCTTTTTCAACAAAATTTACAGTGGAATTATCATATAACAGAACTAATATCTTCCTGTTATGGCGTTTTGGCTGTTTTGAGGAAACTGAGACGATTTACCCCATTTAATGTGAGAAAGCAACTTGCAGAAGCTCTTGTACTTTCAAAATTGGATTATTGTAATGTCTTATACGACTCTGTCCCAGCTTACTTAATTAAACGAATGCAAAGGGTGCAGAACTCGGCAGCAGGTTTTGTCTTCTGTCGATATTCACATGTCGAAAATGTACTAGATTTAAAATGGCTACCTGTAAAAGAAAGGATTGAATTTAATATAGCGAAACTTACTTTTAAGGCCATACATTTCGATAATTGGCCATCATATTTAGCGGTTAAAATAAAGCAACAGACTAGGGTACTACGTAGTAATGATAGTGGAAGGATGTTGGAAATTCCTAGAATAAATAATACTTTTGAATATTCTGCATCTACCATTTTTAACAGCTTGCCACAGAATATTAGAGATAATCATATATCCTATGGTAGTTTTGTCAATCAAGTAAGAACTGTGTTCATGGAAAGGGCACATACTCGTGTTTTAAATAGTTAAGTATATTCACAATCATTATAATTAGTTAGGTAGGATAGCGCTAATTTAATACTTTATTTTATATAAGTTATATGTAATAACATAATTTTTGTTGTATTGTAAGGATGAAGAGCCATGTAACAATGGAAATGCCAAATATACCATTATTATTATTATTATTATTATTATTATTATAATGTCACGAAACGTTACTCATTTTTAAATATTCACATCAATGTTTGAATATGCCATTTTTAGAAACTATTTGCTGCATGGCAAAAATATTTATTTTTAACTACATTCATACCCCTCCAGTGGCTTTCGTCTTTGTATTCTTTAATATCTTTGTGGCTTCTTTGACATCCTTAACAAATTGATCAGCCACACCAGGCTGGGTGACAGGCATCGTCACGCACAACTGGATACTGAAACGTAAATGAGATTATAACGTTAACTTTCAAATCAAATTTTGGAATATTGAAGTTGGATCATCCCACTGAGTTTCTTAATTTCTTTCCACCAAGTAGAAGGGTGGCAACTTTTCAAATGCACTACCCTTGAGTTATAATAGTTTACACGGCACCTCTTTCTTTCCTTAATAATTGGAAGAAATCTAAATCACCCGAATCCAAGGCTTTCTGGCGAGGGCGAATAAGCTTTTTCAGGGCAGGAGTAATCCATAAAGGTTCATTAATAACGATCGTTTTGGTTGTCATAGAAAGAAGGAAATCCACACCGTTACTCACAATTTTTCTTAACATATTATTTTTGTCCTCACAGGAGCTTTCACGGACAAGTAGGTCCTGGACTTGACTGGACTCCAAGAGTCCAAGTATGATCTCATCGCTAGACGTTTGGATGGTCGCAAATTCCTGGATTTAATCACAATTTTGGACCTCGCAACCGAAGGTCTTTCAAGTGGCTGAATATTAATGGTGATATTTGTTAGCATGAGATCCAAGGTGTTTTGGCCATGTGTTGGAAACTTTATATTTGCTTAAGTTTAAAATTTCTCTTAAACACAGAAACGTTCAACCTGTTAAAATCCCCAAGCAAGATTATTCCACAATTGGGATAGCGAGTTTCGAACGAAGACAAACATTTGAATAGGTAATCCAACATGGTGGATGGTAAAGAGTTAATATAAGTATTTGGGAAATTCCTCTAGGGAGGCGAGTGGGACGAATTAAGAGCCAAATAACTTCCAGCGTATCGTGTAGGAGGTCCTCTAAAGTATTGGTTGGTTGGTTGACGTTGAGTAATTCGCACAGGAATTATATTTGTTAGATTCAGTTCTATACCTAGGACTGAGGGGTCTGTTATTCTGACACTTGGTTTTTGATTTGCTGTATTATTTATATTTCTTGGCATATTAATGGTGGGTGATTATCCACGAGTGTAGGTTGTTTTGTAGCCACATCGCCATTGTTAGAGATAACCAATTGAGAATTGCATGACGCGGAACTGCCAGTTTCTTTAGAATGGTTGTTGTCGTTAGGGACAGCAGGGAGGAAATTATCTGGTGAGGGACTATCTTTAGGACGATTATTTTCGTTAAAGATGGCAGGTTGGAGGTTATTTGCCGAAGGACCGCTTGAAACATCGTTTCATCATTTCATCGTTTCATCTTGAAACATCGTTTTTGTGTAAATCCTGTTTATTTTTGTTAAAAATTTGGGTCTGCTCCGACAGTTTAGCTACCAAGTCTACAACTGGGGTTCAATGTTCTTTTTAAACCTGCAAAACTGTTCCTCTGTGGTGGCCGATAAAACATCGACTCACGACGGACATGGCGTAGAGCTATCGATTGTCTGGGCGAAGGATATATTGACATTGTCGTTCCGCGATACTACATTTTGAAATGAGCGGTCAATAAAAACTTGCAACTCTTCAAGGGTTGAGCAATCAGAAGTTGGTGGAACCACCCCGCTTTTATCTTTAGAACTATCACTATCAATATCGCTAAGCATTCGAGTAGATTCAGTCTCTGTTTGGCTAGCACGTAATAGTTTGTTATTGTTCAAAGCGACAGACTCATTGGCATAGCCTGTACGATCCACCGGCAAGTTATTCCCCAATGACACACATTAATGAACAACTCTTTTGCACGATCACCCATTTTACCTCTAAACGAAAGCAGGCCAAGCTCATAGTTCCATATAAAGATTAAGTCTGAATTTGAGCTGGTAAATTTCTTATATTTGCCTCCGGGGGATGGCCATCTGCCGAACTGCTCGATAGCACATTTGGTAAATATTTTTCTCATTTCAAAGCTATCTGTCCATCTAACACGTTTTGCATCATAAGCAAAGCATCTCTCGTTTTTATAACGAAAAATCTCATCCATATCCCAGTCCAGTGAGTCATTTTTACAGCAGTGAACAGTGCTATTCAAGTTACTTACTTACTCCCGCCATCTATCATTGGTAGCTTGAGCTTCGAAATAAATTAGGAAATGCCATATAATGTCAGTGTTGATTGCTATAACCAATGAAAATCCGCCATCTAGGCAATGACATCACGAGGAATGGATTTCCGGTATTTTCAATACGCTAGGGTGCAAAGTCGCGGAGATTTTAGGTTCCGAAGTTGTCCGAGCGTGCGCCGACAAAACCGGCTTTCGGAACAAATAATACATTTTGACGAGAATTGCCGTAAAAGGGCTAGATTATGTCCAATAATCACAAATATGGTATCAAACTAAAGGGATTGGAAATCCCCATCGAATGGTGGTGTAGTGTGTAAAACAAAGGTAGGAAAGCGAAATGAATATTTAATTAGTTTGTATTATTGTTAATTTGTGAACAAATACAACTACAGAGGTGTTTGAAAGGGGCTAAATCGGCCGCGTAGCGTTGTAAACAAACACAATTTACTTCTCTAAAGAGATCGTAAAACGCTGTATCGAAACTGCAAAAAAGGATGGCTTGTGTGCCCTACTTTGGTTAGCACTCAACAATAAAGAGTGTGTAATCAGTCACTGATTACACACTCTTTATTGTTGAGTGCTAACCAAAGTAGGGCACACAAGCCATCCTTTTTTGCAGTTTCGATACAATATCAGTGTGGTACAAAATCGAAATCGTCACTTATCCAGTTCGAGTGAATTATTTATTTATTATTATTGGAATCTAAAATACATGAAGAAGACATAAATAGTCTTAATTACCATGCATTTACAAATATTATGTTACATATATGTAATTATTTAGAAAAATTATGACTATGTACAATTCACTCATTAAAATTGTAATATAATTATCAGTTAAAAGTTAAGTTAAAAATTTCATAACAGTTAAGACCTCGTTAAACTACGATTATAAGAATTTATGGCATACACTAAGGCACTGTTCTTAAATCTCTCTGTTCTAAATTTAAAATTATAATACATATCAGCATTAGATCTAGTTTCTCTTTGTCTTTTGTCTTTGATACGATCTGGAAGTAGGGTGTGTAGACGGTGCTCAGTCGCAGACATATTTGCAATCAAGTCAACGCAGTGGTTCTCGCGTCTTTCACTTAGCGTTTGCATTTTGAGATAATTTAAAGCTTCACAGTAATCAATACCTGGTAATATTAATACTCTGGTTTAGAGTATTTTATAAAGGAAATTTGTAGTTTTCAAGACCAAAGACGTATACCTTGAAGGCTTTGGATGCAGAATGGACCGTTTGGGATGAATTATATTAAAATATCGCTCGCCGAAGCTTGACATGAAAATGTCACTTGGTCAGCTCGAGTCATTTACTGCAGACAAGTACTGTCTTTAAAAGTACTTGGTTTAATACATTTAGTCATTAGATATTTTGAGGAATATTCGGAACATTACTTACTGGATAAAAGGAATATTTAAAAGTTATGTCCACAGTTAACTGACGCCAAATATCACCTAGAGGTGAAATTTGACACACAAACATGGTATTCATGAAGATGCAATGCAGCCTATTTGAACCGCTCACTTAATGAAATGGCAGACAGCATTACTCCTGAAAGGAAGAATTCTATTGATTAGTCTTTTCACGGGGAGATCATGAGACCAGACTGGCTGACTGGGTAATATATGGCAGATTTCTACAAGGAAATATTTATGCAGCAGGGAAAAATTCAAGTGTGTAGTGTGTTGTTTCTGATTTTCAGTATTGTTTTAAAACATTTAACTTAACATTTAACAATACAGTAACAGTGTGCAACCTGTTCATGTACTGAGAAATATCAAGTATTATTATTTATTATTTATTATTATTATTCAATAATGCACATTAAGTAGCTTTGACAGCTAAATTACAATGTGATTCACAATTACATAGATAAGATATATGAATTAACAATTATAATTATTTGTATTCTAATCTATATTACAACGTTAAAAGGTAAATTACAGATATATACAGTATATATAAAATATATATTAATAGTATTTAAGAAATTATTCGTAAAAGTTATTTTAAATCGTCTACTGCGAGGTTATATTTACGAATCGCATATACTAGAGGACTATTACTAAAACGTTCTGTTCTACATTTAAAGTATGTACCGGCCAGACTTTCCATGGTGGTCGTGAAATATAAACCTCTATAAAATAAATTCTGTTCATTAAACTTAACAGTTTCATGTATGCTTGAATGAAATCCGTACATTGTTATACTAATATTAATTATCATTTCTATAGTAAAAATATAATAATCCTACAAGAAATTAATGGCAAATTCTCCTACTTTGTTGAACCTGTGAGAATGAATGTCCAGATTAACAATATGTTAGTGTTTTCTATTTATGGTTCTTTTTAACACGACATTTGGTAAGCTATATTTTCCAAGGCTGCCCAGGGGGGGGATTGCTCGATGGGCCCCAAAGTTTGGTTTGTTTAGAAATTACTTTAGTGACGAAACTTGTTCCCCGAGACCGACTGTTCGCTTTTCTTGAATTCAGTGAGACCGAAAAGAATTATGGGATAACCGTGGTAAAATTGAGCGTATGATATAGCTCTCTGCCAAAATAGAGAAATTATATACATCCCGAGGTTTGGAGCAAAGTCACTTCTTCTTTATGTTATTATATTGAAACCCCCGCCCTTTAGGCAGGGTGACAAAAAATAGTCTATAGACTCATTCTGTCCACGGAAATCTTTAGTAAAAGGATTTTTTAATAAAAAGCCCACATAGTGTATATCACTAAGGGGAATCAATAATTTACACAAAACAATTATTTACATATTTACACAGATATTCAATTGTCACGTAATTGTCTCTAAACTAATATACGTATATTATCGTTCGACACACAAGCTAAAACGTTATTTAAACACCATTTCGATGCAAAGTTCTCGACATCCATTAAAGACTGTTCAATTTCCAAACGGGTCCTTACATAGTTCTTAAAGTACATAAGACTGTCAATTTTCTCATCCTTTTTAAACTGATATGAAACTCGTTCCTTCCACGCAGAGAATTTTCCAACGCTGATCAAATAACGCAACAGATCTCTTGTTACTCTTCGAGGAAAAATACCCAACAATAAATTATTTTGGGAAAGTCCAAGAACGGTAGCGTCGATTCGATTACACAACTCTAAAAAAAAATCCACGTATCTTTGATCTTGGGACAATCGACCAACGTATGTTCCAACGATTCGACTCTTATTCCACACCGGGCACAACTTTGAGGAATTCGCGAATTCCGCTGATGCATCCGTAAGTTCACTGGTAATATGCGATGAATAGTTCGCCAATCAAAATCCCGCAACAATGGGTCGTTAAAACTACGAGATACTTCCTGCCAAATATCCTTCCACACCAATCCCGGACCAAACTCTCGATTCCAGTAACCCTCGCTTCGAGCTTGAACAGGAGAGATAGAGTCGATCAAACGCTGGACATAGAAATATTTACTTGGTTGAGGCCGACTCAAATTCACAGAAAATTCGCGTAGGACACGAAGAAGATGGCTGTAGAATGGAGTTGGAATGTCACAATTGGGCTTGTAGTTGTCATTGATCCCCAACGCTCTCCCCACGTAATAGCGCATCAGTACTTCCCAAGGACACAATTCGCGATCTGGTTCGAGGAACTTGAAGAGTCGAACCATCAACAACGCTTTACTCTTGAGCTCAAGGTGGACGATCCGAAGGCCACCCTGTTGGTAATCGGACAGACATGTTTCTCGGCGCACCAACTCCGGTTTATTGGACCAAACGAATTTCCAAATTTTCGACTGCAGCGAATCAGTCAACGCTCGAGAAGGTGGATAAATTTTCGCCACATGCCAAATTGTGGAAGAAACCAGACTATTGAGGACCGTTGCTTTCCCTCGCAAAGTTAGAAATCGCGACTCCCATTTCTTGATCACGCCGATAAACTTGGCCGAAACATCGTCCCATGTTCGAACACTGGCATTTTCCTCACCAAAATACAGGCCGACGATCTTTAGACTCGAATTGATCCAAGTTAAACCACACGGCGAATCGGTACGAGAACGCCACCTGCCCAACCAAAGTCCATTTGACTTAGATGTGTTTAAACGCGCACCAGAGGCTCGACCATATTCATTGAAAACATCGATTACTTTAAAAATACCATACGTATTTGTGACTATACAAGTGTTGTCATCGGCATACTGAGAGATTTTGGCGGTTTGCCCACCAGGAAGATGTAACCCTTGGATCTCCGAACACTTGCGAATTGCTTGACCAAATACCTCCGAGACCATCACGAATAACAAAGGAGACGTAACCATTCAACGCCACGTTCAACGTTGAAGAACTCGGAAACGTAACCATTCGAGATAATGGCACTTTGAATATCGTTATAGAGACAACGAATCAACGAACGAAACATTGGTCCAAAGTTCATGGTTGACAAGATGCGATCGAGGAATTCCCAATCGACATAATCAAATGCCTTTTCCTGATCAATCGAGATAAACGCGCACGCTGTTTGCTCATGTACGGAAAGATAGTCACAGATGTCGCGAAGAAGGGTCGCATTATCTTCGCTCGAACGACCTGGGACAGCACAACACTGGTCCGGGTGGATTATGGTAGACATTAGGGGCTTCACTCGATTCACCAGAACTTTCGTTAGTATTTTGTAATCTACATTCAATAGCGATATTGGACGCCAGTTCTTCAATAATTCGGGATCTTCTTTTTTGAAAAGTAGCGAAATCATGGCTTGTCGCAGTGACTCAGGCATGAGGCCATCCGTGGTGCAGTTATTTGCCATCTCAACAAAGTCATCCTTGAAAAGGTCCCAAAAGGCCAAGTAAAATTCTTTCGGCAAACCATCCGATCCGGGAGTTTTACCATTAGACATTAACTTCAATGCTGCCAAACATTCACCTTCGAAAAACAACCCTTCGCATAAATCGCGCTGTTCATCGGTAAGCTTCCGATCGAGTAAATTCAACAATCGATCTTGTGCTGCTCTGTCCGTAGGAACCTTCGAATAAAGCTGTTGATAAAACCGAACTTGTTCATTCATTATGTCCTCCTGTTCCGTCACCCTTCGACCATCACCCGTACGTAAAGCTTGACAAGTTTTCTTCACCGCTCGCTTGTTCTCCTTTTGGAAGAAAAATCTTGACGGCTGCTCGTTTGCTTCGATCCATTTTGCTTTACTCCGAATTTTATTTCCTTTGATACGTTTCAAGTCAAGATTTTCCAATTGCGACTTAACGACATCGAGTTCTTTTACTTCCAGATCCGATAAATTCGTTTTGGACACAAGCCGACGATAAGAGTTCAACAATCCTGCCCGTGCGTACTTGGATGTGAGGGACGCTTTCTTGCTACATTTCATTAAAATTGTCTTGACCCTGGATTTTCCAGTATCCCACCATTCGCCAACATTGCTAAAATACTGTTTCTTTTGTTTCCAATTGGTCCAAAATTTGATAATCTTATCCCGGACTGATTTGTCGTTAAGCATTGAAACATTCAGTTTCCAAACTCCAGGACCAACATTATTACACGAGTGTTCAACTTGAAACGAAACACGAACCAAATCGTGATCAGAGTATGGATATGGTACGATCTCGGTATCAATATCGTAGTCTTTTAGGAGAGAGGAGGAAAGGTAAAATTTGTCCAAACGACATTTGATTGACCCAAGCTTGTTCTGCCACGTAAACTGGCGATCGTGTTCGTGTTGCTTACGCCAAACGTCGATCGTGTTCGTGTTGCTTACGCCAAACGTCGAATAAGCCAAAACGCGTTAGTAGTTTCTTCAGATGAGGACTCCCAGTACTTCCCAAAGAGGCATTCCCTCCACGTTTATCCTTGTCCAAATCCAGTAAGCAATTGAAGTCGCCGCCAGTGATTAAACGACGACGAGTGACTAAATGTCGATCAAGATTCTGAAAATACTCAATACGCTGACTCCCATCCGTAGGTACGTAAATACTTAGAAAACGAAAATCCTGATTGCAGAACGTACAATCCAACATGGTAATTCTCCCCACACTGTCGCAACGAAAACTACAGTTTTTAAATCTCGACGGATCACGGAGCAATATGCCAACGCCGCAACTGTTAGTCGATCCAAGACTCCAATATCCCTTGAATCCCGATTCTCTATTCCATATTATACAATCATCCACAGATGAAACATGCGTTTCTTGAAGGAACATAACATCAAATTTTTCAGTTCGTAAATAGTCAAACAACAAAGAACGTTTTTTATAGTCCCGGATCCCGTTCACATTGAGAGTTATGACAGAAAGATTAGCCATTAATGTTTCTTTTTCGGTTTCTTTTTCTTGTTCCGACGAGCCGCAATGACAGCAGCCACACGCGACACAACCTCGGGTTGAGCGTCCGGAATTGACAATTCTTCTTCCGCCTTTCGCTTGTTAGGTTCCGATACGTCACCCACGCTCGTTTCTTTAGCAGGCTCGACATGCATCGTCTCATCACCACTACTGAGCATTGGATCATTCATTTTGTCGCCGTCACCCCGGGACACTGCTTAATTCATCATCGCCATCGCCACCTTCGTGAGTCTTCTGACTGATATCTTGCATTTCAGCAATCTCGCTTCGCTGTGTCTGATGGTCAGCTTCGATTTCACAAAAGGAACGACTTAACACATTGACTGGGGTGGATATGGCCATCCAAACAGCTTACACTTTACATCGTTGACACAAGTGGCAAGATATACGTTAAATGTCTACACCGACCACATAAAGGTACCTGGCCACGATACCGAGATTCCACCCGAAACGTTCCGATGGAAAACCGACGCGGAATACCCTCAGTCAGATCCGTCATCTTTACAACACGTGCCCCAGATTCAATATTGGGCCAATCACGATACATTTGTTTCCCAGTCGAAAAACTTTCATATATTTCTCCGGAGACTGAACGGATTATTGATTATTTCATTCGAAACAAAGGAGCTTTAAACAAACTTTAACCAATGAGCTGTCCTGGGCAATGTTGCAACACGTTCTCTCCACGTAGGAAATTCTTTTTGCAGAAATAACTCTTTCTCGAGCGTACGGAACGGAACGTTGCGATAACGGAGAACCAGGTACTTGCTGTAGACACTTGATGGTATCCTGAGACACGCACTTCAAAATAGCCTGCATCACCTCTCGTACCGTAATATCTTTAAACGCCTCCGTGTGCAACACCACCGTATTGGGACGGGCAACACGACCATCCCACTGCACACCCGGCAAAGGAACAGCCCCAACACGATTATTTCCCGGCTGAGAGCCAGCCCCCTCCTCACCACCACCAGCAGCAACTTGAGCCCATGTTCTGCCATGAACACCATCAACTGCTTCATCGACAGCAACAGCACCACCACCATCACGAGCCACACCAACACCAACAACGCCTTCACCAGCCAAGCCATCAGCACCGCGAGCCACGCCATCTGCACCACGAGCCACGCCATCTCCACCACGAGCCACGTCATCACCACCACGAGCCAAGTCATCACCACCACGAGCCAAGTCATCACCACCACGAGCATCATCACGAACGACACCACCACGATCCACGACTCCAAGACCACGATCCACGTCTCTTCTTTCTGCGACACCATCTCTTCCTTCTTCTCCAGTATTCATGCTTTATATTAAAGTGCTTATGAACGCAAAATGGGTTTTTATTGATTCGGATAAGGCGTGAAAAGTTAGTTAGTAAGTTCTAGATTAGTTTTTGGCTTAGACTTTTAGTTTCGGAGATATAAAGGCTCAAACAGGCAAATTTTGCCATTTTCTGAAAAAAAGTAGCGCGACCAAAATATCACCAAGGGGCCTGGATCCCAGGAACCCAACTTTGATAAACAACTAAGAAATATATGGCGAAGATATCGATATCTTGTGTTTTTTTGCATATTTTGTCTAAACGATGTTTCGTTTGTGCGTGATCTTACACAGAAAGTGCCAACTGTAATATATCTAGCTATCTGACACCTTTTTTGGATGATAAATCACCTATTGCGGCTTTAAACCGATAGAAAAGAGGGCACCGAAACTCATCGATCTGAGATATTTGGTGGCAAATACAGGCCATATATAGTTATCGACCTATAAACAAAGACAAATGTACCCAGTTGTCCCAACATAGGACAGGAATCACCATACAGGTAAGCTGTGATTTTAACAAATGCAATGATGTATATTCGCGCCTATGAACTTTGGATATTTAACGTTGAATCATGTCACCTAAATGTGCATATTATTTGCTTAGTATACAATGTCATTGAAGCCAGTATGGATGAAAGGTTCTGCGCCGGACATGTCCGGTATACAACGGTGTTTGTTGACGCACAAATCGATCGAAGTGCTTCTACCTCTGAGAGATTACATACTGCTGTTATAGAATAATATATCATATATGTTTCAATGTGGAAATTATCAACTTTAATGCCTTATATTTAACTAATATAAATTAATATGCCATTCTACTTTTAGACTTCAACCTACTCTATATGTGGACTTTCAGTGTCTTGTATTATCCTACACATGTGGTCAATGTCACATGTTTTATATGACAGTGAGAAACTGATGATATATGTTTAATTGATACATGTATTTGGCACAAAGTTGATCACCAAGTGCTGCACTGTCCCACTAGTGGAACCACCTTAACCTGAGTATCAGGCATTTCTGCGGTTAGGCCTTGGTCCCTAAGCCACCTATGTTGAAGAACCTTAGGGAGGCTAACAGAAAATTCCCTAAATAGAGAGATACACTTCAACATTGTATAGCCCATTAAACTATTTGTTTGTGATTTCATCTAGATTATCAGTGAAGTAAACTGGAACCATCAGTGAAAGATGAATTAACATTTTTAATTAAATATTTATTAAACATCTTTATCAATATATATTTATCAATATATGTTGCAGTGTGACTCTATTGTCTCTTGGGGGCAAGTTCACTTTTAATAGCTCAGCCCCTTGATCGATTGGATTGGCTTAACACATTAATTGGCAAATTTTACTCATCAGTGGTAGAGTACTGCCAATTAATGGGTTAACTGCGCTTGATTGGATCGGCTAAACTTTAGCTGCTTTTTGGGTAATGGGTTACCTAGAAAAGAGCCAGACTCCCACTATGGAAGAACTTTACCCATCTGGAAGGAGAGATTCCACTTCTAAAATGTGCAAGGACATCTGGTAGGGGAGGGGGTCAACATCCACTTTCCTCCATGGGGAGGAAGTCGGTTTACCTGCACAGAGAAGCACCTTTCCGAGTTACTTAAATCAGCTATGTGGGCATGCCAAGAAAGTTGGATGTGTATACACTATGAGTAAAGCATACATCACCCTCACACCACACATCTTACATCTAATGTAAAAGTTCAAGCATGTTTGCTCTGCCCACATAGGCAAAGCTACTGTACGTAATAGAAAGTATGAAGTCTTACAGATCACATACTGGCCTTATGGCTTATTAAATTAGATATGTTTCCCCCACTAAAACATTCTCAAAAGATGAATATTATTCTTAGCCTATTTATGTGGCAATTAATGTTTAGTGTCGTCACAATAATTCCATATCTATATATCCAGTTTATGATATCCGTGTATTGATCATCTTTCAGTTACATGGACAAAGATGACAATCTGCCAACCAATCTTTCTATGAAAGGTTCTGTGAGAATATACATGGGGGCCAATTTCATTAGATTGTGGGTTGGCCAGTTGCAGTTAACCAGTTACTATTCTTGAAAATGTCCAAATTTTGACATATTTGAATGTAAAATTTGTAGGGAAACAAGCTTCCTTGCTAAAGTGAGAACCAACTTTAAAGCAGGTGTAGAAATGAAATGCAACCGATTCCCATGTCCATGAAGGCATGAAGACTATAAAATGCAGTAAAAGGTTTAAGTTACATTCCAACAAACTTTTAATCTTTGCATTCGTTCATTTTTATAAGCAAGAGGCATCTATGTCCCAGTATTTATAGACATAAGTTACTGTCATCAAGTGTCATGGTCGTCTCCACGATCGACTTTGAAATCGCATTTAAATCCATTCCTTCGTCTATATTCCACGATTGACGATGCAAACCACTAGAAGGGTTATTTTACACACTCAAAAATGTGTTTGAGTTCAAAAATGTGTCTTTTTCCTCAAGAAATAGCCGACTTTTCAAGATGATTTATCCAAATGTAATTGTTTTTATAGTAAAATTAAATACACACGTTCCTGGGACCCAGTCCCCCGGAAGACGCTACTTTTTCCAAAATAGCGACTTTGAGCCTTTATATCTCCGAAACTAAAAGTCTAAGCCAAAAACTAATCTAGAACTTATTAACTAACTTTTTATGTTCTATCCGAATCAATAAAAACCCATTTTGCGTTCATAAGCACTTTAAGCGAAAGATTTCTACGTGCATGAAGGGAAGCCAGAGTAGTTGGCGTTTCTCCACCATTCCCGCGCTGTTTAAATGTAGCGCCTGTGATTTGAGAACACGGTGAGAATGCGCGCGCATAACTCGTGCGATCGATTACGGCGTAGACAAAGAGTTGATAAGTTGTCGCACGCGCGAGATAAATAAGTTCGCTCTTCTTTGTAATCAGTGTGGTCGAGAATTTCGTCGATCGCTCCAGTGGCAGGCTTCGCGATCTGGCTGTTAAGTATTAATTTCATGGAGATTAATCATTCAGTGAGATCGAAAAGAATTATGGGATACCCGTGGTAAAATTGAGCGTGTGATATAGCTCTCTGCCAAAATAGAGAAATTATATACATTCCGAGGTTTGGAGAAAAGTCACTTCTTCTAATTACGTTATTATATTGAAACCCCCGCCCGTTAGGCAGGGTGACAAAAAATAGTCTATAGACTCATTCTGTTATTCCCCTCCACGGAAATCTTTAGTAAAAGGCGAAAGATTTATACGTGCATGAAGGGAAGCCAGAGTAGTTGGCGTTTCTCCACCATTCCCGCGCTGTTTAAATGTAGCGCCTGTGATTTGAGAACACGGTGAGAATGCGCGCGCATAACTCGTGCGATCGATTACGGCGTAGACAAAGAGTTGATAAGTTGTCGCACGCGCGAGATAAATAAGTTCGCTCTTCTTTGTAATCAGTGTGGTCGAGAATTTCGTCGATCGCTCCAGTGGCAGGCTTCGCGATCTGGCTGTTAAGTATTAATTTCATGGAGATTAATCATTCAGTGAGATCGAAAAGAATTATGGGATACCCGTGGTAAAATTGAGCGTGTGATATAGCTCTCTGCCAAAATAGAGAAATTATATACATTCCGAGGTTTGGAGAAAAGTCACTTCTTCTAATTATGTTATTATATTGAAACCCCCGCCCGTTAGGCAGGGTGACAAAAAATAGTCTATAGACTCATTCTGTTGTTCCCCTCCACGGAAATCTTTAGTAAAGGCGAAAGATTTATACGTGCATGAAGGGAAGCCAGAGTAGTTGGCGTTTCTCCACCATTCCCGCGCTGTTTAAATGTAGCGCCTGTGATTTGAGAACACGGTGAGAATGCGCGCGCATAACTCGTGCGATCGATTACGGCGTAGACAAAGAGTTGATAAGTTGTCGCACGCGCGAGATAAATAAGTTCGCTCTTCTTTGTAATCAGTGTGGTCGAGAATTTCGTCGATCGCTCCAGTGGCAGGCTTCGCGATCTGGCTGTTAAGTATTAATTTCATGGAGATTAATCATTCAGTGAGATCGAAAAGAATTATGGGATACCCGTGGTAAAATTGAGCGTGTGATATAGCTCTCTGCCAAAATAGAGAAATTATATACATTCCGAGGTTTGGAGAAAAGTCACTTCTTCTAATTACGTTATTATATTGAAACCCCCGCCCGTTAGGCAGGGTGACAAAAAATATTCTATAGACTCATTCTGTTATTCCCCTCCACGGATATCTTTAGTAAAAGGCGAAAGATTTATACGTGCATGAAGGAAGCCAGAGTAGTTGGCGTTTCTCCACCATTCCCGCGCTGTTTAAATGTAGCGCCTGTGATTTGAGAACACGGTGAGAATGCGCGCGCATAACTCGTGCGATCGATTACGGCGTAGACAAAGAGTTGATAAGTTGTCGCACGCGCGAGATAAATAAGTTCGCTCTTCTTTGTAATCAGTGTGGTCGAGAATTTCGTCGATCGCTCCAGTGGCAGGCTTCGCGATCTGGCTGTTAAGTATTAATTTCATGGAGATTAATCATTCAGTGAGATCGAAAAGAATTATGGGATACCCGTGGTAAAATTGAGCGTGTGATATAGCTCTCTGCCAAAATAGAGAAATTATATACATTCCGAGGTTTGGAGAAAAGTCACTTCTTCTAATTATGTTATTATATTGAAACCCCCGCCCGTTAGGCAGGGTGACAAAAAATAGTCTATAGACTCATTCTGTTGTTCCCCTCCACGGAAATCTTTAGTAAAAGGCGAAAGATTTATACGTGCATGAAGGGAAGCCAGAGTAGTTGGCGTTTCTCCACCATTCCCGCGCTGTTTAAATGTAGCGCCTGTGATTTGAGAACACGGTGAGAATGCGCGCGCATAACTCGTGCGATCGATTACGGCGTAGACAAAGAGTTGATAAGTTGTCGCACGCGCGAGATAAATAAGTTCGCTCTTCTTTGTAATCAGTGTGGTCGAGAATTTCGTCGATCGCTCCAGTGGCAGGCTTCGCGATCTGGCTGTTAAGTATTAATTTCATGGAGATTAATCATTCAGTGAGATCGAAAAGAATTATGGGATACCCGTGGTAAAATTGAGCGTGTGATATAGCTCTCTGCCAAAATAGAGAAATTATATACATTCCGAGGTTTGGAGAAAAGTCGCTTCTTCTAATTATGTTATTATATTGAAACCCCCGCCCGTTAGGCAGGGTGACAAAAAATAGTCTATAGACTCATTCTGTTGTTCCTCCACGAAATCTTTAGTAAAAGGCGAAAGATTTATACGTGCATGAAGGGAAGCCAGAGTAGTTGGCGTTTCTCCACCATTCCCGCGCTGTTTAAATGCAGCGCCTGTGATTTGAGAACACGGTGAGAATGCGCGCGCATAACTCGTGCGATCGATTACGGCGTAGACAAAGAGTTGATAAGTTGTCGCACGCGCGAGATAAATAAGTTCGCTCTTCTTTGTAATCAGTGTGGTCGAGAATTTCGTCGATCGCTCCAGTGGCAGGCTTCGCGATCTGGCTGTTAAGTATTAATTTCATGGAGATTAATCATTCAGTGAGATCGAAAAGAATTATGGGATACCCGTGGTAAAATTGAGCGTGTGATATAGCTCTCTGCCAAAATAGAGAAATTATATACATTCCGAGGTTTGGAGAAAAGTCGCTTCTTCTAATTATGTTATTATATTGAAACCCCCGCCCGTTAGGCAGGGTGACAAAAAATAGTCTATAGACTCATTCTGTTGTTCCCCTCCACGGAAATCTTTAGTAAAAGGCGAAAGATTTATACGTGCATGAAGGGAAGCCAGAGTAGTTGGCGTTTCTCCACCATTCCCGCGCTGTTTAAATGCAGCGCCTGTGATTTGAGAACACGGTGAGAATGCGCGCGCATAACTCGTGCGATCGATTACGGCGTAGACAAAGAGTTGATAAGTTGTCGCACGCGCGAGATAAATAAGTTCGCTCTTCTTTGTAATCAGTGTGGTCGAGAATTTCGTCGATCGCTCCAGTGGCAGGCTTCGCGATCTGGCTGTTAAGTATTAATTTCATGGAGATTAATCATTCAGTGAGATCGAAAAGAATTATGGGATACCCGTGGTAAAATTGAGCGTGTGATATAGCTCTCTGCCAAAATAGAGAAATTATATACATTCCGAGGTTTGGAGAAAAGTCGCTTCTTCTAATTATGTTATTATATTGAAACCCCGCCCGTTAGGCAGGGTGACAAAAAATAGTCTATAGACTCATTCTGTTGTTCCCCTCCACGGAAATCTTTAGTAAAAGGCGAAAGATTTATACGTGCATGAAGGAAGCCAGAGTAGTTGGCGTTTCTCCACCATTCCCGCGCTGTTTAAATGCAGCGCCTGTGATTTGAGAACACGGTGAGAATGCGCGCGCATAACTCGTGCGATCGATTACGGCGTAGACAAAGAGTTGATAAGTTGTCGCACGCGCGAGATAAATAAGTTCGCTCTTCTTTGTAATCAGTGTGGTCGAGAATTTCGTCGATCGCTCCAGTGGCAGGCTTCGCGATCTGGCTGTTAAGTATTAATTTCATGGAGATTAATCATTCAGTGAGATCGAAAAGAATTATGGGATACCCGTGGTAAAATTGAGCGTGTGATATAGCTCTCTGCCAAAATAGAGAAATTATATACATTCCGAGGTTTGGAGAAAAGTCGCTTCTTCTAATTATGTTATTATATTGAAACCCGCCCGTTAGGCAGGGTGACAAAAAATAGTCTATAGACTCATTCTGTTGTTCCCCTCCACGGAAATCTTTAGTAAAGGCGAAAGATTTATACGTGCATGAAGGAAGCCAGAGTAGTTGGCGTTTCTCCACCATTCCCGCGCTGTTTAAATGCAGCGCCTGTGATTTGAGAACACGGTGAGAATGCGCGCGCATAACTCGTGCGATCGATTACGGCGTAGACAAAGAGTTGATAAGTTGTCGCACGCGCGAGATAAATAAGTTCGCTCTTCTTTGTAATCAGTGTGGTCGAGAATTTCGTCGATCGCTCCAGTGGCAGGCTTCGCGATCTGGCTGTTAAGTATTAATTTCATGGAGATTAATCATTCAGTGAGATCGAAAAGAATTATGGGATACCCGTGGTAAAATTGAGCGTGTGATATAGCTCTCTGCCAAAATAGAGAAATTATATACATTCCGAGGTTTGGAGAAAAGTCGCTTCTTCTAATTATGTTATTATATTGAAACCCCGCCCGTTAGGCAGGGTGACAAAAATAGTCTATAGACTCATTCTGTTGTTCCTCCACGAAATCTTTAGTAAAAGGCGAAAGATTTATACGTGCATGAAGGAAGCCAGAGTAGTTGGCGTTTCTCCACCATTCCCGCGCTGTTTAAATGCAGCGCCTGTGATTTGAGAACACGGTGAGAATGCGCGCGCATAACTCGTGCGATCGATTACGGCGTAGACAAAGAGTTGATAAGTTGTCGCACGCGCGAGATAAATAAGTTCGCTCTTCTTTGTAATCAGTGTGGTCGAGAATTTCGTCGATCGCTCCAGTGGCAGGCTTCGCGATCTGGCTGTTAAGTATTAATTTCATGGAGATTAATCATTCAGTGAGATCGAAAAGAATTATGGGATACCCGTGGTAAAATTGAGCGTGTGATATAGCTCTCTGCCAAAATAGAGAAATTATATACATTCCGAGGTTTGGAGAAAAGTCGCTTCTTCTAATTATGTTATTATATTGAAACCCCGCCCGTTAGGCAGGGTGACAAAAATAGTCTATAGACTCATTCTGTTGTTCCCCTCCACGGAAATCTTTAGTAAAGGCGAAAGATTTATACGTGCATGAAGGAAGCCAGAGTAGTTGGCGTTTCTCCACCATTCCCGCGCTGTTTAAATGCAGCGCCTGTGATTTGAACACGGTGAGAATGCGCGCGCATAACTCGTGCGATCGATTACGGCGTAGACAAAGAGTTGATAAGTTGTCGCACGCGCGAGATAAATAAGTTCGCTCTTCTTTGTAATCAGTGTGGTCGAGAATTTCGTCGATCGCTCCAGTGGCAGGCTTCGCGATCTGGCTGTTAAGTATTAATTTCATGGAGATTAATCATTCAGTGAGATCGAAAAGAATTATGGGATACCCGTGGTAAAATTGAGCGTGTGATATAGCTCTCTGCCAAAATAGAGAAATTATATACATTCCGAGGTTTGGAGAAAAGTCGCTTCTTCTAATTATGTTATTATATTGAAACCCCCGCCCGTTAGGCAGGGTGACAAAAAATAGTCTATAGACTCATTCTGTTGTTCCCCTCCACGGAAATCTTTAGTAAAAGGCGAAAGATTTATACGTGCATGAAGTGAAGCCAGAGTAGTTGGCGTTTCTCCACCATTCCCGCGCTGTTTAAATGCAGCGCCTGTGATTTGAGAACACGGTGAGAATGCGCGCGCATAACTCGTGCGATCGATTACGGCGTAGACAAAGAGTTGATAAGTTGTCGCACGCGCGAGATAAATAAGTTCGCTCTTCTTTGTAATCAGTGTGGTCGAGAATTTCGTCGATCGCTCCAGTGGCAGGCTTCGCGATCTGGCTGTTAAGTATTAATTTCATGGAGATTAATCATTCAGTGAGATCGAAAAGAATTATGGGATACCCGTGGTAAAATTGAGCGTGTGATATAGCTCTCTGCCAAAATAGAGAAATTATATACATTCCGAGGTTTGGAGAAAAGTCGCTTCTTCTAATTATGTTATTATATTGAAACCCCCGCCCGTTAGGCAGGGTGACAAAAAATAGTCTATAGACTCATTCTGTTGTTCCCCTCCACGGAAATCTTTAGTAAAAGGCGAAAGATTTATACGTGCATGAATGGAAGCCAGAGTAGTTGGCGTTTCTCCACCATTCCCGCGCTGTTTAAATGCAGCGCCTGTGATTTGAGAACACGGTGAGAATGCGCGCGCATAACTCGTGCGATCGATTACGGCGTAGACAAAGAGTTGATAAGTTGTCGCACGCGCGAGATAAATAAGTTCGCTCTTCTTTGTAATCAGTGTGGTCGAGAATTTCGTCGATCGCTCCAGTGGCAGGCTTCGCGATCTGGCTGTTAAGTATTAATTTCATGGAGATTAATCATTCAGTGAGATCGAAAAGAATTATGGGATACCCGTGGTAAAATTGAGCGTGTGATATAGCTCTCTGCCAAAATAGAGAAATTATATACATTCCGAGGTTTGGAGAAAAGTCGCTTCTTCTAATTATGTTATTATATTGAAACCCCGCCCGTTAGGCAGGGTGACAAAAAATAGTCTATAGACTCATTCTGTTGTTCCCTCCACGGAAATCTTTAGTAAAGGCGAAAGATTTATACGTGCATGAAGGAAGCCAGAGTAGTTGGCGTTTCTCCACCATTCCCGCGCTGTTTAAATGCAGCGCCTGTGATTTGAGAACACGGTGAGAATGCGCGCGCATAACTCGTGCGATCGATTACGGCGTAGACAAAGAGTTGATAAGTTGTCGCACGCGCGAGATAAATAAGTTCGCTCTTCTTTGTAATCAGTGTGGTCGAGAATTTCGTCGATCGCTCCAGTGGCAGGCTTCGCGATCTGGCTGTTAAGTATTAATTTCATGGAGATTAATCATTCAGTGAGATCGAAAAGAATTATGGGATACCCGTGGTAAAATTGAGCGTGTGATATAGCTCTCTGCCAAAATAGAGAAATTATATACATTCCGAGGTTTGGAGAAAAGTCGCTTCTTCTAATTATGTTATTATATTGAAACCCCGCCCGTTAGGCAGGGTGACAAAAAATAGTCTATAGACTCATTTTGTTGTTCCTCCACGGAAATCTTTAGTAAAGGCGAAAGATTTATACGTGCATGAAGGAAGCCAGAGTAGTTGGCGTTTCTCCACCATTCCCGCGCTGTTTAAATGCAGCGCCTGTGATTTGAGAACACGGTGAGAATGCGCGCGCATAACTCGTGCGATCGATTACGGCGTAGACAAAGAGTTGATAAGTTGTCGCACGCGCGAGATAAATAAGTTCGCTCTTCTTTGTAATCAGTGTGGTCGAGAATTTCGTCGATCGCTCCAGTGGCAGGCTTCGCGATCTGGCTGTTAAGTATTAATTTCATGGAGATTAATCATTCAGTGAGATCGAAAAGAATTATGGGATACCCGTGGTAAAATTGAGCGTGTGATATAGCTCTCTGCCAAAATAGAGAAATTATATACATTCCGAGGTTTGGAGAAAAGTCGCTTCTTCTAATTATGTTATTATATTGAAACCCCGCCCGTTAGGCAGGGTGACAAAAAATAGTCTATAGACTCATTCTGTTGTTCCCCTCCGGAAATCTTTAGTAAAAGGCGAAAGATTTATACGTGCATGAAGGAAGCCAGAGTAGTTGGCGTTTCTCCACCATTCCCGCGCTGTTTAAATGCAGCGCCTGTGATTTGAGAACACGGTGAGAATGCGCGCGCATAACTCGTGCGATCGATTACGGCGTAGACAAAGAGTTGATAAGTTGTCGCACGCGCGAGATAAATAAGTTCGCTCTTCTTTGTAATCAGTGTGGTCGAGAATTTCGTCGATCGCTCCAGTGGCAGGCTTCGCGATCTGGCTGTTAAGTATTAATTTCATGGAGATTAATCATTCAGTGAGATCGAAAAGAATTATGGGATACCCGTGGTAAAATTGAGCGTGTGATATAGCTCTCTGCCAAAATAGAGAAATTATATACATTCCGAGGTTTGGAGAAAAGTCGCTTCTTCTAATTATGTTATTATATTGAAACCCCGCCCGGTAGGCAGGGTGACAAAAATAGTCTATAGACTCATTCTGTTGTTCCTCCACGGAAATCTTTAGTAAAAGGCGAAAGATTTATACGTGCATGAAGGGAAGCCAGAGTAGTTGGCGTTTCTCCACCATTCCCGCGCTGTTTAAATGCAGCGCCTGTGATTTGAGAACACGGTGAGAATGCGCGCGCATAACTCGTGCGATCGATTACGGCGTAGACAAAGAGTTGATAAGTTGTCGCACGCGCGAGATAAATAAGTTCGCTCTTCTTTGTAATCAGTGTGGTCGAGAATTTCGTCGATCGCTCCAGTGGCAGGCTTCGCGATCTGGCTGTTAAGTATTAATTTCATGGAGATTAATCATTCAGTGAGATCGAAAAGAATTATGGGATACCCGTGGTAAAATTGAGCGTGTGATATAGCTCTCTGCCAAAATAGAGAAATTATATACATTCCGAGGTTTGGAGAAAAGTCGCTTCTTCTAATTATGTTATTATATTGAAACCCCCGCCCGTTAGGCAGGGTGACAAAAAATAGTCTATAGACTCATTCTGTTGTTCCCCTCCACGGAAATCTTTAGTAAAAGGCGAAAGATTTATACGTGCATGAAGGGAAGCCAGAGTAGTTGGCGTTTCTCCACCATTCCCGCGCTGTTTAAATGCAGCGCCTGTGATTTGAGAACACGGTGAGAATGCGCGCGCATAACTCGTGCGATCGATTACGGCGTAGACAAAGAGTTGATAAGTTGTCGCACGCGCGAGATAAATAAGTTCGCTCTTCTTTGTAATCAGTGTGGTCGAGAATTTCGTCGATCGCTCCAGTGGCAGGCTTCGCGATCTGGCTGTTAAGTATTAATTTCATGGAGATTAATCATTCAGTGAGATCGAAAAGAATTATGGGATACCCGTGGTAAAATTGAGCGTGTGATATAGCTCTCTGCCAAAATAGAGAAATTATATACATTCCGAGGTTTGGAGAAAAGTCGCTTCTTCTAATTATGTTATTATATTGAAACCCCGCCCGTTAGGCAGGGTGACAAAAATAGTCTATAGACTCATTCTGTTGTTCCCCTCACGGAAATCTTTAGTAAAAGGCGAAAGATTTATACGTGCATGAAGGAAGCCAGAGTAGTTGGCGTTTCTCCACCATTCCCGCGCTGTTTAAATGCAGCGCCTGTGATTTGAGAACACGGTGAGAATGCGCGCGCATAACTCGTGCGATCGATTACGGCGTAGACAAAGAGTTGATAAGTTGTCGCACGCGCGAGATAAATAAGTTCGCTCTTCTTTGTAATCAGTGTGGTCGAGAATTTCGTCGATCGCTCCAGTGGCAGGCTTCGCGATCTGGCTGTTAAGTATTAATTTCATGGAGATTAATCATTCAGTGAGATCGAAAAGAATTATGGGATACCCGTGGTAAAATTGAGCGTGTGATATAGCTCTCTGCCAAAATAGAGAAATTATATACATTCCGAGGTTTGGAGAAAAGTCGCTTCTTCTAATTATGTTATTATATTGAAACCCCGCCCGTTAGGCAGGGTGACAAAAAATAGTCTATAGACTCATTCTGTTGTTCCCCTCCACGGAAATCTTTAGTAAAAGGCGCAAGATTTATACGTGCATGAAGGAAGCCAGAGTAGTTGGCGTTTCTCCACCATTCCCGCGCTGTTTAAATGCAGCGCCTGTGATTTGAGAACACGGTGAGAATGCGCGCGCATAACTCGTGCGATCGATTACGGCGTAGACAAAGAGTTGATAAGTTGTCGCACGCGCGAGATAAATAAGTTCGCTCTTCTTTGTAATCAGTGTGGTCGAGAATTTCGTCGATCGCTCCAGTGGCAGGCTTCGCGATCTGGCTGTTAAGTATTAATTTCATGGAGATTAATCATTCAGTGAGATCGAAAAGAATTATGGGATACCCGTGGTAAAATTGAGCGTGTGATATAGCTCTCTGCCAAAATAGAGAAATTATATACATTCCGAGGTTTGGAGAAAAGTCGCTTCTTCTAATTATGTTATTATATTGAAACCCCCGCCCGTTAGGCAGGGTGACAAAAAATAGTCTATAGACTCATTCTGTTGTTCCCCTCCACGGAAATCTTTAGTAAAAGGCGAAAGATTTATACGTGCATGAAGGGAAGCCAGAGTAGTTGGCGTTTCTCCACCATTCCCGCGCTGTTTAAATGCAGCGCCTGTGATTTGAGAACACGGTGAGAATGCGCGCGCATAACTCGTGCGATCGATTACGGCGTAGACAAAGAGTTGATAAGTTGTCGCACGCGCGAGATAAATAAGTTCGCTCTTCTTTGTAATCAGTGTGGTCGAGAATTTCGTCGATCGCTCCAGTGGCAGGCTTCGCGATCTGGCTGTTAAGTATTAATTTCATGGAGATTAATCATTCAGTGAGATCGAAAAGAATTATGGGATACCCGTGGTAAAATTGAGCGTGTGATATAGCTCTCTGCCAAAATAGAGAAATTATATACATTCCGAGGTTTGGAGAAAAGTCGCTTCTTCTAATTATGTTATTATATTGAAACCCCCGCCCGTTAGGCAGGGTGACAAAAAATAGTCTATAGACTCATTCTGTTGTTAACCTCCACGGAAATCTTTAGTAAAGGCGAAAGATTTATACGTGCATGAAGGGAAGCCAGAGTAGTTGGCGTTTCTCCACCATTCCCGCGCTGTTTAAATGCAGCGCCTGTGATTTGAGAACACGGTGAGAATGCGCGCGCATAACTCGTGCGATCGATTACGGCGTAGACAAAGAGTTGATAAGTTGTCGCACGCGCGAGATAAATAAGTTCGCTCTTCTTTGTAATCAGTGTGGTCGAGAATTTCGTCGATCGCTCCAGTGGCAGGCTTCGCGATCTGGCTGTTAAGTATTAATTTCATGGAGATTAATCATTCAGTGAGATCGAAAAGAATTATGGGATACCCGTGGTAAAATTGAGCGTGTGATATAGCTCTCTGCCAAAATAGAGAAATTATATACATTCCGAGGTTTGGAGAAAAGTCGCTTCTTCTAATTATGTTATTATATTGAAACCCCGCCCGTTAGGCAGGGTGACAAAAATAGTCTATAGACTCATTCTGTTGTTCCCCACGGAAATCTTTAGTAAAAGGCGAAAGATTTATACGTGCATGAAGGAAGCCAGAGTAGTTGGCGTTTCTCCACCATTCCCGCGCTGTTTAAATGCAGCGCCTGTGATTTGAGAACACGGTGAGAATGCGCGCGCATAACTCGTGCGATCGATTACGGCGTAGACAAAGAGTTGATAAGTTGTCGCACGCGCGAGATAAATAAGTTCGCTCTTCTTTGTAATCAGTGTGGTCGAGAATTTCGTCGATCGCTCCAGTGGCAGGCTTCGCGATCTGGCTGTTAAGTATTAATTTCATGGAGATTAATCATTCAGTGAGATCGAAAAGAATTATGGGATACCCGTGGTAAAATTGAGCGTGTGATATAGCTCTCTGCCAAAATAGAGAAATTATATACATTCCGAGGTTTGGAGAAAAGTCGCTTCTTCTAATTATGTTATTATATTGAAACCCCGCCCGTTAGGCAGGGTGACAAAAATAGTCAATAGACTCATTCGGTTGTTCCCCTCCACGGAAATCTTTAGTAAAAGGCGAAAGATTTATACGTGCATGAAGGAAGCCAGAGTAGTTGGCGTTTCTCCACCATTCCCGCGCTGTTTAAATGCAGCGCCTGTGATTTGAGAACACGGTGAGAATGCGCGCGCATAACTCGTGCGATCGATTACGGCGTAGACAAAGAGTTGATAAGTTGTCGCACGCGCGAGATAAATAAGTTCGCTCTTCTTTGTAATCAGTGTGGTCGAGAATTTCGTCGATCGCTCCAGTGGCAGGCTTCGCGATCTGGCTGTTAAGTATTAATTTCATGGAGATTAATCATTCAGTGAGATCGAAAAGAATTATGGGATACCCGTGGTAAAATTGAGCGTGTGATATAGCTCTCTGCCAAAATAGAGAAATTATATACATTCCGAGGTTTGGAGAAAAGTCGCTTCTTCTAATTATGTTATTATATTGAAACCCCCGCCCGTTAGGCAGGGTGACAAAAAATAGTCTATAGACTCATTCTGTTGTTCCCCTCCACGGAAATCTTTAGTAAAAGGCGAAAGATTTATACGTGCATGAAGGGAAGCCAGAGTAGTTGGCGTTTCTCCACCATTCCCGCGCTGTTTAAATGCAGCGCCTGTGATTTGAGAACACGGTGAGAATGCGCGCGCATAACTCGTGCGATCGATTACGGCGTAGACAAAGAGTTGATAAGTTGTCGCACGCGCGAGATAAATAAGTTCGCTCTTCTTTGTAATCAGTGTGGTCGAGAATTTCGTCGATCGCTCCAGTGGCAGGCTTCGCGATCTGGCTGTTAAGTATTAATTTCATGGAGATTAATCATTCAGTGAGATCGAAAAGAATTATGGGATACCCGTGGTAAAATTGAGCGTGTGATATAGCTCTCTGCCAAAATAGAGAAATTATATACATTCCGAGGTTTGGAGAAAAGTCGCTTCTTCTAATTATGTTATTATATTGAAACCCCCGCCCGTTAGGCAGGGTGACAAAAAATAGTCTATAGACTCATTCTGTTGTTCCTCCACGGAAATCTTTAGTAAAAGGCGAAAGATTTATACGTGCATGAAGGGAAGCCAGAGTAGTTGGCGTTTCTCCACCATTCCCGCGCTGTTTAAATGCAGCGCCTGTGATTTGAGAACACGGTGAGAATGCGCGCGCATAACTCGTGCGATCGATTACGGCGTAGACAAAGAGTTGATAAGTTGTCGCACGCGCGAGATAAATAAGTTCGCTCTTCTTTGTAATCAGTGTGGTCGAGAATTTCGTCGATCGCTCCAGTGGCAGGCTTCGCGATCTGGCTGTTAAGTATTAATTTCATGGAGATTAATCATTCAGTGAGATCGAAAAGAATTATGGGATACCCGTGGTAAAATTGAGCGTGTGATATAGCTCTCTGCCAAAATAGAGAAATTATATACATTCCGAGGTTTGGAGAAAAGTCGCTTCTTCTAATTATGTTATTATATTGAAACCCCCGCCCGTTAGGCAGGGTGACAAAAATAGTCTATAGACTCATTCTGTTGTTCCTCCACGGAAATCTTTAGTAAAAGGCGAAAGATTTATACGTGCATGAAGGGAAGCCAGAGTAGTTGGCGTTTCTCCACCATTCCCGCGCTGTTTAAATGCAGCGCCTGTGATTTGAGAACACGGTGAGAATGCGCGCGCATAACTCGTGCGATCGATTACGGCGTAGACAAAGAGTTGATAAGTTGTCGCACGCGCGAGATAAATAAGTTCGCTCTTCTTTGTAATCAGTGTGGTCGAGAATTTCGTCGATCGCTCCAGTGGCAGGCTTCGCGATCTGGCTGTTAAGTATTAATTTCATGGAGATTAATCATTCAGTGAGATCGAAAAGAATTATGGGATACCCGTGGTAAAATTGAGCGTGTGATATAGCTCTCTGCCAAAATAGAGAAATTATATACATTCCGAGGTTTGGAGAAAAGTCGCTTCTTCTAATTATGTTATTATATTGAAACCCCGCCCGTTAGGCAGGGTGACAAAAATAGTCTATAGACTCATTCTGTTGTTCCTCCACGGATATCTTTAGTAAAAGGCGAAAGATATGTGCGTGAATGAAGGAAGCCAGAGTAGTTGGCGTTTCTCCACCATTCCCGCGCTGTTTAAATGCAGCGCCTGTGATTTGAGAACACGGTGAGAATGCGCGCGCATAACTCGTGCGATCGATTACGGCGTAGACAAAGAGTTGATAAGTTGTCGCACGCGCGAGATAAATAAGTTCGCTCTTCTTTGTAATCAGTGTGGTCGAGAATTTCGTCGATCGCTCCAGTGGCAGGCTTCGCGATCTGGCTGTTAAGTATTAATTTCATGGAGATTAATCATTCAGTGAGATCGAAAAGAATTATGGGATACCCGTGGTAAAATTGAGCGTGTGATATAGCTCTCTGCCAAAATAGAGAAATTATATACATTCCGAGGTTTGGAGAAAAGTCGCTTCTTCTAATTATGTTATTATATTGAAACCCCGCCCGTTAGGCAGGGTGACAAAAATAGTCTATAGACTCATTCTGTTGTTCCTCCACGGAAATCTTTAGTAAAGGCGAAAGATTTATACGTGCATGAAGGGAAGCCAGAGTAGTTGGCGTTTCTCCACCATTCCCGCGCTGTTTAAATGCAGCGCCTGTGATTTGAGAACACGGTGAGAATGCGCGCGCATAACTCGTGCGATCGATTACGGCGTAGACAAAGAGTTGATAAGTTGTCGCACGCGCGAGATAAATAAGTTCGCTCTTCTTTGTAATCAGTGTGGTCGAGAATTTCGTCGATCGCTCCAGTGGCAGGCTTCGCGATCTGGCTGTTAAGTATTAATTTCATGGAGATTAATCATTCAGTGAGATCGAAAAGAATTATGGGATACCCGTGGTAAAATTGAGCGTGTGATATAGCTCTCTGCCAAAATAGAGAAATTATATACATTCCGAGGTTTGGAGAAAAGTCGCTTCTTCTAATTATGTTATTATATTGAAACCCCGCCCGTTAGGCAGGGTGACAAAAATAGTCTATAGACTCATTCTGTTGTTCCTCCACGGAAATCTTTAGTAAAAGGCGAAAGATTTATACGTGCATGAAGGGAAGCCAGAGTAGTTGGCGTTTCTCCACCATTCCCGCGCTGTTTAAATGCAGCGCCTGTGATTTGAGAACACGGTGAGAATGCGCGCGCATAACTCGTGCGATCGATTACGGCGTAGACAAAGAGTTGATAAGTTGTCGCACGCGCGAGATAAATAAGTTCGCTCTTCTTTGTAATCAGTGTGGTCGAGAATTTCGTCGATCGCTCCAGTGGCAGGCTTCGCGATCTGGCTGTTAAGTATTAATTTCATGGAGATTAATCATTCAGTGAGATCGAAAAGAATTATGGGATACCCGTGGTAAAATTGAGCGTGTGATATAGCTCTCTGCCAAAATAGAGAAATTATATACATTCCGAGGTTTGGAGAAAAGTCGCTTCTTCTAATTATGTTATTATATTGAAACCCCGCCCGTTAGGCAGGGTGACAAAAATAGTCTATAGACTCATTCTGTTGTTCCTCCACGGAAATCTTTAGTAAAAGGCGAAAGATTTATACGTGCATGAAGGGAAGCCAGAGTAGTTGGCGTTTCTCCACCATTCCCGCGCTGTTTAAATGCAGCGCCTGTGATTTGAGAACACGGTGAGAATGCGCGCGCATAACTCGTGCGATCGATTACGGCGTAGACAAAGAGTTGATAAGTTGTCGCACGCGCGAGATAAATAAGTTCGCTCTTCTTTGTAATCAGTGTGGTCGAGAATTTCGTCGATCGCTCCAGTGGCAGGCTTCGCGATCTGGCTGTTAAGTATTAATTTCATGGAGATTAATCATTCAGTGAGATCGAAAAGAATTATGGGATACCCGTGGTAAAATTGAGCGTGTGATATAGCTCTCTGCCAAAATAGAGAAATTATATACATTCCGAGGTTTGGAGAAAAGTCGCTTCTTCTAATTATGTTATTATATTGAAACCCCGCCCGTTAGGCAGGGTGACAAAAATAGTCTATAGACTCATTCTGTTGTTCCCTCCACGGAAATCTTTAGTAAAAGGCGAAAGATTTGTGCGTGAATGAAGAAAGCCAGAGTAGTTGGCGTTTCTCCACCATTCCCGCGCTGTTTAAATGCAGCGCCTGTGATTTGAGAACACGGTGAGAATGCGCGCGCATAACTCGTGCGATCGATTACGGCGTAGACAAAGAGTTGATAAGTTGTCGCACGCGCGAGATAAATAAGTTCGCTCTTCTTTGTAATCAGTGTGGTCGAGAATTTCGTCGATCGCTCCAGTGGCAGGCTTCGCGATCTGGCTGTTAAGTATTAATTTCATGGAGATTAATCATTCAGTGAGATCGAAAAGAATTATGGGATACCCGTGGTAAAATTGAGCGTGTGATATAGCTCTCTGCCAAAATAGAGAAATTATATACATTCCGAGGTTTGGAGAAAAGTCGCTTCTTCTAATTATGTTATTATATTGAAACCCCCGCCCGTTAGGCAGGGTGACAAAAAATAGTCTATAGACTCATTCTGTTGTTCCTCCACGGAAATCTTTAGTAAAAGGCGAAAGATTTATACGTGCATGAAGGGAAGCCAGAGTAGTTGGCGTTTCTCCACCATTCCCGCGCTGTTTAAATGCAGCGCCTGTGATTTGAGAACACGGTGAGAATGCGCGCGCATAACTCGTGCGATCGATTACGGCGTAGACAAAGAGTTGATAAGTTGTCGCACGCGCGAGATAAATAAGTTCGCTCTTCTTTGTAATCAGTGTGGTCGAGAATTTCGTCGATCGCTCCAGTGGCAGGCTTCGCGATCTGGCTGTTAAGTATTAATTTCATGGAGATTAATCATTCAGTGAGATCGAAAAGAATTATGGGATACCCGTGGTAAAATTGAGCGTGTGATATAGCTCTCTGCCAAAATAGAGAAATTATATACATTCCGAGGTTTGGAGAAAAGTCGCTTCTTCTAATTATGTTATTATATTGAAACCCCGCCCGTTAGGCAGGGTGACAAAAATAGTCTATAGACTCATTCTGTTGTTCCTCCACGGAAATCTTTAGTAAAAGGCGAAAGATTTATACGTGCATGAAGGGAAGCCAGAGTAGTTGGCGTTTCTCCACCATTCCCGCGCTGTTTAAATGCAGCGCCTGTGATTTGAGAACACGGTGAGAATGCGCGCGCATAACTCGTGCGATCGATTACGGCGTAGACAAAGAGTTGATAAGTTGTCGCACGCGCGAGATAAATAAGTTCGCTCTTCTTTGTAATCAGTGTGGTCGAGAATTTCGTCGATCGCTCCAGTGGCAGGCTTCGCGATCTGGCTGTTAAGTATTAATTTCATGGAGATTAATCATTCAGTGAGATCGAAAAGAATTATGGGATACCCGTGGTAAAATTGAGCGTGTGATATAGCTCTCTGCCAAAATAGAGAAATTATATACATTCCGAGGTTTGGAGAAAAGTCGCTTCTTCTAATTATGTTATTATATTGAAACCCCCGCCCGTTAGGCAGGGTGACAAAAAATAGTCTATAGACTCATTCTGTTGTTCCTCCACGGAAATCTTTAGTAAGGCGAAAGATTTATACGTGCATGAAGGGAAGCCAGAGTAGTTGGCGTTTCTCCACCATTCCCGCGCTGTTTAAATGCAGCGCCTGTGATTTGAGAACACGGTGAGAATGCGCGCGCATAACTCGTGCGATCGATTACGGCGTAGACAAAGAGTTGATAAGTTGTCGCACGCGCGAGATAAATAAGTTCGCTCTTCTTTGTAATCAGTGTGGTCGAGAATTTCGTCGATCGCTCCAGTGGCAGGCTTCGCGATCTGGCTGTTAAGTATTAATTTCATGGAGATTAATCATTCAGTGAGATCGAAAAGAATTATGGGATACCCGTGGTAAAATTGAGCGTGTGATATAGCTCTCTGCCAAAATAGAGAAATTATATACATTCCGAGGTTTGGAGAAAAGTCGCTTCTTCTAATTATGTTATTATATTGAAACCCCGCCCGTTAGGCAGGGTGACAAAAATAGTCTATAGACTCATTCTGTTGTTCCTCCACGGAAATCTTTAGTAAAAGGCGAAAGATTTATACGTGCATGAAGGGAAGCCAGAGTAGTTGGCGTTTCTCCACCATTCCCGCGCTGTTTAAATGCAGCGCCTGTGATTTGAGAACACGGTGAGAATGCGCGCGCATAACTCGTGCGATCGATTACGGCGTAGACAAAGAGTTGATAAGTTGTCGCACGCGCGAGATAAATAAGTTCGCTCTTCTTTGTAATCAGTGTGGTCGAGAATTTCGTCGATCGCTCCAGTGGCAGGCTTCGCGATCTGGCTGTTAAGTATTAATTTCATGGAGATTAATCATTCAGTGAGATCGAAAAGAATTATGGGATACCCGTGGTAAAATTGAGCGTGTGATATAGCTCTCTGCCAAAATAGAGAAATTATATACATTCCGAGGTTTGGAGAAAAGTCGCTTCTTCTAATTATGTTATTATATTGAAACCCCGCCCGTTAGGCAGGGTGACAAAAATAGTCTATAGACTCATTCTGTTGTTCCTCCACGGAAATCTTTAGTAAAAGGCGAAAGATTTATACGTGCATGAAGGGAAGCCAGAGTAGTTGGCGTTTCTCCACCATTCCCGCGCTGTTTAAATGCAGCGCCTGTGATTTGAGAACACGGTGAGAATGCGCGCGCATAACTCGTGCGATCGATTACGGCGTAGACAAAGAGTTGATAAGTTGTCGCACGCGCGAGATAAATAAGTTCGCTCTTCTTTGTAATCAGTGTGGTCGAGAATTTCGTCGATCGCTCCAGTGGCAGGCTTCGCGATCTGGCTGTTAAGTATTAATTTCATGGAGATTAATCATTCAGTGAGATCGAAAAGAATTATGGGATACCCGTGGTAAAATTGAGCGTGTGATATAGCTCTCTGCCAAAATAGAGAAATTATATACATTCCGAGGTTTGGAGAAAAGTCGCTTCTTCTAATTATGTTATTATATTGAAACCCCCGCCCGTTAGGCAGGGTGACAAAAAATAGTCTATAGACTCATTCTGTTGTTCCTCCACGGATATCTTTAGTAAAAGGCGAAAGATTTATACGTGCTTGAAGTGAAGCCAGAGTAGTTGGCGTTTCTCCACCATTCCCGCGCTGTTTAAATGCAGCGCCTGTGATTTGAGAACACGGTGAGAATGCGCGCGCATAACTCGTGCGATCGATTACGGCGTAGACAAAGAGTTGATAAGTTGTCGCACGCGCGAGATAAATAAGTTCGCTCTTCTTTGTAATCAGTGTGGTCGAGAATTTCGTCGATCGCTCCAGTGGCAGGCTTCGCGATCTGGCTGTTAAGTATTAATTTCATGGAGATTAATCATTCAGTGAGATCGAAAAGAATTATGGGATACCCGTGGTAAAATTGAGCGTGTGATATAGCTCTCTGCCAAAATAGAGAAATTATATACATTCCGAGGTTTGGAGAAAAGTCGCTTCTTCTAATTATGTTATTATATTGAAACCCCGCCCGTTAGGCAGGGTGACAAAAATAGTCTATAGACTCATTCTGTTGTTCCTCCACGGATATCTTTAGTAAAAGGCGAAAGATATGTGCGTGAATGAAGGAAGCCAGAGTAGTTGGCGTTTCTCCACCATTCCCGCGCTGTTTAAATGCAGCGCCTGTGATTTGAGAACACGGTGAGAATGCGCGCGCATAACTCGTGCGATCGATTACGGCGTAGACAAAGAGTTGATAAGTTGTCGCACGCGCGAGATAAATAAGTTCGCTCTTCTTTGTAATCAGTGTGGTCGAGAATTTCGTCGATCGCTCCAGTGGCAGGCTTCGCGATCTGGCTGTTAAGTATTAATTTCATGGAGATTAATCATTCAGTGAGATCGAAAAGAATTATGGGATACCCGTGGTAAAATTGAGCGTGTGATATAGCTCTCTGCCAAAATAGAGAAATTATATACATTCCGAGGTTTGGAGAAAAGTCGCTTCTTCTAATTATGTTATTATATTGAAACCCCGCCCGTTAGGCAGGGTGACAAAAATAGTCTATAGACTCATTCTGTTGTTCCTCCACGGATATCTTTAGTAAAAGGCGAAAGATTTATACGTGCATGAAGGAAGCCAGAGTAGTTGGCGTTTCTCCACCATTCCCGCGCTGTTTAAATGCAGCGCCTGTGATTTGAGAACACGGTGAGAATGCGCGCGCATAACTCGTGCGATCGATTACGGCGTAGACAAAGAGTTGATAAGTTGTCGCACGCGCGAGATAAATAAGTTCGCTCTTCTTTGTAATCAGTGTGGTCGAGAATTTCGTCGATCGCTCCAGTGGCAGGCTTCGCGATCTGGCTGTTAAGTATTAATTTCATGGAGATTAATCATTCAGTGAGATCGAAAAGAATTATGGGATACCCGTGGTAAAATTGAGCGTGTGATATAGCTCTCTGCCAAAATAGAGAAATTATATACATTCCGAGGTTTGGAGAAAAGTCGCTTCTTCTAATTATGTTATTATATTGAAACCCCGCCCGTTAGGCAGGGTGACAAAAATAGTCTATAGACTCATTCTGTTGTTCCTCCACGGAAATCTTTAGTAAAAGGCGAAAGATTTATACGTGCATGAAGGGAAGCCAGAGTAGTTGGCGTTTCTCCACCATTCCCGCGCTGTTTAAATGCAGCGCCTGTGATTTGAGAACACGGTGAGAATGCGCGCGCATAACTCGTGCGATCGATTACGGCGTAGACAAAGAGTTGATAAGTTGTCGCACGCGCGAGATAAATAAGTTCGCTCTTCTTTGTAATCAGTGTGGTCGAGAATTTCGTCGATCGCTCCAGTGGCAGGCTTCGCGATCTGGCTGTTAAGTATTAATTTCATGGAGATTAATCATTCAGTGAGATCGAAAAGAATTATGGGATACCCGTGGTAAAATTGAGCGTGTGATATAGCTCTCTGCCAAAATAGAGAAATTATATACATTCCGAGGTTTGGAGAAAAGTCGCTTCTTCTAATTATGTTATTATATTGAAACCCCGCCCGTTAGGCAGGGTGACAAAAATAGTCTATAGACTCATTCTGTTGTTCCTCCACGGAAATCTTTAGTAAAAGGCGAAAGATTTATACGTGCATGAAGGGAAGCCAGAGTAGTTGGCGTTTCTCCACCATTCCCGCGCTGTTTAAATGCAGCGCCTGTGATTTGAGAACACGGTGAGAATGCGCGCGCATAACTCGTGCGATCGATTACGGCGTAGACAAAGAGTTGATAAGTTGTCGCACGCGCGAGATAAATAAGTTCGCTCTTCTTTGTAATCAGTGTGGTCGAGAATTTCGTCGATCGCTCCAGTGGCAGGCTTCGCGATCTGGCTGTTAAGTATTAATTTCATGGAGATTAATCATTCAGTGAGATCGAAAAGAATTATGGGATACCCGTGGTAAAATTGAGCGTGTGATATAGCTCTCTGCCAAAATAGAGAAATTATATACATTCCGAGGTTTGGAGAAAAGTCGCTTCTTCTAATTATGTTATTATATTGAAACCCCGCCCGTTAGGCAGGGTGACAAAAATAGTCTATAGACTCATTCTGTTGTTCCTCCACGGAAATCTTTAGTAAAAGGCGAAAGATTTATACGTGCATGAAGGGAAGCCAGAGTAGTTGGCGTTTCTCCACCATTCCCGCGCTGTTTAAATGCAGCGCCTGTGATTTGAGAACACGGTGAGAATGCGCGCGCATAACTCGTGCGATCGATTACGGCGTAGACAAAGAGTTGATAAGTTGTCGCACGCGCGAGATAAATAAGTTCGCTCTTCTTTGTAATCAGTGTGGTCGAGAATTTCGTCGATCGCTCCAGTGGCAGGCTTCGCGATCTGGCTGTTAAGTATTAATTTCATGGAGATTAATCATTCAGTGAGATCGAAAAGAATTATGGGATACCCGTGGTAAAATTGAGCGTGTGATATAGCTCTCTGCCAAAATAGAGAAATTATATACATTCCGAGGTTTGGAGAAAAGTCGCTTCTTCTAATTATGTTATTATATTGAAACCCCGCCCGTTAGGCAGGGTGACAAAAATAGTCTATAGACTCATTCTGTTGTTCCTCCACGGAAATCTTTAGTAAAAGGCGAAAGATTTATACGTGCATGAAGGGAAGCCAGAGTAGTTGGCGTTTCTCCACCATTCCCGCGCTGTTTAAATGCAGCGCCTGTGATTTGAGAACACGGTGAGAATGCGCGCGCATAACTCGTGCGATCGATTACGGCGTAGACAAAGAGTTGATAAGTTGTCGCACGCGCGAGATAAATAAGTTCGCTCTTCTTTGTAATCAGTGTGGTCGAGAATTTCGTCGATCGCTCCAGTGGCAGGCTTCGCGATCTGGCTGTTAAGTATTAATTTCATGGAGATTAATCATTCAGTGAGATCGAAAAGAATTATGGGATACCCGTGGTAAAATTGAGCGTGTGATATAGCTCTCTGCCAAAATAGAGAAATTATATACATTCCGAGGTTTGGAGAAAAGTCGCTTCTTCTAATTATGTTATTATATTGAAACCCCGCCCGTTAGGCAGGGTGACAAAAATAGTCTATAGACTCATTCTGTTGTTCCTCCACGGAAATCTTTAGTAAAAGGCGAAAGATTTATACGTGCATGAAGGGAAGCCAGAGTAGTTGGCGTTTCTCCACCATTCCCGCGCTGTTTAAATGCAGCGCCTGTGATTTGAGAACACGGTGAGAATGCGCGCGCATAACTCGTGCGATCGATTACGGCGTAGACAAAGAGTTGATAAGTTGTCGCACGCGCGAGATAAATAAGTTCGCTCTTCTTTGTAATCAGTGTGGTCGAGAATTTCGTCGATCGCTCCAGTGGCAGGCTTCGCGATCTGGCTGTTAAGTATTAATTTCATGGAGATTAATCATTCAGTGAGATCGAAAAGAATTATGGGATACCCGTGGTAAAATTGAGCGTGTGATATAGCTCTCTGCCAAAATAGAGAAATTATATACATTCCGAGGTTTGGAGAAAAGTCGCTTCTTCTAATTATGTTATTATATTGAAACCCCCGCCCGTTAGGCAGGGTGACAAAAATAGTCTATAGACTCATTCTGTTGTTCCTCCACGGAAATCTTTAGTAAAAGGCGAAAGATTTATACGTGCATGAAGGGAAGCCAGAGTAGTTGGCGTTTCTCCACCATTCCCGCGCTGTTTAAATGCAGCGCCTGTGATTTGAGAACACGGTGAGAATGCGCGCGCATAACTCGTGCGATCGATTACGGCGTAGACAAAGAGTTGATAAGTTGTCGCACGCGCGAGATAAATAAGTTCGCTCTTCTTTGTAATCAGTGTGGTCGAGAATTTCGTCGATCGCTCCAGTGGCAGGCTTCGCGATCTGGCTGTTAAGTATTAATTTCATGGAGATTAATCATTCAGTGAGATCGAAAAGAATTATGGGATACCCGTGGTAAAATTGAGCGTGTGATATAGCTCTCTGCCAAAATAGAGAAATTATATACATTCCGAGGTTTGGAGAAAAGTCGCTTCTTCTAATTATGTTATTATATTGAAACCCCGCCCGTTAGGCAGGGTGACAAAAATAGTCTATAGACTCATTCTGTTGTTCCTCCACGGATATCTTTAGTAAAAGGCGAAAGATATATGCGTGAATGAAGGAAGCCAGAGTAGTTGGCGTTTCTCCACCATTCCCGCGCTGTTTAAATGCAGCGCCTGTGATTTGAGAACACGGTGAGAATGCGCGCGCATAACTCGTGCGATCGATTACGGCGTAGACAAAGAGTTGATAAGTTGTCGCACGCGCGAGATAAATAAGTTCGCTCTTCTTTGTAATCAGTGTGGTCGAGAATTTCGTCGATCGCTCCAGTGGCAGGCTTCGCGATCTGGCTGTTAAGTATTAATTTCATGGAGATTAATCATTCAGTGAGATCGAAAAGAATTATGGGATACCCGTGGTAAAATTGAGCGTGTGATATAGCTCTCTGCCAAAATAGAGAAATTATATACATTCCGAGGTTTGGAGAAAAGTCGCTTCTTCTAATTATGTTATTATATTGAAACCCCGCCCGTTAGGCAGGGTGACAAAAATAGTCTATAGACTCATTCTGTTGTTCCTCCACGGAAATCTTTAGTAAAAGGCGAAAGATTTATACGTGCATGAAGGGAAGCCAGAGTAGTTGGCGTTTCTCCACCATTCCCGCGCTGTTTAAATGCAGCGCCTGTGATTTGAGAACACGGTGAGAATGCGCGCGCATAACTCGTGCGATCGATTACGGCGTAGACAAAGAGTTGATAAGTTGTCGCACGCGCGAGATAAATAAGTTCGCTCTTCTTTGTAATCAGTGTGGTCGAGAATTTCGTCGATCGCTCCAGTGGCAGGCTTCGCGATCTGGCTGTTAAGTATTAATTTCATGGAGATTAATCATTCAGTGAGATCGAAAAGAATTATGGGATACCCGTGGTAAAATTGAGCGTGTGATATAGCTCTCTGCCAAAATAGAGAAATTATATACATTCCGAGGTTTGGAGAAAAGTCGCTTCTTCTAATTATGTTATTATATTGAAACCCCGCCCGTTAGGCAGGGTGACAAAAATAGTCTATAGACTCATTCTGTTGTTCCTCCACGGAAATCTTTAGTAAAAGGCGAAAGATTTATACGTGCATGAAGGGAAGCCAGAGTAGTTGGCGTTTCTCCACCATTCCCGCGCTGTTTAAATGCAGCGCCTGTGATTTGAGAACACGGTGAGAATGCGCGCGCATAACTCGTGCGATCGATTACGGCGTAGACAAAGAGTTGATAAGTTGTCGCACGCGCGAGATAAATAAGTTCGCTCTTCTTTGTAATCAGTGTGGTCGAGAATTTCGTCGATCGCTCCAGTGGCAGGCTTCGCGATCTGGCTGTTAAGTATTAATTTCATGGAGATTAATCATTCAGTGAGATCGAAAAGAATTATGGGATACCCGTGGTAAAATTGAGCGTGTGATATAGCTCTCTGCCAAAATAGAGAAATTATATACATTCCGAGGTTTGGAGAAAAGTCGCTTCTTCTAATTATGTTATTATATTGAAACCCCGCCCGTTAGGCAGGGTGACAAAAATAGTCTATAGACTCATTCTGTTGTTCCTCCACGGAAATCTTTAGTAAAAGGCGAAAGATTTATACGTGCATGAAGGGAAGCCAGAGTAGTTGGCGTTTCTCCACCATTCCCGCGCTGTTTAAATGCAGCGCCTGTGATTTGAGAACACGGTGAGAATGCGCGCGCATAACTCGTGCGATCGATTACGGCGTAGACAAAGAGTTGATAAGTTGTCGCACGCGCGAGATAAATAAGTTCGCTCTTCTTTGTAATCAGTGTGGTCGAGAATTTCGTCGATCGCTCCAGTGGCAGGCTTCGCGATCTGGCTGTTAAGTATTAATTTCATGGAGATTAATCATTCAGTGAGATCGAAAAGAATTATGGATACCCGTGGTAAAATTGAGCGTGTGATATAGCTCTCTGCCAAAATAGAGAAATTATATACATTCCGAGGTTTGGAGAAAAGTCGCTTCTTCTAATTATGTTATTATATTGAAACCCCGCCCGTTAGGCAGGGTGACAAAAATAGTCTATAGACTCATTCTGTTGTTCCTCCACGGATATCTTTAGTAAAAGGCGAAAGATTTATACGTGCATGAAGGAAGCCAGAGTAGTTGGCGTTTCTCCACCATTCCCGCGCTGTTTAAATGCAGCGCCTGTGATTTGAGAACACGGTGAGAATGCGCGCGCATAACTCGTGCGATCGATTACGGCGTAGACAAAGAGTTGATAAGTTGTCGCACGCGCGAGATAAATAAGTTCGCTCTTCTTTGTAATCAGTGTGGTCGAGAATTTCGTCGATCGCTCCAGTGGCAGGCTTCGCGATCTGGCTGTTAAGTATTAATTTCATGGAGATTAATCATTCAGTGAGATCGAAAAGAATTATGGGATACCCGTGGTAAAATTGAGCGTGTGATATAGCTCTCTGCCAAAATAGAGAAATTATATACATTCCGAGGTTTGGAGAAAAGTCGCTTCTTCTAATTATGTTATTATATTGAAACCCCGCCCGTTAGGCAGGGTGACAAAAATAGTCTATAGACTCATTCTGTTGTTCCTCCACGGAAATCTTTAGTAAAAGGCGAAAGATTTATACGTGCATGAAGGGAAGCCAGAGTAGTTGGCGTTTCTCCACCATTCCCGCGCTGTTTAAATGCAGCGCCTGTGATTTGAGAACACGGTGAGAATGCGCGCGCATAACTCGTGCGATCGATTACGGCGTAGACAAAGAGTTGATAAGTTGTCGCACGCGCGAGATAAATAAGTTCGCTCTTCTTTGTAATCAGTGTGGTCGAGAATTTCGTCGATCGCTCCAGTGGCAGGCTTCGCGATCTGGCTGTTAAGTATTAATTTCATGGAGATTAATCATTCAGTGAGATCGAAAAGAATTATGGGATACCCGTGGTAAAATTGAGCGTGTGATATAGCTCTCTGCCAAAATAGAGAAATTATATACATTCCGAGGTTTGGAGAAAAGTCGCTTCTTCTAATTATGTTATTATATTGAAACCCCCGCCCGTTAGGCAGGGTGACAAAAATAGTCTATAGACTCATTCTGTTGTTCCCCTCCACGGAAATCTTTAGTAAAAGGCGAAAGATTTATACGTGCATGAAGGGAAGCCAGAGTAGTTGGCGTTTCTCCACCATTCCCGCGCTGTTTAAATGCAGCGCCTGTGATTTGAGAACACGGTGAGAATGCGCGCGCATAACTCGTGCGATCGATTACGGCGTAGACAAAGAGTTGATAAGTTGTCGCACGCGCGAGATAAATAAGTTCGCTCTTCTTTGTAATCAGTGTGGTCGAGAATTTCGTCGATCGCTCCAGTGGCAGGCTTCGCGATCTGGCTGTTAAGTATTAATTTCATGGAGATTAATCATTCAGTGAGATCGAAAAGAATTATGGGATACCCGTGGTAAAATTGAGCGTGTGATATAGCTCTCTGCCAAAATAGAGAAATTATATACATTCCGAGGTTTGGAGAAAAGTCGCTTCTTCTAATTATGTTATTATATTGAAACCCCCGCCCGTTAGGCAGGGTGACAAAAAATAGTCTATAGACTCATTCTGTTGTTCCTCCACGGAAATCTTTAGTAAAAGGCGAAAGATTTATACGTGCATGAAGGAAGCCAGAGTAGTTGGCGTTTCTCCACCATTCCCGCGCTGTTTAAATGCAGCGCCTGTGATTTGAGAACACGGTGAGAATGCGCGCGCATAACTCGTGCGATCGATTACGGCGTAGACAAAGAGTTGATAAGTTGTCGCACGCGCGAGATAAATAAGTTCGCTCTTCTTTGTAATCAGTGTGGTCGAGAATTTCGTCGATCGCTCCAGTGGCAGGCTTCGCGATCTGGCTGTTAAGTATTAATTTCATGGAGATTAATCATTCAGTGAGATCGAAAAGAATTATGGGATACCCGTGGTAAAATTGAGCGTGTGATATAGCTCTCTGCCAAAATAGAGAAATTATATACATTCCGAGGTTTGGAGAAAAGTCGCTTCTTCTAATTATGTTATTATATTGAAACCCCGCCCGTTAGGCAGGGTGACAAAAATAGTCTATAGACTCATTCTGTTGTTCCTCCACGGAAATCTTTAGTAAAGGCGAAAGATTTATACGTGCATGAAGGAAGCCAGAGTAGTTGGCGTTTCTCCACCATTCCCGCGCTGTTTAAATGCAGCGCCTGTGATTTGAGAACACGGTGAGAATGCGCGCGCATAACTCGTGCGATCGATTACGGCGTAGACAAAGAGTTGATAAGTTGTCGCACGCGCGAGATAAATAAGTTCGCTCTTCTTTGTAATCAGTGTGGTCGAGAATTTCGTCGATCGCTCCAGTGGCAGGCTTCGCGATCTGGCTGTTAAGTATTAATTTCATGGAGATTAATCATTCAGTGAGATCGAAAAGAATTATGGGATACCCGTGGTAAAATTGAGCGTGTGATATAGCTCTCTGCCAAAATAGAGAAATTATATACATTCCGAGGTTTGGAGAAAAGTCGCTTCTTCTAATTATGTTATTATATTGAAACCCCGCCCGTTAGGCAGGGTGACAAAAATAGTCTATAGACTCATTCTGTTGTTCCTCCACGGAAATCTTTAGTAAAGGCGAAAGATTTATACGTGCATGAAGGAAGCCAGAGTAGTTGGCGTTTCTCCACCATTCCCGCGCTGTTTAAATGCAGCGCCTGTGATTTGAGAACACGGTGAGAATGCGCGCGCATAACTCGTGCGATCGATTACGGCGTAGACAAAGAGTTGATAAGTTGTCGCACGCGCGAGATAAATAAGTTCGCTCTTCTTTGTAATCAGTGTGGTCGAGAATTTCGTCGATCGCTCCAGTGGCAGGCTTCGCGATCTGGCTGTTAAGTATTAATTTCATGGAGATTAATCATTCAGTGAGATCGAAAAGAATTATGGATACCCGTGGTAAAATTGAGCGTGTGATATAGCTCTCTGCCAAAATAGAGAAATTATATACATTCCGAGGTTTGGAGAAAAGTCGCTTCTTCTAATTATGTTATTATATTGAAACCCCGCCCGTTAGGCAGGGTGACAAAAATAGTCTATAGACTCATTCTGTTGTTCCCCTCCACGGAAATCTTTAGTAAAAGGCGAAAGATTTATACGTGCATGAAGGGAAGCCAGAGTAGTTGGCGTTTCTCCACCATTCCCGCGCTGTTTAAATGCAGCGCCTGTGATTTGAGAACACGGTGAGAATGCGCGCGCATAACTCGTGCGATCGATTACGGCGTAGACAAAGAGTTGATAAGTTGTCGCACGCGCGAGATAAATAAGTTCGCTCTTCTTTGTAATCAGTGTGGTCGAGAATTTCGTCGATCGCTCCAGTGGCAGGCTTCGCGATCTGGCTGTTAAGTATTAATTTCATGGAGATTAATCATTCAGTGAGATCGAAAAGAATTATGGGATACCCGTGGTAAAATTGAGCGTGTGATATAGCTCTCTGCCAAAATAGAGAAATTATATACATTCCGAGGTTTGGAGAAAAGTCGCTTCTTCTAATTATGTTATTATATTGAAACCCCCGCCCGTTAGGCAGGGTGACAAAAAATAGTCTATAGACTCATTCTGTTGTTCCCTCCACGGAAATCTTTAGTAAAAGGCGAAAGATTTATACGTGCATGAAGGGAAGCCAGAGTAGTTGGCGTTTCTCCACCATTCCCGCGCTGTTTAAATGCAGCGCCTGTGATTTGAGAACACGGTGAGAATGCGCGCGCATAACTCGTGCGATCGATTACGGCGTAGACAAAGAGTTGATAAGTTGTCGCACGCGCGAGATAAATAAGTTCGCTCTTCTTTGTAATCAGTGTGGTCGAGAATTTCGTCGATCGCTCCAGTGGCAGGCTTCGCGATCTGGCTGTTAAGTATTAATTTCATGGAGATTAATCATTCAGTGAGATCGAAAAGAATTATGGGATACCCGTGGTAAAATTGAGCGTGTGATATAGCTCTCTGCCAAAATAGAGAAATTATATACATTCCGAGGTTTGGAGAAAAGTCGCTTCTTCTAATTATGTTATTATATTGAAACCCCCGCCCGTTAGGCAGGGTGACAAAAATAGTCTATAGACTCATTCTGTTGTTCCTCCACGGAAATCTTTAGTAAAAGGCGAAAGATTTATACGTGCATGAAGGGAAGCCAGAGTAGTTGGCGTTTCTCCACCATTCCCGCGCTGTTTAAATGCAGCGCCTGTGATTTGAGAACACGGTGAGAATGCGCGCGCATAACTCGTGCGATCGATTACGGCGTAGACAAAGAGTTGATAAGTTGTCGCACGCGCGAGATAAATAAGTTCGCTCTTCTTTGTAATCAGTGTGGTCGAGAATTTCGTCGATCGCTCCAGTGGCAGGCTTCGCGATCTGGCTGTTAAGTATTAATTTCATGGAGATTAATCATTCAGTGAGATCGAAAAGAATTATGGGATACCCGTGGTAAAATTGAGCGTGTGATATAGCTCTCTGCCAAAATAGAGAAATTATATACATTCCGAGGTTTGGAGAAAAGTCGCTTCTTCTAATTATGTTATTATATTGAAACCCCGCCCGTTAGGCAGGGTGACAAAAATAGTCTATAGACTCATTCTGTTGTTCCTCCACGGAAATCTTTAGTAAAAGGCGAAAGATTTATACGTGCATGAAGGAAGCCAGAGTAGTTGGCGTTTCTCCACCATTCCCGCGCTGTTTAAATGCAGCGCCTGTGATTTGAGAACACGGTGAGAATGCGCGCGCATAACTCGTGCGATCGATTACGGCGTAGACAAAGAGTTGATAAGTTGTCGCACGCGCGAGATAAATAAGTTCGCTCTTCTTTGTAATCAGTGTGGTCGAGAATTTCGTCGATCGCTCCAGTGGCAGGCTTCGCGATCTGGCTGTTAAGTATTAATTTCATGGAGATTAATCATTCAGTGAGATCGAAAAGAATTATGGGATACCCGTGGTAAAATTGAGCGTGTGATATAGCTCTCTGCCAAAATAGAGAAATTATATACATTCCGAGGTTTGGAGAAAAGTCGCTTCTTCTAATTATGTTATTATATTGAAACCCCGCCCGTTAGGCAGGGTGACAAAAATAGTCTATAGACTCATTCTGTTGTTCCTCCACGGATATCTTTAGTAAAAGGCGAAAGATTTATACGTGAATGAAGGAAGCCAGAGTAGTTGGCGTTTCTCCACCATTCCCGCGCTGTTTAAATGCAGCGCCTGTGATTTGAGAACACGGTGAGAATGCGCGCGCATAACTCGTGCGATCGATTACGGCGTAGACAAAGAGTTGATAAGTTGTCGCACGCGCGAGATAAATAAGTTCGCTCTTCTTTGTAATCAGTGTGGTCGAGAATTTCGTCGATCGCTCCAGTGGCAGGCTTCGCGATCTGGCTGTTAAGTATTAATTTCATGGAGATTAATCATTCAGTGAGATCGAAAAGAATTATGGGATACCCGTGGTAAAATTGAGCGTGTGATATAGCTCTCTGCCAAAATAGAGAAATTATATACATTCCGAGGTTTGGAGAAAAGTCGCTTCTTCTAATTATGTTATTATATTGAAACCCCGCCCGTTAGGCAGGGTGACAAAAATAGTCTATAGACTCATTCTGTTGTTCCTCCACGAAATCTTTAGTAAAAGGCGAAAGATTTATACGTGCATGAAGGGAAGCCAGAGTAGTTGGCGTTTCTCCACCATTCCCGCGCTGTTTAAATGCAGCGCCTGTGATTTGAGAACACGGTGAGAATGCGCGCGCATAACTCGTGCGATCGATTACGGCGTAGACAAAGAGTTGATAAGTTGTCGCACGCGCGAGATAAATAAGTTCGCTCTTCTTTGTAATCAGTGTGGTCGAGAATTTCGTCGATCGCTCCAGTGGCAGGCTTCGCGATCTGGCTGTTAAGTATTAATTTCATGGAGATTAATCATTCAGTGAGATCGAAAAGAATTATGGGATACCCGTGGTAAAATTGAGCGTGTGATATAGCTCTCTGCCAAAATAGAGAAATTATATACATTCCGAGGTTTGGAGAAAAGTCGCTTCTTCTAATTATGTTATTATATTGAAACCCCGCCCGTTAGGCAGGGTGACAAAAATAGTCTATAGACTCATTCTGTTGTTCCTCCACGGAAATCTTTAGTAAAAGGCGAAAGATTTATACGTGCATGAAGGGAAGCCAGAGTAGTTGGCGTTTCTCCACCATTCCCGCGCTGTTTAAATGCAGCGCCTGTGATTTGAGAACACGGTGAGAATGCGCGCGCATAACTCGTGCGATCGATTACGGCGTAGACAAAGAGTTGATAAGTTGTCGCACGCGCGAGATAAATAAGTTCGCTCTTCTTTGTAATCAGTGTGGTCGAGAATTTCGTCGATCGCTCCAGTGGCAGGCTTCGCGATCTGGCTGTTAAGTATTAATTTCATGGAGATTAATCATTCAGTGAGATCGAAAAGAATTATGGGATACCCGTGGTAAAATTGAGCGTGTGATATAGCTCTCTGCCAAAATAGAGAAATTATATACATTCCGAGGTTTGGAGAAAAGTCGCTTCTTCTAATTATGTTATTATATTGAAACCCCGCCCGTTAGGCAGGGTGACAAAAATAGTCTATAGACTCATTCTGTTGTTCCTCCACGGATATCTTTAGTAAAAGGCGAAAGATTTATACGTGCATGAAGGAAGCCAGAGTAGTTGGCGTTTCTCCACCATTCCCGCGCTGTTTAAATGCAGCGCCTGTGATTTGAGAACACGGTGAGAATGCGCGCGCATAACTCGTGCGATCGATTACGGCGTAGACAAAGAGTTGATAAGTTGTCGCACGCGCGAGATAAATAAGTTCGCTCTTCTTTGTAATCAGTGTGGTCGAGAATTTCGTCGATCGCTCCAGTGGCAGGCTTCGCGATCTGGCTGTTAAGTATTAATTTCATGGAGATTAATCATTCAGTGAGATCGAAAAGAATTATGGGATACCCGTGGTAAAATTGAGCGTGTGATATAGCTCTCTGCCAAAATAGAGAAATTATATACATTCCGAGGTTTGGAGAAAAGTCGCTTCTTCTAATTATGTTATTATATTGAAACCCCGCCCGTTAGGCAGGGTGACAAAAATAGTCTATAGACTCATTCTGTTGTTCCTCCACGGATATCTTTAGTAAAAGGCGAAAGATTTATACGTGCATGAAGGAAGCCAGAGTAGTTGGCGTTTCTCCACCATTCCCGCGCTGTTTAAATGCAGCGCCTGTGATTTGAGAACACGGTGAGAATGCGCGCGCATAACTCGTGCGATCGATTACGGCGTAGACAAAGAGTTGATAAGTTGTCGCACGCGCGAGATAAATAAGTTCGCTCTTCTTTGTAATCAGTGTGGTCGAGAATTTCGTCGATCGCTCCAGTGGCAGGCTTCGCGATCTGGCTGTTAAGTATTAATTTCATGGAGATTAATCATTCAGTGAGATCGAAAAGAATTATGGGATACCCGTGGTAAAATTGAGCGTGTGATATAGCTCTCTGCCAAAATAGAGAAATTATATACATTCCGAGGTTTGGAGAAAAGTCGCTTCTTCTAATTATGTTATTATATTGAAACCCCGCCCGTTAGGCAGGGTGACAAAAATAGTCTATAGACTCATTCTGTTGTTCCTCCACGGAAATCTTTAGTAAAAGGCGAAAGATTTATACGTGCATGAAGGGAAGCCAGAGTAGTTGGCGTTTCTCCACCATTCCCGCGCTGTTTAAATGCAGCGCCTGTGATTTGAGAACACGGTGAGAATGCGCGCGCATAACTCGTGCGATCGATTACGGCGTAGACAAAGAGTTGATAAGTTGTCGCACGCGCGAGATAAATAAGTTCGCTCTTCTTTGTAATCAGTGTGGTCGAGAATTTCGTCGATCGCTCCAGTGGCAGGCTTCGCGATCTGGCTGTTAAGTATTAATTTCATGGAGATTAATCATTCAGTGAGATCGAAAAGAATTATGGGATACCCGTGGTAAAATTGAGCGTGTGATATAGCTCTCTGCCAAAATAGAGAAATTATATACATTCCGAGGTTTGGAGAAAAGTCGCTTCTTCTAATTATGTTATTATATTGAAACCCCGCCCGTTAGGCAGGGTGACAAAAATAGTCTATAGACTCATTCTGTTGTTCCTCCACGGAAATCTTTAGTAAAAGGCGAAAGATTTATACGTGCATGAAGGAAGCCAGAGTAGTTGGCGTTTCTCCACCATTCCCGCGCTGTTTAAATGCAGCGCCTGTGATTTGAGAACACGGTGAGAATGCGCGCGCATAACTCGTGCGATCGATTACGGCGTAGACAAAGAGTTGATAAGTTGTCGCACGCGCGAGATAAATAAGTTCGCTCTTCTTTGTAATCAGTGTGGTCGAGAATTTCGTCGATCGCTCCAGTGGCAGGCTTCGCGATCTGGCTGTTAAGTATTAATTTCATGGAGATTAATCATTCAGTGAGATCGAAAAGAATTATGGGATACCCGTGGTAAAATTGAGCGTGTGATATAGCTCTCTGCCAAAATAGAGAAATTATATACATTCCGAGGTTTGGAGAAAAGTCGCTTCTTCTAATTATGTTATTATATTGAAACCCCGCCCGTTAGGCAGGGTGACAAAAATAGTCTATAGACTCATTCTGTTGTTCCTCCACGGAAATCTTTAGTAAAGGCGAAAGATTTATACGTGCATGAAGGAAGCCAGAGTAGTTGGCGTTTCTCCACCATTCCCGCGCTGTTTAAATGCAGCGCCTGTGATTTGAGAACACGGTGAGAATGCGCGCGCATAACTCGTGCGATCGATTACGGCGTAGACAAAGAGTTGATAAGTTGTCGCACGCGCGAGATAAATAAGTTCGCTCTTCTTTGTAATCAGTGTGGTCGAGAATTTCGTCGATCGCTCCAGTGGCAGGCTTCGCGATCTGGCTGTTAAGTATTAATTTCATGGAGATTAATCATTCAGTGAGATCGAAAAGAATTATGGGATACCCGTGGTAAAATTGAGCGTGTGATATAGCTCTCTGCCAAAATAGAGAAATTATATACATTCCGAGGTTTGGAGAAAAGTCGCTTCTTCTAATTATGTTATTATATTGAAACCCCCGCCCGTTAGGCAGGGTGACAAAAATAGTCTATAGACTCATTCTGTTGTTCCCCTCCACGGAAATCTTTAGTAAAAGGCGAAAGATTTATACGTGCATGAAGGGAAGCCAGAGTAGTTGGCGTTTCTCCACCATTCCCGCGCTGTTTAAATGCAGCGCCTGTGATTTGAGAACACGGTGAGAATGCGCGCGCATAACTCGTGCGATCGATTACGGCGTAGACAAAGAGTTGATAAGTTGTCGCACGCGCGAGATAAATAAGTTCGCTCTTCTTTGTAATCAGTGTGGTCGAGAATTTCGTCGATCGCTCCAGTGGCAGGCTTCGCGATCTGGCTGTTAAGTATTAATTTCATGGAGATTAATCATTCAGTGAGATCGAAAAGAATTATGGGATACCCGTGGTAAAATTGAGCGTGTGATATAGCTCTCTGCCAAAATAGAGAAATTATATACATTCCGAGGTTTGGAGAAAAGTCGCTTCTTCTAATTATGTTATTATATTGAAACCCCGCCCGTTAGGCAGGGTGACAAAAATAGTCTATAGACTCATTCTGTTGTTCCTCCACGGATATCTTTAGTAAAAGGCGAAAGATTTATACGTGCATGAAGGAAGCCAGAGTAGTTGGCGTTTCTCCACCATTCCCGCGCTGTTTAAATGCAGCGCCTGTGATTTGAGAACACGGTGAGAATGCGCGCGCATAACTCGTGCGATCGATTACGGCGTAGACAAAGAGTTGATAAGTTGTCGCACGCGCGAGATAAATAAGTTCGCTCTTCTTTGTAATCAGTGTGGTCGAGAATTTCGTCGATCGCTCCAGTGGCAGGCTTCGCGATCTGGCTGTTAAGTATTAATTTCATGGAGATTAATCATTCAGTGAGATCGAAAAGAATTATGGGATACCCGTGGTAAAATTGAGCGTGTGATATAGCTCTCTGCCAAAATAGAGAAATTATATACATTCCGAGGTTTGGAGAAAAGTCGCTTCTTCTAATTATGTTATTATATTGAAACCCCGCCCGTTAGGCAGGGTGACAAAAATAGTCTATAGACTCATTCTGTTGTTCCTCCACGGAAATCTTTAGTAAAGGCGAAAGATTTATACGTGCATGAAGGGAAGCCAGAGTAGTTGGCGTTTCTCCACCATTCCCGCGCTGTTTAAATGCAGCGCCTGTGATTTGAGAACACGGTGAGAATGCGCGCGCATAACTCGTGCGATCGATTACGGCGTAGACAAAGAGTTGATAAGTTGTCGCACGCGCGAGATAAATAAGTTCGCTCTTCTTTGTAATCAGTGTGGTCGAGAATTTCGTCGATCGCTCCAGTGGCAGGCTTCGCGATCTGGCTGTTAAGTATTAATTTCATGGAGATTAATCATTCAGTGAGATCGAAAAGAATTATGGATACCCGTGGTAAAATTGAGCGTGTGATATAGCTCTCTGCCAAAATAGAGAAATTATATACATTCCGAGGTTTGGAGAAAAGTCGCTTCTTCTAATTATGTTATTATATTGAAACCCCGCCCGTTAGGCAGGGTGACAAAAATAGTCTATAGACTCATTCTGTTGTTCCTCCACGGAAATCTTTAGTAAAAGGCGAAAGATTTATACGTGCATGAAGGGAAGCCAGAGTAGTTGGCGTTTCTCCACCATTCCCGCGCTGTTTAAATGCAGCGCCTGTGATTTGAGAACACGGTGAGAATGCGCGCGCATAACTCGTGCGATCGATTACGGCGTAGACAAAGAGTTGATAAGTTGTCGCACGCGCGAGATAAATAAGTTCGCTCTTCTTTGTAATCAGTGTGGTCGAGAATTTCGTCGATCGCTCCAGTGGCAGGCTTCGCGATCTGGCTGTTAAGTATTAATTTCATGGAGATTAATCATTCAGTGAGATCGAAAAGAATTATGGGATACCCGTGGTAAAATTGAGCGTGTGATATAGCTCTCTGCCAAAATAGAGAAATTATATACATTCCGAGGTTTGGAGAAAAGTCGCTTCTTCTAATTATGTTATTATATTGAAACCCCGCCCGTTAGGCAGGGTGACAAAAATAGTCTATAGACTCATTCTGTTGTTCCTCCACGGAAATCTTTAGTAAAAGGCGAAAGATTTATACGTGCATGAAGGGAAGCCAGAGTAGTTGGCGTTTCTCCACCATTCCCGCGCTGTTTAAATGCAGCGCCTGTGATTTGAGAACACGGTGAGAATGCGCGCGCATAACTCGTGCGATCGATTACGGCGTAGACAAAGAGTTGATAAGTTGTCGCACGCGCGAGATAAATAAGTTCGCTCTTCTTTGTAATCAGTGTGGTCGAGAATTTCGTCGATCGCTCCAGTGGCAGGCTTCGCGATCTGGCTGTTAAGTATTAATTTCATGGAGATTAATCATTCAGTGAGATCGAAAAGAATTATGGGATACCCGTGGTAAAATTGAGCGTGTGATATAGCTCTCTGCCAAAATAGAGAAATTATATACATTCCGAGGTTTGGAGAAAAGTCGCTTCTTCTAATTATGTTATTATATTGAAACCCCGCCCGTTAGGCAGGGTGACAAAAATAGTCTATAGACTCATTCTGTTGTTCCCTCCACGGAAATCTTTAGTAAAAGGCGAAAGATTTATACGTGCATGAAGGAAGCCAGAGTAGTTGGCGTTTCTCCACCATTCCCGCGCTGTTTAAATGCAGCGCCTGTGATTTGAGAACACGGTGAGAATGCGCGCGCATAACTCGTGCGATCGATTACGGCGTAGACAAAGAGTTGATAAGTTGTCGCACGCGCGAGATAAATAAGTTCGCTCTTCTTTGTAATCAGTGTGGTCGAGAATTTCGTCGATCGCTCCAGTGGCAGGCTTCGCGATCTGGCTGTTAAGTATTAATTTCATGGAGATTAATCATTCAGTGAGATCGAAAAGAATTATGGGATACCCGTGGTAAAATTGAGCGTGTGATATAGCTCTCTGCCAAAATAGAGAAATTATATACATTCCGAGGTTTGGAGAAAAGTCGCTTCTTCTAATTATGTTATTATATTGAAACCCCGCCCGTTAGGCAGGGTGACAAAAAATAGTCTATAGACTCATTCTGTTGTTCCCCTCCACGGAAATCTTTAGTAAAAGGCGAAAGATTTATACGTGCATGAAGGGAAGCCAGAGTAGTTGGCGTTTCTCCACCATTCCCGCGCTGTTTAAATGCAGCGCCTGTGATTTGAGAACACGGTGAGAATGCGCGCGCATAACTCGTGCGATCGATTACGGCGTAGACAAAGAGTTGATAAGTTGTCGCACGCGCGAGATAAATAAGTTCGCTCTTCTTTGTAATCAGTGTGGTCGAGAATTTCGTCGATCGCTCCAGTGGCAGGCTTCGCGATCTGGCTGTTAAGTATTAATTTCATGGAGATTAATCATTCAGTGAGATCGAAAAGAATTATGGGATACCCGTGGTAAAATTGAGCGTGTGATATAGCTCTCTGCCAAAATAGAGAAATTATATAAGTCTGGAGGCAAGTAAGAATCGAAAAACCTAAATAGGCTAGTGCGGTACTGTTTCGTGTCTAACTTTGAAAAGTATACTTTGTTTCGCTGTACTGTTATTTTGCCTTGCCTCCAGACAGACTAGTCCAACCAGCTCCGACCACTTCGGTACGACTTAGTAAAATCAATCATATCTTGCGAAAAGTGGCTTTTATTTACACGTTTCTTTGTGCAAACAGGACAAGATCACGGCACTTAATGATGTACTTCCTCAACCGGTTGGAATAGTCTAAATATTTCGTCCTTTTAGTTCGGGAACAAATTTTGTTGCGTCCTTGTTACAAAAACTGACCGCACTAGCCCCTACGGTTTTCACTAGTTTCCATCTATCAAACTGACGTTACGCAATTTTCCCGATTTTCAATAATTTTCATATTCGTTTTTCTTGATTTTCTTCATCAATTTGGTTAGGGTTAGGTTTTAGGTTAGGGCAGGTTTGAGGGTTATATGATCAGTTACAAAGTTTTTAACTTCACCTCAAAGATGTAAAAATGACTTAACGTCAGTTTGGTAGATGGGAAAAAGTGGCGATCCGAGGCTACTAGCACTGTTGCAAATTCAAATAGAACGTTTCGACGTGCACTACGTACATGTTCGTTCTAACCAATAAAAACGCGGCTTGTAATTAGTGATATGCCTCCTCTTTTAAAATTATTAACTAACACATGAAGGCATGCGTATTTTTAGCACAATGTAACATGAACTTTCCCATGCTGTTTCAAGGTGAACGTAAATGCGTTTGATTGTTATTTTTCCCCATTTCTGTTTTGTACATTGAACGGATGTATTTCAGAACTTCTGTACGTTAGGAATGATGCCATTGTATTCTACAAAATACAGCAGTAATTATCGATTTTATACAACGCGCTGTACAACTTATTTCGGTGGGAGACGTATTGTAGTATATATTTTATTCACAATCGTGGACTCAGGGCCTTTTTTAACTAATGTACTGGGGGGGGGCAAAAGCCCCCCCAGTCCCCATGTTGCCCCCCCAGTAAGCTATTTTTGCCCCCCCCCCCCAGTCAAGGTCCCTTTTGTCCAAAGTATAAGCCAAAAAGGGAAAAAAACTGAGTTTAGAGGAAAGTTATTGTGTTATCACAACAAAACCTGGCTCCGTTTAGATGGGATATATCAAAAATTGTCTCTGAAAATGCAGGAAATCAAGCCACAGAGACTCAAGAATACAAAAATTTTCTGGGGGAGGACCCCCAGACCGCCCTTCGCCTTCCCACACCTGTAATACACCACCTACTTGTTACGTCCCCTTTCGATTATGGCCCCCCACTGATGATTTCTTAAAAAAGGCCCTGCGTGGACTTCATACAATAAGGCGGTGAGTTCTTAAACAAAGAAAGTAGACGGCGAACATTCATGAAGTAGACGGTGAACTTACCAGTGACCGTAAGCCAAATCACTTCACATTTCACAATTAACAATTTACATCCTTTGAGATATTACAGATTGGACAGTAATGCTTGTAGTTGTAGGTAGGCTGGTGAATTTTTAATCCTCGTATTAGTCGTATTCCGACTAACCGAACTCAAATTAAGCGCACGTACTAGCACTTTGAACAGTGCTTGCGGCAGTGCGGTAGTAAGTAATGCGATATTGCGATAGCATCATAGCAAACATAAGAAAACTTGGCATATCGGAAATCACTAATATTTATTGGATAAGTTATCAGATAAACGACAATGTATCAATCATTAACAATCTCAAACTCTTTTTCTCTCGTTGGCTCATCAGATCTGACAAAATTCCAATTCGGACTAGCGCTTTTGTGTGCGCTTTTGTGTGATTTGTGCAATTTCGGCGCCCCATTGATGTTTTGGCGCCCCCTAAAAAATCTTCGCTGGGGGGGCCATGGAACCCCGGCCCCCCTGCCAGCACGCCACTGCCACAGAGGAAAGACTGTACAGAGAGGCCACTTCCGTCGGAAGCTTTGAATTTTTTGGGTTCGCGCATGTCGCCTCGCGCATGTTTGGCCGCCATTTTGCTAGCCAGTCGATTTCTGATAAACAATATGGGGTTTTACTACATCCCGGGCGTTCTTTGTCAGTGCCCGCGATCATAATTAGGATTATCAGCGGTATATGATGATAACATTGAGAGTTTCCACGGGAGTGTTTCCTTGTCTTTCCTAATGTTTCCTTCTGATCCTTACTCCTAACCCTAACCCTAACCCTAACCCTAACCCTAACCCTAACACAGAAGGAAACACAAGGAAACACTCCTCTGGAACGTACTTAGCTTGCGGCTATTAAAGACAGGAATTAGTCTGGGCTAGCCTGCGAATAGGCTTCAATCCGGCATGATTTGTACTTACAACTTTTAAGTTTTTATAAAAATAAGACAAACCCCAATCCTAACCCCTTTCCTAACCCTAACCAGTCTTAGAAAGTGAAAATTATCGAGAAAAAAAAATTAAAAAAAAACTTAACAAAAAAATTAAGAAAAAGTGCTTGGCGCGGACTCGAACCCACAATACAGTTATACAGTTTGCCCCAGCAAACGCACGCCCTAACCCGCTACGCCACAGGCAAGCTCGCTGAAAAGAACGGCAAAAATACTATTTATATTAACTTACTACTACAAGTTCTGGAAACACTGAATGTTATCATCATATACCGCTGATAATCAGCGGGCACTGACAAAGAACGCCCGGGATGTAGTAAAATCCAACAATATGGCACAGATAAGGAGTAACAGTGAAAATGGGCCAATATCGCTCAGTTATGACCCCAAATTTAAAATCTATGGTTGATATTGGAAAATATGAGGTAATTGATCGTTTTTACCTTCGTTGTGGCATTATATAATCATTTTTAAAGCCGAATTTAAATATTTTATTGTGTCTCTATGAAGCTAGTGAAGGCCTGTGCTGGCGTACGCGTGATGTTGCCTAAATAATTTTACTTCTGTTCTTCAGTTTGAGTAAAAATGTTAACGAGAGTTTAATATAATGTATTTCTTTCCATTCTCGTTTTTACCAGTTTATTCTTGACAGAATATAACCGAATAAAGCACCATGTTTATGGCCATAGTATTGCTTAAAATTTAAATATAGAATATGTTTGTGGTATAAAATTGTCCTGTCCAGTTCCAAATCCAACGATGATTTTGTTAAAAAGTGGACAACCTTAACAGTTTCTTGATATTAAATACATTAGTCTCTTGGCTTTACTCCCGTTACTTGTTTTGTTCAATCAATCTGTTTTAGATACTCTAAAACTACTAGGCATGTTTCCCTGTGGTGTGAAGCTGTGTAAAACTTCTACCAAAATCTAAGTACACCATTAAGCACCATTTCACGTGCACCTCCTCTCATCTCACCTACTGTATTTGATGCAGTAAATGTGGGATGCTCTATATTGGTGAAACTGGTAGATATTTAAGGATAAGATTTGGTGAGCACCGTCATGCTGTCGTAAACAATGATGCTAAACAACCTGTTGCCAGACATTTCAACACTGGCAATCACAGTGTTTCAGATATGAAATTCGAGCTCTGTGCCCCATTTCAGGTAGTAATGATAGCCACAAAAGCCAATAAATGCATCTAATTTCCCAACTTGGCACCATTCATCCTCTCGGCATTAATGAGCGCCTCTCTTACATTTAACTCCTATCTGTTTATGCCTGCCATCAGCAGATACTCTACATCTCACCTCCTCTAATATTTTGTTCCTTGTTTTCTGTCTTTCTCGCTTTGTTATCTTTGTTCGCTGCTCCTTATATGCTAATATATTTTGTGATGTGATTTCCATATTTTGTTTATAGTTTGTTTTGATTAAATCCATCTGATTGGTTTATTTTTTATCACGTGATTGCTTTTGTATTCACTATAAAAGCACATGGTTTCCCCCGACCCATTCTACTAACTTCCAGACAAAGGGCCTTCGCTCGAAACGTCGAAGTTCTCATTGTATTTTTCAGGTAGTTTTACACAACAGTCAACCGCCGTATTTGCTATACTCTACCCACACTGGCACCACATGTTCGAGATACTATAAATTACTGTAGACTACAGGTGGGTAACCTTAATATACTTTCTACTTTTTTTGTTCTTGCAGGATGAGAACTTTCGGTTGGCAAACTTAATGCTGTAGTAGATTCTCATTCGTAAGAATAACTTCTGCAGATACAGGAGAGGAAAGGATGGACAACGATTAAATGAGACTGGAACACTTTGTAGCTTGGTTAGGATGCTTTTCCCAACCCCTTCACTCTTGGTGTACATGGAGAAATCTTTCACAAACAGGTCTTCCAGCTGTATTATGTACTGAAGGTATGGTGCTGTAGGTGCAAGAAGTCCTCCAAAAGTTTTCTCAGATTCGTATGCTTTGAAGAAACAGAGTAAGTTCCTGTTGTCACTAAGGTCGTCTGTGACCATAGCTGCTCTGCATGTTGAACACTCATGACATTTGAAACATTTCTGGAGTAAGTACCCAGCAACATAGGCAATTGGATTGTCCTTCAGTAGGTTCTCGCTAACCTCGTTCTCACGATAATCTTCATTTCCAATGTCCAAGCTTGGTGCTGTGTTTGGTGGGGCAGCCATAGCAGGAACATTCTTCTTCTTCGATTTAGTTTCAGCAAATTGGGCAAGTAGGTTGTCAAAATCATCAGCACAATTCCCTGTTGATGAATTCAAGAATGAGCTGAAAAACAACTTCCTGAAAGCACGTGTGAACTGGATTGGGGTTGGATTATCACTGTTACCACCTTGCTGACGAATGGAACCAAAGAAGTTTTCTATCGGATCAGTGTTTAACCTTCTGGTGAGAAGAAATTTGAAGCCATGGTTTTGTTGAAGTTGATCCCAAATTGAAAGAATGGCTTTGATAGTAACCAACCATCCCTTAAGGCACTTGATCCTACCAGTGACTTCCTCATTTCCTTGAAACACTTTCAACTCCTTGATAAAGGTGAAAGCTTGCTCCAAATAACTTTGGTGGGAAGAGGTTGTTGTCAGGGCACGTTTCAATGCTTTAGGCGAGTTGATCGTTGAAACATTGACACAATCGAATAAGGAGTCAAACTTGAAAATAAGTTCAGCAGTTCCCATAGCTGATGATGAGAGACCCCCAACACTCACATACGTACATAGCGATGCAGCTACTGTGTGACTTAAGATTTGTGTAGCATATTTCACCTTCATTTTGCAAAAATTGTTTGGTCGAATATGTTTCTCTGTTAGTTTAGGGGCAGCTCTGATGGGTAGCTCCTTATCTTTCTTGTAGAACACTTCTATGTCTTTCCACTGTGCGGTGTGCTGACCAAACTTGAATGTGTACTTCATCAGGTTGTTCCGGATACACTTGATCAGATGTGGCGGATCAAACATCAGGAAATACTTCTTCTCGTTGTGGATAAACCATGGCCTTTCTGGAGTAACACCCAAGTGGTTAGCCAGGCTTTGGAAGTTGCTGCCCATATCTGACATAACAACAATGACGTTAAGACCAATCCCTTCAACTTTATTGATGGCGTCTTTCATCAACTCCTCCATCTCCTCCCTTGGACATCCTCCATTAACCAAGGCGTAGCCAAGAGGCTGCTTCCACTTTCCCAAGATGCTCCTAAGAAGAAGAACAAGTGCCTGATTTGCCACTTTGTTGGTTCGGGTTCCACTTCCAAAATCTTCGAGACCAACAATTCTATCCTTCTGTATGTCATAATACAGGTTAGTTTTAAGTGATATCTCGTCCATGCAAAGTGTACATAGCTTCTCTTGCTCATTCATGCTATCAACCTTTTTCTTGATGATGTTCAGGGCACCCTGGGAAATTCCTGCAGCTGCTGGCATTCTGGAGATGTAGCGACGCAGTGATGACTTTGTTGGCAGTATGAATAATTTGGAAAGAACTCTGTAGGCTTTGCCACTTGCATGATATAGAGAGACTGCAATTGATTTCATTTGAGATGAGTATCTTCTACCTTTTTTTTTCTGCTATGCAACTCTAACTGCATCCTAACAAAATGAGCTAGGTTTTCGGGTAGTTTGCCAAGTGCTTCCTCTAATGTTCTCTCTTTCTTCCCTTGTCTTGCAGGGGTTTTCTTTTTCAGGGCCGCTTGCAAACGTTGTATTTTCTTTCCTTGGGCACGAATAACTTTCCTTTGTTTGTTTTTCCTTGGAGTGTTCTTCGACAGGTCGCTGCTTGTTTGGCAAATGGAGTCTTGCAGTTGACTTCTATCATTTGGTCCACTATCGTCCTCTTGGAATGGTGAATTTGGCTGCAGGAGCTCTACACAATGATACACAATGAATAAAAGACTAACATTACATGCTCACATACTTTAAACACTATGATAGTAAAATTTAAGAAATAGGATTACTGGCAAAGAGTATGTACAGTATATATCTTAGATTTAAACATTGCAGGAGATTGGAGGGACTAGTTTAAAGTAACTAACCAAAAACAGTTCCAAGGTAATCTAAAACATGTAGAAACGACTCCAGCTATTTAGTGTAAAGTACAACTATTATTTTGTTGTCTCTGGAGCAGAGCATATAAAATAAAGGTATAGCTTGCTAAACACCAAGCACATTTTGTTTGACAAAGCATTTTTCATTTTGAACAGTAACCATTGAAATATCTGCTGCCTATGATGACTTACGTATACCTGATGTACTGGTTTCAGGAATGTCATTTTCAGAGCTTTTATTTGCAGTTTCTTTTGTGTTGCCAACTAAAACAATATTTTTAGACATTTTGCAATATACTGTATTATGTAACTACTATGTAAAGGCAGAGAATTGAGGTAAAATAGGACAATATTTCTTATCAAAGTGGAGTATAATTCACTTTTAGCTTATTATTAGTAGACTGTGTTACGACACATCACGACAATGTACATACCATTTTCAGTCCTTTCCATTCTAGACTTCTTGGCTGTAAATATAATTTTCATAGCATTAGAGACTTACTATAGAAGCTTTTTTCTCAAAATTACATGTACTTTACTAAATTTACCTTGGCTATGAGGTGCTGCTATCCTTTCAATAGCCCTTCTTTTTACGCCCACTGTAGCCGGTGGATTCGGGATATTAAATAGGGTTGGTTTTGCTTGGGGATTAAGGCGGTTTTTTAGGTCGTTGCCAAACATAATATCTTCGAAATGCTCTGCGCATATTCTGCAATTTTTGTACAGGTATTCCGCATCCTTTTTGTCAAGGTCTTCGCGTCTACAAAGCACCACCCATTCTTTTGATCTGGAAACGCCAAAATACAATTTTTCTTTCAAATTATGGACACAGGTTTAATTGTAACATTCGTGTTTACTACTATACATCTATAAGCCTGTTTTCCACTTCAACTGTATCGTAGCGAAACGTAGCGTATTACTTTGTTTCCTGAGCACTCCGGCAGCCTAATGACTTCGACACAAAAGAAAATGCTACGGTACGTTACGATACGTTTGAAGTGAAAAACAGGCTATACTGTATTAGAGAACATACCTTTGTGCATCACGCGGAAAGCGAAAGAAACTGAGCTCTGGATGCGAATGTTTGCTGTTGGAACAGTTAACAGCAGAGCAGAACGTACGCCCTCCTCCTTTTCCTTTAGATTTCTTTAGAGTATTCGCCATTTGAGTGATTTTCGAAGCAGTGAAAGAACTATGTCTTTGTAAAGTAGCCGTATGACAACGAGATCGCACGTGGTTAGAGAGTGGGACTGGGTGGGGTTTGTGAAAAATTAGCAAATAATCTTTTATTAAATATCAAGAGAGTTATCCACTAGTTTTGAGAGTTATTTTATTATCATCTCATTTCATAATCAATCGTCAAACCAGTATGTTACAATATTTTTCCATGGATAATTTTTCAATAATATATCTTAGTCGGCCGGCCAAGAGTTCAAAATATGCTCCTAAAAGATTTTGATGGCAATTTTATGTTAGAAGCTGGCAACAACCATATTCATACTCAGGTAGATGTAGGGAATAAGGTTTGAGGTGTTGCCAAGTCGAAATCTTAAATTTTTAGTGAAAAAATATGATATTTCTAAGCCTCCTTCCCGCGAAATCGCGGTAGTTTAACTTCGAACGATTACCGACAATTCTGCTGCTATGAGACAGACTTCTTTGCTCTGATTGGCTATCGGAATTGTTCCTAAATTGGTCAGCCAATGGGCGAACATACGAGGTAAACAACATCAAAGATATTCAAAGTACAAGAAAGAAATATGCTATTTTAAAGATTTTTCGTGGTAATGCGATCAATATTATCTATACCCAATTGTTCTTTGCTTAGTTATACTGATTTAGACCCCTTTGCCCGCATTTGCTTGATTATCGCCGCTGCCTATGGCTATGTCGTGTGAAGTCAAATATAGTTTTAATACAGCCAGTACAATAATATAGTGCACGAAATATTGTACTGTCTGACCGGAAAAAGTATGACTATTTTATTCAATCGATACTATCTCATTTCTCGACTTGTTGAATACTATCAGAGAGTATTCTTATAATTTCAACAAGATTTTACCGCACTGTTCAGTTCAATTCTGTAGCCTTTGGTTTAGCGTAGCAGCAAGTTGCAGCTGTTTGTATCGCACTGATATCAAATTCCTGTGTTCGATATTTATTAAAAATAACATATCATTCCCAATGATAACTGGTCTCGTAAGCCATTCTAGAAGTCAGAACTTTAAAAATTTCCGTGCTTGAGTTTGTTCACGAACATTATTTAGAACTTGACAAATTGCAAAGTACATTTTTATTGTTAGTTCCATTCAAAAGCCGAATAATGTTTCTAACAGTTATCACTAAAATATAAAAATATATATACAATAGTTTCTTAATGAATAAAGTCATTTCAGTCAAATGCGTTTGTGTTTATAATTACAGGCTACAGCGATAGACATTGAATAATACAGGCTAGCCTTGATATAGGTCAGTGCAAACATATATGCAAATGAAATATACAACAATCAAAACAGACGCGAGTCCTACTGTAGTTCGTTAGACAATCAGGTAAATCGTTAACTACACTTCCATTGGTAGACTGATATACAATGTGAGAGTATGGTTTCAAACATTGACTGAATAAAATTCAACAAAGATTGGATACAGTATAAAATATTTAAAATATTTTAGCTCGACACAATTCAGCACCGGACAAAATACAAAACATTTTGGCACGATACTTAGTAATTAAGCAAATGTTGGAGAAACGGGGGCTGTATCAGATAGATAATATTGATCGCATTAACACGAAAAATCTTACCTAAATATCATTAAAATCGTATAAATAGCACATTTCTTCTTGTACTTTGATGAACTTTGATGCTGTTTACCTCGTATGTTGCAAAAACCGGAAACGTCAGGACTTTTCGACGTTCGCCCATTGGCTGACCAATTTAGGAACAATTTCGATAGCCAATCAGAGCAAAGAAGTCTGTCTCATAGCAGCAGAATTGTCGGTAATCGTTTGAAGTTAAACTACCGCGATTTCGCGGGAAGGTGGCTTAGAAATATCATATTTTTTCATTCAAAATATAAGATTTCGGCTTGGCAACACCTCAAACCTTGTTCCTTACATCTATCTGAGTATGAATATGGTTATTGCCAGCTTCTAACATAAAATTGCCATCAAGTTGCAAGATACGATGACTTGGCCGGCCGTCTATCTATATTTAAACGGTTATATAAATACATAACTTCATATCAATTAACCCCAGACTATGATGCCCAGTTTTGTTCAGGAATTCTTCTAGTATATAAATTTGTTTTGTCATACAATTGATGTAAAAAGTCCAAGACTTTAGTTCACATAGCTTCCAATTATGTCAACCACATTTCTGTTGGCATGTTGCTTGATTATAAAAGTTCAGCAAGTCACAAGCGAATTAAGTGTTTTATTATATTCAGAACAATTAAAATACAACATCACAGCTTTAAAATTTACCAGTCAGTAAATACACAGTACCTAAAATGATCATATTTTGTGATTAGCTTTCAGACAAACAAAAGTGATCAATGATTGTGACTAGTTCTTAGATAGACTATTTTTATAGTTTATTGCCAAAATCAGCTAATCACAAAACCTGTTCATATAGGTTGGGTTCAACCCTTAAAATTTGTATGTGAAATCTTAACAGTGGTCAGCCTGTGTGTATCAACTGATCAGGTTTCTGGGGCATCACTCCTTGATGAGTAATATAGTTTTCCATTAGCTGGAGTAACTATCCCATTATGGGGTCTCCCCTTAAAAAGCAAAATCATCCAGATGGCATTAGACGGAGTAAAATAGTAAAGTTTTATAAAATTATTAATAGCTGCAGATATCAGACTCGCTCTCTTCTAGCTTCTAATTATGCAAACAGTAAGTGCACACAAGTCAGAATAGTTCTTTGTTGTCATCTGAAGACATGCCAACAACAGTGAGGTTGCTGGTAGGCCAAATATGCACCAGTATCTAGCTTCATGAACAAAGAAGCCTGCACATCTTGATCCTGTGAATTTCAAAAGGAATTTTTAGTAAATACAGTTTTATTTATAATGTCAATAGTCACAGGGCATATATTAGGCATGTCTTAGGGCAGACAGTGTCCGCCAGACACTATATCAGTCAATCATGCATCAAGACTTTGAAGGCTATAATCCAAGCAAAAATCTCGATTTCACAAATTCAAAAGTAGTTTTAATTGCTGCAATACATGAAAGTAATACCTACATATTTTTAGACAAACCTCAAACATGGGACAAACTAACAAAAGTAACCCAATTATTTATTAGGCTATTAAGCAAGAAAGCTTAAAGAAAGAACATTTTAGATAATGTCCCAGAAATGTTCATAAATTAACCATTCCTGGGCAAAGCTTTATTGTTCTGGACATAAACTCGATTACACAAAACAATGTACAATCTTGGCGAAGGGACAACCTCAGACCGCTACACTCCTCGCTCCTTCAACCGCCTCATATAAGCCAAGCATATTAATCTAAGTACTTTAACTGAAACAAATATTTGCACTAACCTTTTATCTATAACTGGTAGTCGTAGAATGAAAATAGAGCGGTTCGTTCAAAAGTTATAGCGATTTTAGTAGCAGAAACTCGAGTTCCTCCATATTGTTTACTACAAAACTCCAGCTCATCGACTGGCCAGCAAAATGGCGAACAACCTTGCACATGCGTACTAAAAATCGGGGACACGCTGTATCCCTGAGTGGTCCCTCTATATAGTCCTTACTCTATGCCACTGCTTTACACTTTGCAAATCTCACATTCGTATACACTACACAGTGTCGTAGGATCGTATTATCGAGTAGGTTAAAACAGTAACCCCTCGCCCAGACATAACCCTCCATTACATTACTAGTATTCCAACATTATTTATCAAAACTTTTTATAAAAAAATCTATCAAAAATTCAAAATTCTTAAAACAAATTTTTTGTTCAAAAAAAAAAGTGGATCCTTAAACACAATTGGATCACGACACGCCAAATGAAATGTTTTACCTGGAAGTAATTACTGTGGAAAATCTTAAATTTGCCATTAAAAGAGTTGAAAAAAAAAAATAAACAATATTATTTTTGAAAGAAATTTTGAAAAATGAAAATAAAAAAGGAAATTTTCAAAAAGAAGAGGACACACAGTAACAGAGGCAATAAAATAAAATAAACTAAATAAACAAAACTTCTTTAAACAAACAAAAAAAAAAAAAAAAAAAAAAATAAAAACATAAATGTTTTAGCCATATGTATCTGAGATATATGTGCATGGTATGTTCTTATGCATTCTATAATAATCAAATTAATGTTTAAAAAGCAAAGTAACGTAAAAAAAAAGTAAAAAAAAAAAAAAAATTTTATAAAACTGTTTTTTTTACTAAATCAGTAGAAAATAAACAAATTCTAAAAAAATAAAAAAATTCTCTCGTGTGTTTTTAAGTTTTTTGATAGCATAAAATTTGGGATATTTGAAATATAGGATGTTTTAAAATGATAAAATGAAATAAATAAAAAAACTATCTTACAGCTATATCAACAATTTAATATATCATATTTTTAATAACTATCACTTTTTCTCGACTATCTATCTCTATTTATCCTATTTTTATAAGTATAAAATTTGTTCAGTTTTTTCCTGAAGTCCCAAAAAAGACTTACTGATGTACTTTACTGATTTTTTTATAATAATTCGCTTATTCCACTAACTAAGATTAGTGAGAAGATGACCACCCATCACACCCATCACACACCATGCGCCCGCAACTGATGTTTTTGGTTGGATTCCATGCATTCCTTTTTTTCCGGGTGTAAATATCCGCGCGGAATTAGTACCCTCGCACGGCGCTTCGCGCCGGCTCGGGGATTAATTGCAAAAGGGAATTTACGATGGGCACATGCACGCCAGGAAATTTGGAAGGAAATTTGCAATTTTTGGAAGGAAATTTCGTAAAAAATAAGGTGAGAAAGCGAAATATATTTTTGGGTGAGTGGAAGCATTGAGCAAGAATGCCAAGGAAATTTATAACATAACATGCGTGAAACGTCCGACGTTTTTGAAACTATTTTAAAACCAATTCTTAGAATAACTGTAAATAAGAACACTTCCTTCGTTTATAAATAACGGAATCAATGGATAATTACTTCAAGTAGCGGAGGAATAGTTGACCGAATGCGTATACTATATGAGTCAACACATGGCACCATATTGAGTTAATATGAGCAGTTCACTCAAGATTCGAGATTACAGTCATTAGTGGTGGTGCACAATACATTCCTTGACAAATTTTACATGGTAAGATATTACATGCTATTTTTTATATTATCTGACTGAAAATTTGAGGCAGGGAAACTTTACAGTCTGCAATAAAGTATAAATTTTGAGCCATTGTTGAAATCTTCAAAGGTGTGTGAATCAGTCACAGGGGTCCCAACTTCTGACCTATGGCTAAAAATGTAAAATAATCAAATTATTGAACTTACTTGAGCTGTATTTCAAACAACAGTTTGATTATTTCAAAGCGCAATGACCAGAACGGTTTTCACTTGTTTCCATCTATCAAACTGACGTTACGCAATTTTTCCGATTTTCATATTTGTTTTTCTTGATTTTTGTTCATTAATTTGGTTAGGGTTAGGTTTTGGGGTTAGGGTCAGTTACAAAGTTTTTAACTTTACTTCAAAGTTGAAAAAATTACGTAACGTCAGTTTGGTAGATGGAAACAAGTGACGACCTGAAAGAACTTGAAATAACTTAAATTTTAATTTACATGAAGTACTGACAACAAGAAATGCGGGCGCACGCGAGAGGGGGGGGTACGAAAGAGGAGAAAGAAAATAGAAGGGGGGACGAAAGAAGAGAAAGAAAATAGAAGGGATGCATAATTTTGAACTTCGTGTTATCTTAGGAGAAATAATGGTTTGTCTGGTTTGAACAGTGTGTATATTTCCTAATGGAACGCGTTCAGCCATACTCCTTCACTTGTCAGTCAATACCTAACCCACCTGGATTTTCCGACATGTGTCTTCGGAATTTTCCGATAGCAGGCTACTTGTGTAACACATCTTGTGAAAAAGGCCAAGAATGTTCGCTGCTTATAAGTCGTGTTAAAGTAAGTGTTCCTTGCATTTTCTATAATAGATGTGTTTATTCATCAAATATGTAGTAAAATATTCAAAACAAGTTTAAACAGACAATTTAAAAGCATTTACAATTATCATGTGACCTAAGTTTCATCCCTTCTATTTTTCTTTCTCTCTTTCTCCCCCCCTCTCGCGTGCGCCCGCATTTCTTGTTGTCAGTGCTTCATGTAAATTAAAATGTAAGGTATTTCAAGTTCTTTCATCGATTGCGCTTTGAAATAATCAAACTGTTGTTTGAAATACAGTTCAAGTAAGTTCAATAATTTGATTATTTTACATTTTTTAGCCATAGGTCAGAGTTGGGACCCCTGTGAATCAGTATGACAGTAATGAGTAAAGAAATAGTGATTCCATAGTCAGGCCTTCCTGGGAATGGTGTGCGCACACCTTGACACACGCCAGGGCTTCTCAAGAAGTACGATTGATCGCACGCCTCGATAAGCTCAATTAGGCTACAACGCAAAACAACAAAACTATAATATTTTATCATTTCAGTGCATATCGCCAGAAATTAGACGTCTTCTAAGCTCTTTTATATAACATATTTTAACATTCTATAACCAGATTTTAGTCCAATCGCTAACCATTAAATACTTTTTAAAAAGCTGTGCGGCCTGCTGACCATGCAGGGAATGAGAAATTGATCACACTTCACTGCACGCCTAGATAGCGTGTGATTGGTTGCACCCCTACCACATTCTTCCACTAATATTGATATATCAACAGCAACATTGAGCAATAAGTCATTTCATACCTAAGCCATCACTCATTCTCGAGTCAGGACTCCAAGGTCAATGATGATGTTGTCTTTCAAAGGGTCATAACAGTGAAGACAAGTGCATGAGACAAGTACAGTATTCATCTCCACAGACAAAGACTGCATCACTGAGTTGAAGTTTACCTGAACTCGAGCTAATCACCGACGTGAATATTTGGCGTAGTTTAATAAAGGCGCAAATCTTCGCAACAATATATTTAACGCAATAAATCAAAAATCCCCACGGCAAATTTCAGGAGAAATCTTTAATTAAACAACAACATATTTCAATTTCATTCAAAAATAAGAAAAATCCGCTTCCAGGAAACGTGTAGAGTGACACCATATCTATGTTTATAAATTTGATGTGGTGAAGGCATTTTACGCATTCTAATTGGCTTAGAGCAAAAATGTAAACAAATGCGCTGATTGGTCAAGAAGAAATTTCTCCTTGTTTGTGATCCAGGGTTTCATCACCATAAAATGTTCATATTTTTCAGCCTTGTGGGCTTGATTTTTTTATTTTAACGCATTACCTTGCAATGCACCCAGATCCGCCCTACTTTAATATTTTGCTCTGTCTAACGCCAGACGGTTTTACGCATCAGTGGTAGGGTACTGCCAGTTAGTTGATGGGGTAACAAAACTATCTGCCAGTGTCTCAAGTTAACCCATTAGCTGGCAATGCATCCAGATGCGCCATATTTTAGTATTTTACTCTGTCTAACGCCAGAGTATTTTACTCTGTCTAACGCCAGACGATTTTACTGATCAGTAGGGGGAGGGCTAAAAGGGCCCTGATTTATCCCAAATGTTTATGTAAATATGCCGATAATTGGAATTGGGTTCAACTGATAATTGCACTATTGGTAGACAATCGGAATTGGTAAAAGTTTCCATGTTCCCCCATTGCACAGTATATCCGATTAATATAGAACTGTTTAGAAGCTGCCAGTTTCAGATAGTAAAACATTTAATTCACAAAAATAGTCAGATGATGATCTATTCACTTTGGTTTGAACTGTGTGGTGGGTTGAAATTATTTTATAATGAAGAAATTGTTTCACCATTATTAATTTTGTTCTAGATTTTTGGACAAGAAAGCCAAATTGGGATTCGGCCAATTTACTTGCAAAATGAATGGAGTCATTCAACTGCTTTTACCAATTGAAATTGGAAGAGAGGGGCAGAAATGTAAACCCATCTAACCAGGTCATACCAGGAAGGAAATGGTAAGGGTTGAATACGCTCCTTTGGCTGGGTATGCATATTCTTTGCAAGGTATTTAGCACAAGTTTGCATTGTAACATATAGTTTTTCAATTAAGAATAAGTTTAATACTAAGTGACTGAAAGAAAATTAATTAATTCTGTCTTGGTTCTAATGCATTAAGTTATTATGGCCATTTATACAGGAGAAAATAAATCGCAACTTATATAAGACGCGAACACACTTGTATAAATGGTCAAATTCTAATAAGTCGCGACTCATTGTGGAACAGCCTGAACCCCTGTTCTTCTTTAAGTCACGACTAACTAGTATTTGACCATTTAAACGAGTGTGTTCGCGTCTTATATATAAGACTCGTCCTATGTAAGTCGCGACTTATTTTCTCCCGTTTAAATGGCCCTACTGTGTCACAAATGACATGAGGTAGTCACATATGCTTAATGTTTTTAGCTTTATTAAGACATTTGATTAGTGGCAGTTCTTGATCAATAAGTTAAGTTTCTCTTTGAACAGGCACATGTATGTCCAAGTCTGGCAAGACCCAGTCACGGGCCCAGGGCAGATTGGTGAATGCGGGTTCCCCTCACTCCCTCAATCCCCTGTTGCCGGCCTTCCAGGGCACAATGACATCATACAAATTGTTAGCAAGGTCAATAAAATGCATCTATTATATAGTACAAAGAATGCATCCCATGCCAATGGATGCAATTTGACACACTCTATATCCATCGCTTTTGAAATCCCAGCTATGTCATGCCACAGAGGCACAAACGTCTGGTCATCATCTCGATGCGAAAACAAGATCAACTTAGAGAGAATTCGAAGGCACATGATATACTGTAGCATCTTAATGGGTTAATTATCTTTCTATTCAGAAGCCAATTACCAAGATGGATCTGTTGACATCCAAGTAAATCAAGGAATGGCTCGTAGGTGGCAACCATATTTCATTCTTTATGTGTAGTATTTTGCAGTGTAAATCAGGTAAGCTTCTTGCATCATATCATTGCTTAGAAACGAAAAATGTGTTCTGGAATATTTAATTAATTTTACACAGTATCATCCTCCTTTATTATTGACACAATTATTTTCTCAGTTTTATGGGCCAATTTTCCTGCAAGACAAATTAATATGTCAATCTGCAAATAACTGGTGCAAATACTTTACTGAGCCTCAAAAACAATTCTCAGTTGTAATATATGAATTTGCTCTTGCACATTTGACACTTCGGTGAAGTGAACATGTCTTGTGATTCAAGTGGTCTAAAAGATTTATTGTGTTCGCTTGACAAAAAAATGTCATTTGAAATAGGAAAAGCTACAAAAGCTGTCTTGTGTTTGTGTTTAAATGTATTTTGTGAGTACCGAAGAGACACAAAATGGGAAGAAGACGACTTACTGTCCAGAGGAAAGTTTGAGAGTTAAATAATGAATAATAATCAATATAGAATAACAATTTAGCAATTGCTCAACCTCGTCCAATAAAAAGGCAACTTAGGAAATTGTACTATCATTTTACTCGGACATCTAACGCATTAGCTTGCAATGCACCCAGATCTGCCCTACTTTAATATTTTGCTCTGTCTAATGCCAGACGGTTTTACGCGTCAGTTGTAGGGTACTGCCAGTTGATGGGGTAACGAAACTATCTGCCAGTGTCTCAAGTTAACCCATTAGCTGGCAATGCATCCAGATGCGCCCTAGTTTAGTATTTTACTCTGTCTAATGCCAGAGTATTTTACTCTGTCTAACGCCAGATGATTTTACTCGTCAGTAGGGGGAGGGCTAAAAGGGCCCTGATTTATCCCAAATGTTTATGTAAATATGCCGATAATTGGAATTGGGTTCAACTGATAATTGCACTATTGGTAGACAATCGGAATTGGTAAAAGTTTCCATGTTTCCCCATTGTACAGTATATCCAATTAATATAGAACTGTTTAGAAGCTGCCAGTTTCAGATAGTAAAACATTTAATTCCCAAAATTTCAGATGATGATATTTACTTTGGTTTAAACTGTGTAATGGGTTCACTGGGTTGAAAAAAGTTATTTTATAATGTGAAGAAATTGTTTCACCATTATTAATTTTGTTCTAGATTTTTTGGACAAGAAAGCCAAATTGGGATACGGCCAATTTACTTGCAAAATGAAAGGAGTCATTCAACTGCTTTTACCAATTGAAATTGGAAGAGAGGTGCAGAAATGTAAACCCATTAACATCTAACCAGGTCATACCAGGAAGGAAATGGTAAGGGTGGAATACGCTCCTTTGGCAGAAGTTTAGCAGAGGTTTGCATTGTAACATATAGTTTTTCAATTAAGAATAAGTTTAATACTAAGTGACTGAAAGAAAATTAATTAATTCTGTCTTGGTTCTAATGCATTAAGTTATTATGGCCATTTATACCCGTGGAGAAAATAAGTCTTATTAAGACATAAGCTTTATTAAGACATTTGATTATTGGCAGTTCTTGATCAATAAGTTAAGTTTCTCTTTGAACAGGCACATGTACATGCAAGTCTGGCAAGACCGCAAGTCACAGACCCAGGGCAGATTGGCGAATGTGTGTTCCCCTCGCTCCCTCAATCCCCTCTTGCCGGCCTTCCAGGGCACATCATACAAATTGTTAGCAAGGTCAATAAAATGCATCTATTATATAGTACAAAGAATGTGTCCCATGCCAATGGATGCGATTTGACACACTCTATATCCATCGCTTTTGAAATACCAGCTATGTCATGCCACAGAGGCACAAACGTCTGGTCACCATCTCGATGCGAAAACAAGATCAACTTAGAGAGAATTTGAAGGCACATGATATACTGTAGCATCTTAATGAGTTAATTATCTTTCTATTCAGAAGCCAATTACCAAGATGGATCTGTTGACATCCAACTAAATCAAGGAATGGCTCGTATGTGGCAACCATATTTCATTCTCTATGTTTAGTATTTTGCAGTGTAAATCAGGTAAGCTTCTTCTGTCAATTTCAGCCAATTTCTGTCATGTTGTTTGTTTCCTGTAAAGCTGCCGCATTTTGTAAGACTACGTATTAGTGGCTCAAACCTTACAATGACTGAGTTCTATAAACTAATCAAAAGACATGTGCAGTAAGAATTAAATTGTACAATTGACGTTTTATATTTCGTGATTTTCTTTCAGAATTTTATTAGTCGAGTCTGTACGTGAAATAAAGATTTGACTCCCGTCATGGAATATTATCTGGGTTGGACCATACTGTATGAGCACTTGGTAAACTGGAAAGTAGAGAATATTGGGTGGCAACAATGGAAGCTAAGGTTTGAACAAAAGTGAGGTAACAGATTTTTGCTTCTCTGTTGATAGTTCACTTGGCAATGTTCAATTGTGTCCGTAATTAGCCGAGCAGCTTTCGGCTAGTACATTGATGTTTCATATATAGCACGTAAATTACTTCCAGATGTGCTTTGTTGTTATCCTGTCTTTATCTTGTTTTCTATCATCTACTATATAAATATTTTATGTTTATATTTCCTGTTATGTTATGTTGTGCGCTGTCCTGTCCTGTACTGTACTGTACTGTCCTGTCCTGTCAAGTATTTATCTGGTATTTCATAAAGTATATCTTAGTACTCATTGTTGCTATAACATTGCCCATTTTGACTAAAATGTAACTCCACCTCGCGGCACTCTTAAGTCGTCATATTGTGCATGTGAAAGAGTTTATCCTCAGAACATATCATCCCACTTGTAATTTAGTAAAATTGATTTTTAAATGCGAAGCATTGCGAACAAGCATGCATATTGATGGTCAAAGAAACACTGACCTTATTTTTAAAATTATTTAAATCACGGGAAAGGGAACAATATCTTTCGAAATTAGTAAGGCAATGCTTGGAAACTTAAAGGCCAAGCACTAGCCACTAATGCGTGTTTTTGAATTTTACACTTAAACTTTATGGTGCTCTATATAACGTGAATTAGTTCCATCAGTAATGCATCAGCATCACCCGACTGTAGAATGTAGATCTAACCCTGTGTCTTTAAGAACAGGTAAGGTGCCACTATTGCATTTCTTTGACTCTTCTGGAACTTTAAGCGATTGTATGTTGCTGTATTAACACATGCGGAAATTAGACTGACTAATCGCCTAATATTTCACAAACATCGTTTACTGTCTTCATTGATACTATATTTTTCCGACAAAGTCAAGTTTAATATTTAGGAACCATAAGGCTCTTTTGTCTAGGACTCACTTTTTCTCTGCGTTGTCTTTTACCAACATTAGCCAAAGAGTTAACCCTTTTCTCGAGGTTTTCCGTGCGTCTACTGCATGTAGACGTTAAATTTTTCCATGTTTTTCATATGCTCAGTTAAAGTAGAATTCTCCTCTCGCAGCAATTCGATATCTGCCTCACATTTTTTCACTTGGTTGCCACATTTACAGGTCATCTCCTTTTCCTTTACTGCAGTAGTTCAGTGTAAAGTTGAGAGCTTTTCTCTTGCAGTTTCTACGTTTGTTTTGGGCTACAGTTGCATCTTCGTCTTGAGCTACAGTTGCATGTTCGTATTATTTCCTTAGTTCAGCAATCTCGCTTAACTCTTAATCTTCACAGTCGAGGTAATACGCATAGCCCGTGATGATATATCGTTTACGATATGATCCATAAGTCATCTTATTTGCACATTAAACAAGGCTAAATTTTTGAGAGACATGAAATTCGAACTACGCAAGAATGATGTTTTTCTCCTTTTGAAAGCTCTTTGAAATTACCACGATTCCTGAAATTATCTACAGTAACTGTCCTTGTACATTGTATTATAACCAGAAGACCCCCCCCCCCCCTCCCTTCCTTAGCCTTCGCCGTCCGGACCGATTCCGGGGACTGTTTGTGATTGGTGGAATATATAATTATCTTTCTATCAAATTGCCTTTTGCAAAGCGATCGCTTGACTGTTAACACACACACCACACAAAACTACCACCCAATTACTGGCGTGAATTAAGATATATATATATAGAAGTAAAACCGTAACAGCAACTGTTTTAACTTCTTCACTCAGAAAGCGTTGGTCAAAACTATACGTCATCACCACTGACACCACAGCAAAACGATGCAACCGATCTGGAGAAACCTCCTCGCCAATTTTACTTTCGCTTTCTTCCCATTTCATTGCAAGGAAAGACTGATCTTTTGAATTAGCCGTATTGTCTTGAGCTTCTTCGCAATTGACTTTAACTCGTCTAGACCAATATCACACTCTGCGACATGCATAGAAATTTTGTAAATATCAATATAAGACATATCATATAATAATAATAATTTTATTTAGAAGCTCGTTAAAATTTACATAGATTAAAATTAAGTTTAGGTTCAAAATTCGTTATTTAAAAGAAATGTATATATATTTCAGTCCTGGTCTATAATATTTATAAATTGTCATTTGGTTCAAGTTTTAAAAGCGAACAAATCAATAAACTAGTGGCCAGTGTATTTTTGCAGTCTCCGTCTCTATGTCAATATCTGTTTCTTTTGCATTACATTGCTTCTTTCTTATTCTTCTCGATCCTCGAAGGTATAAGAGAGCAGATCGAATAATTGAAAATGATATCTTTGCTCTTATCCAAGCCATTGTCTTTGAGTACTTTTCTCCCTTCTTTATGGCAATTACTTCCGCTAATAGACTGTGATACTTCTTGCATTCTTCACCCATTCCACCAGTTGTTGTAAAAATTAATGGCGTGAATGTTCCTTGTTCTATGTCTGTAACTCGTTGACTATACATACGCTTTGTCTCATTTTCATGCATACGATAAATCTGCTTTGGGGATAACTCTCTATAAGATTCTGCATTTGGGTGGCATACCTGGACATCAAAGAAAGCAGATCTTTGTCTTTCCCAAAATCCACGTACATGAATGTCTAATCTGGCGTCTTGTGACTTGTTTGACCCAGAGTTTAGCACTTCACCATTTATTTCTTGAAGAGCTGGTTCAATTTGCATGGACATCGTTACAGATAACATTCAAGAGTTCAGCTTCCAGATCTCGTAATTCGTTATGGCGTTGAATAGTGAAACCACCTTGCCTGCATATCATTGCATGGTCAACATTTAAAAGACAGAAAGCCTCGCTTTTGTAAAAAGGGACAGGGCACCAAATGTTTCTGTTCATCACGCAGGTGTTTGAAATTGCATCGGCTTTTACACACCACCCTCAATGCTTTAGAAATGGGCAGGGGTAGTGCCCTTTGTGGAATTAAGGTGTCGATTCTTTCCAGGGTTACTATTCTCATCAGATTGTGAATTTAATACTTTATTTTCATTCCTCAGTATGTTAATGTCCGAGACAGAGATGCTTGTAAGTCATCATAATCACACTGATAATTAAGGAATGAAACTATTTTTACCTTAGAGGCGGAAAACCTTGTTTTCATTTATTTCTCAAGGTCCAAACTGATGATTCTGGTGTAGTCACTCTCACTAATTTTATACATCCGACCAGTTGTTGTGTCGGGAGTGTCCACTTTGCATATGAACATGTCAAAAGGTAGCCAACACTGATCATCTCTTGCTGGCCACGAAAAGTTTAAACTTGGCCCATGTGGGTGCATGAATTTGACAAGAATGTCTTCCTGCTCTTAGTCTATTTCTTGAACCAATCCAACCCACCAGAACGAGTCATACTGGCAGGCGATAAATTCCATGATCTTCACGTCAGAAACTTGATCAGCCGTCACAGAGTCAAAAATTTAAATGTTCCTAACCCTCTTGTAGCCAACTTCCCCTTCAGAAAGAGGAGAAAAATGATGACAACTCCTTGTACCAGGAATTGTTTTTCCACTTTCAAATCTGGTATACAGCATTGGTCTGATAGGTGTCATATCTATTTTTGTAACCTTCAGAAATTTGATGCCCTTAATCTTCAACTCACAATACTCAAACATTTTTTCCATGGACAATATTTGATCGTCTAAAGGTCTCTGCATACTAGCTCTTGCAACAAGTCGTTCAACTGTACCTCCAATACCATCACAGGGAGATTTTCCATGACTGGTTGCAAAGGATGCCCACCTTGCAGTTGTACCAAAATCAATGTAATGATGGCAGAGATTTATGATGTTCTTAAAATTTTTGTATTGTCCAGCACAACCATCTGAAAAATATAATGTGTCCTTAACATCAGGAAGCTCTCTTTTCAGATATTTCACAACCTCTTCTTGCACTTTGTAAACAAAACAAGTGTCGTGTTCCATGTCATCAGATATCACACAGACGGATATTTTGTTGTTCTCATGGTGAAACCTCAAGACATGCAAATGTAAATTTCGTGAATATGTTTACATTTTTAATACCCTTTTAACCATTAGGGAGCTGAATTGTTTTTTATGAAAATTTTAATAATCAACTTATTTATTTGCATTTTTAATTTTAGAGATACTCATTGATCCTATATAGACGTATTATATGCCATTCTAAAGGTGAAACTATAATCTTTCTGAATATTATTTTAATTATAAGAGGGGGATTTTATAAATATTAGGTGTCGACCAAGGGAAAAGCACTTTCTTATGTTTTATCAAACTTGTGAGGATGAAAGAACAAGTATATGAATTTTCTATTCATAGAAAATGAGAGGTCATTATTTTAGCTTTAAAATGATACCAATATTGTATAAATTGCATGAGTTGTACAGAAATTATCAATACTTTTATGTCGGGAAGCATCGCTATCTACACAAAAATTAATTTACTATCTTACAGAAATTTTACATGGACATTTAAAATATTATATACAGAGAAAATAGAAATAGATTATTATTATACACCAGCTAAAAATACAGTTAAAATACATGACCTCGTGTAGTAGCTGTACCATGGCCTTACCTAGTAGCCGTACCACGGCCTCGCCTAGTAGCCGTACCACGGCCTCGCCTAGTAGCGGTACAGATGAAGTGCTTGGTCTACTTGGCATGGGTTCATTGCCACTATCACTGAATCGTGTCACTACTGCAGGTCTATTATGAGTTCAGTGCTGCAAAATATAATGCGAACTCCATGGGCATATATACATGTTATGAAAAAATACTGCAGATATACTTATGATTTCTATTATATCATGGTAGAGTGAAAACTTGTGATCTGGAATATGAAATTTCAGTCTAGATACTATAGATACTGTTATATCACTTTTATAAGCTTGATTTATATTCAAACAAGACGCTCTGTTGAGCGTTAAGTTGCTGGGTCTTTTTAAATATAGTTCTGAGTAATTTACGTACTTGTTAGTTTAACTTAACTTATTCGCAGCCAAATTGTTAGAGTATAGAATTACACCGCCGCTTTTATTTTTATAGCGTTATATATTATTCAAAATCAATCATACGATTGCATCGAAATTCGACCATGTTGTGCAAAATGTTACGCTCTTTGTAACGCGGTAGTACAGACCTAGAAAAGCCGACAATTTAGAGATATATTCAAACTACAACCGAAAATTTAAAGATATGAATTCTAAAATAACAGAAATTCGCATTGTTTATCTTCTTGCATGGCACATGGCGTGGTGAAGTCTGGTGCGTATATGGTATATTTAGGGATAAACGTTTGGATATTAAAGACTAAAGTGGGACTAAAGTTCCAGAAAATTTGGGTTATTGATGGATAATTTTCATGACGTCAAAATATTGACGTAGGTGCATTTTGTGTCCAATGACGAAGAAGAAAAAAAATGCGAGCCGAATCCTATAGTTGCTGCGTACCCCCAGCAACTAATGAATGTATAGTTTTGTGTTAACGTTCAACAGAAGATAATATTTCAAAAATATATAATTTACTCACTTGCTGAAGATTGTCATCACTGTGAAATACTGAATCTTGGGAAGCATGGGTTAACATTGGCCATTGAAAGGACTTGAATAAACGGAATCGATTTCGGAGCCGTTTTCTTCACCTCATGTAGCTATTACTTCATTGATACTCAGATAACCCCTGCTGGAAGCCATTTTGAAATCTAATACCTGCTGATCGCCCAAGAATTCGCTGTGAAATCGCCAAAACTGAAACTATCGCCATGAATTTTGTTTTGCCTAATCATTATGAAAATTGGCATGAAGCAAGTACTACATATTATACAGGTTTTGAACTAACTTACCTTTCCTTGCACATTATGGTTGGCATGGTAACCGCAAATAACTACGTCGCAAACAAGAGCTTGCGGAAGTGATATCTCATGAAGAAAAATAGACAGCAACTTCGAGCTTGGTGAAATTGCTACTTATGGCAAAGAGTGTACAACAAGTAGACAGATTTTCATTTCATCAAATACTTTTGCACGAAACCCGAAAAAACACTGTTTCCATGCCAACCAAAGAAATATCACAAATTAGAAAAATCTGTCTACTTATTGCATAAAGCACTAGGAGATACACTTGCAGTCCAAAAATGAAGGCAATCCATCAAATTCCCATCTAGTTAGGCTTTCCGCAAATTCATTATATCAAGAATTGGTCGTTTTGAGAAAATCAAGATCAAACATAAGTAAATGTTTTGAACTAATATATTGCTAGTTGAAGTATAAAAAAGGGACAAAAAGTTGCACCAGGTACCCAAAAGGTTTCAGTGTAATAAATATGTTCCATCTTATTTGCCATGCACATTAAAACATTCACAAAATGTGAAAGTACCTTGCAAAGTAACAATTACCTTGAAATTGTAAAAAGCATGCGATTTGTTACTTGCCCACTACCTCCAATATTGGCATAACAAACTGAATTTTTGGTTCATTCTTGGAATCTTTGGCAGTTATTTTTCTTTTTTTCTTCTTGGGAATAATAGCATCAGGCTGTGAACTCAGGCTAAAGCCCCCAGCTTGATAGGCGTTCTTGTCCCCTTTCGACTTCCATAGCGCACAAAGGTTTCTCCTCTGGTCTCTGTACTTGGACGTTGACTTTCTTGTCGCAGTTTGTACTCTCACTTTATCTTGCAGCCTAAGGGCTCTCATTGAATGTGCTCCAGGAGTAATGCCACACAAATACATGATAACTGCTCTACTTGCAGCACCAGTGTTATAAACTGCCACTGTCTCACATACAGCAATACGCACTCTCTGTGCACCACAAAACATTGTCTTGGGGCACTTGGACCACAACACCCCATTAGCAGCTTCATTTTGGTTCTGAGACATTCCCTTTAGACATCTGTTCAAAAGATCATCTTTGGAGAGCCTTGTAAATAGGGGATCCAGTTCTTCCATAAAGACATTGGGTAATCGGTTATCCTCGTTATATTGTGATGTTCCTTCGTTCACGTCCTTCCAGTACCTACACCATGTATCACCAGATTTTGGACAGTACTGATGTTGTCCATTGAGTGGCAAACTTCCATTCTCAATCATGTGATGCTGGATTGCCTTTATGCTGTTCTTCATTCCATCTAAATTCCCCTTATTTTCCCTTATCGCTTTCCCATAGTTCTGCATCTTGTCCATCATCTTGTCAGTCAACCGTCCTCTCCCTTCAACACCTTTACCATCTGATAGTTTCTTTCCCATCATGTCATTCTTGTATTTTCTCAGACCAGTTCCAAGTCTCTTTTGCACATGCCCAACACACTTTTCTTTCTTTATTTCATATGCTTGTCCAAATTTTGCCAATAGTGCTTCCTTCACCCGGCCGAAACTACTACTGTCACCATCACCAACAAATGTTGTATACTTCAGTTGCCTTGAAGTAATACTTCTGCTAAAGGTCTCTACAGCTGACACAGCTTCCATTTCCTCAGATGATCCTTTGTGGTTAATCTCACATTTTGCTTCATGGGAGTTTTTCCATACTTTGTATTTGTCGCTTTCAATGTCCACATTACTATATGCCTTGCATTCATGGCAGAACAGCGACTTCACTGTGTAGTCAAGAATCTCACCAGTGTCCACTGAAATTACAAAGATCACCCCTATTTTAGAGGAGTGACCTCTTTTCTGCCAGGTATCATCCACTGTGACAGCAACTTGGGCAACATCTTTCTCATCAATGTGCTCCATGTGACCCGGCCGTTCCTTTCCAACCTGTTCTCGTAATCGTTTTGCTGCATCTTGCATGACCTGCTCAGCATGGCTTGTAGCTGCCTTTTCAATTTGGATAAGGTGCTCATTGTAGGCTTTCTTAGTCACTGGGGGACGTAAGTTCATTCCACCACAGAACTGCGATAACCCAGCATGCCCGATATGGTGTGAAGCTAGCACTGATCTGCGATTTACTTCATTAGAACCACCAACCTTGCCTCCCAAACGATTACTTGTTGTCAATGGGGTTTCCACCTTGCATTCTGAACATTTTAAAAACAAGGACTCAGCCAAGCCTTCTCTTTCACAATTCTTTTGATATAGTTGAAGTTTTGAAGAAGGTTTGTGGCAAGAACTACATATTGCTGCAGTTGATATGCAGTCACTCAATAGATCAGCATCTTGCAACTTGAATCCTGTTGCAATTTCGACATCAGAAGCTGAACTCGATCCAATTTTTTTGTTTCTTTGACGAGTAAATATTCATTTACTGCTCTCCAAATCATTAAACGAAGTGTTCAGCAGCTTTTTTGCCGATATATTGTCACAATCCACAGTAGAATTAGCAACTGATGGGTTGCTGACAGCAGGCGAACTGCAAGGATTGTCATCAATGGCGGCCATTTCACTACCGAAATTCTCAGTGTTTGTTTGTATTCTTTCCCAAAAAAACCCCTTTCTTTTCTTTCTTTTTGCTAATGCAAACTTTCTTCTATCACTCTTCCCCATTTCAAACACATAAAACCACTTAAAAACGCTTCGAAATATACCAGATTGATAAAGATTATTCACTGCCAATATGGCTTCCTAGAGAGCTTCCCAAACATAAACACAGCAAGTACATCAAGGCTAACCTGCGATCAGGCTGATCTAGGGGGGGTTTATAGCCAGGTTATTGAAGGGGTTCGGCCCAAAAAAAATATTTTGGGGTGAGAAAGCCCATAGCAACCAAAACAAAAACATTACCATAATACGTTGCTATGGAGAACTTTCAAAATAAATCAATATTTTGGCAACATTTGTTGGAATAACAGGAAAATAAGTTCAGGGGGTGAAAATACAATAAATATTGAAGTACATACAGCAAAAATAATGTTGTGAAAAATTTCAAACAGTTAACAGAATTTTAGGGTTAACTACTACTTTATTAAAGAGCAAGCTGTGCTCTTCAAATAGACATGCGCATTGTGGCTCTAGTTTGCGTATTTCCACTACAGGTAGTCCAAGAAGTTGTAGGGTCAAATTTGACCCTATCCGCGCCCTAAGGGTAAACTAGGGTACCTGCAAGGTAGGGAATACTGCGGGGATTGTTATTATTCTTTAGCTTCTTGAAACAAACATGCAAACAAATATGCAACACAAATTATATTCAGTAGACGGTAATTATTGGCATTGACCCGGTGGCTTGCGCGATGTCAGTAGATGCAGACCCTAGCATAGTTTGTAGGATGAGACAAGCTAAATATATCACGAAACATGAAAGACATCAAATTTGTAACATCTATTTCAAAATATCAATATTTTCCATGTATTGTTCTTCCACATGGAATCCGCATAGCCTCCTCCGCAGGCAACTCTTGGGCAAAAAACTTGTAATAAACTTGTAATCCCCGAGCCGGCGCGAAGCGCCGTGCGAGGGTACTAATTCCGCGCGGATATTTACACCCGGAAAAAAAGGAAAGCAATGGGAAATCCAAAGTTCATCAAGTTTTGCGGGCGCATGGGTGTGATGGGTGGTCATCTCGCTAATCTTTGTTAGGAGTGGAATGAGCGAATTATAAAAAACATGAGTAAGTCATATCAGTAAGTCTTTTAGGGACATCAGGAAAAGCTGGGGAACAAATTTGTCATTTATACTTTAGAAAAAAGGATAAATAGAGAAGCAGAGGGGACATTTGTCTGCGCATGCGCTGGTAGGAAATAGCGTGGAGTACACGAAAAGCGGGATTTTCGCGGGAATTGTGGCGGGAACTTTAAAGTCCAATTGTAAATAAACAAACTACTCTTATACTACGATATAAAAATGACGATAAAACTTTCAACAAGTGTTTTAATATTGTTTTTTGTTTGCATGTGTGTAATTTCTTTTTTTTGTCATAAAAAATGTTTGGTTTGTACCAAAAACGTTGAGAAGAAAACGACAAGAAAAACTCTCCCGTCAGCCGAAGTTTTACTACGGTGTTTCGGTGTTTCGTACACCGAGAATAGCCAAACACAACCAGTGTTATGTCCTACCTGCCTTCGAAATGTGTTTATTTATAAGAAAACGGGGAAAGTTGTACGCCTCCTCGGCAACATAAAAATGCACGAAAAAGGTTTTTACATTGTCACATAAAACGGTAAGTTTTCGTCCTCTATAGTTTTTATTTCCTTTAAAAATAGTTAGCTAAAACTCAAAGAAACGTCGGACGGCCACGAAAGCCACAGGAATTTCCCGCCACACACGACAACAAGGAGAACCAAGAACCTTCGGTGGAAAAAAACACTATTTTTGGGGCTGTACAAGAACAACCAAATGGGGAAGTGGTCTTGCCAGCAGGGATGCTCGGAGAAATTGAAAAGAGTTTTGAAAAACTATCTGAGAGTACGTACGGAAGACTAAGTTAACGAGTATTTTGCAAAAAGCACATATGTAATATTTCTCCAGTATGCATTCTTTTATGCTGTTTTAATACAATCAAAACAGGACAAATACAGTCCTAAATTAAGTCCTACCATACAAAAACATTACATTACAGTCTATCTATAACGTATGTAAACATACATCAGCTTACTACATGGGTAATACTCATGTCTAATGACACTACAGTTAATATTCATGCACATAATAATTAAATGGCTTAGTATCATAGTTCTCATCACAAATGGTCTTTCCCATGATCACATATCACCATTAAGTGTACTGTGTCCTTTTTTATTTGTATGCAGGATGCAATTTGAAAAAGGAAGTACACCTATTGAAAGCCAACATGTACAGTAATTTTATTGTGAAGAAGGAAAAGCCCATCTATGACCCAACCAAATTTGAAGCCTTTTGCAAGTCCACAAAAGTATGGTAGGACTTGGGTACAAAGTACTTGGGTACTTTAGCCAAGAGTTATTCATCGTCCATGCCGCAGTGGATAACAAAATCTTTTTTCGCCCCTGACCTTGAGAGACATGTCTTGGAAGAACATAATTATTGTGACGACAAAGAAGTAAGAGAACCATGGAGAATCTTCAACTTGTCAACTTTATTGAACTGCAACAATTATAATGCTAAATTGTCAGTAAATATAAAACAATATTTGTTCAAAACGAGAAATAAAATAAGGAACAAAAATCCATTTAATATTTCAAATGGTTCAAATTAATTTTAGCACGCGGATTATTAACAGATACGTGCACGAACAGCAGTTTTAATATTGCAGCCCAAAGTCAAAGTCTGAATTTTGACATTTTCGAATATTTGTGTTCGCAGTGAGATATACAAGTGCAACTAATTGACCTTCTTTAAACTCGTACTTTCCAAATTTTTGACTGCATAAAAGTAGTTTTATCGATAGACAAAGTATTTGGCTTTAAAAATAAGCTTAAATTATTGTGGTGATATAGGCTAGTTTTTTTGCAAACAGCGATTTAGTACTCGGTAGTGTATTTGTTGTATATGAACAAAAGTCTAAATGAATTCACCATCCATCAACATAAAGGATTCGCGCTTATTACTACTCTTTTGAAGGTAGACACTTAATTTAGTTCACTTGGAACCCGTTCTACAATATAAACTAGAAATCGGCAAGCAAGTTGCAACGAAATACGACAATGAAAATAGGGTCTCTGAACTGTCGATTTCACCGAACGGTCAAGTTGCACTGCAAAGATCGCCCATTTGCCGAATTTTCCTCCAGTTGAGTATAGAGTAATTAAGTCAAGGATTATGTATACTTCAACATAAAAGAGTAAAAAAAGTGGTGATATATGGTAGATTTTGAATAAAATGCGAATATCTGTTTACAAGATCTAAGCGCTATTTAGAAGCACTCGATACCTTCTCCAACAAAATATCGGCGCTAAATATTTTAAAAAATTATAAATATTCACACATTAAAGACATGACAATGTGGCTTGCATTACAAAGAAACGTTGACTTACCCAAGTTATACCTTATACGTCGACTAAAGCCAAGTAAAGCCCTTTCAAACACGCGTGTCACATTAAACAACAGGTCACATGGCGGTAGAGAACTCGTCGAAGTATCCAACCCATTTCATAGCCAGTTTAAACGCCGATGTGTACTAATCCTGTGACTATGATGCCAAAGACACCGGACAACAAAATTTACCACTTTGTTCGGCTATTCCGACGATACTTTTAAGATACAAGATCCGATCATATCATGTTGTTCAAAGCACATGCTCAAAACAGTCCAACATAGATATCGCCAGTCATCTTCTTCGCATTAAAATATATGTTTTCTTTGCAATTGTTTCGCTTTAAAAACACTCTTTAGGTTGTTGAAGAGTTACTCTATAACTTCCAACAAAGAAAATCCCAATACTTTGGAAAACCAGCGACTCACAATGCTGAAAACTTCAACGTCTTTAGAAATTGCAATCCAAACATCGAAAAGCAAAATTTGCGGGAAAAAGGTCAGGAGCCCGCGCTATTTTTATGCAGCGTCGACGAATGTCCCCTCTGCTAAATAGAGATAGATAGTCGAAAAAATATGGCAAGTTTCTTATATTAAATTGCTGATATAGCTGTAAGAATGTTGTTTTATTTACATAGATTTTCATTTTTTCACAATTAAAATATCCTATATTTTATGCTATCAAAAAGTTTAAAAGGAAAGCGAAATCGTTTCACACGAGAGAATTTGTATATTTTCTACTGATTTAATTTCAAAAAATAATTTATAAAAGGCAGTTTAGTTTTATAAACTTTTGGCAACGTTTTACTTTTAGTAAACGGAAGGTTGCATTTAAACATTAATTTGAAGCTTATAGAATGCATAAGAACATACCTACACCATATATCTCAGATTTGTATGGCTAAAACAACTAATATTTTAATTATTTTTGTAGTTTTTGTAACCTGTTGTTTTGTACTCCATATTTATTTTATCGTGTTGCCATGGCTACTGTGCTTCCTCTTCTTGAAACAAAATTTCCATTTTTTATTCTTTCAAAATAAATTTCCCAAAATAATATTGTTTCCTTTGTTTCCTTCCACTCTTTTAATGGCAAATTTAAAAGGAAGCCACAGTGATTACGTCAGGTAAAACATTTCATTTGGCGATAGCCTTTGATTGCGTCGTGAAGAGGGGTGTGAGCCAAGGATCCAATTATGTTTTCTATGCCAAAAATTTGTTTTGAATCCGACTCGCCTACAACCTTTGCATGGCAGATTTTTTGATAAAAAAGATTAGCAATAGTAATGTTTTGGAATGTAATGTCTGGCAATGTTAAGCTGGGGCGAGGGGTTACTGCAAGCATGTATTTCTAGTGTAGCGAATATTATCGAATATAGAATATTATCGAATGTGAAGAACAGTACGTAAATTCGATAATATTCGCTACATTACAAGTTTTTTCCCCCCAAGAGTTACCTGCGGAGGAGGCTAGAATCCCCACATGAAACCCATGTTTACTGCAATGAGTAATTTGACACTGCAACGCAAGGAAATTTGCATATTTTTGTAGTGTATAAAAGCGTTAAAAATATATACATGTGCGCAAAATAATTTTGCATTTGGAAAGCTATAAAACGAAAGCGTTGTTCCATCATTCTGTTCTTACTTTGCTGGATATGTGAGTCACCTACATGTAAAGCACAACTCATTTCAACTCATTGCCATTCGAATATTTGTCTTAGTGCGCGCAGAACTGAGAACCTGTCTGTTCTGACAACAATATGTGAACTCGACTAGACAAAAAGATTAAGTCCATTGTAAAATAGGATTAAAAACATATTTATACGCCTACAGTAGCCTATATTTAATAGGTCAAACCTTGCACAAATCAGAATGATTCAGTCAGGCAATTTAGACGATCAATTGCATCTTTGTGTCAAGTTCACACGAGTCACAAGCGTCAAGCGGCATACATGAAACATCACTTGATGCAAAATATGGAAATCAGCAAGAGAAAGAAAACGCGAATGGATAGAAAAACCTTTTAAAGACATCTCTATGTAAGACTTCCATGCTTTACAGCACTAACAGCTCAAGCAAAGTCGATAGCACATTAGCAGAATATATAGTTTATATATAAACAGACACTGAATCTAGCTGCGATCGATTGTGTGGTTTCAGCGTTTCGTGACATAGATATATAAATTGAGATTTCCAAAAAGGAGTAAACAAATGTAAACGTAACATATAAACAAAAGACAAAATATCTTACCTTGAATGGTCAAAATAGACTTGAAAAAGCTTTAGAAATTCAACTAAGCGAGTTTAAAATTTGTGTTCTGCGCATATCAAGCGCGCACGACCACAATTCCATGCGCTAAATAAAATTTACTTCAAACCCCCCTCTCTGCACATATTAGGCTGCTACGCTCGCTCGCTTCAGGCTCGCTCGCTCCGCAGCAATCAAATAACGTTTTGAAAACTACCTAACTACTGTTTGTTCTAGGGTTACTTACATACATTTAACAAAGAAAAATAATTACAATTGTCGTTCCTTATAATAATAATAATAATTTATTGATATCCATCTTTAGTATAAAATTACAATGGATTTACAGTTTATAAAGTTGATACGAGTATATGTACATTGTGTTAAGTATAGTATATGTTATATACAGTGTATATATATACTGCCAAAATTGCCACAAGTTAAATTTGGCAGTTGATTAAAATTTATTATGACAAATATAGTAAAAATGTTAAGAGCAAAAAGAGTATAAAATTTAGATTATAATAACGCATTTGTTCTTGGGATAAACGAGAGTTTGTGCCTTTTAGTATGTGAGAAAAATTGTGGGAGAGTATTTACTGTTCTTAGATCATATTTTTTCGTCACGATATCTGGTATATATTTTCTGCATGGATGCGTTTCATCATCAATAATTTTCTTATATTCACGAATGGCGAGCATATTACGACGTTCTTCAAGAGACTGAAGTAGGTCGGACGGCAGGGCAAGTATTTTTTGACTTCTAGTTTGGATATTCTCCACCTCATCTATTAAATATTGTGGTAATCCACTCCATATTGGGGACGCGTATTCCAATACCGGTCTGATTTTGGAGAGGTAACAGGTTAGACCTACTTCTGTCGGTAGATTAGCTCGACGACATTCCCGAAGGTGGAATAAACGTTTGCTTGCCTTTCTTGTAATTTCTTCGACATGTGTGTTCCATTTAAGGGTATTATTACACCAAAGGCCCAGCAGCTTAAACGATTTAACTCTTTCAATCACATCATTACCAATCGTAAGTAAAGGTGGTTCGGGAATACCTTCTTTAAAACAGATCCACATATCTTTAGTCTTTATTGCGTTAAGTTCCATCTTATTTCTGAAGGCCCAGTCATTCATTAAATCAAGCACCATTTGCATGTTACTAGTAGAGCAATATGAGATTGCCTCATCCTGAGTGCAATCATCAGCGTATTTATGCGTATTAATCTGAAAATAGTTAGGAATACAGTCTTCAAGGTCGTTAACATGAACATTAAACAGTGTTGGTGAGATAACAGAACCCTGGGGGACTCCGGAGGGACAAGGCCTAGAAGATGATAAGCTCTCACCAAGTTTTACTTGCTGGCTCCTTCCTTCTAAAAAACTCCGCGTCCATAACCAAAAAGACTTTGATACATTCAATTCCGCGAGTTTTCTTAGAAGCAGACCATGGTCGACCAAATCGAACGCTTTACGAAAATCGATAACAAAGCGTGGATCCCCATTCTTCCATCACGTGAATTTTCAGTCTTATTGTACCAATTTTGGGTAATACTCGCTAATGCAGATACTGTTGATCTACCATGTGTAAATGCATGTTGATTATCTTTGATCTTAAGGTCGCTTTTATTCAATTTGAGTTGTATGGTTTCTAGGATTTTTGCCATTTGCGATAGCACAGAAATCTGCCGGAAGTCATTATCTATATCATTCGGGGGGTTCACTTTGGGCACAGGGTGACTAAAGCATGTTTATATAAGGTCGGGTATTTAGACTGGGAGATGCTACAGCAGATGATGTTATGGATAACAGGAGCAAGCTCTTCGCTATAACGACTCAGTAACCATGCAGGAATATCGTCCGAACCACTAGCTTTCCTAGGGTTTAAGTGCTTAAGAATTGCCTTGATTTGACCGATCGAAGGTAGTGCGGGCGCGATGTTCTTGAGTAGGTGTTCGACTTCCCCTAGTTTCGGAATTTCATTTGGTATGGTAGTCTGCCAAGGCTTAGTGAAACTTTGTTGTAAGCGTTCAACTAGGTCATCTGTGGAGGCAGCTGAGAATTGACGATTACATTCGTTAACGGCAGCAAGTTCGTATATAGTTTTATGCCACTTTGCCGGGTTCATTTCACGTGTATTTTCCGCTTTCGATTGGTAGTACGTTTTCTTTGCACTGGATATAAGTGAAGAAACTTTGTCGCATAATACTTTATACCTTGATTTGTTTCCTGATGTAAAGGCTTTTTGTCTGGCTATTATTTCATGCTTAATACGCGGGGTGATCCAGGGTTTATCTGAGGGGTGGAAACGTATAATACGTTTGGGCACCGTTTTATTGAGAATGCACATGATAGTACTTGTGAAAGCACTAACTTTATCGTCAATCTCATTAGTAGCATAAACCAATTCCCAGTTCTGCCTATTCAGATGGATACTCAGTTCAATTAAGTTACTACATTTCGTCAGGCGCACTTTTCGAGAAATCACCTTCACCTTTTCTTTCAGCTTTGGAGTGAGTAACAGACACTGATGGTCAGAATGGCTAATCGGCGGGAGATGTTTAATGTCATTGTATAGCTCTGACATGTTAGTAAGGATTTGGTCTAAAACGTTTCTACCTCTAGTGGGAGCCCGTACAACTTTGCAAAGGTTGAAGCGTCTGCACAGTAAATTCAGTTTCATTTTATTGAAATCTCCGGCAATTATTATACCTGCTGAGGGATGGTCCTGCAGAATTTCATCAAGTCCGTCAGTGATATACTCACGCATAGCTCTTTCATCATCGTTCGTCTGACCAGGCGGATAGTATACGCTAATAACTATTATGGAGCTGTAAGGCCTGGGAGTTCTAGGCGGTTTAAGTACAAGCCAAAGAACTTCTTTATCGTCCACTTCAAGATTTGTCAAACGGGTAGTAGGTATTTGGTGGTGCACATAGGCTAAGACACCGCCACCAGGGGTAAGGCGGTCTCGACGGAATGCATTAAATTTCTTACTAATTTCTATAGCAGCATCCGGGAAGTTTGAGTTCAGCCAAGATTCTGTAATTATGACTAGTGTCGGGTTATTAACAGCAACGATTCCAGAAAGTTCTGTAATTTTATTTGTCACATGACATGCATTGGTTAAGAGTACAGATGGAACTGAGTAGCCGCTAGGTGACATAGTTATATTACTTTCCTTTACGGAAATTGGTATTAGGTTGCAGCGGTATTTCAGAGCATTACCTCTCAGAGTTGTTGGGCGGCTTGTAATTCTAACTGGGATTTCCTTTGGGGTATCCTTAGTTGTGTCAGAGACTTCAAGTGTATTTATTGTGCAATAATCAGAGATAGGAAATCTATTACCATGGAGAGGAAGTCTTATTTCATGTGAATCTATCTGTTGTAGGGAGACCATGTTTAGCGAAGTTGAGGTGGTGGCTGAGCTGGAATTCCTATCGCGGAGTATGATCGGAGGGGAGGAACTGATATATCCATTAATGGTCTTGGAAAGAACATAGGTCCCCATGGGTACGGATGGTTGCCCAGACATCTCGGTGGTAGATTCATATAAGTACTTGGTGGCATTAACGCATTCTCTCGAAATAAAAAAGGCTGCATGCTTTCTAAAAAAGGGTGCCTATCATTGTATTGGGTGTTGGCTGAGGGTTGATCACCAGACATGGAGGGAAATTGACGGTTATGGGAAAAATCGCATGAAGTTCCTTTATTGCAAAACCCCTTTTTACGCAAGAACGGGCAAAACACCGCATCTTTTGGTATATTGGGGAGTTGACAATCTTCATAGTTATTAACTTTATTTGAATGGGAAAAGTCACACCTATCGCCTTTTAAACACCAACCGCGTCGCGAAATAAAAGGGCACGGAATATTACTTTTTCGTGTTGGTAGTTGAGGAATGTTATTATTATTAGGACAGTTTCCCGTTCGAACCGGAGAATTACGTGGAGGGTCTAGATCTGCGGTGATTGAGATAGAATCAATTTCGGTACGATTGGGCATTTTATCAATTATATTCAGATTCGATGAAGTTCCACTATTTAAGCCATGAGAAGTGGTCAAATAATTATCTTCACGGAGACCAGCACCAGATTTGCTGTTTAATATATTCACAGATTGATTGTGTACGTGGGATAGAATAGTTGAATCGTTAACTACAAATAAGGCATTGATGCTTTCATCCGGAGTTAATGAAGTTTGCAGTTGCGATTGGGGAATTGGATCTACGCTAATTAAGGTAGAATCAATTACGGTACGACTGGGCATTTCATCATTAATATTCATGTTCGATGAAGCTCCGCTACTTAAGTCTTGAGAATGTGCGTGGGATAATATAATTGAATCGTTAACTACAGGTGAGGAATTAATGCTTTCGTCAGGAGTTAATGAAGCTTGCAATTGCAATTGGGGGTTCCCAATTGGGGGATTAATTTGTCTTAGATTAATAATCTCCTCTTCTTGACTTTTAACTTTAGCCTCTAGGTCTGTTTGATTTAGTTGTATTAAATTAATAGTAGACTCAAGGGCGATCAGTTTTCGATGAGAAACAGGGTCCAATTGCGATTGTAAAATTGCTATATCTAATTTGATTCCCTCTATCTCTGCAATGAAAGCAGCATCAGAACACCTACAGCCCATTTGATTATTAACATCTAGTAATACGCTTGACTGACCGGTATTTGAGGCAGACGTTTCTGAACCTTCCTCGTTTTGTCTCCATATCTGTTTACATAACTCCTTCACAATAAAAGTCGCCTTCTCTCCGTTAAAACCCAACACGTTTTTATTCTTCCTCCATGTTATAGTTGCCTTCTCTCCCGTAAATAGTTTTTTGTCGCTACCAGGATGCGACCAAGTGCCTTCAAGATGTAGTTCATCGCTGACAAATTCTTTCAATGATTCAAAATCCCCCGTCCACGCAAAGGCCAAATTTTCACTAAGAACTCTTGCCATAAGCAAAAAGTAAGCTTTAAAATGATATCAGTCGTTTATAAATAAATATATACTTGATCAATGAATAAAAATCAGGAGCTCGAATATGCACGTCTTACTCAACACTCAACAGCCTGTCATCAACACTCAACAAAAGAAGTGATCTTCGGGTTAGAATTTTCGCATGATGTGTTGTTTCGACTTAGAATTGCAAAAGAGGATTGGGACTAGCGGACGGGGGGAGGATTACAATTATTTTGAGGGGATAGTTAATCTATATTTAAAAGACTTGTAACTTATTGGCAATGGAAGTTATGGTCACAAAACTTATTGTGTATATGTGAGATTTAACAGTAGATACAGGTTCTCAGTACCGAGCAACACAGTTTATTGTTACTTGATGCGCATATTCATTGCTGGTACTCAAACCCTGTTAATTAAAAACAAAATCAACCAACAGATCCCTGACCCGGTGGCAATATCAAAACTATATGCCGAGCTATATGCCATTTTTAAAAATTTCAAAACAGTATGAAAATAAAAAAATTACATTGCGAGTTGTTTTTGCGATGAGTGGAAAAGAGCCATTATTGAATAAAAATTTTGAACATGAGTAACGTGGCACAAGGTGTTACTTGATGCACAGTAGCATCCAACTCTTGTCACCAATGCATAATTAAAACAATTGACATGCATACATGTGCCTTTGCCAAAAAGAGTATAATATTTGCATGCAATGTATTATTGGCCTCAATGTAGCCCATCTCTTTTATTTTATAACATATAATGTTTAGATGCATGCATGTTTCAGGATATATTGAATTCTATACCGTTTTGGGCATTCAAATATTTATTGTAGTGTTGTATTATAGCAAGAACATATAGCATATACCAAACATTACAGCTAGGATAACTTGAATTAACTGCACAAAAAATAGTGAAATCTTCCAGAGTTATAATTAAACTGAGCGTTAAATACTCTGTGCACTATCCAATAGCTAAATTGAAACCGCCGTGTGGGCTATCTATCCGTGTGGGCTACAATGCAACCATAAACATTTGGGGTGAAATTTCGTGTCATAGGCACTAATAATATGGACAAATATGAGCAACGTCAACAATTTTATACGGACAGTATAGAGATACTTGATGAATTATCTATTTGCTGGCTGACAACGAAAACTTCGATTCTTATTTACAAAAGGTTTTGTTTTCCACATGCATGTCTGATAAATTGCTTAAGCCCGTTTTCCACTCAAGCATTTCGCCGCCGCTGGCGAAAATCTTCGCGACCGAAAAATTGAATTAGGTATTTTTTCCCGTTCCTCGGCGAAATGTCAACCAGACGATGAAAATTTTCAACGGTTGGAGTGACAGAATAAATTTCTCCAGCCGCGAATGACTAGAAAAAAATATTTCTTTGTCGAAAATTTTCGCCAGCGGCGGCGAAATGCTTGAGTGGAAAACGGGCTTAACAGCTACGGCTTATATTAGTTAGGGAAGTGACTTGACGACAAACCTTTTAAGGAATTTAATTTCACTGGATCAAGTGGTGGTTTACCATGTGTCCCATCTGTGTTGGATTCGCTAAGCTCACGGTCGGTAAAGAAAAACGGTAGAAGCTTCAACGCACATTTACGTGGTTCTTCAGTTCTTTCCAATGCCTTGCTGATTTTTTTCACTTGCTTGGCGACACAAATTTTCGAATAAAATCATCAGACAACATTTGACTTGTGCTTGCTGCATCTGATTTTGCTGAAAGTTGCGAGGTGTTTGTGGTTTTATCCGAATCGCCCTCGGCGGTTTGATGAACATCGGCGTTCTCAACCAAGCGCTTTAAAACATCGATGTCTATTGTTGACAACTGAAATTGCTCATGGTCGTTTGAGGAATTGAGGGTGGGTGATGTGTCTTCCACAAACGATAGAGAGGAGTTATTAAATGGACTATTGAATTGCTATGCAAATGAAATCGACAGGACATTAAATTAAATGATTAATTGTTACATTAATAAAAAATTTCGAGACGCTCTCACACTTCGTTAGACGCTCCCGGCCATGCCATCAACATCTCCCATCAACTATCCCATCTGTGGATGTCCATGATCACTATTCATTGCAGTATGAGATGCAATTTTTGGCAGTTGGTTTGCCCACCGAATTCGCCAAAATGAAATTGATCTCGAGCAAGCATGTGATGCATCAGAGGTTATTAGAATGTTGAACCCCAACCCCAATACTGAACGCAACAGGCAGACACTACCGGCGCAGAACGGCAAACACCGATATATGTGCGAGAGTGGAAGGCAAGAGGAAGGACTGCAAGGGCAAACTGCATTTTGCATGCGTTCGCCATGTGCAATGCAATCTCCAATCACAGAACACCACAAGTGGAAAAGGCTGCAAAAGAGAAGCCAGCAGAGAGAAAACGCATACAACGACCGTATTATCGAAGTGGAAAATGGAACAACATTTACGCCACTGATGTTGGGGAAATGGCAATGATGATGGATGAAAATTCCTCTGAGAATTAATGTAAAACAAACTCTCAAGATAAGAGAATTACTCTCCTCTCAACAATGAACTACGAAAACACACGCTTAAGTAGTATTTTACGTATTAGCCTTATTATGTTTAGAGGGTACAAGAGTAAGATTTTACGCTCTGTAAACACAACATTTTGATTCACAACGTGAGAGGCGAACATGTTAAATTCTATAAACTACTATTAATTCTAATTTTAATCAGAAATAACTGAAGTCATTTTATATGTAAATATTCGTATTTTTATAATTAAATTATATAATGATAATTATACTACAATAATTATGCATATAGTTTATATATAAACATGTTATCTACAGTAGATTGACCCACGTATAATCCACAGTAGATTGATTTTTTTGCCAAAGTCTCAGTGCGGTATTGGTAAAGTCTAAAGAATATACTCTTAATAGACATCTACTATAGTAGCGATCAAGTGTTGACGAATTTCAGTTTCATTTTTTTTTAGTCTGGTTTGCTGATTTTAAAAGAGCTTCCAAATTTTTCTTTCGATCTATGATTGGTCAAAATCTAAATAACTACAATGATATATTAAAGTTTAGTTGTTGAAGTCCAAATTTCGAAAATTTGTACATGACATGCATGAAATGGTTTCAATTGGAGACAGCTACGTATTTGCCTATACTGATAATTTGCTGTTATAACACTAACCGGCTCTGTTGATTTAGCACTGGCTTCTATAGTTTCCAACCGTTGATCTATACTGGACAGGAAGCTTTTTTATAGAATCTTTTTATAGAAGCTTTTTATAGAATCCTCTAAAACAAATGACGTCGATGTGGAAAAGTTAAGATTTCATAATTATCGTCTAATGAAGGTGCTACATAGCTACTGTAGCAACACATAAAGTCTGCCTTCCTTTACATGCAGATCCTATTTTAGCGTTGCTTGATGGATATATAAAACCTTTATTAATATAAATACTTACACTCTCGGAAGATTTGGCAAGTTTTTCCAAAGATTCCAGACGTTTTTCTATCATTGAAATTTTTTCTGTTATAGAGCATTTTATTTCTTCAATCATCTAAAAAGACACGCATGAAATAGTAATTAGTTGTTATTCGTACTGTTACACAGTTTTGAATCACATCAATAAATCATTGTCTTAACCTTATAAGTCTTCAAACTTTTATTATATACGGCTGCTTTCCAGTTAAATACACGTTTTTCATACGTACAGGTACGCACAAACACGAGAGAAAAAGTTTATATCCATTGGAATGTTACTTATGAAATAACAATAGGTTGATGAATGGACAGAATTTAGTGTTCCGTTTTGGTATGGATTATTACAATATAAAAAAATTAAATGCATATAAAATTTCCGATGCGTAGGCGTGCGTACGAAACACAACATTTGCTTCAGAAGATAGATGAATAGTTACCTTGGTCTGGTTAGCAGCAACTGCCGCTTTTTTATCGAACTCATCAACTTTCTTCTTTAAGGTTTCACACTCTTTAACCATTGCCTCTAGACCATTATCCGTAGCCGTTTGTGTATTATAAAGGACGCCTCCTGTGTCAGTCGTACTTGTGCTTACCACACATTTGAGGAGAGAATCTCCTTTCTTCTCTTTCTTTTGGAGTTTGGCTTTCCGTGCCAACTGACGCTCCACTTTCCAATCCCTTTCCCTTTTTCCTTGCTGGCCTACAAACTGTTCATAATGATTATGAATTTCCTCCCCAGGGTCATCTACAACTTCAACCACTGGTGCAAAAATAGAAAAAGGGTACTTAGCATCATACATACTGTCTATACTTTTAAATCCTTTATTGAAATCTAGCAGATTTCTCCTACCTTCATTACTACAGATGATATCTCCTATTTGAACAATTTCTGCGAAATACCAACGTGTGCTATATTTGACTTTTACCGCATCTCCTGGTTTTAATGGAGTGCATGCCTTCTCGTCCTTGCTGCATATCGGTCGTACGTCCTTTCTTGTAACAACATAATCCGAGTCTCTCCATTTGCAGTTTGTTTTCCAAATGATCGTTGATTCACTGTTTTACTGGTAACGTTATAAGAGTGCAAGAATGCGAAACCAAATATGGCAAATAAAAGACAATATAATTGCTTTATTGTCATGCTTTCAGCTTTATACATGCAGTGTTATGCTGCGAGATGGGAAACAATTACATTGCATGTCAGAAAAGTGACAATATAGACGTGCAGAATATTTATAATAGTATAAGTCTGATGTTCCATTCGAAGTTGCAAATTGGTTGGAATTACAGCGCAACAAAATTTATAATTCTAATACTTAAAAATATGCATAAGAAAACTTATATAAATTGCTAACATGCAACGAACACTCTAATCAGTTATGTATCGATCAATTATCTATGCTGTCACCACTATGATGTTTTCAAGATTTAGCAGCGGCTTGTTTTGTATTTAACATCGAAATGAATTAATGAAACACAGAATAATAGTTACATTCAAAGTACGCATGATATATTTCCTGCAAAGGTGAACGACGGAAACCTCCTAACCGTTCCTACCCATACTATTTTCCCTAAATTTTACATAAGACATGAGCAAAGAAAGAATAGATATTTTGCATCTGTTGACAATTTTTACTGCCAAAAGTGAATGGTTAAAGGTCTTCTTCATGTAAAATCATCCTAAATATAGCATTGATTGAGAAAGTGTCGTTGTAATGCACACGTTATTCCAACTAGATCAAAGGTCAGGTTCTCCATGGGAGGCTCATTGTTTATAAGTACATTTTATACTCACTAGTTCTAAATAGCTATCATGAGTGGAGAACAAGAAACCGAAAACAAGGACAGTTTGGACGAAAACGTGAGCACATTTCTTGACGTTGGCTGCGGATGCTCGGGCGGTCGAAATGGAAATCCATGTTCGAAATCTTTTTCGAAAGAAACAATGCTTTTCAACCTTAATAATTGCTTAGAATTGAGTAGAGAAGAACTTGACCTGGTAGTTTTGGCAAACATACAAGCGTCAACACATGAGCATAATGAGCAAGTTGGTGAAAAACGAATTAGGAGTCGCTGATGCTGTTTCACGTATAAATCAATACCAATATGCAAGAACATGTTCCTGCAGCTCTATGGCATAAGCAATACTCGTTTTCGTTCGCTTAAAGAACATTACGATACCTTCGGCATTTACCCCAGAACACATGGGAATAAGAAGAGAATGCCAAGTAACACTATACCCTATTCAACTATTGCAGATATAAAGACATTTATATCAAATTATGCCGAAGAAAATGGGGTATTGTTGCCCGGTAGAATACCTGGCTACAAGAATGACGACATTAAGCTGCTACCATCATGTGAAAGCAAAATGAGCGTATGGAGATGTTATAAGGAAAGCTGCGAAATTGCAGGGAAGATTTCAGTATGCTATTCGAAATTTGTCGACCTCTGGAAGGACATCTTCACTGACATCGTTGTGGCCACACCAATGACAGATTTATGCGCAGTGTGTCAAGAGAATACAACCAAGCTTCAGCGCTCAGTTATCTGAAGAAGAGAAATCGGTTAGTTTTAAGCTGCACCAAGAACATTTGGACAGAGCTAAAGCCGGACGAGAATGTTACAGAAAATCTTGTAAAGAAGCAGAAGACAATTTTACATCGTTTGAACAAGACTTTGACTTCACGGAGTCCCACAACTCATGCTCGCTCGAAAAGACAATGCACTATTCGTTTGATTATGCCCAGCAAGTTCACATACCAAGTAATCCGATGCAGCCTGGCCCAATCTATTTCAAGACACCACGAAAATGCGGAATTTTTGGTGTCACATCAGAAGCTGTTCCCCGGAAAATTAATTTTGTAATAGATGAAGCTGTATCAGTTGGAAAAGGAGCCAATCCAACCATTAGCTACTTACACTACTTTTTGGAGCATCATGGCTTTGGCGAAACCGATGTGCATTTTCACGCAGACAATGTGGTGGGCAAAACAAAAACAATTTATTTTTGTGGTACTTTTCCTGGAGAGTTATAAATAATCTCCACAGGACGATTTTATATTCGTTTCTCCTTGCGGGTCACACAAAATTCGGTCCAGATCGCGGTTTCGGCTTGTTAAAGAAAGCATTTAGGTCTACCTATGTGTCGTCCATATACGAGTTTGGTTCACTGGTAGATACGTCAAGCTCCATCGGTGTTAATAAAGCCCAGCTTGTGGGAACACACAATGGTAAAGTCATCGTTCCTGTTTACGATTGGTCAACATTCCTGGGTCAATACTTCAGAAAGATCCCAAATATCACAGAATTTCATCACTTTCGTTTTGTTTTTGGTAAACCGGAAATTCGACTTATTGAAAAAGGCGACCATTTTGCCGCCTTCTAACATGCCGCCGAAAGTCATGCCGAATGGTCTAGATGTAGAGAGACAGAGGTACCTTTTTAAGGAAATAAGACAATTTTGCAAACAAGGCACTGAAGATCTTGTTGCTCCGGCTCCGGAGTTAGACTAAATACAGTATGTAGAATTTAAACTGCATGCATATGCCTTTCAAATAAGCATATTTCAAACATCGCATAATTTTGCACGTGTCGAATGCATTCAAAACAATAAATAATCAGCTGAAATGCCTCATCCATTGTTTTTATTGCATTCGGAGCATGGCAAAATGCGACGTTTGAAACAGGCCTAAGTTAAACATCATCAAGCTGTCACAACAGTCAGAATTTCTTCAGACAAACCAGATACACACCGGATGCGAATGCATGCTTCATCTTAGTTATCACTGCAAAAGCATTTAACTTACATAGCCATGACTTTTAATTAAACCTATTTTAAATTTGTAGTTATTTACGCATGTATTTTAGCTCAGTAGCTTGAACCTATAGTTTATGCAAATCTGGACAAATCTCTAATTCTTTATCAGATGTAAATACATCACACATTGATTAAACGTAAAAATTCATTTATTTTCAACTCTGCTCATGGTTTACTAGTAAGTTAGATATTATAGTCTTTATAACATGCAAAATTCCTCAATTTAGTTATGTGTTGTGTGTTGATATACCGATTTCCGACAATGTAAGTTGATTAGCACCTTGCCAAAGCATCTGGCAATACAGTTGTTATAATACGACATATGGCTTGCGATTTTGTGTGTCCTGTCGAACTTTATGAAACTCTACAGAATTGTTTAGGCACCGCTTTCCATCATTGCACCCTCTGAACCGGCTGTTCAAAAACGATTAGTAGATTTTTAAAATAAACCTTTTTACGTTATGCTTGAAATAATTGCATTTCGGCAAAAATATTAATAGCATTTCATGTAGTTCACGCTAAGACAGAATCGACAAGCGCACGGAAGAAGATTCGAGTAGCCTATAAACACCAAATTTCCTTTTACCCAAATTGTATTAAGGAGCAGGCGTGAATCGCTTTCTAGGAGTATTTCTCTGCAACACTTTCTATGCTTATCCTATAAGATTCTCACATTGCAAAAGGTTGGTGAACTTAGTGTTTGTTTGAACGAAATCCAATATCGCTCAAACGAAATCCAATCGTTCGAATGAACGCGAAATCCAAATGTTTGAACGGTTTTGAAACATTTTTCATACGTTTTTTTCCATGCGTTTCAACAGGCCGTTAGGAATTATGAACGTTCTCCAAAATCATTTTAACGAAACGCTGAAGCGCCTGAACGCCTAACGAACGGATAACGAACGAATTTTTAGCACGTTTTTCAAAAGCGTTAAGGTATGTTTTCCCATGGCTGCACTTCTTTAACAAAGCTGAGTCAGCCAAATCAGCAAATATAGGCTCAACCAACTCAACAATGGGCTTTGGAATACCATTCTTATGTTTGTATGTTTTGGAATCTCTTTGATAGCCACACCAACTGTCCTCTCCTTTCGGGCAAAGATGATGCTGCGGGTTCTCTTCTGTTGAAGCAACGTGGAGAAGAGACGCCTTTACAGTCTTAGCCATTTCTTCAACATTATCAAGGTTTTCTCTTATTGCCAAACCATAATAATTTTGTAGGACATCCATCTTTCCGGTAGTTAGGCGACCTTTGCCAGATATTCCTTTGCCATCTGAGAGTTTTCTCCCTTTATTGGAACTCTTTAGCCTCCGCAGTCTGCTTCCGACTCGCTTCTGGACATGCCCGATACATTCTAGTTTGCTGGGTATACAGTCCTCTCCATAGGGTTTGCTTTCTAGAATAGCACTATAAGTGGACGAATCACCATCTCCAAGCATATTTTTGTTTTTCAGCCCCCTTGTAGCGCATGATCTTTCAAAGATCCTTAAGGCACCAACTGTCTCCATGCTGCCAGAACTCCCCGTATGGTTGATCTTGCAGGTGGTTGGCTTTCCATTCTTGATACTTTGGATCATTCTGCTTTTTGCTCCACTTGAGACACTGCTGGCACTTGTCTGACAGGACTTCGACATCAAGGCACTTCTTTGTGTCGAGGGAAATTGCCGTAACGACACAATTGTGAGACGAATAACCGCGCTTCTGCCATGTGCCATCTATGGATATTCCACATTCTCCAGCATCATTCTCAATAATTTCCTTGAGATGCATAGCATTGTTCACCAGGCTATCATTGGCACACACTGCTTCACTACAGGTAAAAGCTTTTTGTTTTGGATCTTTGTGAAGTTGGCACGTCTTGGTGGAGCAGGCATGTTGAGAACTTTGCTGAAAGTTGTCATGGCACTGTGTCCTTTACCAATTTCTCTAAAGGCCAAGACTGCTCGGACATTTACTTCATAGGATTGTCCTTGCTTCTTTTAAGTATTAAAACAATACTTCCAGTCGCATGCCACACACTGTAAATAAATATAATGAGCATATCCATGTTTTTTCCTCATGTCAACATGTGACTTCATTTCATCCCCACAGTCAGGACATTTCAGAATTTTATCAAAGACACCAAATAAGATTGCTAAATCCATAAATACTGTTCCTTCCCTTATAGTGTCTATATTTTCGGAATCAACACCAAAATTTGCTGTCTGGGCACCAATTTTCGCTCCGGAAGGTCCAGCTTCTTTGTCACGAGGTTCGTCGCCGTGTTTGAATTTCTTTGCCATTTTGGAAGGCGGCTTTCTAACCCGTTTTCTGCTTGTGTTCTGCGGATTTCCCATTTATTGACTTCAAATTACAACCCAAATAACAAAAGAAATCTTTGGGAAACTAGAACAGCAACTTTTCGACTTGGAATGTTAAAAAAACCTAAGATTTTTGTAGACGATTTCACAGATAATGCAAATGCGATCGATCACAAGACAGACAAAGAAATCGAGTTGCCATGGCTCCCCAAAGCAACCAATCACAATGCAGTTAAGTCAGAAGACTCTAAATTACATATACCAAAATGAGAAACATAAATGAACTTGTTTGAAGCGATTTTTGGATGAAATTTTGAGCGAATTTTGTACCTGAATGCGTTGCTATGGGATAAATTTTCAAACAAAGTAACTTTGAGAGCTTTTTTCGCCTTGTTTAATATTTATTTTGAAAAATAAACCATGCAGTCTTACAGTACAATAGTTAAGGGGCTCAAAGTAACAAATAGGGTTGGGCGATATTAAAAATATATATTCTCAAGGAAATTATCACGATATTCGATAATATCGCGATAAATGCAGTAAAAACAATGACCACATTTTCAATTTTAATTAATATCAAGACATAGTAAGCTTATATTATGTAATCTTATTAAAAACAAGTAAAACAACAAATTAAAGTAATATGAAGGATTTTTCGTTTGACAAAAGTTTGCTGTATCTCCGCTGGCACAAATGCTGTGGGCACACAGCGCAACCAAAGCCTGCAATTTCATTGTTCAGCGGATTAATACATAAATATTAGCTTTTGTATCGTTATATTAAATTCGTATTTAATTCAGGAAATAGTTTAAATTCTTTTAAAAACTATATTTTTTAGGATTTTATAAAAGCTATATACACATGCGAAGCAATATCACGATAATCATCGAGCATAACGATAATTTCGATATATCGTCGCTCAAGTTTCTACCTTCGATACGAATATCGCGATAAATCAAAATATCGAAATATCGCTCAACCCTAGTAACAAAACAATTTTTTTTGAGAAAATGGTCAAAAGTCAGATAATAAGAGGAGATGACCACTGGCATTTTCCCCACCAAAATACAGACCAACAATCTTTAGACTTGAATTGACCCAAGTTAAACCGCACGGCGAAAGTCCTTTTGATTTAGATGCGTTGAGAAGCGCCCCAGAGGCTCGACCATATTCATTACAGACATCGATAACTTTAAAAATGCCATACGTATTTGTTACTATCCATGTGTTATCAGCATACTGTGATATCTTGGCGTCTTTCCCACCAGGAAGATGTAACGCTTTTATCTCCCAGCACTTTCGAATAGCTTGACCAAACACCTCCGTCACCATCACAAATAATAACGGCGACAATGGACACCCCTGACGAACGCCACGTTCCACGTTGAAAAACTCGGAAACATAACCATTTGATATGATAGCACTTTGGATTTTGTTATAAAGACAATGAATCAAAGAACGAAACGTTAGGCCAAAGTTCATAGTCGACAAGATCCGATCAAGAAACTCCCAATCAACATAATCAAACGCCTTTTCTTGATCAATAGAGATTAATGCACACACCGTTTGCTTTGTAACGCATCTAAAGTACTAAATATAATATACCTATTTTACAGATCAACTATAATTAAACTTTTTAGTCACATTTTATTTGTAATATTCTTAAATTATTTTGTAAATAATTGCGTAATTCAGCCGTAAGGCTGCAAGGTAATTTTATTAAAATCTATATTCTATTCTATGAACCTCAAAATAGTCACATATGTCACGAAGAAGTGTCGCATTATCTTCACTCGAACGACCCGGGACAGCACAACACTCATCATGGTCGATAATGGTAGACATAAATGGTTTCACACGATTCACCAGAACCTTCGTTAACATTTTATAATCCACATTCAAAAGCGATATCGGACGCCAGTTTTTCAACAATTCAGGATCGTCCTTTTTGAAGAGAAGCGAAATCAAAGTTTGTCTCAGGGACTCAGGCATTATGCTGTCCGTAATGCAATTATTTGCCATCTCGACAAAGTCATCCTTTAAAAGATCCCAAAAAGCAGTGTAAAATTATTTCGGCAAACCATCCGATTCGGAAGTTTTACCATTGGACATTAATTTCAATGCTGTCAAACATTCACCTTCGAAGAACAACCCTTCACATAAATCTCGCTGTTCATCCGTAAGCTTCCTATCAAGTAAATTTAACAATCGATCTTGCGCTGCTCTGTCCGTAGGAACCTTCGAATAAAGCTCTTTATAAAATCTAACTTGTTCATTCATAATATCCGCCTGTTCCGTCATCCTTCGACCATCAACCATACGCAAAGCTTACTTTTCTTCACTGCTCTTTTTTTCTCCTTTTGGGAGAAAAATCTTGACGGCTGCTCGTTTGTTTCTATCGAAACAGTATTTCACCAACATTGCTGAAATACTGTTTCGTGTGTTTCCAATTTGTCCAGAATTTGATGATCTTGTCATGGACAGACTTGTCGTCAAGCATTGAAACATTCAGCTTCCAAACTCCGGGACCAACATTATTACTTGAGTGTTCAACTTTAAACGAAACACGAACCAAGTCATGATCAGAGTACGGATACGTTAAAATCTCGGTGTCAATGTCATAGTTTTCCCGAAAAGAGGAGGAAATATAAAATTTGTCCAAACGACATTTGATGGACCCAAGCTTGTTCTGCCACGTAAACTGGCGATCGTTTTTATGTTGTTTACGCCAAACGTCTAGTAACCCGAAACGCGTTGTTAGTTTCTTTAGATGAATACTACCAGTACTTCCTAAAGAGGCATTCCCTCCACGTTTATCTTTGTCCAAATCAAGTAAACAATTGAAATCTCCGCCAATAATTAGACGCCGACGAGTGAGATTTCAAGATTTTGAAAATGCTCAATTCGCTGACTTCCATCCGTAGGAACATAAATACTAAGGAAACGAAAATCCTGATGCGGAATGAACAATCAACATATCGCATCTTCCCCACAGTATCGCATCGAAAACTGCAGTTCTTAACGCCGCAACTATACAATACAATAAAATTGTATTTAATCCCGGCAAAATCTTCAGTACATAAATTTTATATATAAGTAGAATAATACGCATTATTATAATAAGCATCTATAGCTTTCTTAAATTGCGACAATAATGGAAGCCTACGTGTATCCTGGGGTAAACTATTCCACAATACTGCCTCACTATCAGACAGGCTTCGTTTTAGAAAATTGGTACGTGGCTTGGGTAAGTTTAACTTCACTTCAGCATTCCTGAAATTATACCCCGTGTCACGAACAGAGAAAAGATTTTGATCCAAGACTCCAATATCCCTTTAATTTATTCCAGATTCTCTATTCCACACGATACAATCATCCGCAGATGAAACATGTGTTTCTTGAAGAAACATCACATCAAATTGTTCAGATTTTAAATAGTCAAACAACAAAGAACATTTTTTATAGTCCCTAACCCCATTAACATTTAGAGTTACGACAGAAAGATCAGTCATTGGTGTTTCTTTTTCGATTTCTTGTGCCGTCGAGCTGCAATGGCAGTAGTTAGTTAGTGAACTTTATTTAGTCACGGTGGACTCATCAGGATTTTACACACTTATGATAAAGTAACAAAGGAAATTAGCTATATGATAAATTATACTATACATATTTACAAAACTACCTGTTTTTCATGAGTGCCGTGCATTAAATTGATTAAAATTAGATAAAATATTTAAAAATTATTGAATAAAGTTGCTACAGTCAGACTTAAATTTATGTAAAGTACTAGCCTGTCTTAACTCAGTAGGAAGAGAATTCCACAGTACTGCACCGCTATAACTAAAGCTATTTTTCAAGTAATTAGTACGCGGTAGTGGCAAAGCTAGTTTGTTACTGGTGTCTCTCAATGCATAATTTGTGATACTATTGCGATCAACAAACATATTAGAAAGATAATCTGGAGCAAGACCATTCAAGGATTTATACACCATGATAGCCTTGGAAAGCCTACGCTGAGATACAAGATTTTTCCATCCAAGACTTTCGAAAAGATAATCGGCATTTGTATCATAACTAGAAGATGTTAATACCCTGGCAGCACGATTTTGTAATTTTTGCAATTTGTTAACTAGATAACTACTGCAACTGTCCCAGACAGCAGAGCAGTAGTCGAAATATGGTTGAACTAAGCACTTGTAAATAAGTTGCATTGTGGTAAAAGGAACATAAGGTCTAATGCGTTTTAGTGCACCAATACCGGAAGCAACTTTTTTACTCAGTTTTCAATATGAACATTCCAGGATAAGTTCTCATCAATATGTACGCCGAGTGATTTTGTATGAGAGACTTGTTTAACTGGAACGTTATTTATTACTAATAAAGGAGTAGATTGAAAAGTATTTATTCTTTGGCGAGAGCCAATTAGCATAAATTCAGTTTTAGTCTGGTTTAAAGTAAGTTTGTTTGCTGATAACCATTCACTGACACTAGCAAGATCCTCGTTAAGATTATGATTAATTTCATGTATGTTATTACTTGCATATGTCAAATTAGTGTCATCAGCAAACATTCGTGCCCGAGAGTGTATTAGACAATTAGGAAGATCATTAATATAGATTAAAAATAAAAGCGGGCCTAATATAGTTCCCTGAGGAACCCCACATTGTAGTAATCGATTCGAGGAGAAATGACCGTTAACAAAACACTTTGATTACGTTCATTTAGATACGATCTTAACCAGTTACCCGCAGTTCCCTTGATTCCATATGCATTAAGTTTGTTCAGCAATATTTCATGATCTACAGTGTCGAACGCTTTTTTAAGATCAAGAAACATTACAGCATTTACATTACCACTGTCAATATTATAAGCCCATTCGTTGGTAGCCTCAAGAAGAGAGGTGACAGTAGAATGTAGGCCTCGAAATCCATATTGATAATTAGTTAATAATTCATTTTCAGCTATAAATGTATATAGCTGATCATAAATTACCCTTTCAAAAACCTTAGCCACAATAGGAACAATAGAAATGGGACGATAGTTATCAACGCAATTGCGTTTGCCTTGTTTGTATATAGGAATAACTTTAGCACATTTCCATTCGTTTGGGAATATGCCTGTAGTGATAGAACGATTAAAAATAAGACAGAGGGATTCTGCAATTAAGTCAGAGCATTCTCTAATTAACCTAGAAGATATTTTGTCTAAACCTGTTGCTTTAGAAGTGTTTAACGTGGACAGTAATGCGTAAACGGTTGGAATACTTATTTCTCTCAGTTGAAAAATAGCATTATTTTGGTTAGGTAAATAATCAAGATAAGACCGATTGCTATCATTAAGATTAATTTTATCTGCAAGGTCTGGTCCGATGTTTGAAAAGTGATCGTTAAACGCATCAGCAATTTTGCTAGGGTCATTAATTAATACGCCATTCAAATCAACCTCGCCAATGTGAGGGCTTTTCCTATTCTTAGAAGTAAGTTCATTAATGATCTTCCAGGTCTTATTAGGATTGTCTTTATTATCATTGAAAGAATTTTTGAAATAGGCTTGCTTAGCGTAGAAGATTTCAGAATTAACAAAATTACGCATTTTCTTAAAAGAAAGCCAATCTTGAGTATCATTGGAACGAATTGCTTTAATTTTTAGGACATCTCGCCTATGCATTTTATCTTTCAAAAGAGATGTGATCCAAGGCGATTTAATAGCCTTAACGCGCTTAGTTCGAATTGGGGCGTGCTTATCTGCGACAGAATTGAATGTGGCTTTCCAAGCATGCCACATGTCATTAGGGTTTTCGTACTGATTGATATAGTTCCAACTCTGTTGACTAATATCATTACGAAATTTAGTAGAATCAAAGTTTTTAAACTTTCTGTAGTTTATTGAAGAATGTACCCCGTCGATGTACCCACAGAAAGTTTGCGAAAGGCGTAAATAAGACTATGATCGCTTATACTCACATGAGAAACACCAGAGCAAACAACCTTGTCAGGAGTATTTGTGAAAATATGATCTAACAATGTTGAGGAGGAGTCTGTGATTCGAGTAGGTTCATTTATAAGCTGAGAAAGATTATATAAATCGGCAATATCCATGAGTGACTTCGAATCATGATCTAAGACTGTAGAGCTCAAATCACAGTTGAAGTCGCCCATGAGGTAATACTCGATATTTTCGGAATCGAGCATACCTAGAAGAATTTCAAAATAATTAAACATTGCTACAGGCGAATTAGGAGGCCTGTACCAAGTGGTAATAAGAAAAGGCTTGGCTCTAGGTTTATTAACTGAAATACACAGGTTTTCCAATTGCTCAAAAGATAGATCATGCCGAACTGAAAATTTATACAGCTACGAATATAAAAACAAACCCCACCGCCAAATCTACCATTGGAATCTCTATCTCGCCTAACAATTTCGTATCCAGGTATATGTACTTCGTTGTCACCAACCATAGAGTCAAGCCTTGTCTCATTAATAGCCAGTACATCAATCACATTATTTGATAGATAGATTCTAAGCTCATCAATATGTTTGACCAAACTGGTGATATTAAGTGAGGCAAGTTTAAAGCCACTCCTGTTTGGCAAGAGCAGGTTTTGAATGTTAGAAGTAGTTTGCATAGTCTTAGATTGAACATTATTTACTGAATTAGCAACTCTAGACAACGTAATATCATGTCAATTTTCTAAGTTATTTATAAACTCTTTGAAATTGTTTTGGAGGGATATACTGCCTAATTTATTTAAATGGAGACCTCTACTGTTGAGGTGACTAGTGTTAATATTAGCGTTTTTAAGGAAGGGAATATTGTTCATATGACAAAGATTTTCTAAGGTGGAGTTGACTTGATTAACCTTGGTGGCTAATATCGGGCAATCATTTCTGATTAACAACGCAGAAACACCTACCATGGAGTTAGGAGAATCCTCTTTGATTTGGGTTGTTAGATTCAAAATAGAATCGGTAATAACTTTCGGCGTAGAATTTTTCAGATCATTAGTGCCAACATGGAGGATAATTTTGTCCGGTGACTTGCGGGTTGTAGGTTTGATAAAATCCTCCATGTCGGAAATAGTTGCGCCAGAAAATGATTTAACAACGTAGAGGTGGTCTGCGTCAGATTTGCTCATAGATGGTCCAACTACATTCTTTACTATTGAGTCGCCAGCGATTACCACTACTGGCTTACGGTTACCGGTCGAAGTTGATGGATTACCAGCAGCTTTATTTACAATTTCTTTAGGTGGGTCAACCTGACTGTGACGTTGACTCATTTACATTTCTCTTCTTCTTTTTTCTCAGTTTCTTTTCCTTTTCTTTAGACGAAGTTGAAGGGATATCCGACTCTTTCGTATGTCGTGGGTTTACATATACATCTGATTCACTTGAGACGTTGGTAGAATTCTCTTCGTTTTGATTTAACAATTGTCTACTTAGCATTTCAACTGTTTTGATTAGGGTTGAGTTATCGCGTTGAAGACGGGAAATTTGCATATCCATGCTTGACTTGTCAGCTTTGTCTCCTTCGCGATAAACAAATTTTTTAAGACAAGTAATTTCTGCTTTTAGATTGTCAATTTCCCATCTTTGCTTGATACAATCGGCACAGCAAGGACCACCGCTCGTAGCATCAGGGTCTTGCATGTGTACTGTTTCCGATTCACGTAAACCCCGATGAGCATAACTATGTTTTTTATACTGCACTGCCTAAACACATCACGCCGTTCGTCTGTGTGTTGAATGAGAGGGGATAATTGATTCTCGCCTGTACCAGATTTAGAATTTGCCATTTCAAATTCAAGATTACTGGGGTTTTCATCACAATTGATATCTTTGCTATTTAGGCAGGATACATTACTGACTTGCAGTAAAGAAGTATGTAATCTAGGCGATTCGTTCAAATTAATATTGCACGCTTCGACGCTCGCGTCAGCTATGAAGGATTCTAATGACTTGTTAAGGTCGCTGTTTTGATCTTTATTTTGATAATCAGATTTTAAAAGGACACTATGAATTTGATCACATAAATCATTGGCTTTGGCTCCATCAAAGGATATAGATTCGCTCTTTGAGTGCCACTCAACTTTTAGCTGCTCGCTATTGAAGCACCACTTTCCGCCGCTAGGTGAATGCCATTTCGAATTTTGGGCTGCTTGCTCATCAATTATCGTCAGAACGAAAGCTTTAAGATCACCAAGTGTTCCTGTCCAAATTAATTTGTTTTTCTTTCGGCCAAAGAAGCCGAACAAGGTGTTAATAACTCTAGAAGAATTCATTTTAATCGTATGCTCTTGTGTGGAGATGTTCACGTCGCGAAGTCACCGTATGTGCTACCACGTTTCTAACCCCAGCATTCCTAGTTGGTCGCATGCGAAGGCTCACCCGACTCAACCTCGTGTGTTGATCGTCCGGAATAGACAAATCTTTTGCCGCCTTCCTTCATTTCTTTAACAGGTTCGTCACGCATAGACTCATCACCACTACGTAGCGATGCATCATCCATTTTGCCACCGCCATTCCGAGACACGTCACTACTAAATTCATCATCTCCATCCGCACCATTCTGAGTTTTCTGACTTATATCTTGAGTTTCAACAGTCGCGCTTCGCTGTGTCTGATTTTGAACGTCAACATCATTTTCATCCATATATGCCGATTTAATGGGTTATCAGGGCAATCTGACCTCACCTGGCCAAAATCACCACATAAGAAACATTTAATGCATTGACGCTGAATTTGGCCATTTTCCCCACAACCAAAACACTTGACATCATTGATACAAGTGGCAACATGATGCCCATAAATGACGATAAGAGTTCAACAATCCTGCCCGTGCGTACTTGGATGGGAGGGACGCTTTCTTGCTACATTTCATTAAAATTGTCTTGACCCTGGATTTTCCAGTATCCCACCATTCGCCAACATTGCTAAAATACTGTTTCTTTCATTTCCAATTGGTCCAAAATTTGATAATCTTATCCCGGACTGATTTGTCGTTAATCATTGAAACATTCAGCTTCCAAACTCCAGGACCAACATTATTACACGAGTGTTCAACTTGAAACGAAACACGAACCAAATCGTGATCAGAGTATGCATACGGTACAATCACGGTGTCAATATCGTAGTCTTTTAGGAGAGAGGAGGAAATATAAAATTTGTCCAAACGACATTTTATGGACCCAAGCCTGTTCTGCCACGTAAACTGGCGATCGTGCTCGTGTTGCTTACGCCAAACGTCGACTAAGCCGAAACGCGTCAGTAGTTTCTTCAGATGAGGACTCCCAGTACTTCCCAAAGAGGCATTCCCTCCACGTTTATCCTTGTCCAAATCCAGTATGCAATTGAAGTCTCCGCCAATAATTAAACGACGACGAGTGACTAAATGTCGATCAAGATTTTGAAAATACTCAATACGCTGACTCCCATCCGTAGGTACATAAATGCTTAGAAAATGAAAATCCTGATTGCAGAACGTACAATCCAACATGGTAATTCTCCCCATACTGTCGCAACGAAAACTACAGTTTTTAAATCTCGACGGATCACGGAGCAATATGCCAACGCCGCAACTGTTAGTTGATCCAAGACTCCAATATCCCTTGAATCCCGATTCTCTATTCCATATTATACAATCATCCACAGATGAAACATGCGTTTCTTAAAGGAAGATAGCATCAAATTTTTCAGTTCGTAAATAGTCAAACAACAAAGAACGTTTTTTATAGTCCCGGATCCCGTTCACATTGAGAGTTATGACTGAAAGATTAGCCATTAATGTTTCTTTTTCGGTTTCTTTTTCTTGTTCCGACGAGCCTCAATGACAGCAGCCACACGCGACACAACCTCGGGTTGAGCGTCCGGAATTGACAATTCTTCTTCCGCCTTTCGCTTGTTAGGTTCCGCTACTTCACCCACGCTCGTTTTCTTTAGCAGGCTCGACATGCATCGTCTCATCACCACTACTGAGCATTGCATCATTCATTTTGTCGCAGTCACTCCAGGACACTTCGCTACTTAATTCATCATCGCCATCGCCACCTTCGTGAGTTTTCTGACTGATATCTTGCATTTCAGCAGTCTCGCTTCGCTGTGTCTGCCGGTCAGCTTCATTTTCATCCATCTGCCGATTTAAAGGTTTATCTGGGCAGTCCGATCGCACATGGCCAAAAGCACCACATAAGAAACACTTAACACATTGACGTTGGATATGACCATTTTTTCCACATCTAAAACACTTGACATCGTTGACACAAGTGGCAACACGATGCCCGTAAACACCACACCTTCCACATAAAGGTACTTGACCACGATAACGAGATTCCACCTGAAATGACCCAATTGAAAACCGACGTGGAATACCCTCAGTCAGATCTGTCATCTTGACCACACGTACCCCAGATTCGATATTGGACCAGCCACGATACATTTCTCTGTCCACAGTGATAACTTTGCCATATTTTTCCAGAGACTCGCGTACGGATTGATTGGTGATTTTATTTGGAACAAACAGAACTTTAACCAATAAATCTGGAGTATCCAGTTCCTGGGCAATAACACGTTCTCCTCGTAATATAAATTGCTTCTTGAACACCGACCACCGTTGATTTAAGGTGTTGTTGGGCCAATCCGTCCTCACATGACCGAAATCATCACAAAGGAAACCCGTGAAGCAGTCACGCTGAATATGGCCTGCCTAATATTTCTTCAGTAATTTAGGTCAAAGTTGCCTCGCTTTCTTCTTTTAATTGCAAGCAGCGTCGTTTGACCCGTGTGAACACAACTGTTTTTTTTTTCTTTTTAATTGCAAGCAGCGTCGTTTGACCCGTGTGAACACAACTGGGTTTTTTTGCTTTGTTTTTTTTATTGGTTTTTTTTTATTTTTTTTTAATTTTAGTAAAAAACTGATGTTGTAACCAAAAACGGTTAAATTGCATCAGAAGTTGCATACAATAATGAAACAAAACTACATGATACTACATTAAAAAGTACTACTATAGGTTAATTATATCATATTTACAAGTCATTGATTTAAAATACTTTGTGGAAAGAATGAATTCCTAAAACGTTCCGTCTTACAAAAATAGTTTTTGTAAAGGCCATTATGTCTTAATTCATAGTTAGTTAAAATTCTATTAGGTAAACATTCAGAAAGTTTGACATTATCGTCATTATCATTAAGAAACTTATGACACGTCTATCTTTCAAACTAGTAATATCTAATTTCTCTAAAGCCTCGTTATACATTAAGAAAGGTAAAATAATTCTCAAAGCCCGCTTCTGTAAAACTTCAATTTCATCACTCAGGGAAACAGGAATGTTGTAGTGCCAAACTTGGGCTGCTTATTCCAATACTGGTCGAATTATCCCCGAGCCGGCGCGAAGCCCCGTGCGAGGGTACTAATTCCGCTCGGATATTTACACCCGGGTATGTGAAAACATTGTGGAATGCAAAGTTGTCCGCCATTTTTTTTTGTCATGGACAGGACGGTTTTGTAAGTTATGCGCATGCGCGAGTTCAAGCCGAGAGAAACTTCCTTTTTGCAAACTTTTTTCCAAAATAGTTTTGCACTCATGATCATTTTATAAGCAAGTTTCTATGTAAGTAAGTAAACAAGATAAATGAAAATTATTTGGAGGACAAATTAACAAGAGGAAAAACAGTTGAAAGACCGAAAAAGGAGCGTTTTAAACGGGCAAGTGTCTATTTATAGCATGCAGTATAGTTTGTGAATTTGAAAATGTGTAGAGCATTCTGTGTGGTCAACACCACATTGATTGATCTTAAGAGTATTTTAGTATTGATTCAAATACGTTATAGAAAAATAAAAAACATATTAAATCTCAAAAACTTCATTTCAAAAGCAAGTGCGAAGTATAAAAATACTGCTCGAAAAGCAGTTGAAGTTTTATGAAAATTTCGAAACGTTTTGTGAAGGTCTAGGTTGAATGTTGCAGTAAATCAAAGCTAAAAGAGTACATAATAGCATACCCATTTTATATAGTTGGGCTTTTAGTTGTGCAATTGATAATTTTATAGTTAAAACAAAATAACAATATTTTGTACAAATTAAAATATAAAAAATATACAGTGTTGCGTGTCACCATGGTTACATGGTCGACTCAGTACTTCATGTTACAATAACTTTTGGGGAGTAAATTGTTTGGTTCAAATGGGCGAGGGGATTTTGCATGCATGTATTTCTAGTCGTAATATATACTGTTAACATCGTATCTATATCTGCGTCGGCACGCTTTAGTAGTCTTAGCATATAAAGTCGTTTCCCTACTTTCTTAAGAATATTATGAATATGTTCATTCCATCGCACATCATCTTGAATAGTAACTCCCAAAACTCGAGCGGAATTAACAACTTTAATAGGAGTTCCTCCAATAATAAGTGGTGGAAAAAACACTCGTCCCTCGTAAATTGGATAATTAACTCCTTACACTTCAAAACGTTAAGTTTCATATTATTCTGCGTAGTCCATGTTTCCACTTCGTCCACCAAGTGACTTTTACAATCGCTTGCAATACTTTCAGTGGCAGTAGAATCATCCACGTATTTCCATTTATCCGTATAGTTGATTAATAGGTCGTTTACCAAAACTAAAAAAAGGAGAGGGCCTAATACAGTTCCTTGAGGGACACCTCCATTGACTGGTCGCCACTCAGAAGTATCTTGTTTCAATCTTACTCGTTGTTAGACCATTTAAAAGGATTTTGTTGAAGTTTCGATTCGTATACTGTAGGTAGAACATTCTCGTGCGAGAAATCGCATCTATTGCCCTTCAGGCAGTAGCCTTGTCTTTTTAAAAAAGGGCACGGTACCATTGCTTTATTCCTTTTTCCTGGTTGATATAAATTGGATTTTCCAGATATCTTCTTATTACTAGGGCAAGCGTGGGGACTTTTCAGCGGTGCGACTCTGAGGTCAATATTATGCGATGTAACCGGTTGGCAACCATCTTTAAGATTATTGAGTTCAATTGAAAGGACTGGTTGGGATATATTTTCCAAAGGATTATGAATACAGTTGGTATTTTTACTGGGATTAATTAAAATAATAGATTCGTCCTTAGGGAGAGCTTTCGCCTCCAATTCGGCCACGCGTGATATTAAATGCATATTGTCATTGGCCAATTTGCATCATATCATCAATCATATGGGTCTGATCTGAAATTTTATTCATCAAGGATGCCACTGTAGACTCAATTTTTTCTTTGAAATTTTTAAACTGTTCCTCTATAGATGCCGAGCTATCGATAGCGTGCATCATGAAAGGAGTTGAACTGTCGATGGATGGGGCAGAGGATATATTGTCGTTGTCATTTCGCGGCATCACATTTTGAAAGGATTTGAAAATAAATCCCTCTAGCTCTTCGAGTGTTGAAAAGGTTTTTCCTTTGTAATGTCAAAATTAAAAAAAAAACGAAAGAAAAATTTTTCCCTTTAGTGAAATATCATTACTACACATTTATTTACAACGTTTGATCATTTCAATAATGTATTTAAAAACAAAAAAAACAAAAAAACAATACATGATAAGTTTTAATGTATATTATTGGTTTAACTGTTTATAATGTTCAGTGTTTCAATTCTGCTGAGAATTGGGATAAAAGCTATCGTAGAACATCGGGATGAAAGGGTTCTTCAACACGGGGCGACGACCTTGTTGGTTCTTCAGGTACCCATTGAAAATAGTCACACCGAGTTTCGTTGGAACAGCAAAAGAACATTCGAACTCTGCTGGTCGTGATAACAATTCGGTTTCTCAACTTGTTTTTCATCAGCCCACATCCAGAGGGAACACGGGTTCTCCCGTTCTGCACATGTAAAGTATTGTCTGCCAAAGCTTTCTTTCAACTGGTCTTTTACAACACAAAACTTGGCAGGCTTTCGGTGTCCTTGACATATAGGCTGTTCTAAATCGGTGGCTCTCCAAACTGCCAACGCCGTTTGAAATGGGTAACCATCGTCCTCTGAACAAATAAAGTCACAGTCAGGTTTTTGTCCACAAAACCAGAAGGAACCATTTTTCGTGGTCGAGCAAGAAGCAGGTTTTCCATGTAAAACATTCCATCTCACTCACTTAAGCTGCGTATGTATTGTGAGATGTTTGCTCCGTCCTATTCAATTTATACTCTCAGCTCGTTCATGTTCAGACATGTCCATCCAGTCAAATCACGTCGAAAGTATACGCCATCTCCTTATCAAGGTTGCGCAAACTTTAGGTTACGCAACCTCCAGGTAGCGCAACCTCGTTACTATTGCGACGTCACTATGCACCGGGTCTATATAACAACCTAAGGATTTGCGATACATATTATCGATCACTCAATATGTATTGCCAACCAATCAAATTAATGCTAGGGACATGATCCAGTTGTTGAAGCAACTGTTGTGATCCAACTACCACCATTTTAGTTTTGTCTGGATTTATTAGTAAGCAGTTCTTGCAACACCATCCGAACACTCTATGCAAGTCGTCTTCTATAGTTGATAGAGAAGAGTCCAAAATCGGTAGTGAGAAGGATAGGTACTCTTTTGGAGTCGTCCACGTAAGATTCGAGACTACAGAATTCTGGGATTGAAGATAGACTGTCCGTATAAATGTTAAATAGGAACGGTGAAAGCACTGAACCTTGGGGTATTCCGTGTGTTAAGTGCTTATGAACCCAAAATGGGATTTCGGAGATATAAAGGCTCAAAGTCGCTATTTTGGAAAAAAGTAGCATCTTCCGGGGGACTGGGTCCCAGGAACGTGTGTATTTAATTTTACTATAAAAACAATTACATTTGGGTAAATCATCTTGAAAAGTCGGCTATTTCTTGAGGAAAAAAACACATTTTTGAACTCAAACACATTTTTGAGTGTGTAAAGTAACCCTTCTAGTGGTTTGCATCGTCAATCGTGGAATATAGACGAAGGAATGGATTTAAATGCGATTTCAAAGTCGATCGTGGAGACGACCATGACACTTGATGACAGTAACGTATGTCTATAAATTCTGGGACATAGATGCCTCTTCTGGCGAACCAATTGCTTATAAAATTCTTTCGTATAGTATCAAATAAAGAAAGAAGAAATAAATGAACGAATGCAAGGGTTAAAAGTTTGTTGGAGTGGAACTTAAACCTTTTACTGCATTTTATAGTCTTCATGCCTTCATGGACATGGGAATCGGTTGCATTTCATTTTCTACACCTGCTTGAAAGTTGGTTCTCACTTTATTTAGCAAGGAAGCTTGTTTCCCTACAAATTTTACATCCAAATTTGCCCAAAATTTGGACATTTTCAAGAATAGTAACTGGGTAACTGCAACTGGCCAACCCACAATCTAATGAAATTGGCCCCCTTGTATATTCTCACAGAACCTTTCATAGAAAGATTGGTTGACAGATAGTCATCTTTGTCCATGTAACTGAAAGATGATCAATACACGGATATTATAAACTGTATTATATATATACATATGGAATTATTGTGACAACACTAAACATTGAGAATGTTTTAGTGGGGAAACATATCTAATTTAATAAATAAGCCATAAGGCCAGTATGTGATCTGTAAAACATCATGCTTTCTATTACAGTAGCTTTGCCTGTGTGGGCAGAGCAAACATGCTTCAACTTTCACATTAGATGTCTGGTGTGAGAGTGATGTTTGGTAAAACGACTTCCTCTCCATGGAGGAAAATGGATGTTGACCCCCTCCCCTACCAGATGTCCTTGCACATTTTAGAAGTCGAATCTCTCCTTCCAGATGGGTAAAGTTCCTCCATAGTGGGAGTCTGGCTCTTTTCTAGGTAACCCATTACACAAGTTAGCCGATCCAATCAAGCGCAGTTAACCCATTAATTGGCAGTACTCTACCACTGATGAGCAAAATTTGCCAATTAATGGGTTGATCCAATCAAGGGGCTGAGCTATTAAATGTGCACTTTCCCCCAAGAGACAATAGAGTCACACTACAACATATATTGATAAATATGTTTAATACATATTTAATTAAAAATGTTAGTTCATCACTGATGGTTCCAGTTTACTTCACTGATAATCTAGATGAAATCACAAACAAATAGTTTAATTTAATGGGCTATACAATTTTGAAGTGTATCTCTCTATTTAGGGAATTTTCTCTTAGCCTCCCTAAGGTTCTTCAACATAGGTGGCTAACAAACCAAGGCCTAACCGCAGAAATGCCTGATACTCAGGTTAAGATGGTTCCACTAGTGGGACAGAGCAGCACTTGGTGATCAACTTTGTGCCAAATACATGCATCAATCAAACATATAGCATCAGTATCTCACTGTCATATAAAACATTTCACATTGACCACATGTGTAGGATAATACAAGACACTGAAAGTCCACATATAAAGTAGGTTGAAGTCTAAAAGTAGAATGGCCTATTAATTTATATTAGTTAAATACCATAAAGGCATTAAAGTTGTGATAATTTCCACATTGAAACATATATGATATATTATTCTATAACAGCACTATGTAATCTCTCAGAGGTAGAAGCACTTCAATCGATTTGTGCGCCAACAAACACCGTTGTACACCGGACATGTCCAGCGCAGAACCTTTCATTCCATACTGGCTTCAATGACATTGTATACTAAGCAAATAATATGCACATTTAGGTGACATGATTCAACGTTAAATATTTAAATATCCAAAGTTCATACGCGCGAATAGACATCATTGCATTTGTTAAAATCACAGCTTACCTGTATTCTGATTCCTGTCCTATGTTGGGACAACTGGGTACATTAGTCTTTGTTTATAGGTCTATAACTATGGCCTGTATTTGCCACCAAATCCGAAGGCAAATGTCTCAGATGAGTTTCGGTGTCCTCTTTTCTATCGGTTTAAAGCCGCAATAGGTGATTTATCACCCAACAAAGGTGTCAGATAGCTAGATAATTTATATTACTGTTGGTACTTTCTGTGTAAGATCACGCACAAACGAAACATCGTTTAGACAAAATATGCAAAAAAAAACACAAGATATCGATATCTTCGTCATATATTTCTTAGTTGTTTATCAAAGTTGGGTTCCTGGGATCCAGGCCCCTTTGTGATATTTTGGTCGCGCTACTTTTTTTCAGAAAATGGCAAAATTTGCCTGTTTGAGCCTTTATATCTCCGAAACTAAAAGTCTAAGCCAAAAACTAATCTAGAACTTACTAACTAACTTTTCATGCCTTGTCCGAATCAATGAAAATACGGACATATTGAGATCTGTCCGCCAAATAGTCACCTTCCATGTGGACCTAGAATTTCCTTAGTAATTTTCAATTTGAGTGCGTACGTGATTAATTTCTGCCTTTCTTAGGTTGATCTTGACGGAGTTCCTCAAGCTTTTATACTTTACGCAGTCCTTCGTATTGTATGTTGCCCTGAAGACCTTCAGCATCATGTCTCTTAGATTCATTAGTAGTTGAGGTCTACCTTTAATTCTTATGCGTTTAATTGGCGCATGGTCATTTAGTGTGTTTATGAACGATTGGTTGAATAGATAAAGTTTGTCGTCTACGTCCTCTGCGAAGAATACCATATTAAAGGAAAGTTGTGATAACTCCGTAACGAACTGATTAGGATCATAGTGCTTGAGACTTCTCACGTGAATGTAGGTGGGGGGATGTTTAATGGTCCTTAGTTTTAGTGTGCAATAGACCATGGAGTGATCACCGACGCCTATATCTGGCACATGCCATGGTCTATTGCACACTAAAACTAAAGCTTGTTTAATCACTACAGAATTTATGGAATGATATTATTTTGAGGGGGCAGAGGTAACACACTTAGGACATTAACCAACAAAATTTGGTGTAATTTATTGAATTGCATGAGTGTAGCACCCTTGCTACTAAAGCCTACTTTTCCAGCATTAAAAATTTAGCATCCTGAATAATGGTAAAGCAAAACATCCTAATTTCATTGACCAAAATGTCTAGAACTTATGTTTGGTTGCTCCAAACTCAAGAATCGTAGTTCGTATGACCTGAAAATGACAAATTGAGAAAATCAGCTGCAAAGTTTGGTATAACTAACCAGTTCAAGTTTAGGCCTCAAAATGCCCCAGCTTCATATTGGGTACCTTCCTTTTTAGACAGGTTGTCAACATAGCCTTTTTTTCTCTGTCTTATCTTTTTTCTTTTATTTTTATGCTTGTCGGAGCTCTTTCGCGTGGAATAGCGGAGACGGCGATAGTCTATTTTCTTGAGACACTTCTTGGTCTGACACCCCCGTTTGATCCCTAAGTTTTCCAATACATCTAGATTGGCTTTAGCTCTATTGTTGAAAATACCAACAGCTAGGAAGGTTGCCAGTTCTACAGTTGGCAGGCTTGAGTGTGTCTCCTTGGTCACACGCTGCCAAATCAAAGCATCGAAGGCCTCGTTTTGATTCTGTGTACCACCATGGAGACAGGGAGACAGTGGCTGACTTTTGCTCAGATCTGTAAATGCTGGCAATATAGAATCTGACACTTCTTCTGGTAGAGGATGACTGTGTGAGTATTCGGTGGTCATACCCCTTTAAATCATTTTTTCTCATTTTGCATGAAATGAAATAAATTTTACCATTTTCTGAAAGGTTATGGTAAGAGAAAATAATTGGCATGGAAAATTTCACATTCTCATTAATTGTGCTAATTAGCCCATATGGCGCCCGGCTAATTAGCAAAAAAATGATGGTGCGCGGAACATGATATCTTGAGATAGAATAACTTTAATATCACAAATTATATATTTTTGGAAAGCTTAGAACATAATCTAGTGCCTGACGTTCTCTATTTTTTTATAAATCCTTCTTAAAAAGAAATATGTACGAAAATGTAAATTATACATAATATTTCACATTTTTACTTGCTAATTAACAGGTAAATGTGCTATAATTAATTACTTATTAAAAATATTGACTTTTGAAAACCGTCAGGCACTAGCTTAAGGTATATACAATATGTATGCCAAGTATCAATCTTCTACTTGAAATACTAAGAAAATTATGGTGTCACAAAAACTACCCATTATTGTAAAATCGCTAAATAAGCAAAAATGCAATTTAAAGTTTCCTTTCATAATCTTATACCTTAAAAAGCTTCAAAAGCTACCTGCTTCATAGGTTACCCCTTCATTTGCTTCAACTGAGTCCACATAACTCTTTCGCTGGTGTCTCGGTAATTTTCTTCTTTTCTTCACCCTTTCTGTGGTCTTTTTGGTCGACAGTTTAATTCGAGTGGCGTCGCAGACTTGGGTCCCTTTACAAGTAAAGACACCTGGTGTTATATCCATGCCTTCAAAAATCTTCAGAAAGGATATATCTCCATCATTAAACTTCAACACAGCTAAATATGTTGCCAGTGCCACAGTTTCTTTCTCAACATGGGTTGTCTTAGGGCATCTGTCCCAAATCAAACCATTGACATTTTGCGTCAAGCCATGAGTGCATTTCCCCCAATAGTTTCAACAATGCATTTAGGAATTCCATTCTTGTGCTTGTAGGACTCTGGATCACTCTTGTATCCACACCAACTATCTTCTCCATCAGGGCAGAGGTGATGTTGTGGATTATCATCAGTGGATGCGACATGGTACAAAGAAGCCTTTATAGCCTTGGCCATTTGATCAACATCATCCAGATTCTCTCTTATTGCCAGACCATAGTAGTTTTGCAAAACATCTATTTTGCCATCTGTCAACCTTCCCTTGCCAGCCAAGCCTTTTCCATCACAAAGTTTCACACCCTTATTAGTATTCTTCAACTTCCGCAACCTGCTCCCGACTCGTTTCTGCACTTGACCAATGCATTCTAATTTATTAAGTACAGGGGTATGCACTCATCTCCATAAGGCTTCCTATCAACAATGCTGTTATAGGTAGATGAATCGCCATCTCCTAGCATCTTCTTGTATTTGAGGCCTCGTGTAGCGCTCGATCGTTTGAAAATCCTAACAGCACCAACCGTTTCCATGTTGTTTGCACTTCACGTATGATTGATCTTGCAACGATGGTTAGCTTTCCACACTTCATATTTCGGATCATTGTGCTTCTTTTCCTATTTTTGACACTGTTGACATTTGTCAGATATCACTTCGACATCAACACATTTCTTTGTGTCCAACGAAATTGCAGTTACTACGCCATTGTGTGACGCATGTCCTCTCTTCTGCCAAGTACCATCAAGGGATATTCCACACTCTCCTTCCTCATTTCCACTTATCTCTTTAACTTTCAATGCACTAGTGTCCATGCTATCATTTGCCAACTGTTTAACAATCGGCAAAAGCTTTTCATTCTTGATCTTCGTGAAGTTGCGTCGAGTTGGTGGTGAAGGCATTACATTATTGCATTACATTTGGTCACCTATTTTGACACCAGAAGGACCAGGGTTTTCATCATTGAGACCGCCATCTTTAAATTTCTTCGCCGGTTTTCTAGGTGTAATTTTTACTCTTTTTCTGCCTCTATTGCGAGGATTTCCCATTTTTATGGTCAGAATAACAAAATAAAACGATTATTCAACCAGAAATAGATACTTTTCATGTAAAAAAATGCGAAATACCAAAGATTATTGAAGAAAATTGACGCAGTTATAAAGTTTAGAGTTGCCGATCGCTCACGCTGTTGTTTACAGCTATGTAACCTCCCCCAAACGGACCAATCACAATACAGCAAACCGAAAGGCCTTTAAATAACATACATCAAAAGGAGAACTGAAAAAGAGAACTGGTTTTAGGGCATTTTTTGAAGCGAATTGGGTTGAAAACTCGTTGCTAAGACGAAAATTTCAGGATAGCATGAGTTTTTAGCTTATCATCTTCTGGTTCATAAAACTGCTTTGTCTCATTTGCATGCTTGCCTTGGCAACAACTTCAGAAGCTCCATGGATAGCTGTCACATGGTCGGTGTATGAATTTGCATTCATAGGTGCCAACATGTTCATCGCACCACAAGACTTCACAAGCCCTTGCCCTTGGTGATCAACTCCAATGTTTCTCATTGCCAACACAGCCCTTCTATTTGCTTCAAAGGCTTTAGATTTATCATTTACCCGACTTGATGTATAAAAATTCAAAGTCCCATCTTTGCCGTTATGTCTTCCTTCATAACAATGTGACCCGACTTACATTTAGGGCATAAGAGGGTGTTGAAAATGGACATCAATATATATCTATAAGTCGAAATCCATCGGTACAGTCTTCTTCATCCTCACTTGATAAGTCACAGTCAAGTTTCCTTTTTGAGGCAGGCAATGACCTAAATTCTGAAGCGCTTCGATCAGGCCTCATTCTACCCCGCCTAACAACAGTATGTGACATTGATCACACTTCACTAGAGAAGCGCAGATGGATTTTACATTTCCTACGTTTTGTTTATGCCTATCAAAACATTCTTGACTTTTGAAATTCCGCTTACAATCGTTACACCTTTTCCATGAAACAATTGGACAGTTTTGAAAATGACATAATTTACAGGAGTCAGGGCACGAATGATCGATCATTTTATCATACCCTTTACAGGTATGGCAATACTTTTTTCTCGCAAACAAATGCCCGCATAATAGTGATTACATCGTAATGATTGTCATGCAAAAACAAATAAATCTTTTGGTCTTTTTCAGGTCCGGAAAAAATGCTATTTCGAAACGCTATTGATTTGGTAATCAGACAAATACGTTTGAAATTGGTTGACTTCGTCTAAACCGCAAGACCCTATCTCAACTCCGGCTTTTTGGTGCAATTCGTTTGCTAAACGTTTTTGCATAGGATAACGAAGATTGGCTATACTTTTATACTGCCTATCGTTTTCAATTTTTGCAATAGAAACAATGAGTGCCCTAGCTAAACAAATTTCATCAGTGTTTTGAATGCCAATAATTGAATTCTTTTTCGCTAGATATTTTTCCAAATTAATTTCACTACGTTTTGTTCCAGTACCGCCATTGGGCATTTCAACATGAATCAAATTGACATTTACAGAATCATATAAACGAAATTCGTGATTAGATTGGATTACACGCTCAATTTCAGCTAAAATGCGTTCAGTCGTTAATCTAAGACGAGGAAGAAAAGGGAGAGAAATAGGGTATTCAAGCTGAGGTGATCGCAAAACAAAACGGACTTGATCGTGCATGGGAATATCTTGTGTGACGGTATTCAATACACCTTCAAATATCTCGTGGAGACGGTCGTGGTACTGCGAGAGCTCCAAATGAGCAAACGTGTCCGTGAAACGAATAGTATAATCTATACCAGTTGTTCGAAAAAATTTTTAACTTGGACTTGCTTAACATTCGTCACGGTAAAAAAGTTATCGCTAACCTCTCTTGTCCCTGCGTTAACCTCATCAGCTGTGCTTGTCCCTGCCCCGTCGTTCACTTCATCGATATATCTTTTTTGTCCACGGCCAGCCTGTAGCAAAGTCTTGCCAATCAGGATAGAAGCGCTCTCTTTCTTCGGCCGACCATTAACGAGTTAAATCATGTAACGCTGGATCCTGATTTATTTCCCAAAGAGGCTCGTCCTTATTCCAGTCAAGCAAGAACGATTGTCTTTGTTCCGGCGTCCAGGAGTCTGCAAGGTTCGTAGCAATGCCCAGTTGTTCGTTTTCCATTCCCCACTTGAGCAAATGGCTAATAATTTCCACTTTCCTCTCAAACACTAAGCCTTGCTCAAACTCGTTCAAAACATACAGGTTTTCCAAAGTTGTAAGCTCAGTAACTGTTTGACACTCAAATATTTTCACATCCATATCTAAACAAAAATGTTTTTGTTAAGTTTATTCACATACAATAAAGTTTACATAAAGTTTGTTAAACAACATACCTTTTAAAGTTAAAAGCAAAGTCTTTTAAAGTTAAAAACAAGTCTCGCAAAACGTCAAAATATACTCAGCAACGTTTTCTCTGTGAAAGCTGTGAACAATATACCGAGTATCATCTATATCCTCAGTTTGTACTCTACAAGGGTACGTCACCTCATTATTATTCTTACTTCCGGGCGTGACGTGTGAATACTAATTACATGCCAGATGGGAGTTACCTACTGGTGACGTTACGGCTGAGATGTTAGTTGCATTAACCGCCCGCCCACGATCATTGTTCTCCTGGTTATTATAGGTTAATCTGAGTATTAGGTTTTCAATGGGAACTAACTTGGACTTATTTTGGGAAATTGCAGTGGGTAATCGGGATTCTAAGATTGTCATATCCAATGTTATACCTGTACAAGTACAGTTACATACCTCGAGTGCATTGATTTGTCCCATATCGCTGACGGCAACACAGTTTTCATGGTCTTAATTATTTGTCATCACAACTTCGGTTTCCCCTTGCATAGTTTGGCTTTCTACCTCAACACTTGTATTCTCGATAACGACAGATGTGTCAATAGATTTATCAGCCTGTGGGTTAGCTAAGGCTTCATTAGCTTCGCGTTTCTTGTCAGTCTTGTAGATATATGAATTAGCCAAACATTCAAACTTGAATAACAGCTTGAATAACAAGTTGAATAACAAGTAATAATCAGCTCGGGACCGTACACCATACCATTTAATGATGAAATCAGACTCGGCAGCACTGAAAAACTTCACATCACCTCCAGGCGAACTCCACTTTCCCCGTAAGCTTAAATTTTCCTCAACAAAACACTTTAAATCAGACAGTGAGCCATCCCAACGGTATATTTCGCCGTCGTATGTTAACTTATTAGTATCCATCGCTTTTCGCTTGATACAGTATACAGGAAACGTTATCAACGTTTATAGTTTAAAAAATCAATTATTAACTCAATGCTCACGGAAAGGTTTTGCATCAAGCTTGTGCTTGCACGAGAGCGATTCACAATATTGTCGAATTTACTTGTTTACTATAACATTAACTTTACTCCTATAACATTAACTTGTACACTTTATTGCTTAAAAGTAATTACAAGTATATAATGATAGATTACAACTATGTTAATAAATGTTTTTAAATATGTGGGGTTCTTTTAAAAATGTTCTAATGAGAAACTTTCTCTTATCAACAGCTGCTTCTAGAGCTTCTTCTGGATCAAAGTAATCGTGTTCGACAAAGCATTTCTTGTCTTCCTATGTACTGGATCTTTCTTTAGTTGTTTCATCCACAAAAGGGGTTCCGACGGGAAAGTTTAAAAGGAAACTTATCATACTGGCACAAACAACAGCGAAATCATCCACAAGGATAATTAATATACTAAATGAAATGGAAGAGGGAATTAGAGAAGACCCAATAAAGGATTCGGATAATTAAGCACAGCAGCATAATGGATTGAAAATGTGAAAGAACTGCTTAATACACAACATAATAATAAAATGTACAAAAAGTTAATCTCTGTGTTTATCATTGTGTCAAAACTAATTTATGCATGTAGTCAAGCGGCACAGTTGCAGAATTAATAATTATTCCCTTCATCAAATCACACACGTTTTTCACCTCTGAAACATATTCCTTAGGGCTGTAGCATTTCCACAAAGTAATAAATATTCATTAAAACGTTCCCCTTAGGGACGCAGCATTTCCACAAACTAGTAAATATTCATTAAAAAACTTACATATTTCACCTGCAGCTCTGGGTTGTAAAATATTACGCTTGATACATACTAAGATGCACGGCTCTAAAAACATCTCATATCAACATTTCCTTTACATTATTTTATATTTTTAGTGGTTCTTAAAAGAACCGTTTTTCAACTTTATTCAAACAAACTCCCGTAGATGTCTTCTAGGTTCTCTGTATCTTGCTGCCTGGGTTCTGCTTGCTCCCTGTATCTTCTCTCCATCTCATATAGTACAACAAGTTCAAAATTATTCTCACGCATATAATTATAGAACTCCCTGAGCCTGACGAGCTCTTCTCAGAGCCTGATGTCGGCTTCCCTACGCCTTTCCCTGTATCTTCTATGCCTCTCATTATGTCTCTCTCTTCTATCCATCTCTGCGAAATTTCCACCTTAACAGTACCGTTCTCTTAAGAGCAAAACTCTCCGCTTCTTTCCCCAAGACGACTTGTTACATACATTCCGCGCGTCATCCTGGCGCCAAAGTTGCACAGGATCAATGCGAGCTTCCAAGGTCATCTGTAAATGTTAGGCCATGGTTAAAAATTAAGGTCAGGATCAAGGTCGCACGTGAAGTGCACGTCATAATAAGTGTTCTGTATTTTTTTGGGAACGTTCTTAAAATTGTCTGATTTTGCTCTGTATATTTTGAAATTGCCAACGGCAAAGGACTCAGACATACACTAACTTTCACAATGGAACGTTCAAACAAAGTGTTTCGCCTACTGGAAATAATTTATGCTAAGGCCGTAGCATGCACGCCTCAATACACACATTAGAAAATAAACTACAAGATCAATTTAGTACAGCATCGTTATAAACTGTAAAAAACACGTTCTTTAATAAATCAATATTGTTCTCAAAATGTTGTTGTTAAACTCAGAATATTGTTCTCAACACACCACTCTTATCACGTTTGCTTCCTCGGGATTCCCCGCTTCAACACACGCTCCACAGCCTCCAAGCCATACATTAACCATCCTTCTTCCTTCGATAACATAAGACACTCGTGTCTTCTTTGACTAGGGTGATTCACCTCACAACCTAAACACTTTTCGCCCGGTGAAAGATTATCTGTTACTTTGAGGTATCTAGTTACGGGAGATGAACAAATTAGTATAGCAGCTAGTTATCGCATAAGCCCTTCGGTCGTAGGAAGGATTATTTGTGAAACGTGTCAAGTTCTTTGGCAAGTTTTGATCGAAAAAGGTTACCTAACTGCACCAAGAACTAAAGAACAATGAAAGAAACTTGCTGGAGGATTTGAAACAAGATGGAACTTTCCACACGCACTGGGCGCTATCGATGGGAAACACGTAGTAATGCAGGCACCTGCACGTTCTGTGTCTGATTACTTTAATTATAAGAAGACACACAGTGTTGTTCTTATGGCAACCTGTAATGCAGACTATGGATTTACTCTTGTAGACATTGGCGATGCTGGTCGACAGAGTGATGGTAGTGTATATGCCAATAGCTTTCTTGGTCGTGCCATAGATAATAATGTATTGTAAATCCCTGAGGCTGAAAAGCTCGGCCAATTTGACCAATCAAACAAAACTTACCCTCACGTATTTGTCGCTGATGATGCTTTAGGACTCAAGACGTTCATGATGAAACCTTACTCAGGACAGAACTTAACCCTTGCAGAAAGAGTATTCAATTATAGACTATCAAGAGCACGGCGAATTATTGAGAATTGTTGTAGAATTGCATGCAACATCACGTTTTAGAGTGTTTTGAAAACCTATCATTCAAACGTGGATAAAGTGATAAATATTACCAAGGCAGTTGTTGTTTTGCACAACTTTTTAATGGCAACAAGATCTCCAGAAGATGCCCACACTTATTGTTCACTTAACTACACAGACCATGAATCAGCAGCTGGTCATCAAACTGGAGAATGAAGGAGGGGGGGAAACATCAATGAAGGATTGGTCCCTATTCCCCTGACTGGCTCGAACAACTATTCGAAATCAGCTAAAAGTGTTCGTGATGACTTCAAGGAATATTTCAATTCCCAACAGGGAGCAGTCAGCTGGCAAATGGATATGGTAACCCGAACATTAAATACAATTGATAAATATTTTTAATTATAAAAATACTGTTTATATATTTTACTAAATTTTCTAGAGACTGAAATATAAATACAACTTTAAACTTTTGAGTGCTCTTATACTGTTACTGTATTTAGGTGAAGTCACTCCATTTTAATGAAATTAGTTACTGTTCAACATTAAATTCTATATCAAACAACAATTGATCTATTTTTATTTTTGCAAGCCTATTTTGTCTTGCAGGCATCTTTTTTAACGGTGGTGCAAGGCTCTTACAGAAGAACATATCTTCGTCATCATCACCGATAGTGCTAGAATTCGTTGGGGAACCCTGCATATTGTGCAATGTTTTTACCCGACAGCATATGCCATTTCAGCTCTCGGCTCGCTTCGCTTGGCAGGTGTATCAGAAATAATTTCACTTTGTGCCTTACTTTTTCCTGGCGCAGAGCTTGAGATATTATTTGTTGATGTTGAAGTCATAGTTGAAGTCTTGGGGCAGGGCACTGACTGTGTTAGAGAACAAGTAGGTGCAGAAGGATTGACTGAAAGTGAATCTTCGACATCAATTACTGGTGTCAAATTGCTCTCTGTAGGTTTGTTACTTACTTTGCTATGGAGAAAACCCAATTGATCAAAATACTTGCATGTAGCCAACTTTGATGCATCTGCTCCAGACTTTGTAGCCTTGGATCTTCTATCGAGGCACTTTTTCAAGTTATGTTTCAACTGGGTTTTGAAAAATTCCACTGTAAACACAATAAAATAAATTAATGAAAAACTGTACCAAATACAACATATGAAATCCTGAAACAGAGCATTACAAGGTGCATTATTTACTTGATGTGTTTGTGTGTGTGTGTGTGGTGGGGCGGGGGGGGGGGTGAGGGAAGTGGCGGTTATAACAATGAAATTACTGGAATAATGAATCCTATTCATATTTCTGCACCTTTCATGCTGCATTTTTCCTTAAATCCCACATTAAGAGTGTGTGAAAAGGGTGGAATTTGACTTAAACTATCATTCCTACTCATACTTATTAATGGTCAAAGTTGTTTTATGCATGCTTCTTTGTTTTAAATATCTGTTATGCAAGACCGTTAAGGCCATTTTGATTTAATTTATCCCCAGACAGAAAAAATACATGCCTTATTATGTCTCACACATTAATGAGCACTTGTGCAATTGTTTTGAAAAATTTCTCATTCTTATTTTTACCTAAAATCTCCTTAAATCACATTAGTTATTGTTGTATTTTTTTCGTGAATTTCATAAACACGCATTATGTCGCGGCGAGTTTTATTCAAACCAAATATAAGTGTTCAATTGCAATTTTTGGCTATTTCTAACGTTAAGAATTGAGCGTACAATGTACATGCATGTCATTTCGTCTGTAGTCGTGAAGAGATCAAAAGCGCATTTTGAAAAGATTTAGTGAGTTAGCCTAACCATTGTAGAATAGTGTCAATTTTCTGAGATTCTCAATATGTTGGTTTGTTCGTGTTGGTTTGCACAAATATGGTTTAATCCCTGGAGCAGAAATTGTCCTTCGATGTTTTAAAGCTGTTTTGTGTCCGGACCTTTTCCAATGTTTTTATGTATTAAATCAGCCCTGGAACTTTTAATGCATGTTAAAGTTGTACAAAGTATTCAAAACTTGAGTTTCACGCCATAAAGATGTTGAAAAAAGCAATGTTATAGCTTAATCCGTAAATCAAAACGGAATGAGAAAGTATAATATAATGAAATCATCTTTGACTTTGTGTCGTGTTTGTGTGTCGTAATATTTATTTTATATTCTAGTTTATCTTTGCAATGTAAATTCTGTTTGTAAGAATGTCAATATTCTGTCGTCAGTCTTGTGAATTATTACTGCGAAGTATTATTGTAAATTGTTGGAAGTCAATGTCTTAGCAATAATCAGTAAATGTACAAAAAATACCTCCAAATGTTCGCTGTGTGATATGTCAGCACATTCTTTTAAATCTATGTCGTATTATGTGTTAGTTCGTTTATATATTCTCCTAATCGTTAATGTTTGTTGTCTCTCCCGGACACTTTTCTTTTCGTTTTCTTTGCATGACATTGCCATTATGTGACTATTCAGTAGAGTTGTGATTATCTGTTCCAAAATATTTCAAACCAGAGCAAGACATTGTCAATGCCAGTCGTGATGGCCCATTCATGATAAACTACGGTGGGAAGAATGCTTGGAGAACAAAACAACCGCAAATTCATTGTGCGAATCTTCGATGTGATGGAACGTCTTAGCTTTCGGGTAAAGAATTGGTCAAATTGCAGAAACTGTTAAATTTGTTATCAAATTATAACTTGTTTGCATACATTATTGCATTAAGCAATTTTAGACTAACAAGGGAAAAGAAATTGGATAGCTAAAATATGAAGTAAACTACATGTATACCTGATCGTCCGTTATATTGCTTTGTTTAAGAATTAAAGTATCAGAAACATGTTTGACTGTTACGATTAACACGTAGTATGACCAGGTGGATATGCCTACACAAAGCTGTTTTGTAAACCATATCGGCGTTTTGTTCAAAAGCTATAAAAACGCGGATATGACTTTTATATAACGTTTCATGTCAACATAAGCCACCCGTCCGTCTGCCTGCCATCCATTATCCGTCCGTTCGCCATCCGTTGTCATCCTTCCGTATCAGTGTTCTATCCTAACTCTGCATATAATAATGCATCAGTCAAATCCAAGCGTCAAATTCCCCACCCCGGGAAACCTTATTCCACTTTTGAAAGCAGATATTATTACAAAATATAAGCACGTTAATGTTGGTACAAGGCAAAACAACTATATAGCAAATATTAATAATTTTTTACACATGTAAATTGGCATTGTGTCCGTATGAACAAACCATGCTTTGTTAGGAGCAAAATATTGTGGAACATTGTAGCCAAATTAAGTCTAAGCTTTGAGCAACGAGAACTACGACGTTTCGAGCGGGAGACCCTTCGTCCGCTCCAGACAAAGGGCCTACGCTTCCAGACGAAGGGCCCCCGGCTCGAAACTTACCTACACTGGCACCACAAAGCTGAAGTCTTTCTATTTGGCCAAATGGTTTTATTAGGTTCAAAATAGAATATTTTCTAATGCCCTGCCCCCGGGCTAACATTAGCTTTCAAATCCCCCATCCTAGGGAGGAGCCAAAGTGTCAAATGCCCCACGGTTTCCCGGGGAGGATGGGCACGCTTGGATTTGACTGATGCATAACCTCGACTTCATTCTTTGATTTCCTTTGTGTTTTATTCAGTCTTACATAATGGTTTAGGTTTCTGTCGGTTTTATGAAGAATGAAGTCGAGGCTATGCAGAGTTAGGATATAACGCGGATACGGACGGATGTACAGATGGAATCGGGTGTATAACGGTGCGCTCCAGTAATTCTGGATGGACCGGATCGTCTATATTGCATACCTGATGAAATCCTCGAGCTGAATTGGCCGAACTTTTATCCGAATCGCAGCTAAATAATCTCTAACAACACATAGTATATACAATGGTATATACTGCTTTTTAAGAACTGACAGTGTGGTAACATCTGTTCACACTGTTTGTCTTGAAACTTTGTAAGGTTTAAATTCATGTATGTTTATCTTTGTAATAATTTACTATTAAGTTAAGCGTCGCATTCGCTATATTGGCAATATAATAAAGGCTTTGACTTTATTATGGAGCTATGCTTATGAAATTACCAAACATATATAATTTATCGCTATAAGACAACGCTTGTGTGTATTCTATGACTATAAATTTTAAAGTGTCGTTTCGGAAAGCAGATTCTAATCACTTCGTATTAATTATATCGGGTACTATAAGTTAATAAAGGTTTGCATATTTAGCCGTATAAGTTGTGTTTATCAGCACACAGGTTTGGGAAACTAATGACGTAACAAAATATTTTGTTGAACTCTGTGACGTCATGCATACATAGAGAGTTTGACATGCATCGATTTAAGAGGTTGTGATCGAGTATGTGTTGAGATATTCCTAATGAGTAATGACTAGAATTCACGCCGAGAATTCATGTGCTATTTCAAAATCATAAATATATGTATGAAGTCCATTCAAGCATATTCAAACTCGTTGTATAAATCAACGTTATCGTGTTTAAATAACGTTTTATAGCTATCTTTTTCTATCTATCATATTTTATTCCAGTCCCCATCATAAAATTGTCTTTTAATCCACAATGTTCGTCACCTAGTTCGCCATGTATAATATACGAGAATCTATATATACGAGAATCCTGTTCTGTGACGAGTAGCGGAGAAGATTAACAAACAAGGCATAAAACTCTACCGAGAAACACCAGCCCATGAATTCTCCATGATAAATACAAATACTCCCTGATAATATTTACAATTATTAATTCAATATTATTTATAGTATCAACATATTTATATCGACTGATCCCCGGATACTATACATTCAAAATTGTATACACTGGTTCAGAATATTAGTTTCTAAATAATCATTCAGTCTTGTGAGTAGTAGGAAAAGGCCGGTTCTGCGCCATTTTTTCAAAAAAAATCCAACGCCATTTCCCCACCATGCGCGCGCATGACGTCACACATTTCAAAAAGGTTCTGGGACATCCCCCACCCACGCGGACGCTGCATGACGTCACACATTCCACACATTCCCCCACCCGCTTCGCGGGCGTTCCCCACGCGCTTCATGACGTCACAACTTTGTGACATTCGTGAATTTTTTCTGCGCCATTTTGCTTCATGACGTCACACATTTTAAAATATATTTTTTAATAATATTATTTTAAAATAATATTATTTATATTTTTTTAATCTTCAAACACAAGTTTTGCCTTCCTGTTTTTTACGTGTCCATATGCTGTTGTAACTTTATTATCCATCCTCGGAAAATGAAGGTTGGAGCCTTCTCACTTTGTAGTGGTGTGGTGAGGTACAGGTTTTTATACCTCTTTGCAATCCATCTTATGTACGAAGCGTGATCCATCCCATCTCGAAGAGGGCGCGAGACAATGTCATCCTCAAACTTTTCGTACTTTTCAACCGCCCACATATCTTTTAAAAAAGCCTCGCGAGGTTTTAAAACCAAGCACACCACACAGACAACACCCGACGCAAGACTAATGACTAAAAAAACGATGGGTTGTGATTGTGGTGAGCTTATAAGGACTCTATTTAATATTGTTATAACACTACATATTGGAGCTAATAACATAATCACCACCACTAGAGTAGCAAATATTTTATTACAACTGTTTGCCGCGTTTTTATGCATTTTTATATAGTTTTTTATAGATCCTTCAATCTTACCAACTATATCTTTTGACACGTCCATTATTTTTGTAGTTTTAAGTCAAAAATACAATTGACTTAGGGGTCAAAATTTCACGCCAAATTCCAAGGATTCCTTAAGTAGAGAGGCTGGTGTTAGCCTCTTTTTAAGTCAAAAATACAATTTTTGTATTTTTGTAGTTTGTAGTCAAAATTTCACGCCAAATTCCAAGTATTCCTTAAGTAGAGAGGCTGGTGTTTTTATAAAATGATATTGGTTTATAAACAACACTAGATACTAAAAAATAATGTCTGGCACAAAACTTACATTTGTGACTAAGGAGATGATAAAGTTTGGGACCAAAAAGATCATGATTAAAAAAGAAGGTAAACCTTTAGAGTTGGTTTTTAATGAGTGTTCAACATTTGGTGTTCAAAAAAATGATACATTTAAACATATCAGTTACTCACTCCCATTAGTTTTGAGTGAAGAACTTATTGATGAGTTTACAAATATAATCACAGAGTGTGAGACACGCACTGGGAAGGAAGGCATCGCAAGATGTTTGTACACGGACGGAGACACGCCAATATTATACGTAAATATCATCCCACACATATCAAGGTTTTATAATAAGGCTGGGAAGAGAGTTGCGTTCAAAAACTATGTGGATGAACCTAACGAGGTTAATGTAACTATTTTAATTGACAGTATTTTTGTGAACAAAGATGGAGAGATGTATCTTCAAGTGAAAGCTAAGAAAGTAAACTTTTTAGAATAATTATATAAAGTTTATAGTTTTATTACCAAACTAGTAATAAAACGTACAAAACTGTATCCTCACCCTCATCACTTTTTGTCTTAATAATGTGTGCACCAACAGTCAGCCCACCACTGAGTATCCCAACGAGTGGGATATAAGGTTGGACGTACCTCATTATTTTAATAACATCCTCCCTCAGTAACGGATCATCTTTGAGGTCATTTTCCAACATCTTTGAACCTTTGACAACACCCGTCCCTCCAAGGATCGCAGAGAACCTCTCACGTTTCATGGTTTCGTACTCCTCTTATAATTTATCCACTCCCTTCTCCGTCAGCTTCTCCACATACTTCTCCGTCTTTTTTATATCACCATTTCGAACAGCACCGATGAGTGCCTTAATTTTTGGTTCCTCCGAGGGATATACCCAAAGATTTTTAGCCAGCCAGAACAAACCTTGCGCACCAGTCTTCAATATATTATACAAAAGACTTCCCAAAGTCGCAAGCCAAGGTGGAAGGTTTTTTACCTTATCTTTGACCCACTTACCAAAATTGCTGACAGCCTTTCCTCCTCCCACGACTGCACTTCTTCCCGCGATTATTAAAGATGTGATGAGCCCTGCGATACCAAGACCAACGGCAGAGATACTTAGAAAGTTCTCCTTCAGATACTTTTTTATTTTTTCCAACCTACTGATGTCCTCCTCCTGCTCCTCCCTCACCTCCTCCAACTCCCTTTGCCTCTCCACCTTATTGACAGCCTCCTCCAACGCTCCCCTACGTTTTATTAGTTCAAAAACCTCACCATCCTCTAGTTCATCACCATCCAATCTTTCCTCCACATCGTTCAGTCTGGATTGAAAGTATTTTTTTTGTATCTCCAACGCACCGTGATCGCCTATCCTACTTTTTGGATCTATACTACTTTTTGGAGTCACGACACCTCTCACCACCCTGTTCCCCTCATCCGTGAGCCCAGATGCGTCCTCGTACTCCTCCTTAATACTTTGCAACCTTGGAAGGCCTCCCACCATCTCCTCCCGCTCCTTACTCTCCATCACCACCGTGTTCAACAACTCCTGAAACTGTCTGTTCGCACGCGAGCTTGGTGCTGACGTGTTGTACTCCAACTCATCGTTTTTCCAACTCATCACGGTCCTCCTATTTTGTGATAGCTCTGAGTTATTGAGGCGCTCCCTAAATTGTATATTCCCAGTTTTTGAAATGTCCATTCGATGTATGAGCTCCATAGCGTGCTCGACGTGAGGATCTATTCTGACACCGCCAAAGTTGTCCTGCACAAACCTACCTAATCTTCTCCACCCCTCACTAAGATTTGCTAAGACTGCGGGACTTTTCGTAGGAAGAGTGAAACTAGTCTCACCCTCCAAAAGTCCACGATTCTCTATCATTGTTTGAACATAAACAAACTTTGGGTTGTCGGGGCCAAAGTTTGGATCTTGCTCCATTTGACGATAGGTATCCATTGCCTCATCATCATCCATATTGTCAAACTCTGGATATTTACAAGATTGGTTGGTGAGTCACCTACCCTAACCCATTGTCAGTACGACGTCCCAAGCGTTCAGGGTGATGAAAGAAAAAATAATGTCGCTGTACACCCAACCGGCTATCGTACCACCAAAGGCAACCGCTACCGAAGCTGGGGATAAGATGAACGGGTGGAGTGATTGGCTTGGTAGTCATGTTCCAAAGACCATCAAAAGGAAGACCCTCATGAAAAAGAAGATCTTGGGAAAGTACGAAGAGGAGGAAAGTTTGGAGCCAGTTCTTATAAAAGAAGCAATTGGGGGGAAGGCAATGAGGCACACCATACGACCAGAGGGGACGTATGATGCAAAGACTTTTTTAGAGGTAACCACTAAAAAAGTAGTTAGACTAATTAGTGGGGTAGAAGGAGCAAAAAAAATAAACACAACATTGGTGTGTGTGTTGTCAAAGGATGATCCAAAGACTGGGGAAGAGATCACAGTTATTGGAAACTTTGCGTCAAAGACCCACACCATCATCGGAGACAACGATGATGGCGAGACTTACGAAGAGATGAAGGTAAAAATGCAAGAGTCGCTGGCAAAGTATCAGAAGCAGGGGAGCGGATGGAATTAAAAAGGGTGGAAGCTTTGGATGTTTACATCACAAAGTTCAAACCATTGAAGGGAAAAGGTTTCAAACCTTTGCCTGATAAGATTAAAAGTAAGAGGGCCATCGTCAACGTGAAGAATGATGATAACATGTGTTTCAAATGGGCTGTCACCAGGGCATTAAATCCTGTGGGTCATCATGATCATGGTAGAAGGCTTACAAAAATGTTGGTACAACAGTCCAAAAATCTAAGCTGGGATGGGTTGGAGTTCCCTGTGAAACTTTCGGACATTGGTGTGTTTGAAAAGAACAACAAAGTGGGAGTAAATGTGTTTGGTACCGATGAGAAGGATAAGGTCTTCCCACTGAGGTTATCAAAACTGCGTGAGAAACATGTGAACCTATTCTTGTGGGATGGACATTATAGTGTTGTTAAATGTCTGAGCAGGCTCGTCAGCTCTCAGATGAGCAATCATGAGCATAAGAAACATGTCTGTATGAACTGTCTCAATATGTTTGAAACTCCTGAGTTGCTCCAAAAACACACGGAGCTATGTATGAACAATGAACATCAGAGACATGAGTACCCAAAGGTTGGTAAGAATGGTGAGATACCAATGACATATTTCGTTAATTATGAAAGGATGCACACAGTACCTTTTTATGTGTACGCAGACTTTGAGTGTTTCATCGAGGACTTGGGTGTGGGGGACAAACCCATTGGTGAGAGTAGTACAACACAGTACCAAAAAACATAACCCTAGCGGGTTTAATTATTATATTAAATGTTTTGATGGAAGCATTTACGAGTCAAAAACTGTGCATTATACACAAAAGTATGAGGGTGAGGATGTTACAAAAGTTTTTGTAGAGTCTTTGGAGAAGGATGTTTGTGATATATTTACAAAGTTTGAAGAGGCCGTACCAATATGTATGACAAAGGCGGACAATGAAGACTATGAAAAGTCTAAGGCATGTTATGCATGTAATATTAAGTATAATAAAAAGCATTATAAGGTTAGGGATCACTTTCATCTCACCGGAAAGTATAGGGGAGCAGCATGCAACATTTGTAACCTTAGGATGAGACAGCCAAAGTTTGTGCCAATACTTTTTCATAATTTGGAGGGGTACGACTCTCACTTGTATGTAAGAAACTTGGGTGTTAGCGAGGGAGATATTAGATGCATACCCAAGACGGAGGAAAAGTACATCTCGTTCAGTAAGTTATTAGAGTTGGATGGTGAGTCTGTTGAACTAAGATTTTTGGACTCATTAAAGTTCACACTCAGCTCGTTGGATAGTTTGGTTAAAAATTCGGGGGAGGACCAGTTTTGTAACTTGGAGTATGCATCTCAAAAAGCTGGTTATAATAAGGAGCAAATAGGCCTATTGAAACAAAAGGGTGTGTATCCGTACGAGTAGATGGATTGTTTTGATAGGCTGAGTGAGACATCGCTACCATCAAAGGATAAGTTTTTCAGCAAACTAAACGGTGTTGGGATCAGTAATGGTGACTATAAACATGCACAAAAAGTTTGGACAACATTTGGGATGAAAACCATGAAAGACTATCACGACCTGTACCTCAAACCGGACGTACTCTTACTGACAGACGTGATGGAAAATTTTAGAAAGATTTGTATGACAAACTATGGGTTGGACCCTTATTGGTACTATACATCACCAGGGTTGGCGTGGGATGCAGCCCTAAAAATAACTAATGTAAGCTTAGAACTAATGACCGACCCAGACATGTATCTCACCATAGAGAGTGGCATCCGTGGAGGGGTTAGTACGGTCACAAAACGGTACGCAAAGGCAAATAATAAATACACGACCAACTACGACCCAAAGGAGGAGGATGTGTTCATCCCATATTTGGACGCTAATAATTTATATGGGTGGGCAATGAGCAAGCCATTACCAACCAGTGGCTTCCGATGGATGGAGGATGGAGAGTTGCAAGACTGGGAAAGTATTGCAACTAAAGTGGGTAAGGGATGCATACTAGTTGTGAATATGGAGTACCCGGAGGAGTTGCACGATCTGCACAATGAGTATCCGCTAGCTCCGGAGAGGGTGGAAATTAACAAGGTGAACAAGCTCGTGCCTAATTTGTATGGTAAGGAGAGGTATATTGTACACTATGAAAACCTAAGGTTATATCAAAGCCTTGGTATGATAGTGACAAAAGTACACTCTGGTATTATGTTTGATGAGGAACCTTGGTTGGAGAAGTATATTATGCTGAACACCGAGCTGCGGAAGAAGGGTACGACGGACTTTGAAAAGAACTTTTTCAAATTAATGAACAACTCCGTCTTTGGTAAGACTATAGATAACGTGAGGAACAGAGTGAATGTAACGCTGGTGAATAATAAGGACAAACTAAATAAATTAGTCAAAAAGTCTAACTTTAAAACCATCCCATATTTTCGGAGAACCTGGTGGCAGTTCATATGAGCAAGACAAACATCAAACTACGCAAACCTATATATTTGGGGATGAGTATCTTTGGGTCTTAGTAAGACATTAATGTATGGCTTTCATTATAATTATATTAAAAAAAGTATGGTGATAATGGCAGCCTTTTATTCACCGACACCGACTCGCTGTGCTATGAGATTAGAACAAAGGACTTTTATAAGGATATATCGGATGATGTGAGTAGTAAGTTTGACACCAGTAACCATGATAAAAACCATCCCTCTGACGTACCTGTTGGCGTGAACAAAAAGGTCTTGGGTATGATGAAGGATGAGACTGGTGGGAAACAAATATCAGAGTTTGTAGGGCTCAGGTCAAAACTACGCGTACAAAATGGATGAAGGTGAGGAGGAGAAGAAGTGTAAGGGAGTTAAAAAGTGTGTCATCAAAAAAGACATTACTTTTGATGACTTTAAAAAATGTTTATTGAGTGGTCAGAGACAGTGGAGGGGGATGAACACTTTCAGAAGTAGGAAGCATGATATGTTCACTGAGAGGATCGTGAAGATATTGGGAAGAATGGAATAACAACAACAGCATATGGACACGTAAAAAACAGGAAGGCAAAACTTGTGTTTGAAGATTAAAAAATTATATATTATTTAATTTAATTTAAATAATATTATTTTAAAATAATATTATTAAAAAAAATATTTTAAAATGTGTGACGTCATGAAGCAAAATGGCGCAGAAAAAATTCACGAAGTAAAAAAATGTGTGGTGTCATGTTACAAAGTTGTGACGTCATGAAGCGCGTGGGGAATGCCCGCGAAGCGGGTGGGGAATGTGTGGAATGTGTGACGTCATGCAGCGTCCGCGTAGGTGGGGGGTGTCCCAGAACTTTTTTGAAATGTGTGACGTCATGCGCGCGCATGGTGGTGAAATGGCGTTGGATTTTTTTTGAAAAAATGGCAAAATGGCGCAGAACCGGCCTTTTCCTACTACTCTTGTGGAAAGGCTTGTTCGATATTTTTTTATTTCCGTTTGTCCTTGCTCGATATTATTTTTTAAGTTGCAGTGCTCGCTCGATTTTTATTTTGGAATTCTATGCCCCCCCATCAAAATCAAATTGGCCGCTCCTAACACCTCCTGCTACGCAGGCTAACCACTGATCTTAAATTAGACTGGATAGTGCATCTGGTATTTAGAGTTGAAGCCGGAAGTAAGGTTGCGGCGGCCATGTTGTATGGCCTCACTTGGCAACAGATTTCTATATATTTCTATTACTGAATCTGTAGTTTTCGTTTTAAAACGCTTGTTTCTCATCTTGGACCGAAACAAACCTTGTCTCAGGAAAAGAATACATAACATGAATGCTTCGAAAAGTAAATTTGAAGACTTTTAACCCTGAATCGAGGAGTAAACGAATGTTTTGCGTCGTGTTACCGAGTGCCACGAGTGAAGATATGAATCAGAGTCATCGACTCGTCCATGGAGGCCAACATGGCAAGGATTAGATGATATTTAAAGTGCTTATGAACGCAAAATGGGTTTTTATTGATTCGGATAGAACATAAAAGGTTAGTTAATAAGTTCTAGATTAGTTTTTGGCTTAGACTTTTAGTTTCGGAGATATAAAGGCTCAAAGTCGCTATTTTGGGGGACTGGGGACTGTATTTAATTTTACTATAAAAACAATTACATTTGGATAAATCATCTTGAAAAGTCGGCTATTTTTTGAGGAAAAAAAACACATTTTTGAACTCAAACACATTTTTGAGTGTGTAAAGTAACCCTTCTAGTGGTTTGCATCGTCAATCGTGGAATATAGACGAAGGAATGGATTTAAATGCGATTTCAAAGTCGATCGTGGAGACGACCATGACACTTGATGACAGTAACTTATGTCTATAAATTCTGGGCCATAGATGCCTCTTCTGGCGAACCAATTGCTTATAAAATTCTCTCGAAAGAAGAAATAAATGAACGAATGCAAGGGTTAAAAGTTTGTTGGAATGGAACTTAAACCTTTTACTACATTTTATAGTCTTCATGCCTTCATGGACATGGGAATCGGTTGCATTTCATTTCTACACCTGCTTTAAAGTTGGTTCTCACTTTCGCCAGGAAGCTTGTTTCCCTACAAATTTTACATTCAAATTTGCCCAAAATTTGGACATTTTCAAGAATAATAACTGGTTAACTGCAAGTGAAAGATGATCAATACACGGATATCATAAACTGGATATATAGATATATATATGGAATTATTGTGACAACACTAAACATTAATTAATTGCCACATAAATAGGCTTAGAATAATATTCATCTTTTGAGTATGTTTTAGTGGGGGAAACATATCTAATTTAATAAGCCATAAGGCCAGTATGTGATCTGCAAAACTTCATACTTTCTATTACAGTATCTTTGCCTGTGTGGGCAGAGCAAACATGCTTCAACTTTCACATTGGATGTAATGTCTGGTGTGAGAGTGATGTTTGCTTTACTCATAGTGTACACATATCCAACTTTCTTGGCATGCCCACATAACTGATTTAAGTAACTCGGAAAGGTGCTTCTCTGTGCAGGTAAAACGACTTCCTCCCCATGGAGGAAAATGGATGTTGACCCCCTCCCCTACCAGATGTCCGTCCTTGCACATTTTAGAAGTGGAATCTCTCCTTCCAGATCGGTAAAGTTCCTCCATAGTGGGAGTCTGGCTCTTTTCTAGGTAACCCATTACCCAAAAAGCAGCTAAAGTTTAGCCGATCCAATCAAGCGCAGTTAACACATTAATTGGCAGTACTCTACCACTGATGAGTAAAATTTGCCAATTAATGGGTTAAGCCAATCCAATCAAAGGGCTGAGCTATTAAAAGTGAACTTGCCCCCAAGAGACAATAGAGTCACACTGCAACATATATTGATAAAGATGTTTAATAAATATTTAATTAAAAATGTTAATTCATCTTTCACTGATGGTTCCAGTTTACTTCACTGATAATCTAGATGAAATTACAAACAAATAGTTTAATAGGCTATACAATTTTGAAGTGTATCTCTCTATCAGGGCTCATTAATATTATTTAGTGCCTGCGAGCAAAATTCATCGAATTCAAAATGTGCCTGCAAAAATGCATCGTATTTTAGGTTTTCAGAGCTAAATATTTCGAAAATGTCAGGAATTTAAAATGTGCCTGCACAAATCCAAAAAGTGCCTGCGAGCGGCGCTCGTGCATTTTAATGATGTCTGCTCTCTATTTAGGGAATTTTCTCTTAGCCTCCCTAAGGTTCTTCAACATAGGTGGCTTAGGGACCAGGTTAAGGTGGTTCCACTAGTGGGACAGTGCAGCACTTGGTGATCAACTTTGTGCCAAATACATGTATCAATTAAACATATAGCATCAGTATCTCACTGTCATATAAAACATTTGACATTGACCACATGTGTAGGATAATACAAGACACTGAAAGTCCACATATAAAGTAGGTTGAAGTCTAAAAGTAGAATGGCCTATTAATTTATATTAGTTAAATACCATAAAGGCATTAAAGTTGTGATAATTTCCACATTGAAACATATATGATATATTATTCTATAACAGCAGTATGTAATCTCTCAGAGGTAGAAGCACTTCGATCAATTTGTGCGTCAACAAACACCGTTGTACACCGGACATGTCCGGCGCAGAACCTTTCATCCATACTGGCTTCAATGACATTGTATACTAAGCAAATAATATGCACATTTAGGTGACATGATTCAACGTTAAATATCCAAAGTTCATACGCGCGAATAGACATCATTGCATTTGTTAAAATCACAGCTTACCTGTATTTTGATTCCTGTCCTATGTTGGGACAACTGGGTACATTAGTCTTTGTTTATAGGTCGATAACTATGGCCTGTATTTGCCACCAAATGTCTCAGATCGATGAGTTTCGGTGTCCTCTTTTCTATCGGTTTAAAGCCGCAATAGGTGATTTATCATCCAAAAAAGGTGTCAGATAGCTAGATATATTACTGTTGGTACTTTCTGTGTAAGATCACGCACAAACGAAACATCGTTTAGACAAAATATGCAAAAAAAACACAAGATATCGATATCTTCGCCATATATTTCTTAGTTGTTTATCAAAGTTGGGTTCCTGGGATCCAGGCCCCTTGGTGATATTTTGGTCGCGCTATTTTTTTTCAGAAAATGGCAAAATTTGCCTGTTAGAGCCTTTATATCTCCGAAACTAAAAGTCTAAGCCAAAAACTAATCTAGAACTTACTAACTAACTTTTCACGCCTTATCCGAATCAATAAAAACCCATTTTGCGTTCATAAGCACTTTAAACGTTGGACCATTTAGTTAAGAATACTGACTGAGATTACAAACGATCTATTTCGCTAACTTGACTATAAACTAAACAGGCTACAACGGCGATCACACCGATCAGTTGTTGTGGTAAGTTTTTAATTACCTTATTTGTTGGGATGATGTTATATTTGAATCATATGACACTTTGATTAATCTGTTTATACATCGATGATAAGGAATTGTATCTTATCATTGATTTGTTTTGTTAGCAGTTTCATGCTTTTGTTGCATATTTAGGGCACTGTCTGAAGAGCTCAATGATCAATCAGAATTCAGAATATCAGATATTATAATTTTAGCGGGCATTGTGGCGTTTTTTTGCGGGCTAAAATGAACAAAACAGCGTTAGTCGTCAATTTTCTGCTATTTCTTCGTGGATTTATTTCATGCTGGTTTCAGCTACGTACAGTATTGGGATTTTGAAAAAGGCAAATAAACACTTAATAAATCGTGCATATGTTTCTGCTTTCGAATTCAAATGAACGTCTATAAAATGTTTTAAATACGTGCGAAAAAGACCCGTTGCCTTGTTTACATAATTTCTGCTAGCAGGCAAATTTCGATTATATAAAAGATTATGTACTCCATTGAGATTCAATCAGGATTAGAGATTTGCGGTATTCTAGTATCCTGATGATACCAGTTTTCAATTTTGGATACCAGTTTTCAATTTTGGATACCAGAATGTCAAAACCTGTTGGTTGAATATCTAGTATCTATATTCTCTATACTTTTATAATATTTAATATCTATATAAAATAGATCAGACAGAATCAGAGATGTGCACATATTTTGTCTTTAATCTGATAAAATAAGTTTTGAAACTCCGGAAAACTTTGAGCGATAGAATAAGTATTTCACTTGCAACATATTGGTCACATCTATATATATATGGGTAGGAAATTTTTGTATTACAATTTCTGTGGTTGTGCTTTGTTGGGTTGTACCTGTAAAACTAAAATATAAATTTAATTCTGAATTAATGAAGTTTAATATGTTGAAATATATCATAAAATACTTTGGGCAACAGGCAACTTTAGCAAAACAACAAACACAACAGACCCATTTTGTGGCATATATTTTGGGCAAGGAAGTGCTCGAACAGTCTAGAGGCTCTAGCTAACCTAAGTTTTACCTAGAGGAACAGGAGGACCTCTAGGTTGCAGAGGGGGTGAGCCAGCTCTGTGCATGTTGTTCAGTGGGTTGAGGCCTGATGGTCTAGAGACCACCATTGGTTATACTGAGACAGTAAGGGCACTCAAGACCTGACAGAGCATGCAAAAACTGTAGGTTTTTCTAGAGGAACAGGTGGACCTCTAGATAACAGGGGAACAGGCGGACCCCCGTTCAGGTCAGTCAGCTCGTTGGAATTGAGTCCTAGTTGGACTGGTGACCAACCATTGGTGCAGGGTACTCAACTATGTATGACTGACCCATCGAGTCTCTAGGTCAGGTAATTAGGTCGCATTTTCGACCTGAATGACCTGTAAAAAGCACTTCACGTGGCGAAGTGTTGTCCCAAAGGACAGCACTTCCCTGCCATTAATTACAATCTGTACGAAGTACATATTGTCATTTCCGCCACGGGAAGCCGAGCCGAGTTTATTGATTACGCATATTTATAAAAATGCGTGGGAGCAGCAAAATGATGAAAGCGTAATTACAGAAATGGGTTTTGGAAGTCGAAGCTGTATAAACAGCTTGTAGCTTTTAGACCAGTTGAATTTTTCTTATTTATGTGTTTTGCCCTTTGATGCATCGATATATTCTGACTTCCATGCTGAAACCGGGCTGAGTTCTATTTGTATATTATAAACTGTGGAAAGGCCGAAACAAAAGGCGAACATAAATTATGTACTTGGTTGCTAATACGAAGACCCATTTCGAAAGTAATTTTTCATCAGTTATTACTCCATGCTCAAAAGGAAACGTACGTATCTAAGTGCGAGAAGGAAATCGAAAAAACTGAGGGCTAATATTAGAATGCCGTGCACATGGTGCCAACACTTATGCTAAGGCTGGATAATCAGGGAGCCCAGAAAAAACCTGCAGTACAGGAAAACCTGGGTAGGGCCAAGACCTCCAGCAGCTCCCCACATAGCTCCACTGTCTTTACAAATCAAATAAGTATCGTCATCGACATTACACAGCATCATTCTAAGTATGATGAACAGTGTCCGGACGAGAAGCATGAATGACTTTTAACCTGCAAGTTTAAATTATGCAAGCCCCAAGATTGTATTTTGATCTTGCATTATATCAATATTTTAAGTTGAAGCGGTGTAAACTAGCTGAGCCCCAGTACTAATTTCATTCTCGCAATGCATGCAGTAATGCAAACAATAAAGATCACACAACAAACGCACTACAGTTCATAATCTAGTTCGGAATGATGATGCAGCAAATTAGGGTTGACGTGGAATTCAGGAATTAACATCGCCAGGTTTCATTCATATCTGTACTTCGTGCTTTACTTTGTCTTACTAACAACGAGAAAACGGAAAGGAAAACAAGTACACTGCGGTGGAAATTTGGTGAAAGGGGGGGGATTTTATGTATACCAATGAATATCTATACCACGGGAATTGAGACCCAGCAATGCAGAGACAGAAGTATCCATTATCCAATAACATTTTACAGTGCCTGGGTTGTTTGTGTCATTGTGTGGTATACAAAGTAACTGTTGACAGATTTCCTGGGAAATAGGAAATTATAAGGACGGAAATGCTTTGATGTTCATAACTTCATATCGGTCACGCAAAGTCGAGCACTGGCACGTATGTGGCAGTAACAGAAAGTTATAGTAAAAGAAAATATTTGAAATACGTTGTTTAGAGTCGTCGACATGACCATCCATCATGATATGACAGTTGCATACAATATGTGCCACATCCTCTAGCTTTAGAGACATTGTGACTAATGACACTCGTAGCAATATACCAGACAAGAGCTATTATAGTGGTCATATTAATGGTTTTAATATTCGAGGTTTGATAGGTAGAGCCTTGTAGCACCATACACCAGACAAGAGTAGATTCATGTATCGGATCATGGTAGTAGGTATGAAAATTGAGATAGGTAGCACAGTACATAAAGCACGAGGCTCATACCAGACAAGATTAGTATATTCATGTATATAAGATCATATTAAAACCTATAAATTCAAGATGCGATAGCTAGCATAAAACGCTGAAACACGAGACTCATAAGCGCTAGACCAGATAAGAGTATATTCATGTATAGAATCATATTAAAGGTTATAAATTCAGGTCGAGATAATTAGCATAGAAAACGCAGAAAACGCTAAACAGTACATTCATGCATGTATAGGATCATATTAAAGCTAGAAATTTGAGTTGCGATAAGTAGCATAGTACAGTACGTCAAACACGAGACTCATAGCACTATACCAGACAAGAGTATATATATAGTCAGGTATAGGATCCTATTGAAAGCTAGTCACGTTAGAGTTGAGATAAATAGCGTAATACACTATAAAACATACTAAATACGAGACTCGTATAGCACTATACCAAGCAAGAGTATATAGGATCATGTATTCAGGTATAGGATCATATTAAAAGCTAATATGAGTTTAGATAAGTAGCATAATGCACTAAACATACTAAACATGAGATTCATAGCACTATATATACCAGACAAGAGTATAATTGTATTCAGGTATATAGGATCATATTAAAAGCTAGAAATTCGAGTTGAGAGAAGTAGAATACGCTAAACCAAACAAGCGTATATTACTATATTCATGCAGAGGATCACATTAAAACATCTAGTCTAGTCTAGATAAATAGCATACTGTAACACGTTAAAAGTACATCTATAGTTATAACAATAAGAAACGAACTCACTCGGTTTTGGGGTCCCAGAAATAAGATTAGGAGCGACAGCGATTTCCCAGGTTCAGAACAGAGGGAGCTTGTACGTCTGAGGGAAAAACAATCTCGTGCCGAGATGAAGAACTACGCTGGCCGTTCTTGAGTAGGTAAAACATATTGTTCCTGACTAGGCAATTTGTCCCGGGCCTGGTGGTTACATCGCAATGCAAGCCGTCCTCTTCAAATTGGGTGATTTCCATATGGAAGTCTGAATATGAAAGGTACGCCAGCCGTTCTTGTGCAGGGAATAAACCTGGTGGTTGTACCGCAGCGAAACCGATCCTCTTCAACTTGTGTAACATTGCGCAAATTCCACATGGTCTTCCTGAGGTTCGAACCAAGATTTGTTATTCTTTCCATCCAGAAGCCGTACAGCCTTTGCTCTCAACGTAATCTTTACATGTTTTTTTGGGTTTTTTTTGTGTTACAAGGTTTGATACCTTGAACAAACTTTGAAAAATTTCACTAGCACTGTTTACACACTGACTGAAATCTTGCGAATGAGTAGGAGACGCATAAACTGTACCCAAACGTTTTAATACAAAGAGGACCATTGTATGCATGATGGTGACAGCTATCTTTAGGAGAGCTTTTGATTGGTTAGGCCCAAGTTTGCATCAGTTGTTCACATGCTAAGTTGCCAAAGTTCAATTTCTTATCATATTTTATATTTATTAACAGACACGAGAATAAACGCCTTGTTCTATCAAGGTATTTGAGCTTTCCCTGAGCTACATTTGGTGCATGCATTAATTGTGTTGACAGACTGGCAAGGCCTTAGCGCAAATGGAATCTTCTTGAACATATTACTTCATTAACCTCAATTTATTGCTTTGCATAAATTGCATATTAAAAATTCATATCAAATAAGTCATTTTTTTAAGATGATGAAAATACACTAGAATGGAATTAAATAACACCAGACTGTGCTAGACTTGTTTAATTCAGAAGGGTCAGATTTTCAAATATTTATTGATGATTGAGAAACGCTAGAGCGTAATTGAACATCGAGTATGATAACCGCTGAAAATTTGAGCGCAGGCAGCGAAGGGTGAGGCGAGAAAATAAATAAAGCCTCTGCCAGATTTCACACCCAACATGGCGTCAAAATGGGGGGGGGGTATTATATTACACATTGACTTAATAGTAAATACAAAACAATATAGGCACTCCGAAAACGGTTAACGTTTTTATGCCACGTTTTGACTGTCTCGCAGTCATCATCTTGTACCCAATAATGTGTCTTAACTTTGTGCTGTATGCGGCTTGCGTTCTCAAACAGAATATTTGATAGCGTTTCAGAATGGCAATATATGTTGCCCTCATTGCAGCAGTAACAATCTCGATTGTTTTTTCTCGAGAAGGACTACAACAGCATTATAGAACTGTGCACAAGCAAGTTAAATTTAATGATAAAATTGTGAAAGAAGGAACTTCATTGTCGCGCACACGTATACCGCATGAGAAACACTGTCTGAAAAGCGAAGCCAAACTGGCCTCCATATTTACATTTTCCAGCGAAATCACGACCAGCAGAAAATAAATATAAAACAAAAACCTCTTCTTATGCAAATAAGAAACCACTTGAATTATCATAAGTGAATAAAACTTTCCGATTGCCAAGATATTTTGCGATGTCTCACTTTTCGAGCATGTGTGCGAGAAGTCGAATGCAATCTGGCAGAGGCTTCCTTGATTTTTCCCTCGCTCTTTCGCCGCCCGTACTACGATGTTCAATTATACAGTATTATAGCATAGTTAATGTACTGACAGGCTTTGGAAACTTCTGTCACGTGTCTCAATATGTTGAAGTTTTCGTCACGTGACAAAAGTAGTGCACAAATGTGTGATTTTGTAGTATAAATCCCGATTGACGTTTTGAAACTCTTCAATGATTTCTGATGAAGCAAAGCGAAAGGACAATACGTTTGTTGACCAGACATTTGCCAATAAATATCCGTATCGAGAACGTCTAAGTGTTTCGATCTTCCATTCACCGAAAAAAACTCGCTATAATATGAGAGATTCCAGGCGTGTTTTCGAATATTTGGCTTGTTATCCTTGACTCAAAGTTGTGACAAGATAGCTCACGCCCCATCGCGATATAGTATGGCCAGCGTAACCAGATAGGTCTTTGCGATTAAAAAGTTGGTTAAAACATGCCTTTTACACACCTTATGAAGGAACAAATACTCTGGTTTTCATCAGTTCAGCATCGTGTTCAAAAATTGAAGATTTTCGAAATGTTAATAGGGATTTCTACTACGAAATCACACATTTGTGCCCTACTTTTGTCACGTGACGAAAGCTTTAACATAGTTGAGAAAAAGGTCACGTGTCCCTTTGAAGTTTGCTGGGCTTCCAAACCCTGTCAGAATATATTAAACTACAAGATGTTTTTTTTCTGCATCTCACTCGATTGAAATTAAGGTAGAAGTTTAGGTGTGGATATTTCGAGTGAAATAATGTATACAATATTTTAGACATGAACGGGAACGGTTGCGAAAAATGCAACTCTAAGTCCTCGATCGGACAGGAATCGAACCTGCGGCCCTGCGATTTAGAGTTGCATTTTTCGCAACCGTTCCCGTTCAGGTCTAAAATATTGTATATATTATTTCACTCGAAATATCCACCACCTAAACCTTCTACCTTAATTTCAATTGAGTGAGATGCAGAAAAAAAAATCTTGTAGTTTACCTTATCACAACCCGCAGTACCCGAATCTATTTATACACATGAACTTGCGGTTAAAGCTTGGCAACTGGACTCTGCAGCTCAGTGGTCAGAGCGCTGCACAGAAATCGCAGGGCCGCAGTTTCGATTCCTGTCGGAGGACTTAGACTTCCATTTTTCGCAACCGTTCCCGTTCAGGTCTAAAATATTGTATATATTATATCATTCGAAATATCCACCACCTAAACCTTCTACCAGTATATATTAACTCTGATTATAGCCAGCTGTTAAATTTTTCATTTGATTTATGTGTTACCGTATGGCCGAGAGGTTAAGCGCTTTGTATGTTTCAATTTGCTTGAACGTTGTTATTTGTGCCCTGCTGCATTTTAGTTTTTATTTCTTATCATGGAATTTGACCAACTGAAAACAGAAAATATTTTGCCCTCAATTTCTTTGTTTAGGTCCGATATACCATCTGATGAAAATGACAAGCAAGCTCTTTCCAAACACACGACGCTACCACTAAAGACGCTACCGCCTTCAAAATTTCCACTAAGATATGAGAACATCAACAACAACAATGTTAATAAATCGTCCAGTGCTTACGACTATACAGTTAAAGATCATTTGTCTTTGGCAAAGTTGTTTGTGCAACCTTTTATGGCAATGTTTACTGATTTTGACCAAACCATGGATATGTCTGCTGTTTTGGCTGTTATGTGTGAAGCAGTCCCTTTTGTATCTTCTGGTGCTGAAGCTGATGCAAAGAAAATCAGATCAGACATCAGAAACAAGTGGGTCCTTCGTAACTTTTCTGAGTGGACCCCACCAATGTTCAATTCCGCATTTCAATATATGGAGTCTTTGGTGAAAAAGCCTTGCCGTGTGATGATATAGTTAGCTGGAAGAGCAAAGGTATGCTATTATTTACTGTAATTTACGTATTGTGTATGTAATATGTCGTTGTGTTGGAAATAGCACTGGCATACAACAACATGTAGTTAATATCCCCCCCTGGCCAAATTTCCCAAAGAAATATGCCCCCCCAGTCGGAAATTTTCCTCCTCCATTCGGAGATTTGCCCCCCCCCCCCAGGCAATATATAGTTTATTTGGACATGTAGAGCCAGCACAGAATTAAGTCTAAGTGAAAAGAGTCTAAGTGGAAACGATTTCGATAGTTTTAAAAGAACTTGTTGGACCTTGCTAGAATCAGAGTAAAACATTTTAATTTCAAGCTAAAAATATCGCTCGTTTTTTACTCTATATACACAGGGCTTTCAGAATGGTTTGAAGTAGACGGCTCCCCAGAGGTGGAAAATGTTTTTTTCTTTCTGGGAACCTGGGTTTCAGACTCAAAATTAATAATTAATGAGGTTCAATGATCATGATCAATTCATGATTTTTACATTAGACTGATTGGAGTGTTGTTTATTGAAATTCAGTGGTGTTCAATTTGATATAGTAAATACAAAATGCATTACAATTAATAAATTACAAGATGATTTTTCTGCATCTCACTCGATTGAAATTGATGTAGAAGGTTTAGGTGGATGGATATTTCGAGTGAAATATTATAATTGTACAATATTTTAGACCTGAACGGGAACGGCTGCGAAAAAATGCAACTCTAAGTCCTCCGACAGGAATTGAATCTGCGGCCCTGCGATTCCCGTGCAGCGCTCTGACCACTGAGCTACAGAGTCCGGTTACCAAGCGTTAACCACAAGTTCCTGTATATATAGCTCAGTGGTCAGAGCGCGACGTTTGTATGATCCCGGCTAGGCGGGACCGGATAGTTGCCAAGATCTCGCTTGTAATATAAACTCTATTGTGTGTTTATATGATCCCGCTTCTACCCCGCCTAGACGGGATTCCGGCGTTTGTTGCCGGGATCCCGCCTAGCCGGGACGAAAAATTCCCATATAAACAATCTATCCCGGCCAGGTGGGATGAACTTTTCTTCTGAGCACGCGTAAACCCTTTTCTGCAAGAAAATATGACGTCAAGCACTTAACTGGCTTCATCCCGGCAACGTATTTTTTCCATATAAACATGCCATCCCGCCTGGCGAGTTTCCCGGCAAGACGGGATGAAAACGTCCCGTCCCGCGTAGACGGGATCATATAAACAGGCCCAAAGATAAGGTGATCAAAAAGCGGGTTTACTGTACACAGCAGGTATAGTACGTATTAAAACGAAAGTGTAATCAATATTTTCTGACTCAGAAATAAATAAAAGCGCCCATCATACCCTTATGAACGAATATCAAGCACTTGTGCATGGTTCAATTCTTGCTATCATAACAATTAATGTTCAAAGTCGAACATAAGTCAGTTCTCACATTCTTCCAATAAACTAATCTTAACGATCGGCCTTATTAAAACACCGTCATTCTACAGTTCTTATTCTATTGTCTCTTCCTGGGAAAACCTTCGTTACAACGGCAATAGACCACGAACCTCTAGGTATTCTCTTATCGTGTAGTAACGCCATATCGCCAACACAAACATCACGTTTAGGTCGTATCCATTTTTGGCGAAGGTGAAGAGTAGTTAAATATTCCTTTATCCATCTTCTCCAGAAGTGACAAGTGAGAATTTGGGTTTGTTTCCTTCTTTTCCTTGTTAGATTTGTATTTCCGTTCAGGTCGCCATTGGGAAATGTAATAGGAAATGAGCGTGTGTAATTGCTACTGGGTCCGTTGCATCATCATTTGATTTTGTTAAGGGACGAGAGTTGAGAATCGACTCAACTTCACAAAAAACCGTACGTAATATATGCTCAGTCACATCTTTTATAACTGCTTTGAGCGCTCCTTTTATTTACCGTATGAGTCTTTCCCATACGCCGGAGAAAGATGGTGCCCTTGGTGGATGAAAAACCCATGTGAGCTCATGTTGTGATAACCTTTTACGAGACTTCCTTTACTCCAGGTTTGCAGTGTAGTTCGCAATGCCTTATCCGCGCCTCGAAAGTTTGTTCCACAATCTGTACGAATTTGCTTATGTTTTCCGCGTTTGGCTAAGAATTGTCGCAGCACGTTGATGAAATCATCCACATCCAATGACGGCACAACTTGCAAATGCACTGTCCGAGTCGTTAAACAAGTAAATATACAACCCCAACTTGTTTAACCAAAAGTGGACCAAAAAGGTCAATTTCACAGAATGCAAAAGGTGGTTCACTGGTTCATATGGGGTTACTCGATATAGTGGAAGTGGACCCATCTGTTGTTGAAGTGGTGGTGCGTTGGATTTTCTACATACGAAACATTTATTAACAACTCTACGCACAAGAGCCTTACAAATCCAAACCATTTGACGAAGCAAATGACGTGTCTTGCCAATAATTCTGCTACCAAATGATACTTCGGTAATATTGGTGGAAATTGGTGCGAATTCAAGGCGACTTCCCGCTCGTATAAGTCCGTTTTCTCCTATGAATGGGTTGAATTCAGCTATTAAATTAACCTTTTATGCACCTGTCAATGTTAAGTCCAAGGGGAGGGACAAACCAAGGGAGTTTGACAACATGCGTAGTATTGCATATCAATCAGTTGATGCAATGCAAGTGAGTAGTGACTCGTCACTGAGGTCTCTTTCCAACTTGATAGAGATTTTTGAGCTGTGGATGGGGAATTTGATGCTCAAGCAATCAAAAATGTCAAATCCCCATGGGTTTTTTGCAAGAATTCAAAATGAATTTATCCCCCCTTTATGACAAATATATCTTTATAAATTATTGTGACCTACTGATTTGTTCTGTTAGTCAAGCCTGGATTCCATTGACCCATTAGCTGGCAATGAACCCTACTTTAGTGGCTCCACCCTTGACACCCATGAAACATAGCCACGCGCCCACGGTCATTGATGAACTTTATATTTCCCGTGCGTAAAAATAGCCGAGCGGAATTAGTACCCTCGCTCGAGGCTTACGCCCGGAACGGCGCTGCGCGTCGTTGGTTCGGGGATTAGTTAAGATGATTTGAAAGTTGCACCAATTTGCAGGTTTGTTAATTAATATTTGTTTTCTTCAAATCATTTTTTAATATATTTAAAATATAGTTAGTTACACATTATTTTTCTTCAACTGAACATTCCATTTTTAGTTGATATAATTTTTAAATATTTTTAATTGGCAAAATTTCACTCGGATCTTGTTTACAGGAACTAAGAAGAAAGTTTATACAAATAATTGCTTCAGTAGACATATATATGTTCATTATTTGGCCAAATACCATGTTGAATTGAGACTGCTATGATCTTGGCTAAAAGCTGTCATGTTAATCCCCAACGTAGGCAGTATAACTCAGACAAGTGAAGCTCAAGTCAAGGAGATGTCAAAAGGCGTCGAACAGGCTCTTGGCTTGTCTCAAAATTTAAGAATATCGCTGGCGTTTTTGTTTATACGTGACTGGCGCTCAAAGCTGATGTCTAACAGTGAAGATTTATCACAACGTCTGTAATAATTATAGTAATTTTAACGACATTGACATTTTGACCTTGGAAGCCTTCATCCTGTGTTAACGTTTGTGGACATTGGAAAGGTAAGTTTATAGGTACCGTTTCTTTGAATTTATTAATCAGTTATCAAACTTTCTCTTTACCCTTGTAAAATTGTAACGTAACGTTATTTTCTTTTACCTGACAAATTCAAAACCCCAATACTAAAATAGTTATATAGGTATCTGTTAAAATAGATGTCTATTTTGTTCACAATTAATTAAAGAATATAATAAAACTGTCGCACGATAAAACCTTATATATTTAAATAAAATGTAGGTTCCTGTAATATTCTAGATTAAGCATTTGTGGTTAAGATCTGAATCATACCTGAGACGGATTTTCAAGTAGCTACAACTGACAGGTCATGCTAAAATTGCCAAAGATGAACGCCTGGGCAAAAGCACTTTTCTAGTCGTTTATTAATCTATTTGCATTGAACATATGGAACAACCACGTCAATAAACGTACAGCCTTCAGTTCTGTGCATAGGTGAATACAATTTATAGGAGCAAAAAATTCTAAAATGGAATTGAAATATATCACAAACTCTTCTCTAATAGTTTTGTTTTAATCCATGTCGCGGATTTCTCAGCGTTTCTTTCTCGTCTAATATTTTTTTAAACTGTACACTAGCTGGTACCGGTTTTTGAATAAAATTTGTCGCATTATTTTAATCATTTACATATAGTCGCTGAAACATGTTATAAAGTGTATTTCTCATGCGGCGCCGGTTAAAGAATGTAAACTTCAATAGCTCACGAGCAGTTAGAAGCAGGTGGATGTGCATCTTATATTCAATATTCATGACGCCAACACAATCATATAGCTTTTGCTCTGTCATTCAATACACAATTCTCAAAGATCCGCAAACAAGTATTATATAAGATATGACACGCGGCATGCCACAAGAATGATAAAAAATGCAAATTTTAAATAATTTATTTCTTAAAAAATTGCAAATTTTAGGAAATTTCACCTATTACTATGGGAAGCGCTGGTTACATAGTGGATAATGTGACTGCCTCCCTTCCCCCTTCATTCACTGAAACTGGCACTTCTATAAAATGCGTATTCAAAGAGATAGCCTCATAATATTTGTTGTAGATAGGATGTCTTTCAAACACGGGGCATATATGTTATTATGCGAACAAGTTATCAATATTTGCGTATTTATAAAGAAATGCATAGAAAGAGCAGTGAATTCACATATATTCTTCACTATTTTGAGGTTCAGAAGCGCAGTTTAAAAACATGAAGTTCACAGAATATCGTGCAACTATCACGGCTGTGGTCCTGTTTGGCTTGATGAAAGAAACTGAAACAAGCAATTGTCCTAGCTGTAAGTAAAATTTTAAACTTTATTCCTTAAAATAATGTCAAACGTTAAAAACTGGCAACAGTAGTTAAAACATTGGAAGATTCGGTATAATAACCAGTCATTTGAATAATAATAATTCGGTTAAACATGAAATAAATTGAACCTTTTCTTGAATAGTAATAGATATAAACGTTTCATTCTCTTATCCCTTTCGCTTGTTTACACTGGAGTTTTCATTGATTATCGTTGTTTTCATTTCGTATAGAATGGGAAAGTTTCTAGGTTTGCTTCTCCTGTTGCATTGGTAAACCTCCAATTTTCCCCGCTCGTATAATTTATGGAAATTTACAAACACGCACTGTTACGTATTTGTTCAAAATACATAACACTTATCAATATTATGGTCTATATATACATAATATGAACTAGGATCAAATAACGAAATTTTGGATGTAAATTATCCGGTTTCTGACCCCTTCAAACGTGCATTAAATCGAGTTTAAACCCAGATCTAAAGTATATTGATTATGGAATATGTATGTCTTTACTCATGCAATTAAATTGTGTCAATATATAAAATAGAGTGTTCTATTGATTTTTCCTATGCTAGTAAATGCGATACTCTCACATTCATATGCGATTATTTATGTGATATTCCACTGTTACTGGTCCTCCTTAACATTCGAAATATATTCCATATTTCCGCACACCCATTTATTATTTTCTATTTATTTGCACATGCGTACCGATCTAATCCTAGATGATCTCTTTCAAAGTTGACGGGAATTCTCGTGCCCCCATTCTCGCTATCTATTTTAGTTAAGGTATTTGGGCTATTTTAATATATGAAAAATAATTCCTGCTTTCAATACAGCTGTGTCGTGGCTTAAGGATACTGCAAAGCGTTATCTCGCACGCTTAGCTGGAGAATGGATGCTGTTGAATTGCACTGTTAATACATCTAATAATGTGACTCTATGGTTTGCAAGAAGAAAGAGCGAACGTCACAATCAACTCGCTGTTGGCAACAGAAACATAATGTTGGTTTCCAAGAATGTCTTCAATCTAACAAGTTTAACAGAGAAAGATAACGGAGTGTACACATGTAAAGTAACTGTTTGTGACAGGCTCAAAAAAGAAACTTTCCTTTCAATTTCAAAAGGTGATGCTTGTCTTTCAATTATTCTTTGTGTGCTTGTATTCACGGTCTGATCAAATCTAACTGGGAATCTTGCGAAATTTACTAAAAATGTAAATGAATGGATATTTAAGAAGAGATGTACCGTAATTGTAAAAAATCCAAATTATATTCAACACTCTAATTTTATTTCTAATCAAACAACAAACTATCTCTGCTCTCATTTCTTATGATTATATGTTAATTTTGAATTTGAGCCCCCAAGACGCTTCAAAACATATTTTTTAATATTCACAATGTTTCACTACATACTTAAGGATCAAGTTATCCAAAAATCACAAGATTCTACAGTAATATGCAAGCTGTTTAGAGCATGCATTTTAGTGTCACGTTTATTGCTAGAAAATACTATTTCTTTATTATTTCGGTTTTTGATATAGTTATCAGGGTGGTAGAAGGGTAACGCCCATCCCAGAGAAATTTGAACCAATTGTAGAAAACGAGGCAAGATGCGCCATAATACTAATAAGACGCGTAAAATTTTCCTACATTTCCTAAAGATTTGGATTTCTTCTGATAGAAAATAGAACTGTACTTTAAATATTTGAAACTGAAAAGGATTTTTCCTTTCAGGAAAAGCGTATGCAAGAGCAATCATTAAGAAGAAGCCAAACAAACCGTCGTATGATATTGGAGACAATGTTAAATTAAAATGCGAAGCAGGAAAAAGTACCAACTCGTATAGATTCACATGGTATAAAGTCAGTTCAAATGGAAATCAGAAAGAACTTCAATCATCTTTCAAATATGAAGGCAGCATTGGAACACAAGTTCTCTCGTTCAATGTATTGTGCAATCATGATGTGGGGACCTACAAGTGTGAAGCATATCGTTATCCAGTTGATTATAGAACCTCCCAGTTTGTAAATATATCTTTTAAAGGTAATATTTTAATATATGTTATAAAGAGAATAAATAAGTAGGTAACCCCCCCCATCCAGAGACCAAAGGGATGCCGACAATGACGTCATACCGCCAATGACGTAATGACCGGAAATACCCGCCCACATTCGGAATTAATGATGTACGTTCATGAATTAATTACCCGCCCACATTCGGAATTAATGATGTACGTTCATGAATTAATTACCCGCCCACATTCGGAATTAATGATGTACGTTCATGAATTAATTACCTGCCCACATGAATTATTAAGTATGCACGTTCAACTACGTGTATCCGGTTTTATTCAAGATGACGTAATGACATGCCTTATTCAGCGATCATTACTAACTAAGTTTGAAATGAGTTTCTCACAAAATTTCGAGCAGTCGAACTGGGCTAACAGTGTTCACGCAGACGAAGTTTCGTCCGTTGATTATAAAAAACTTTTCAGTTTGTTAGAGGCTATATATGCAGAGGCTGTTTTTGACGAAGTTTGTAAGCTAAGTAAGGAAAGATGCTGTGGTTGTGAGTACGATCACCCTAGTCAACGCCAGCATGACTGTCTTATGTTATCTGAACAGGAGAGATGGCAATCGTATGGTTTGGAGGCCATAGATCGAGTAATAAATAAACGTATGGTCTGGAGAGAATTTGTCGAAGCTATTAGAGTGATGAAACTACAGTACCATAAAGATGTTCGTGGGCATTTTGAAAGTCTAGAGAAAAGTTCTGATTCAACGTTTGTTTATTCATTGATGGACCTTCGTGAAAACACTGAGGATCGTGAGTTTGAGTCTATTTTAAGCTACCTTTCGTATTGGAGAGAGGACAGACTTTGAAATAAATTATCTTGGAACAAGTTTGGGCAAGATCATTGACGTCACCGGAAGGGTTCATACTTTAACAACATATAAAGGTGAGATCGTGCGCCAAATTTTTATTACTTCAGTTTATACCAGCGAGACTGTACGATGGAGTGTTTACATGGAAAACCAGCCGCTTATTCAACGACTGCCAAGGGAACCTTTTGGTTTTGTGGACAAAGTCCTAGTTGCAATTATTTTTGTTCTGGAGATGACAGTTACCAATTTGAGAAAGCTATAGCTGCTTGGAGATCTACTGGCGAGCTACAGCCCAAGTGCCACGGTCATGATAAACCATCGAGAATGCGTATTGTTAAAGACCAAATGAAAGAGAGTTATGGCAGATCCTTTTTCGTTTGTTCGGAGCGAGTTGGGCCTTGTTCGTTTTGGATGTGGGGAATGCTGTATGTCTTCTAGCAGACGCTTGAAAAGATATTTTCTCTTTTCTACTGCGGAATATAAAGCTTCGTCCCGGTCAAGGAAATCTACGTCTATCAAATTATCTCTTGTCTGCATAATCTTCTGGTGAGTTGGATCTTTTTTCATGTGTGACATCCACAGCAGCCGGTCTGCATAAACATCTTCTAGTTCTTTGGTCAGTTTTGGGAGAATTGCTGAAAACGATCGCCTTTTAGCTTCAACCTCACTAAAACCTTCATTTTCAATACACTTAACGTTTTCTTGAAATTCATCAAAAAGGTGCAGTTTTGCTTCATGTATCAACGTTTGCCAGGGGTCATAGTCCTCTCCATCTTCGCTGGTTTGATGATCCCCGTCTTCGCTCTCCTCTTTGTTGTCATTTTCCTCGCTGTTCTCATTTTCTTCGCTGCTGCTCTCTTTTTCTTCGCTGTTATATTCTTCCTCGTTATCATCATCACTATCGAAAATATCGCCGTTTTGATATTCAGATGCCCCTTCATCGAAATGATCCATTCTAGCTCTTTTTGCTCTGGGCATAATGTCGTGGTCTTCTTCATCTGCGCAAGATGACTTGACGTTATTCAGATAAACACGTCTTTCTTCACTTGATAACCGGTGAATGTCTGCCAAATGATTGGATAGTTTGCAAAGGTTCTTCTTTCCGCACAGAGGACAGTCTTTACGCGTTCGTGGCATGGAGCGAAATGACTTCTCTTTTCAGGGTACACAGTTTTTAATGATTATGTCGAACAAACACGTCCTTGAAAAAGCCTGTAGAAGTGCCTTACGTCCCGTAAGACTGTGCCATGGCGATACCTATACATTTTGTCAGACGGGACCCCGGGACGTCGCTACGGGACGCTTTTTAACGCGTCCCGACGTCCCGTAAGACTGTTCCATGGCAAGACCTACACATTTTGTCAAACGGGACCCCGGGACGTCGATACGGGACGCATTTTAACGCGTCCCGACGTCCCGTAAGACTGTTCCATGGCAAGACCTACACATTTTGTCAAACGGGACCCCGGGACGTCGATACGGGACGCATTTTAACGCGTCCCGACGTCCCGTAAGACTGTTCCATGGCAAGACCTACACATTTTGTCAAACGGGACCCCGGGACGTCGATACGGGACGCACCTGAACGCGTCCCGACGTCCCGTAAGACTGTTCCATGGCAAGACCTACACATTTTGTCAAGCGGAACCCCGGGACGTCGCTCAGATGCAGTCAACCAAAACGGTGTACCGGTAGCGATATTTTACTCTAAAAATCATTACGGTTTCGATGAGAACCTCCACTTGAAAAATTTCCCTGCGTTCCTGAAATTATGTCCGCAAAAAGATGGCTAGCAAATCGTTCAAACGGGACGCAAGGGACGTCGGGACCCGCTAAATATGTCCCGCAACAAAATCCCGTAAAGGAGTACTTCTACAGGACTTGCTAAATATGTCCCGCAAAAAGATCCCGTAAATGAGCACTTCTACGGGACTTGCTAAATATGTGAGAACCCCGAGAGAACCCCGAGGGAACTCCTAGGGAACCTCGAAAAAAACAACACAGAAATATACGAAACGTCAAGTGATCTAAGCTGGAAAATAGTGTAAAACCCGGACAATATGTGTAAAAGCTGTATATTTGTGCGAAGGGCCTTAATGCGAAGACGCATGAGCAAAATGCGAAGAATGCGAAGCAAAATGAGAAGGCGCATAGGGCAACAAAGGCCTTAATGCGAAGACACATGAGAAAAATGCGAACTTAATGCGAAGACGCAGGAGAAAAATACGAAGGCGATGGAATTCAAGAAGGATCTGTGTGCTATGCAAAAGGATTGGTACAGCTAGAAAAACTTGTACAATGCGGCGATATCACCCTTAAAGGATTCGTGAACTGAGTAGTGTCAATGACTAACAAAATATGTGTGCATAGATCCGACCTAAATTTATGCGCGCACGGCTCATCGAACACAGCATGCCAAAGTAAACATCAGTAAGCATCTGTAGACCTCTATAGTAAACATCGCTATAGCATGTCAAAAATCAGCAATAAGTACCTCACAAACATGTCCACATTTTTATCGCAAAAGGAGAGAGAGACGATTGTGTAATGTCATAATAAAAACGTCTTATCAGTGCTAACTAGGTGTATATTTTGAGGATGAGTTTCTGACTAACAAAATATGTGTGCATAGATCAAAATGTTTTACTTAGACTCATGCTGCTAAGTCGGAAATCATTATTTTATATTCCAATTAGCTGTCAAAAATTATTCAAATCCTTTGTATCTCACAACTAAGCTAGTAAGCTAGTAATAAAACTTAGGCACTAGAAAATGACTATTGGTTTGATAAATGAGTGATTATCGAAGAATTTCATGCGAAAAGTATTGATATTCAGCGAAATGTGTTCATTGTACACTATACATTTCTGATTTGTCATTTGATCTGTCCATGTGTTGGTGTATTGACGCGAGGCGAAATGTCAGTGATCAGTGCATACTATAAATATGTAAACACGAAACTCGTTTAGTTCTTTTAGTATATTTGGTGGCTCTTAAAAGAGCCGTTTTTTGTGTCTTGTACGCTTCCCTGACGTCAATGATCTCGCCCAAAGTCGTTCCAAGATAATTTATTTCAAAGTCTGTCCTCTCTCCAATACGAAAGATAGCTCAAAATAGACTCAAACTCACGATCCTCAGTGTTTTCACGAAGGTCCATCAATGAATAAACAAACGTTGAATCAGAACTTTTCTCTAGACTTTCAAAATGCCCACGAACATCTTTATGGTACTGTAGTTTCATCACTCTAATAGCTTCGACAAATTCTCTCCAGACCATACGTTTATTTATTACTCGATCTATGGCCTCCAAGCCATACGATTGCCATCTCTCCTGTTCAGATAACATAAGACAGTCATGCTGGCGTTGACTTGGGTGATCGTACTCACAACCACAGCATCTTTCCTTACTTAGCTTACAAACTTCGTCAAAAACAGCCTCTGCATATATAGCCTCTAACAAACTGAAAAGTTTTTTATAATCAACGGACGAAACTTCGTCTGCGTGAACACTGTTAGCCCAGTTCGACTGCTCGAAATTTTGTGAGAAACTCATTTCAAACTTAGCTAGTTTTTTATAGGCATGTCATTACGTCATCTTGAATAAAACCGGATACACGTAGTTGAACGTGCATACTTAGTAATTCATGTGGGCAGGTAATTAATTCATGAACGTACATCATTAATTCCAAATGTGGGCGGGTAATTAATTCATGAACGTACATCATTAATTCCAAATGTGGGCGGGTGTTTCCGGTCATTACGTCATTGGCGGCATGACGTCATTGTCGGCATCCCTTTGTACGGTGAATGGGGGGGTTAACCTACTTAAATATATACCCAAATATTATCTGACGAGACACTGACATGTAGATCTGCGATTGCAGTCGTTCTGTGCGTATATAAGAACGGGAGTACTCATTCTACTATTGGAAATAATATACTACCTTTCCTATTGGTATAATAACCAGTCATTTTAATAATAAGTTTCGTCGAATTACGGTTAACAAGAAACTGAACCTTTCCTTGAATAGTAATGGATTTATACGTTTCATTCTCTTATCCCTTTCCCTTATTTACACCGGAGTTTTCATTGATCGTCGTTGTTGTCATTTCGAAAATAGAATGGGAAAATTTGTAGGTTGGCCACGTCTTATTGGTAAACCTCCAATTTTTTCCCGCTTTTATATAAAACCGCCATAAATTTACTAACACGTACTGTTACGTATTTGTTCAAAATGTATAACAACGTTGGTATATAATTTGTATGCCTTATCCCTATTATAGTCTATACATACATAAAGAAATAACGAAATTTTGATGTGAACTATGCGGTTCCTGAGCCCTTCAAAAAGTACATTAGGCTAAATCGAGTAAAAATTAAGATCTGATAATTAGTATGTTGATTATGAATCTGGAAGTCTTCACTCATGCAAATAAATTATATTCAATTTATACGCAAAGCTATAAATTACGGTTAATGGATTAATAATTATGTTTAAGTGACTCCATTTGCCTCAAGGCTCTTTACCAGCCTGTCAACGCAATTACTAAAAGTACCAAATTTAGCTTGGTCAAGACTCAAGCATACCTTGATCGACCTTAATTGATAGAACAAAGCACCCTCTTTCTCGAATACTTTTAATAATTATAAATGTCAAACAAAATCGAACTTTGGCAACTTAGCACGGGAACAACTGATGCAAATTTGGGTTTAGCCAATCAAAATCCTCCTGAAGGTTTTTGCTTCACGTGCAAGTGCATAGTGGTCCCCTTTTCTCCATACAGATTATGCATGCATTATTCATTCGCAAGACCTCAGTCAGTGCGTCAATATCGCTGGTCAAATTCTAAGTATAAGAAAAAAAACCAAACATCTATACCATGCCTAAACAACCTAGCAAATGTCGATCTACTCGCGCTCGTACACAATAGTCGGCCGGCCAAGATATCAAAAAGTGCCTCTAAAAACGTTTGATGGCAACTTCGTGTTAGATGCTCGCAACAAACATATTCATACTCAGATACATGTAGAGAAAAAGGTTTGAGTTGTTGCCAAGCCGAAAAATGCATTTTTTAAGTGAAAAATCGAGAGTTTTTAGGCCGCCTTCCCGCGACGTCGCGGCAACTAGACTTCAAACGATTGCCGAAAATTACGTTTGCTATGCTACAAGTTTCTTTACTCTGATTGGTCATCAATAACGCTCGCCTAATTAGTCGACCAATGAGCGAACGTAAACGCGTGTGCATTTCCGGTTTTTGTATTCACGATGTAAACAAACTGAGAAGATCGAGGAAGAAACTTGCAAAATCTTACGATTTCAGCGATATTTAGGTAAGATTTTTCGTGTTAAAGCCATATATATTCCGTAAACATATTGTACTTTGTTCAGTGACACTGATTTGACCCTTGTGTGTCAAATTTATTTTATTCTTGTGCCAAAATTCTTCGTACTTCTTCTGACCTTAATATTTAGTTAGATTCTACTTGTCTAGTACTTGCCTTTATAGGATATTTGAGTGTTCGTAGTTGTCTAGATTAATAAATACAATCTAATTCACGGATTACAGCTGATAGAAAATATACACAACTGATATATTTTGCCGTAAACTTCGTGCGATTATATATTAAGAAACGCACATAATTCAAGGCTATGTATTTCATTTGCCATATAAAATCCATAAAGCAACTTGGTGTAAACTAGACTTGGCCAGTGTTACTCTATAATTTTGAGGAAAACAACTATTACAGGCTAATTTGAACTAAAAGCTTTATAAAAGTCTATACAAGACTGTCAAAAAAGAATACCATATAAATTGACAGGAGCAAGTCATTGGCATTACCATGCAAGCATGCACAGTGTCAGTGATTATTATTCTAGTAAGTTGTGCTACAGTAGATTGGAAAATATGATATTTTGTTGACCTAACTCTTAAACATGACAGAGACGGAATCTTTATATTACAAAATTTAGACAGAATAAAGTCACAAACGAATTCAACCCTACTAAACTCACAAATAAATTGTATTGACTTCATGTGAATGTTTTGCAAAAGAAACGCCGATTATATTGCTGCAAATGTCTACCAAATCTTAGTTTATGTTTGACCATACTAACATCGATAAATATATTATAATTTAGCATTTATTTTTGTAAATTTTCAGCACTCAATATTATAATTTGATTCTGGCTGTATTAAACATTGAAAATTACTTGACAAAATAGTCAAAGTATTGGCACAAAAATAAAATAAATTTGACACACTATGGCCAAGTCAGTGTCGCTGAATGAAGTACAATATGTTTATGAAGTGTATATGGCTTTAACACGAAAAAAGTTACCTAAATATCGCTGAAATCGTAAAATTTTCCAAGTTATCCCTCGATCTTCGCAGTTTGTTTATGCCGTGAATACAAAAACCGGAAGTGCACATACTTTTACGTTCGCTCATTGGTCGACTAATTAAGCGAACGTTATTGATGACCAATCAGAGCAAAGAAACTTGTAGCATAGCAACGTAATTTTCGGCAATCGTTTGAAGTTTAGTTGCCGCGACGTTGCGGGAAGGCGGCCTAAAAACTCTCGATTTTTCGCTTAAAAATTCATTTTTCGGCTTGGCAACAACTCAAACCTTTTTCTGTACATCTATCTGAGTATGAATATGTTTGTTGCCAGCTTCTAACACGAAGATGCCATCAACTTGCACCGTTCGATAGCTTGGCCGGCCGACTACAACACCGAAACGAGCAACCCACGGCAGAAGACGTCGGCGAAACGTCGAACTCGAATAACCGCGCCAACGAACAGCCATCTGGTTCTCCCGCAAACTACGTCGGTCTGTCCACTGAAGTTCTCCATCTTCTGTTGGCGCAGAGAAACCTTTATCTTGCTGGTTTGCGTGACACTTTATTGTGGCGCCTCGCCGATCACGATGGAACAGAAATCACGCCAAACCCAACACCTCCTATCCGACTCCAGGTATGTCACAATTCTCTACCGAATCTCTCCGCTCGTTGGCGTCTGACCCCGCACCGTTGCTTCGCGACGTTTTGGTCCGCGGGACCGTATCCCCAACACCGCCACCTCAACAACCACCTGTTGTAAATTTTCCCTCGCAAACCACTCCAACACCCTCTTTGGACCTTGGCAATCCTGCTACACTGATCTCGCCATCGCAAGTTTCCTCGCTGTCCAACCCTTCATCATTTGCGACTCCCAGTTTGCTCAAGAAACTCGAAGAGCAGATCTTAAACGGTGAGTTTTTCGATACCCACACCAAATTTGGCAAGCATCCAAAAATTGATAGTCTCGATAAGTGGCTTACGGCTTTTGTTTTCGCTAAATTTCCTCATAAGGCCTCGCAGTTGTTTGCCTACCAGCGCATAATTCGAGAAGCCTCGCAAAAGTTTAAAGGTTTAGCTTGGTATGCGTACGATGTAGATTTTCGGAAGCTCGCCGCGAAAAGTCCAGCGTTAAATTGGGGTGAACGCTATCTCCAGCTGTGGTTAGATAAGTTTACCGATCTTGCGCGTTCTATTTGTTTTGTTTGTGGCGGCGCTGACCAGATGTCTGATATATGCCCTCTCTCCTCATCAAGGTTCGAAAGCAGTCACCGAGAATTTTCAACCAGCAAGGTTTGTGCCGCAATTTCAACACAGGTGTCCAGTGCGCATCAAGACCATGTCCTTTCGAACACCGTTGCAACAAATATAACTGTGGCGAACGGCACGGCGCCTATGAACACGATGACGCCAGCTATAAACAAATTGACGACACTCCGCGTCGCAGAAAACACCTTCAAGATCAGAAGAAAACCTTCAAGATTTTCCAACAATGGACCGTGTTGTGCACGATGAGTTGAGCAATGTTGACTGTACAGATGATGAAATCGAAAGCTATTTAAAAAATTTGGCAGCTAATAAGTCTCCGGGGCCAGATACAATTTCACCTCGGATTCTAAAGGAATGCGCCTCCCAGTTAGCGCCATCTCTAACCAGATTGTTCAATGGGTCCTTTTTTTCTGGTACACTTCCGCATGATTGGAAATTAGCCAATATAGCCCCAATACACAAGAAAGGTTCAAAACATAAACGAGAAAATTATAGACAAATATCCCTAACGTCCATTATCGTGGAAATAGGGAGAGAATTGTTCCAGCAAGATGTATGAAATTTTGGAGCGCCCAACGAGTATTTAATCAAACAATTCGGTTAAAAATCTACCGTGTCTCAATTGCTGCTGAGCTACAACGACTGGGCTAAAGCAAGAAATGAAACTAATACTGCAGATGTAGTATTTCTTGACTTTGCTAAAGCGTTCGATAGCGTCCCTCATGAACGTCTCCAAAATAAACTGGAACAGTATGGTATTGCAGGGTCGCTATTAACATGGTTTAGAAATTTCCTTGTAGGTCGTCAACAGAGGGTAGTGGTCCGAGGTTCATGTTCATCATGGTCTAGTTATATACCGATGCAGCAGGTTCAATAGGTTTTGGTGGTTATTAGCAGGACAATGGTTTCAAGGTCGCTGGCTCCTGACCAAAATATTAATAAAAAATCGGTATTTCGATAGCATGGCAAGAGCTTTATCCAATTTATCTTGCCTGTTGTCTCTGGGATTCCCAGTGGACAGCTAAACGCATTGTGTTTTTCTGTGACAACGAGTCCGTTGTTCAAATCCTCAACCAGAAGACGTCAAAAAATCCGAAAATAATGGATCTAGTACGACCGATAGTTCTTTGCTCATTGCAAAATAATTTTACGTTTACGGCAGTTACGTTTACGTGTAGCTACTTCCGCCATTTGATCCCGATTACCACCTCTCCCGAAATGACATTATTTTCCACCGAACATTTTGCATGCGGAATATTATGACGTAGTTATTAAACGCTCTAAAACCGACCCTTTTCGCCGTGGATGTCGTTTAACAATTGAATCATCGCTTAATATATTTTGCTCGGGCTACGAAAACCTATCTGCTCCAGTCACCGCCTGTCCAAACAACTCGGCCGCTTTTCGAATTTGAGTCTGGTGTTCCACTTACCCGTATAACACTAACATCACATTTACGTAGTCTACTTCAAGGTCAAGGTCTAGACGAAAAGCTGTATGCCTCGCATAGTTTCAGGATCGGAGCTGCCACGGCCGCTGGTTCCGCAGGACTACCTTCTTGGCTCATTAAAACACTGGGACGTTGGTCTTCAGACTGTTATGAAAGATACATTAGAACTCCAAAGGATGTTTTAGTTTCTGTTTCATATAAAATGACCGCAAGTACAAAGAGTTAAACCAATTCATTACCCTAGTTTTTCTATAAATGAAATATATATTAACACTATAGTTCAAATTTTAGCGTCTCCAAAGTGTGGCTATGTGGATCCTTTTAGTCTAGTTCATATCGTTTAGCGTCATTATCCGATCACGTTTATATACATGTGACTATGCGGTACACCTGAATCTGCGTCAATGGTCCACATAAGCACATATTCTGAACATATCGCTGACAAGCAGTTAAAGAAAGAGCAATAAGGGCTTGTTCTACCTTTGAAATGGGCCTTCCACCTAAAAACAAAACAAAACACAGACACGCTGCCACGCTGAATATACTGTCACGCTGTTAATTTCCATCTACAAAAATGTGTTTTTAGAAAATATCCAGTGGGCATGGGAACTCAGATAATTTCATGCGAGCAAAAAAAAAGTGTAAGGATTCCATATCACTTCCACTTCCATTTCTATTTTTCAAAGTTAGCAAATCTACGCATGGAACATTGCGTCACTGATCAAAACAGAACTTAAAAACAAAACAAATTAAACTCCCCCTACAGCCTTCACGCAGACAGATCCATTTCTCCAGCGATTGTCATTAATGGCAGGGAAGTGCTGTCCTTTGGAACAACACTTCGCCACGTGAAGTGCATTTTACAGGTCATTCAGGTCGAAAATGCGATCTAATGACCTGACCTAGAGACTCGATGGGTAAGTCATGCATAGTTGAGTACTCTGCACCAATAGTTAGTCACCAAGTCCAACTAGGACTCAATTCTCAACGAGCTGGCTGACCTGAACGGGGGCCCGCCGTCTCCTCTAGGATAACCTAGAGTTTTTGCATGCTCAGTAGTAATATACAGGCCGTTCGAGCCTTATTTTTAGGGGGGAGCAAGGGGGGAGCACATCATTAAAAATTCAAACATCATTAGCATATGGCACATTAACACACAGGGGGGAGCAGCGTCATTAACAGGGGGGAGCACATCATTAGAAATTCAAACATCATTAGCCAGGCCCGTAGCTGGGGGGTCCCCAGGGGGGGCAAGGCCCCCCCTAGCGGAAAATTGTGCCTCCCCTGTGCCCCCCCTGGCACAAATAACAGTAACGTAAATTTTCATTTGAGAAAGTAAATTTGTTATATATTTCATTTGAAAAAGTGAATTTGTTATATATATAAACTTTTAAC